>CM069919.1:34178168-34778168 GCA_036172225.1 Cryptocoryne crispatula var. balansae | reverse complement strand
ACCAAGTCAAGCTCATTGCTCGTATCAATACCATTAAGTTTCTATTAGAGAAGACAGTCTTGACTGATCGGTTAGGGCGATGGTAGAGTTTCTTATCCCAATTTGATATCACTTATGTCCCACAGAAGGCGATCAAGGGTTATGCTATTGCTGAACACCTTGCCCATCATCCTATACCCATCTTTGACCCAGTCCGGTCGGGGTTCCCGGATGACGAACTATTGTCAGTCCCATCTTCTAATCTTTGGACATTATATTTTGACGAGGCTCTGAACTCTCATGGTAGAGGGATAGGTATTGTCCTTCTGTCACATGAAGGTGTCACCATTCCACAGGCTTTTCAGCTTAACTTTCCAGCAACCAACAACATAGCTGAGTATGAAGCCTTGCTGGCCGAGT
The DNA here is from genome assembly GCA_036172225.1 of Cryptocoryne crispatula var. balansae. NCBI lineage: Eukaryota > Viridiplantae > Streptophyta > Magnoliopsida > Alismatales > Araceae > Cryptocoryne > Cryptocoryne crispatula. The sequence goes on along the minus strand of CM069919.1, from coordinate 34,777,769 downwards.
TGGAGGCCGCTCATTTCCATGGTGCCACCGAATTGAGAGTGATATGTGATAGTCAATTGATCCTACTCCAGGTCCTATCCAAGTACCGAACTTCTCATCCAAACCTCAAACCCTACTAGGAGCTCACCACCTGCTACATCAAGCTATTCTTCAAACTCACCTTTGTCCATGTCCCCCGCTCTCAGAATATCCTCGCCGATGCCTTAACTTCACTAGCTTCATCTCTATCTGTCCCACTAGGCAGGCAAGTGCGGACTATCCACATCTGTAAGAGGACAATTCTAGCAATTGAGGATGGACATTTTCTGAAGGTTAAGGAAAGATTCAACAGAAAAGAATATTTGGAACATAAAGAAGAAATCTCCTTGATTGAGTTAGAAGAATTAGAAGAAGGTGAGAAACCTTGGTATGACGAGATTGCGAGGTATTGTCAAGATCAGTCATATCCACCTGGATCAACCACCAAAGAAAAGAAGGCAATCAGAAGAGTATCCCAGATAGGGGTGTAAATGGAATCCGATATTCCGATATTCTGATTCGATTTCGATAAAAATTAACGGGTTTGGAACTTGTTTTTGTATCCTATAAGCTATCAGAATCGGAATCGGATATTCCGGTAGCTTATCGGAATCGGAATCGGAATCAGTTGGTTCCGTTTCCGTTAATCCGATTTCGATAAAAAAATAATTATATAAAAATAAAATTAAATAAAACAAAGTTAAATAAATTATAGAATATAATATATAAATTGATAAAATAATAAAAATAAAATTTTAAGAAGATTATATCAAAATTTATTAATTATATGTAAATTATTGACTCACTTTTGAATAAAAATTAATATTTAATATGCATTTCGGATTTTATCGGATTCGGTTCCGATTTCGATAATGGAATCGGAATCGGATCGAAATCGGAACATAGTGATTCCGAAATTATCGGAATTGGAATCGGAACCCCTTAACCCTTATCGGAATCGGAATCGGATTCTGGTGAATCCGCTACCGAATCCGACCCGTTTACAGCCCTAATCCCAGAGGTATACAATCCTTGGAGGAGTGCTCTATAAGAGAAGCCTAAGTGGGATCTTACTCAGGTGTCTTGATGAAGAAGAAGCCGAGTTGGTGCTGAAGGAAGCACATTCTGGAGTTTGTGGTGGTCATGTGAATGCCCAAGCCCTTGCTAAGAAAATCATCCGACAAGGGTATTATTGGCCATCTCTTGAAGAAGACTGCTCCATCTTTGTCCGGCATTGTCATTCATGTCAACTCCATGCCGACAAGATTCACTCTCCCGCATCTTACCTTCATCCAATTCATGCCCCATGGCCTTTCGCCATGTGGGCCTTTGATATCATTGGCCCCTTGAGTGACCTCAACTCCGAAATGCGCTCAAATTCATTCATTCTGATGGCAACGGAGTACTTCACAAAGTGGGTGGGCTGAAGCGGAAGCATTCGTGGAAATTAAAGCATCAACAGTTTGCTCCTTTATCAAGCGCAACATTCTAGCAAAGTTCGGGATCCCCAGCGACATCGTCACCGATAATGGGCCACAATTTCTTTCTCAAGATCTGCGTGATCTTTGCAACAGGTATCACATTTCATTGCATCATTCATCACCATACTATCATCAAGGCAATGGTCAAGCAGAAGCCACCAATAAGACCTTAATCAAAATCATCAAGAAATCTTGTAAGTCTAGCAAATTTGCCGACTGGCCTGATAAGCTTATAGATGCTCTATGGGCTTATCGTACTTCTGTAAGGACTCCCACTGGACAAACCCCGTGTGCTTTGGCTTATGGGATGGAAGTAGTGGTTCCCTACAAAGTATTACTTCCATCTCTCCGAGTTCAGCTCGACAGGAATATTCCTGTTGATGAGAGAAGAGAATCTCTCCATGCACAGCTTGAACTCTTAGAAGAAAGAAGGTTAGCCACCGCTGAGCATGCCCGGACTTATCAGAATAGACTCAAAAGGTTTTTTCAAAAGAGGGTGGTCGAGAGAAAATTTGAGATCGGTGAGATGGTAGTCAAACGCATATTCGTTATGCCAGGGGGTCCCCACTCCAAGTTGCAACCTAACTTGGAAGGGCCTTTTGTAATCACTGAAAAGTAACCAGGTAATGCATATGAATTGACTAATGCAGATGGAGAAAATTTGAATCATCCTTGGAATGGAGTTTACCTCAAAAAGTACTTTCCATAAAAATGAAGAAATCACTGGTATAATCTCAAGTCATCGATCCTAGGTTGTTCGTGAGAAGTCAAGGGTAGGTACCATCCTACACACACAACACTTCCCAATCCTAGAATCCAGACAACCCGACACTTGCGAAAGGCAAGGCAGAAATCTAGAAATGGAAGGAGTACCCTTACCCTATTCTCTTCTACTCGGTTCAAGATAGGGAGAGAAGATTAGAGAGGGGTAGTATCGAAAACATTCCCACCCTAGTAGGAGGCCATCCCCGAGGGTATAAAAGGGTGCCAAAAGATGGGCAATGAACCCCTCAGGTTAGAAAAAGAAAAAAAATGATCAACTTGTCTGAATGAGTACCAAGAATGATAGTCAAGGCAAAAGGCACTAAAAGATGGGCAATGTCCCCACGGGTCAAAAACCTGTCCAAATATGTGCCACATAGAAAATAGCAAAAAAATAAAGAAATACCCAAAGAGGTAGAACCCCAATGGGTAATTTGAGTGAGAGTAGAGAAATCCCTCTCAACATCTTCAAACCCTATCAAGGACTTCCTCTTCCTCCTTAAACCCCTTGGGTAGGGTAAACCGACCAAATCCAGGTGGAACCCAAGCCGATCAAAGGAAGAAGGTCAGAAGGATTCTAGGTAGGGAACTTTATTTTTGCACGTGGCATCTACCACTTGAGTCTTGACAAACTCCAAAGATCGATGAACTGTCTCAAATACCAGCATTTTCTCCATAAAAAAATTGCATATTTCAAAATTCCAAAAAAACACATGCATATTTTAAAAATCCACAAAAAATGCATATTTCAAAAACCCAAAAAAAGTTCATATTTCAAAAAACCCAAAAAAATGAATATTTCAAAAATTCAAAAAAAAATACATATTTCAAAAAATCCCAAAAAATTGAATACTTTTGAAAATAAAAAAATTGAATGTTTTCAAGAAAATCCAAACAAAATTGCTTAGTCATGATCATTGCCTTAGTTGCATCCATGTTTATTTGACTGTCATGCATATTTCCATTTCTGTATTGCATATCCATTTTTTTTACTTTAATTACCTTGTTAAGAAGGCTCTTCCCTTTGACCTAAGTCAAAGTTGACCATAATGGGCAAAGGGATGAGTCCTGATGAAGATCTAATCTCCTTCTGCCAAGTGTTTCAGGCATTTCAATGTAGAAGAGGAGAAGATTCACACCACGGTAGGTAAGTTCTCTTAACCCTAACCCCTATTTCATTTAAGTCATTTGTTTTGTTATACCTTGTTAAGAAGGCTCATCCCTTTGACTCAAAATCAAGGCAAATGATATATAGGCAAAGGGATGAGTCATGATGAAAATTTAATCATCTTTGTTAAGTGTTTTCAGGAGCTGAAGAAGCAAAAAGAGAAGGGCGATCAGGTACAATTTTTTCTGAAAATTTTTTTTTGGCTCAGGGTGCATGTGCCCTCATCTGGGGGCACATGTCCAGGTGCCCCACCTCAGGGCGCATGGCCAGGTGCCCCCGATCGGGGGCACATAGACAAAAAAATTTGAAAAATTTAGAAAAATCTCAAAAAATCAGAAATTATCTATAATGTTAAAAGTGACATTTTTGCTAAAGGAACCATCTTCAAAAACGTTGTTTTGACATCCAAATGATGGTTCTAATAATAAAATTTTCAGTTGATCATTTCAAGAACAATTTGCTTCATACGACAATTCTGTCTGTTGGGTACTAACCAGAAATGTGCAAGCAACCTTTTTAGTCCTAACAGGTGAATTGGCGAGATCAGTGTTCTCCAAATAACGTCATGCCAACCTTGCGGCGAAAAGAAAGGAAGCACCACCCAGCTGAACATTCTCATGGTGTTGTATTCCGTCAGAAGGGAAGACAAGGATGGACCAGAGATGCTGGTCGATGCACTATGACTGAAGACTTCACTCAAATCCACATTCTCATCAATCTTACATCATCACCATCATTGCATTTTGCACTTCACATCACCTTTTACCATTTGTCACCTAGTTATGTTAGGTTCATTTATATTATATGCATTAATGTTGAAGACCTTGAGAGTGAAGATGATTGGGCCCGAGATCCCCTTCAACAAAATGTACGATGGCTTGATCATTCCTTCACAATCACGGATAAGCCAAAATTGAAATTGGAGGGACGATGGTTCCTAATCAGGTGTCTTGACCTCCAATGGACAATCTATTTCTTCAACTATTTTCTACATATTTTTCTATGTTTGCATATCCATCTCTTTTTCATTCTTATCATTACCAATTTTATCTCTTCATGTTTTATTTCTTTCTTTTTATCCCATCATGTTTATTCTTTCCTTTCTTTTATCCCACCGTGTCTTTTATTTTATCCCACCATGGCAATTGTCATGCCATTGTTTCTTCTTTCCCATCATTCTATGTTAGTCCCACCATTATCTTTCAATCCCACTATGGCTTAAATCTGTCTTGTCATTTTCTGAATACCGGGTTTTTTGCCAGAGCGTGATTCATGGTTTTCACGATACCCGAGCAATTTTGTTTTGCTTAAAACGAACCCTTTAGAATTTGAGATTATTCCACTCAGAATTAAACTGAGTATTTTGGTGAAACTTGAATGGAACTTGAGATTCCAAATATGATGGATTGGTATTCTTTTCATTTTAAGATCAACTTCTCTTTTACAAACTTTAGCCCATCACAGTACAAGAACACCGCAAAGTTCGGGTTGCTGGCTGATGATGAACCTACGAATTCGAGGACTCCTCACCACGTTGAGGGTTTGCTACATCCTTTTATCCTTTATCATTTACCTTTTCATCTCTTGTGCCAAGGTCATGTCTTTTACCAATCAATTATGTGAGGTTTTGATAGAACATGAAAGTGATCTGGAATACTCAGAGAGATTCATTTTTGCTGGATCGGGTGATAAGCGTGTCTATATCTACACCTTGATGCCACCTTTTCAGTCCATCATCATTCCATTTCACTACATTCATCTACGCTCACTTGCATTCCAATACAGTTCACTCCGAATCACTCCGCTTCATTACATGCCATTCCCTTACAAAGCCAACATCATGGCGAGGCAAGCTGTAGACACGCCAAATTCACCTAATTCAGAGCATAACACTCATGTTTTATAGGGTAACATGTGTGATTGACCTTATAATGATGCCGGGTCTTTGAAAATTTGATTTGGAGCTTCGCCGAACGAAATCGGATGTTTTCCGATGTTTTCCGCAAAAAAGCCGTAATTTCCGAGCGAAAACCACACGTAAATCGTGTAAACACGTAAATTAGCTGAATGACCAATGTATAATGATCATTCATTGAAGTTTATGGTCATATTCACACCCCGGACAAGTTTTGTTGCATACCGTGCCTTTCCGGTTTGCCGTCGGAGTCATTTTGACCTGTATCAGATATTCTGTTCACTGCCCTAACTTCCGGACAAAATTCTGAAGTTTTGGAGGGCATTATGGCTGATCTGATGCTATATAAAGCTTCTTCGGCCTGTTATCTTTCCAACGCAACAAACGGCGTCGAATTCTGAGTTTGGGAGTGTTTGCAATGGCTTCCGGAAGAAGGACGTGCAAAAACAGTCCCATGCGCCCGGGTTCCCGGTCATATGCGCCCGGGACCCAGGGCACGTGCCCATGCACCCTACCAGTGAGGCATGTGATCTTGTGCCCTCACTTGAGGGCACATGCACCCTACCCTTGAGGCACGAGGGACCCAGTTTTTCACCGGGACTCTACCACTGAACCGATCGACTGGATAAGACCAACTTTTTCGGGAATAGTGCCATGCGCCCTCACTGGGGGGCACATGCGCCCCTCAGTGGGGCGCATGCGCCCTGCACCTGGGCACATGCGCCCAGGGTTAGGGCACAAGGTACCCTATTTTTTAGTCTGGATCACGCCGTTCGTTCTCCTATAAATTGACTCTGATTCCGGTCATTCCAAGGGCATGAGCACGACCCCCCAGGCATATCAAGACGTCCAACCACCCTCCTGAATTGATTTTGTGATTTTTAGAGAGAGAATTTAGAGTTTTTAGAGAGAGAAAAGTCGGTTCAAGAGAGAGGAAGGCTGTTCTGCAGGTAATCAGCCAGGTCTCTCTTCTTCGGCTTCTACAGCAGTGTGTGGACGTCTGCTGCCTAAGCTCTCTTCATTTAAGTTCTTCCTCTCCAAGTTTCCTTAAGTTTTAAATCGATGGAACTTGATTCTGACGTTGGGGCTGGTCATGACGAGTGCAGAATCAAAGTCACACCAGGCAGATCCTGGACTGCTGCTCGGTTTTTTCGACAACCCAAATTTGGCCATATCTCTCTCTATTCAACTCAGAATCTTGCTTTTTTTTCCTATATCTTTGTTTCGTGATTCTCCATCCTCCTATTATTTTTTTACATTTTTTTCCATTACTTTTATTCTGTTATTCAGAAAATAAAAAAGGGGGTTAGAGATAACCCGAATATGGTCAGTTTCTAGTCAATTTTGTGTTTTATGTTATTCTCTTTACATATACTCCACTTTGTTTAGTTCTAATAGTCTCTTTCACTTTTTTGTTTGTCTAGTTGCATAGAATATCAAGCACCCACATGTTGAGGACTCTTCTTCATCGGCCGGCCGAAGAAGGAGAAGCTTTAACTCACATTCTTCACGCTAAGGTACACACGGTCATTTTAATTCTATAAATCGGAACCCACGGTTCCTGGAGACCACATGTTTTAATTTCTTTCTTCTCACCCTCCTGCCACATGACCCGAACCGTCTCTTTGGTGATCGAGCGACGCCAAGGGATGAAAGTTCGGGGATCAATGTGAGTGTGGGACCAAGGTGAGAGTTGCTTTCCGAGTTTTCTTTCTTTCTTTCTCATCCCCTCTTGAGGTGACGATCTGGGTCACGGACATCCCTGAAAAGGAGAAGACCCCGTCGAATTTTTAGAGTCGACATACGGTTTCTCACTTTCTTCTAATTCCTCCAACTTGACCAAAGACACTTCTTCCTTTTGCTCAATAGATTCTCCCCTTTCAAACTCTTCTTTGACCTACAAGTACTATGCATCTTCTATTGCTGGGATTGTTCACCGGCAGACATAGATTGTCCTAACTTGTCTGCCTAGCGAGATAGATAGTGAAGAAGCTAGGGAGGAAGAGCATCAGCAAGAATGTTTTTGAGCACGAGGAACATGAATGAATTCGAGTATAGAGAACAACTTGATATAACAAGTGGTGAGTTCTTGGTATGGTCTGAGCCCAGGATAAGATGTGCGATATTTTGAAAGTACTTGACGGAGAATCAACTGATGATAACCAATCACCCTCAGTTCAATGGCACCATAGAAGTGAGCGGCCTCCAGTCCTGCCAGCAAGGCTTCGTACTCAACTGTGTTATTTGTTACTAGAAAATAGAGTTAAAAAGCCTGTGGAATGGTGACACCTTCGGGTGACAGAAGAACAATCCCTATCTCTCTACCCTGAGAGTTTAAGGCCCCATCGAATTACAAAGTCCAAAGGTTGGATGATCAAATGGATATTAGTTCCTCGTCAGGAAATTCTGATTGGATAGGGTCAAAAATTGGGATGGGATGATGTGCCAGATGTTCGTCAATTGCATAGCCCTTGATTTCCTTCTATTGAATGTAGGTGATGTCAAATTGAGTAAGAAAGCTTTGCCATTGTGCTAATCAGTCAGTCAGGACAAAATTTTCAAGAAGAAACTTAATGAGATTCTTGCAAGCAATGAGATTGACCTCATTAGCAAGAAAGTAATGCCTAAGCTTTTGAACTGGCCAAACCAGGGTGGCACATGTTTTCTCCATGGTTGTGTACTTTTGCTCAAGAGAATCGAAGATTTTAGACAGATAGTATGCCGCTCGCTCTTTCCCTTTGTCATCTAACTATGCCAATACTTCTCCAAGAGATCCTTCCAGAACCAAGATGTACAAGATTAAGGATTTGTCGGGAACCGGAGGTTTGAGCACAGGTGGGCTTGACACATACTTCTTTAAACCATCGAATCCCTCCTGACATCTTGAATCCCATCTGAATTCGGCCTTCGCCTAGATCAACTCATAGAAAGGTTTGCACCTTTGAGAGTGTTGTGAGATAAACTGGTGAACAAATTGTAGCATACCAATTAACCCTCTTAATTCTTTTAAGTTCTTTGGTCGAGGCATATCGATGATGGCTTTGGCCTTATTGGAATCAATCTCAATACCACTTTTGTTGACGATGAACCCGAGTAGTTTTTAGGACGATACAAACACACACTTCTTGGGGTTCATCTTAAGCTTATATTCCCTGGCTCGCTGCAAAACCCTTTTTAACACCTCATCATGCTCATCTCGGGTTCATGATTTGACCACCAAGTCATCCATGTACACCTCCACAAATTTAAGCATCATGTCATAAAATATTGTCACTATGGCCCTTTGATAAGTTGCTCCAACATTATTTAATCCAAAGGGCATGACGACGTAGCAATAAGTTCCCCAAGGTGTAGTGAATGAGGTCTTCTCTTGATCTTCTTCTGCTAACCGGATTTGATTATACCCTGAATATCTATCCATGAATGATGGAGTTTCATATCCAGCTGTGTTATCATTAAGGACATAGATATGAGGAAGGGGAAAATCATCCTTTGGACATGCTCAGTTTAGGTCCCTGAAGTCAATGCAAATTCGAACTTTTTCATCTTTCTTCATGACTGGGACAATATTCGCCACCCATTGAAAATAAAGGGTGACAAATGAATTTTGCTTGGTGTAGTTTATCGACCTTTTCCCTTCATCTTTAGAGCTATATCTGGGTGGAATCTTCTTAACTTTTGCTTGACTGGGGTAGCTTCTGCTTTTAGAGTTAATCGATGCTCTACTAATGACCTGTCTAACCCTGACATATCTTCATATGTCCAAGCGAACGTGTCCTTGTATTCCCGCAATACCCCATTAGATTTTGTTCTTCTAGAGGGGTGAGGTTGGCACTGACGAGGATATTCTTAGGATCGATCTTCCAGCGTCCAGTGTTCCAAGGTGAGTTCCTTGGTTGGCTCATCTACTATGGCTGACGGTTCTTCAAACCTCTTTAACTCGGATGCGTAAGCATCAGCCAAATCCTCTTCTTCATCCTTAATATCAGGATCTTTTTTTGACACAACCTCATAGACCCCCAAAGTTTGATCAATGTCTCCTTATCCTCATATCGTATCTCATTTAGCTGAATCGCGTTTTCTAGATATTATGGTAGTTTGGCACATCCTATGCCTTTTCGAGTTAACTGATGCAAGTATCTTTCTGGAATTCTCCTACCTCTGATATTTGTCCTATTAGAAACTAAACATAAAGAAGAAGAATGTAAATAGGAGGTGGAGGGAGTGGAATTTACTGATGGAGGTGAAGGGCAAAGGAGATCGATCAGAGATCGGGTGGTCTCTTGGGTTGAATCGCTCTTCGGAGCAAGTTGGGATGTTTCTTTGATTGAAATTTGGATTGAGAATATGACATTTTTTTTATCTTTTTGGGGAGTACTAAACATGAACACATAATGGGTTTGACTTGGACCGGTTGTGGTTTATGGCATGAGTTAGGATATTGACAGAGAAGGAAACAAATTGAGCAAAGATGAATAGAGAGAGTGTTCATGCTCAGTGGCTGGTGAATCTGATGGTGAGTTTGTTGAGGGTGGGTTTGTTAGATCTATAGGACTGACAATAGGTGAATGCCCCTGATTCTGATTGCTGAAAGGCTTGTTGCGGAATGATTTACTACTTGACCTTTCTTCGGAGAACAACCATAATATATCAAGATACGGTTCATCCTCAAGGTTGTCAATCTTTTTTTCTTTGTCTGCTCTTGGGGTTCTTGGTCTTCCACCATTTGTATTGTTTCTCTTTTGACGAAGAATTTGTTCAGACAGCCATTGAAGTATTTGTGATTAATTTTCTGACCATTATCACTTGTTCCAGTGTATCTACCCCACTTCTTGACATTGTTTTTACTAACTAGATGGGTTCTACAATACCTTGAAATTCTTTTCCCAATGATCGGCCTTCTTTGTATCCCAGACTTTCCATCATACACCATACAAGGGTCTTGGTAGCATTTTTTTCTCTTCCAGATTTGCCTAGGCTGCTTTTCGACATCTGGTAGGTCGAGGATTGTGAAGACAGGTTGATTTGGTAAGCCAAGATGGGGAGTAACTAGATAATCTACGGGCATACCTACCACCTTGATGACCTGGCCCTTGAAGGGAAACTTGATACACTGATGATTAGTTGAGGCCACAGCTTCTAATGTCTTGAGGTATAAGGCCTTCCCAAGATAGCCTTGTAGGTAGGATCCATGTATAAGATGTGAAAGTCGACAATAAAGGTCTGGGCCTCTAATCCCACCTCGAGTGTGACAATACCATGGGTAGGCCTCTTTGAATTATCTATGCTCTTACAGTGATTTGTGATGGTTGGACATCCTCTTCAGGGATCCCACACAAATGCAGCGTTTCTAGTGGCAGAACGTTGATGGAAGCACCGGTATCAACTAAACAAGACTTGACGTCCGTCCCATTGATGCTGACCATGACGCATAGTGCATACTTTCTTGCTTATGGTTCGACCAACTCTTCTTTGGTTAAAGTAAGGGCAGGATGTTCACTTCTCGGGGTCAAAACGGATGCGATCTTTTCAGGAGGGAGGGTTTCGTTGATCATTACCCGTTGTAGGTACTATTAAAGAACTTCCCGGTGAGCTTTGGACCGCTTGATCAGTTCCGGGATAAAGATTCGTTCATGGGTCTTGTCAAGGTGCTTCAACAAATCGTAGGATGTCCCTAGAACTGGCTCTTCTGGGTGCTCCTCTTCTTCTTCTTGTGTCCACCCTGGTTGACCGGTCTAGGGAAAAACCCTTTGAAACATGTGCCCACTTCTAAGTACCGTGGCTAGCTGAGGAGCTATGGTTGGTGTAGTAGAGGTGGATGAAAGGTTAGATCGGATGAAAGGAGGCCTTGGTAGGGGTGTAGTGATAATGGCTCAAGTCGTAGGGTTGTTGGTATGTTGTGATGGCACGGTTGTACAGGACAGTATGATGATGGGTCCTAATAGCGACAGTGTTTATGGTGGCTCAACTGGATGGATCAGGGTTCGACCGAGCTGGAGTTGTGTGGCAGGAAATGTTACGATGGGTTGTGAAAAGGTGCAAATGATGGGTGGTTGGCTTCTTCTGGTGGCTATGGCTCGTGGTATGGAGTAGATGCTTTGGTTAATGTGGTTCTGCGGGTTGATGTTTATGAAGGAAGTAGGTCCCTCAATTTGCCAATTTTGGCTTCTATCGCGGGGTTTGTCGATGGAGGTTAGAATGGGATTAACTCATTGATTTTATGGTACTATCACGAGCGCATGCGCGGGCAATGGGTTCTGGATGATCCCAGGCCAGACTCCTGCTACTACTATTGCTGGATTGGTACCTGCTGCGATTGTGGTTGGTTCTTCACTATCATGATGTATTCACCCAACTGACCCTAGTCAATACTTCCCTGCCCATGAAGGTCATGGATATAATCCTTAAACTGAAAACAGTTCTCGATCGTGTGTCCCAGTTATCTATGGTGTAAGCAATATTTATCTATATAGGCATTCTTTGGCCACTCCAGCCTTTCTCTTGGCAGTGAAATCTACCCTGCCGCCATAAGAGCATTGAAAATATCCATGAGAGAGTATTATAATGGTGGATAATGGTTTCTTCTAGGCCTAGTTCTTCGCGGCACATAGGTGGAAGGGGGAGGTGCCTGGTTATAGGGCCGGTTGAGGTGCAAAGGTTTGCATGGCCAATTGTCGGGGTTGCTGGGGGACTGGTACTTGCGTTGGCTATTGGGGACATTGATTCAGTATCTGGTGTTGGAAAGGTTGGGGTTGAATCTGGGGGCGAGGTGCTGGTTTCGTTTGACGTGGGTGTATTGGGGATTTTTGTATTGTTGTTGGTGGCTGTTGGGGCGGGTTTCCTATGATGTTGACGTGTTCGTTGGTTACTACGCCTTCGGTTATAGGCCTAGTGGCAGTGGTAGTTGTCTTTTTGGTGACTCGGGGCCTAGGGTCAAAAAGATTCATGATGGGAGAGTCTCAGAGTTGTGTTTGGATGTACCATGCTCTCTCGTAAAGTTTGCAGTGGCAGGGTGATGCAATGCCAGTATGTTCTTCAAAGCTGGAGTGGCGTTAGTGATGATCATCTTGACCTGTTCTGATTCTGACAACGCCTTTGTCAACCTCTCTGCCATTGCTCTCCATCTGTTAGCATACCTTATGAAATCCTCATCATTTCTCATCTTTTCAACCATGAGATCTATGATTGAATATGTAGGGCCGACTCCATCATGGTACCATTGCAGGAATTTTGCTTTGACAGTATCGAAGTTGCTGGCTTCTAAAGGGTCAAGTGAATATAACCATTCCAACTCGGAGCCTTCCAATGATCTTCTGAATAGATATGCAAGGGCTTTCTGATCATTTTTCCACATGATAGATTCTTAAAGAAAGTCCTTGATGTGAATGAAAGGATTCCCACTTCCATTGTACCGGTGGTAGATGGGCATTTCGGAAGGGGGGAGATGGAATATAAGGAGAGATGGGAGAGATATCCCAGGAAGAGCCCTCGTGTCAATCAACCACTTGAGTTCCTTGTATTGTTCATTCATTCGGTTGATCTTGTTTATCACAAATTGATGAATAGAGGATTCACGAACAGGTGGAGGGGGTAGAACAGATGTTTGATTCACTGGCACGGCAATCAAATAGACTGAAGCGGCCGGGCAAGGAGGGTATGTTGGGTAATGTGTTTGCTGGCGAGCTTGGTTGAAGTGGATGGAAGAGTAGTTCGTTGGCCTGAGTGGTGTGGCATTATTCGGGTCATGGTGGTTCACGATAGCTACCGGATGGGGGTGAGTTTGCAGTCAGGGGTCCAATTTGAGAGTGACCCGATACTAGTGCACCGGGTTGATCAGTTGCCAATTGGGGGGTAGAGGTGCGGGGGCCATCTTCATCATGGGCATGATTAGCGGGTGATTTTCCCTTCAAGATGGCTTCAATGGCTTGTAATTGGGTTGGGTCGGCATGAATTTGCTTCCCATAGAGAATCTGGATGGAGTCTGGGTGAACTGGTTTCGGGGTGAACTTCGGGTTCATTAATGGCATACACGGCATCTGGGTGGAGATAGGATTGATCATACTCCAGCTACAATGGCTCGTGTCCTTGGTCCATCATCCCTATGATTCATCCTGATCTCACGTTCATAAACACGAAGAAAAGGTGATGAGTAAAAGCACACAGAACCTTTTTTTTGAATTTTGATCTTTTACCCTTTTAGTGATTTTATTTTGATTTTTTGGTTGGGCAAACAAGTTATCAAGCGAATTTACCTCAAGCAAAAGATTTCTTTTCTTTTTTTGTTAAGTGATTTCAATTTTTTGTTTGATTTTCAATTTTTGGTTTGCAAACAAGTAATAGCAGAGACTTTAAAATGATTAACACATTTTTTTGTTTTTCAACCTTAAATTAGTAGCTTGTTTACAAGAAATATTATCCACTCAAATAAATGGGTAGGACCCTATGCTCTCACAACGTCAAGCAATCTAAGGTTGTTGCACTCTTCACCACGATAGGTAATGGGTTCTCCAAGTTTTGGGGTAAAAAGGTACAACCAACCCGATCAGTGAAGAGGAATCCTTCACATCTAGGGACTTATGGAGGCCTTGATGGAAGCTATTTAGTCCTTCTGAGAGAGAATCCCTAGAGGAGGAGTTGGCAACCACCAAGAGGGTTGTTTGGATGTGTGGGGCTTTGAGAGGAGAGAGTCTCAGGTTGTCCACTTCCTCCTCTTGCTCTGGTGCCTTCTTCTTCTTGACTGATTCTTCTTCTTCATCTCTACCCATCATCATGGTCTTCCCTTTGATGAAGAATTTTTGGAGTCCCATGGCATTTTTTGGCTGGTAGACCATCATCGGAGTGAAATTGGGCTCATAGCCCAACCCATGCCTCGTTGGTCTTTGTGTGACTTTAATGGGGTGTACAACTCCCTGTAGTTCCTTTCCCAACCCCTTTCCTGGTTGATAGCCCATCCCTTTCATTATACGCCATGCAACTGTATCTGGAGGCATCGTTATCATCATGACCTCAGGTAGCTCTGTAGTTGAAATCAACGGCTAGACAAATTCTGACACTGGCAGTGCAGAAGAGGGGTCATCCACGTCATTTAGAATGGGGATGTTGGTTACTTTAATCACCTAGCCCTTGTATGGGAACTTCATGTAAGGAATCATCCATAAAAATTTGGTGCAGCGGAAGCGACGATTCCTATGGGTTCCTTTAGAATCCGTCTCAATCAGAACCGAATGACGAAAACCGAAAACCGATCAAATCGGGTTCGAATATACCTGATAGGGATTTATATAATCCCATGGAGAGGAAGGAGATGAGCTTCTCAAGCTCTGCAAACCGTTCAAGTGTCCGGTCTCCAGCAGTATCCACACGAACTTCATCCACAGCAGGTTCTCCCTTCACGCCGGCCTCGAGAACTCTTCCCGAACGGAGCTCCATCGACCATGGACACCTTCTAGAGAGAGGAGGAGGTAGGGAGGAGGCTTGGGACGTGGTTTTCACCCTTAGCTTGATGGGGTTTGGCTGAAACCATTAGTATTTATAGAGAATTATGGAATTTTTCATAAAAACCCAAAATCTCTATAAATTACGTCCTTGCCCCTGTACTTGTGGATAAGTCCTTTTGTGTGTGACCCACTAGGCCCAATAACCTATTTGGTTGAGGCCTAAATAAAATAGAACAATTCTATTTAATTTTAATTAAATCCGTTATCCGATAACAGATTAATCGGCTTACCGATCATGAAGGGTACAAGCCACATCCCATGATCCCAAATGGCTATGGGGATAATTTCATCTCCATTGAGCCTTTCCATCACCAGTTACCACATGGATATAAACCCACATCCATCCAATATCCCGGTCAGAAAGGAGTACGGCATCGACTGTCAACTCTTTAGTGTACCGACTCTATAGGATCCTGTACTCGGAATTGGATCAATTGGAAAACTCCTTTTCCAATTATCCTATCTACCCTGGCCAGGGATTTAGAGTACTATCCCATAGGACATTCACTCTCACTTACCGAGAGTGGACGATCCCTTGTTGTCCGCTCAATTGCCTCCATCGGATTTTCCTTGTACCCAATCCATCGCTATATAGGACCATCTAAATTGTGATCCATAAGTCAATGGTCAAAGCACAAGTTCCACCCAACAAGGCATCTTTGGCGACTCAGGTCAAAGGTCCAACCATGCAACCGTGATGATAGAAAACCCTGATAGACAGTTCGGTAAGATACCATTCAGGGTTTCTAATTCGGTCAGTTCAGTGAACTCATTCAACTAATGAGCACCTGTACGTGTATCTCAGTGTCTCCACATTGATGACCAATGAGATCGGTCATCCTCATCACATGAGATGACATCACATACACTAGTCTATCTGGATCCTTGATGTCCCGTCTCAAGTATCCTATGACTAGGAACATTTAGATCAAATACCTCTAGATGATCAATCTCATTATCATGATCTCATCATGATTTAATCATCATTGTATTTGATAAAGGACTTCATTATTATATTCGCTTCTAATAAGAGCTTATAATGAAGATTTGCCTAATTAATTGAATAAGATATTTCTAGAAATGTCGAATCATATCATATATGATTGGCTTGTAGGGCATACATTTCTATCAATCTCCCACTTGCACAACAATATGGCATCTAATATGCCATACTAATGGTGGTTTATTATCGTATTCTACAATTGAGATATAATTTTATCAATATAACATTGCAGACATTCATTAAAATTAAGATATGGTCTTTGATCCTAATTTATGCTCCCACTAATTATCGACGAATTTGCATAACCCTCATTATGCAAAGACGGGATATCACGATGAAATCCTAGTGGGGACTAAGACCCTATTAACTTTATGGTGATGACCTTGTGGTAGCACAACAAATCACCCCATACTTAATAGGTAGGCAACTATTGCCAGTTGCAACTCTTGCAACTCTTAGTCATTTAGCCTCTAGAGTTATGACCTTGTGGTAGCACAACAAGCCATATACTCCAGTTAGGTCAAATCCGCTTGTTACATTATGAGAATGGATTCTTCACACAGCCCTTGTGATAGCACAACAAAGCCATGCAAATGGTCCACCCCAAGGTTCGGCAAATGCCTTAGCCATGATCACCAATCCCTTGCTGAATGAGTCTTGTGGTAGCACAACAAACCCATCCAATCTAAGATTGGCTCATCAAAACCATAACAATGGAAGGTTACGTGAGTCATTCTTAATGTCACACGTTTATCAACCTAATTATGACAAGGAGGGATTTTATTTTAGTCTCATCAATAATATGTGCTAAGTATATATAATACCTTTGGAATATCATATATCTAAGGTATAACCAGTAGCACACATCCACATATCAAATATGCACAAAAATCAGGTGATCATGGACTTAACCCTAAGCATGCACCTAAGGCACCCCTCTAGGTGCAAATCCTTACTTCAGATGCTTGAGTTGGCATGCTCCCACTTCAGAAGGGTGCTTCTCCAAGTGGTCCCGCTCTCCAACCTTCCACGAACCGGCTTCTAACTCTTACAAGCGGCTTAAGGGTATGCAGACCCACAAATGTACATAACTCAATATGAAACCTTGGTTTTAACCAAGGGGAGTACATTAATGGAGGGAGGTAGAATGTACAATCAGATTGTATAGAGAGAGAGGAGGCACACGCAGGCCCCATTTAATAACATGACCAACACAATTAAAAGCAATCACAAGCCAAGCACAATTAAGTCCATGATCACCTCTATAATAACACTAACATTCATCACATGAACATAGAGCGCATACGTGATAATTATATGAGATATGTCATATATATCAGCATAAAATTATATATAATTTATTTTGAAATTCTCAATTTCATGCATGTCGAATTTTTCATGAAATAAATAACATGAAAATAACATGACAATAACATATAAACAATTTATATGAACATATAAAACTAAACTATTTAGAACATTCATGCATTCACAATACTGTGCAAGGTCAGAAATTAATGTCCCAATTTATATTCTGTAAAATCTCATTTTACAGAATTAATTAAGACACTAATAAATTAAGTTAAACCTTTAAAACAATTTTAAAGTTTAACCATGAGTGAATCTATGTAAATAGAACTAAACATCATATAACATGTTATTAAATACTTTAAAACACGTTAAATAATATTATAAAAATTTTCAGAATTTTTATGGAATTTTATGGCAATTTTTCGGATTTTTCTATGATTTTAAAAACTTTAAAATCATTTGAAAAAGAACTGGCGCATTGCGCCAAGCTCACTGGCGCACAACGCCCGTTTTGCGTGCGCCCGCATGCGCCGCAGGGTGCGTCGGGCTCAAAAGACGCGTGCGCCAACCGCCGTGCGCCGGCGGGTGCGCCGGTCGCCCCCGAACAGGTACTGTTCATTCGGAGGAGAGTTAATCTCATTAACTCGGACATATCTCCTTATTCAGGAGTCAGAAAAATCTGGAAAAATATGCGTTGGAATCCTTATCGAATAAGGAATCCAAAACAGTCGACCTTATATACAGTAAAAATAGCATTCGACCGAAAAATTAGGAGGAAGTGGCGGCGGTCACCCAAATTCCGTAGCAGAAATCCCAATTTTGTAACGAGGATAAATCCTTATCCAGGAAGCCAAATATTCTCCAAAAATACAATTTAGAATCCTCATCATGTGAAGTTTCCAAATATATATATATACCTTCAGAGAAAAATTTTCTATCAACGGGAAATCAGGAAGAAACAAGTCGGCGCCGCCAGACTCCGCAGAACCCTACTTCGTCGGAAAACTCAAAAATTCTCATCCTCCGCCGTCGTTCAAAGCTGGATATCAAAGGTAAAGGCTAGGTAATCATATTACCCATCTTATAAACCTTTTCCAAGCCTCAATTTCTTCTGTGGACGGAGATTTCACAAAATCCCCAAATCCGGGTGTCGGTTCGGGCATGACAGAAACACCAACTTCTGAGGCTTCTCCCGAACACTACAGATATCCAAACTTCAAACGGTTTGCGGAGTTGGAAAGCCCTATATCACGAGATTCTACGAAGGCCAACCAATATTTTATCTGATTCATACACAGAATATGGTGGCCTCATCAAAACAGACGTTTGCACAGATTCGGGAACACATAAATAACATGAAATAATGTCGATTCGACGTCGGTTTCGACCGAGACTTGATACGGGCTCTGATACCACTGTAAGGAATCGTCCATAAAAATTTGGTGCAGAGTAAGCGACGATTCCTATGGGTTCCTTTAGAATCCGTCTCAATCAGAACCGAACGACGAAAACCGAAAACCGATCAAATCGGGTTCGAATATACCTGATAGGGATTCATATAATCCCATGGAGAGGAAGGAGATGAGCTTATAAAGATCTGCAAACCGTTCAAGTGTCCGGTCTCCAACAGTATCCACACGAACTTCATCCACAGCAGGTTCTCCCTTCACGCCGGCCTCGAGAACTCTTCCCGAACGGAGCTCCATCGACCATGGACACCTTCTAGAGAGAGGAGGAGGTAGGGAGGAGGCTTGGGACGTGGTTTTCACCCTTGGCTTGATGAGGTTTGGCTGAAACCATTAGTATTTATAGAGAATTATGGAATTTTTCATAAAAACCCAAAATCTCTATAAATTTTGTCCCTGCCCCTGTACTTGTGGATAAGTCCATTTGTGTGTGACCCACTAGGCCCAATAACCTATTTGGTTGAGGCCTAAATAAAATAGAACAATTCTATTTAATTTTAATTAAATCCGTTATCCGATAACAGATTAATCGGCCTACCGACCATGAAGGGTACAAGCCACATCTCATGATCCCAAATGGCTATGGGGATAATTTCATCTCCATTGAGCCTTTCCATCACCAGTTACCACATGGATATAAACCCACATCCATCCAATGTCCCGGTCGGAAAGGAGTACGGCATCGACTGTCAACTCCTTAGTGTACCGACTCTATAGGATCCTGTACTCGGAATTGGATCAATTGGAAAACTCCTTTTCCAATTATCCTATCTACCCTGGCCAGGGATTTAGAGTACTATCCCATAGGACATTCACTCTCACTTACCGAGAGTGGACGATCCCTTGTTGTCCGCTCAATTGCCTCCATCGGATTTTCCTTGTACCCAATCCATCGCTATATAGGACCATCTAAATTGTGATCCATAAGTCAATGGTCAAAGCACAAGTTCCACCCAACAAGGCATCTTTGGTGACTCAGGTCAAAGGTCCAACCATGCAACCGTGATGATAGAAAACCCTGATAGACAGTTCGGTAAGATACCATTCAGGGTTTCTAATTCGGTCAGTTCAGTGAACTCATTCAACTAATGAGCACCTGTACGTGTATCTCAGTGTCTCCACACTGATGACCAATGAGATCGGTCATCCTCATCACATGAGAAGACATCACATACAGTAGTCTATCTGGATCCTTGATGTCCCGTCTCAAGTATCCTATGACTAGGAACATTTAGATCAAATACCTCTAGATGATCAATCTCATTATCATGATCTCATCATGATTTAATCATCATTGTATTTGATCAAGGACTTCATTATTATATTCTCTTCTAATAAGAGCTTATAATGAAGATTTGCCTAATTAATTGAATAAGATATTTCTAGAAATGTCGAATCATATCATATATGATTGGCTTGTAGGGCATACATTTCTATCACTTCATACATTGATGATTAGTGGAGGCAACAGCTCCTATTGCCTCAAGATATGGGTGTCCCAAGATGGCTTTAAATGTAGGGTCCAGTTCTAGAACATGAAACTCGGCGGTGACGGCACACGGCCCGAGCCCTACTTCCAATGTAACCACCCCTCATGCCGGCTTCCGGGAGTTGTCATATGCTATCACTGTGACGGCAGAAGGCTCGATTTCTTCATCGGAGATGCCGCAAAGTTGCAGTGACATTTATAGAGGCTCCAGTGTCAATCAAGCAAGACTTGATCTCCACGCCTCGGATGACTACTGCATCGTGCAAAGCATATTTTCTGATCTCTGGCCGTGCCAACTCCTCCTACGTGAACATGAGTGCCAGGTGTTCACTCCTCGGGGTCAAGACTGTAATGATCTTTTCGGGCGGGAGGTCCTCATTGACCATGACCCACTGCAAGTACTTTTGTAGAATGTCTTGATGACTTTTCGACCTCTTTATCAACACCAAAATTGAAATCCATGCCGACATTTTGTCCAAGTGCTTCAAAAAGTCATATGTCATGCCGGGCAATGGTTCTTCCACTACCTCCTCTTCTGCTTGCTCCTGTGGTTGAATCCCGGCCTGGGGGAAGACCCTTTGGAACATCCTCCCACTACGAAGTATCAGCACCAGTATGGTAGGGGGGAGTGGTGATGATGGTGATGGTAAAGTTGGTTGGTATGTTGAGGGGCCTGTGGTAGGTAAGGGCGGTGAGGATCGGATGATCAGGGGTCTTGGATTGGTGGAGGCTGGTATGTTGGGTGATGGTAGGGGTGTTTGTGGTGATGGTCTAATGATGAGGGGTCACGGAGTGGCGGATCGGTAGGTTGGGTGATTGTTGGGGTGTTGTTGGTGATGGTCGGATGATTAAGGGTCGCGGAGTTGTGGCGATTGGTAGGTTAGGTGACGTTCGGATAATGAAAGGCCGAGGTGTGGTGGTGGCTGGTGATGTTTGAGGTGTTGGTGGCGGTCTAATGATTAGACGTCGGGGAGGGATGATGGTTGTTGGGTTAGGTTGGGGTGATGGTTGGGGTGTTGGTGGCGGTCTAATGATTAGGCACCGTGGAGGGTTAATGATTGGTGAGGGTAGTGGTGTTTGGGTAGTTTGTGGGCTAGGGGCAGCTCTTGGTATGGAGTATGGTGCGATTTGTAGGTGGGGTTGGTCTGGCGGGCATGGAGGCGATTTGATCCTCGATCTGCCAACCCTAGGAATGGTGGGTTGACTCCTCAATGGCGAAGTGGACGAGGCTGAGTCGTTGGTTTGGTGGTGCTGGTGCCGGTGCTTGAACGGGTGCATGTACTGGTAGTGGATCTCGGACTATGCCCAGGCCGAGCTGCTATTGTGCTTGCTGTCGCCATGGTTGATTCTGACGTGCCTTCATTGCTTGAATGGATTCTCCCATCTGTGCCCAATCAATGTTCCCCTGATCATTGAGGTCATGAATGTAGTCTTTAAATTAGAAACATACATCCACCATGTGCCCGGGATACCGATGGTAAGCGCAGTACTTTGTCATGTCAACATTCGTCGGCCATCCTTCTCTCTCCTTCGGAAGCTCCAACTGCTGTTCAACCATCAATGCGTTAAAGATATCGGTGAGGGGGAATGGCAGTTGAGGATAGTACTCTCTCTTGGGTCCCCCCTCCTAGGTCGGTTGGATGGTGGTGGCACTTGGTTGTAGGCTTGTGGTTGTTGTTGTAGTCGGTTGTAGACAGGTTGTTGTTGAGGTGCTCGGTTGTAGGCATTTTGTTGCTAGGGGCATTTTGTTGCTAGGGCACTCGGTTGTAGGTGGGTTGCTGTGGTGGTGCTCGGTTGTATGCAAGTTGTTGCTGGGACTGAGGAGCTGGGTGGTATTGTTGGTTGGGTGATGGGTTACGGTATTGGCTTTGGCGATACCCACCATAGTTTCCCATGGCATTGATGCTCTTGTTATTGACTACCCCTTCGGTGGTGGGTCCTCCAGGTGTACGCTTTCTAGTGTTACGGGGTTTGGGGTCAAATGGATTGATTATGGATGCGTCCTTAAAATGGGCTTGGAGGTAGCACGCGCTATCACATAGCTCACTCATGGTTGTTGGGCGGTGCATGATCTTTGCGAAGGTTAGGCGTGGTGTTCCCGATGAGCATCCTCACCTGCTCCCCCTCTGAGATGGTATCAACTAGCCTCTCAGCCATTCCCCTCCATCGATCAACAAACTTGGAAAAGTCTTCATCTGGCTTCATCTTCTCAGCAATTAAATCTGTTATCAAGTAGGCTGGCCCCACCTGATCCTTGTACCTCTGCTGAAAATTCGCATTGACAATATCGAAATCTGCCGCCTCAATAGAGTCAAGAGAATAAAACCAGTCAAGGGCGGATCCTTCCAATGACTGATGGAATAGGAAGGCAAGTGCTTTGCGGTCATTCTTCCAGAACATGGAGTCATATAGAAAGCTCTTTAGGTGGTTAAAGGGATTCCCGGTCCCATTATAGCGTTGAAAGATTGGTATTTCAGAAGGAGAGAGATGTAGGACCGGGATAGATGGGACATAAATTTTTGGGGTGGCTTTAGAATTGAGGCGGTGCCTCAGCTCTTCAAAATGCTCATCCATCTGGTTAAGTTTTTCTATGAATGCCTGGGTGAGGCTGGATTCCTGAGCCACGGGAGCAAAGTGTTTAGGTTAATGAGTTGGAATAGGTGGGTTAGAAATAGGAGTTGGAATAGCATTATGTGAATGCCCCACAACGGGGTGAGTGGAGACATGGCAAGGTTGCCTAGGAAAAGAAATGATCAGGGGCCTAACTGCTGATTAAGGTGGTGAGGGGGCTTGATTTCCTTCGACCGGATCTTGATTAGCGGGCATCTTTCCCTTTGTCAAGGGTTGCACAAGCGAAAAGGATTCAGGGTTTAGATGGAGAGATAGACCCTAGAGGAGTTGCTCCACGCTAAGTGAAGCAGGTTGATAAGTAGGATTTTGAGTTTCCAGCTCCTTGATGGCGTTGACATGGCCCTCTGGTTGGACCATGGGTTGTTGCAGCTCGTAGTGGCCCGTCTCGTACTCCTCTTCTTGCCCGTAGTAGTCCGACATCCTGACGTGTCTTCCGGACCTTAGTGTCATGGGCATCCTGTCAAATTTTCTTACAAAATGGTTGAAAGAAGGCAAATGAAAAGTGTAAATGCAAAGAGAGTTTTTGTTTGGTTATGCTTTGTTTTTGTTTGAAATTTTTTGACTTTAATTTTGTTGTTTGGCAAGCAAGTTGAACACAAAAATTAAAGGGACTTTTTTGTTTTGTTTTTGTTGTTTTGAAAGAAGAAAATTTTTTGGTTGTTTTCAATTGTTGTGAGCAAGCAAGTTGTGCAAACAAGTTTTTAAAATGATTACTCGACAATTTTTTGGTTGAAACCTTAGATTAGATAGATTGTTAGCAATTGTTCACTCAAGTAGGTATGGTTCCTATTGCTTCAATCTTCAAGACCTAAGGTTGTCACTCAATCACCATGAGTAGGTACTTGGGTTCTTCGGGTTTTGGGAAGTGGTACAATCGGCCCAATCGTGCGGAGAGGAATACTCCACGGATGGGGACTTATGGAGGCCTTGATGGAAACAACCAAATCAACTAGGAAGTAATATCCCAGAAGAGAGGTTAAAGTCCACCAAGAAGGTGTTTGGAGGGTGAGGGTGTGTTGGGAGAGAGAGCCCCCGCCTCGAATGCCCTATGGATCGGAACAAGTCCGGTACCCGATGCAAAAGCTAATGCAAAAATGAAAAATATAGGGTAGGAGAAGAAGAAGCAATCAATATGCAAACAAGAAATGAATGAAAGCTATTAAATAAATCAAACAAGTGAAAGCAAGCAAGAAAAGCAATGATAAAGTAAACAAGTAACTAGCAACTAGCAACTAGAAGGTTGTTCGTGCGGGAACTGGCTTGTGATGGATGTCGACTCCAGAAACGGGTTCCGGATCGGCACCTCAAGAGAAGAAGGTGAAAGATGGAATAGAATAGGGGAAAAGGGAGTGAATCGAAAAACACTCGGAAAGCAGTAAAAGGTCCTCACCTCGGTCCCACACTCACATTGATCCCAGAACTTTCATCTCACGGTGTCGCTCGAGCACCGGAGATGGTTCGGGTCATGTGGGAGGAGAGAGAGGTATAAATAACTTAATGCATGAGAAGATTAAAGAAGTGGTCGCCAGGAGCCGCGGGCTCCGCTTTATGTATTGAAAATAGAAAGAAGTTGACCGTGTGTACCTTAGCGTGGGAGATTGGGATGTGAGTTCAACCTTCTTCCTCTTCGGCCGGCCGATGAGGGAGAGTCCAACCGATGCTAGCTTGTTCAACCTGTGCAACTAGAACAATAAACCAAGTGAAGAAAATAATTAGAACTATGAGAAGTGTAGTAACTGTGGTGAGAAGATGAGAAAGAAGCAATCGGAATCGAACTCACCGGATTGGGGTGAGTCCTAACCCCTTTTTTGTGTTTTTAATTATGTAAAAATAATGTAAATGAACTGAAATATGCTTTAAAACAGTAAATGAACTGAGTTAAATGAGTTGAGAAAGCTTATGGAATGGATCGGCTTGAGTTGAAGCCGAGTTGATTGAAGAAGGCCAGTTCGGGTAGCCTTTGCATCCTTCTGGCGCGACTTTGGTACAGAGGATGCTAAGGACGACCCAAATGTCTGAATCGAGAGATGTTTGTTGGAGTAGATAGAGAACTCAGAGAGGAAGAGTTACTATGTTGATGACTTTACCGAAATCCTCATGTAGAAGTCAGTAAAAATTATGAAAGTGGGCGGATGTGGAAAACAGAACCTGGGTGCGTGTCCTCAATGCAGCAATCGCCACGAACAAAAGAAAAGTCGGAATTGAGTGCCATCAGTTGGAGATGAAAGAGGACGAAGAGATGAACATCTTCTATGTTTAAGACTTTTTCAGCATGAGTCTCGGATTTTTTTCAGAGGTAGATGAATTTGGAGGATGCTGAACACCCGGATCGAGCCTTCTTCTTCACCTCGGGATCGATCTCTTGACTTCGGATCGCCTTTGGACGTCGGGACAGCTTTGGAGAAGAGCTTGGATGACCTCTGGACGAGCTAGGCACCGGGGATTAACCTTGGGTCATTGAGAATGGCCCTCAATTTATAGGGGAAGGGAGATGGTGCAAAATTTGGAAACTGGACCTAACGCGCCCCCGCTTTTCAAAGAAGACTAGGGCGCGCCCTCAAACCAAGGGCGCGCAGGAGCGGTCTGCGCGCCCCTCTGTTTCAAAGGGTGAGGGGGCGCGTTACGTGTCTCACTGCTAAAAATTGACGGAAACTTCCGGAAATTGCTAAAAATTGACTTGACATACGTAACGCGCCCCCGAACCGGGGGCGCGGTACAAATAATCGAAAATCAACGCCGGAAACCTTCCAAAAATCAGGTTTAGAAGGTGCTAATCGGGGTAATTTGCGATTTAAAGAAACTGACCACGCCCCCGCTTTTCAAAGGAACCGGGGGCGCACAGGGCGTTCCCCCACTTTGAGGGCGCGTAGGGCATGCCCCCGGATTGAGGGCGCACAGGGCGCGCCCTCCTCTTTCAAAGGGGGTGGGGGCGCAGTACACTTTCTCTCCTGCGCGCATGTTCCACGAGCCGTATCTTGCAAACGGGAAGTCCGATTCGGCTCCCGTTTGTCGCGTTGGAAAGAGGGCCTTCAACCGCACCTCCTGAAGTCGGTAAATCAGCCGGCATGACTCCCGAGATGTTCGCATGGGGCTTTCTACTGGTTTACCCTCTCGCGGAAAGCCGAAACCCGGGGCGAAGATCCGAAAAAGCACGGTTCCGGTCGAGAAATCTCGGGCCAACTCAGGATGACTTAAAATGATGACCGAACAAGTTCAGTACGATCGGACAACCTAAGGTCATCGAAAATTTGAGATTAACCCGGTAAACGTGAATCGAAAGCCGTAAAAGCCGCGAAACCCTAAAATTGACCGAACTGGATGTATGGCCCCGGTTGATGAAAATATTCGGCTAGAATCGACCCGGATGATCTGAAAAGACCCGGTGATGGCCGGAAAGGCCTAACATGTGGTTCGGGATAGCCGTGTCAGCACAGATCGAAAGAGCCGTAACGAAAGCCGTCATTGACCGACGCCTACCGAAATGACTTCTCGGAAACCCTGAATGTTACGGAACACATGCGGGACTCCAGAGACCTTTAACTATGAACCATTCAAGGTCGGTCATTGAGCGGGCTTTGTGTTTTTACAGTTCACGTGCGGCTCTCGCTTGAAGGTTACGACAATATTCCGAAAATCATTGGTCCATTCTCTACTTACAAGGGGGGCTCCACCTATGTCCTTAGCTCATCTCCATGAGGTAATTCGGATCAGATAACGGTCAAATAAAGAATATCGCCTATGGAATAAGAGTCTACGGCTCCGAATTAGGCCAATTTGGCGTGTCTACAGTTTGCCTTGCCTTGATGTCGGCTTTGTAAGGGAATGACATGTAGCGGAACGAAGTGAAGCGTAGAGAAAGCGTAGCGAAGCGAGATGGATTGTAGTGAAATGTAGTGGAGTGAAATGGTGATGGACTGAAAAGGTGGCATCAAGGTGTAGATATAGACACGCTTAACGACCAGATTCGGCAAGACGAATCTCCTCAAGTCTCCTGGTTAACCGCCATGTTTCATCAAGTCTTCCTATGTTCAATTGGTAAGAGATGTGCCATTGGCACGAGAGAAGAATAGGTAACCCCCAACGCGGTGGGGAGTCCTCGAAACATGGGTTCGTAGGTTCATCATCAGCCGGTAACCCGATCTTTGCGGTGTTCCTGTACTGTGATGGGCTAAAGTTTAAAAAGAGATTTGTTTTGAAAAAGTAAAAGAATACCAATCGAGCACGTTCAGGCTCTTAGATTCATTTAAGTCTTTCAAGAGACAAGATTCAATTCGGAATGGAATGATCTCAAATTTCGAAAGGCGAATGTTTAAGCATAGACCGTTAAGACAACAGCAATGCAAGATCTGATCGAATAGAAGGCCCTTGGCGGGATGAATTGGCTGCCATGGTGGGATGAATAGCAAAGAAGTTGCAATGGCCTCTGTGGTGAAAAGATTTGAAAGATTTGAGGGCACAAAGTGGTTACTGAACATGGTGGGATTAATAGACACGGTGGGATATTAAAGAGGTTGGTGGGACTAGAGATCATGGTGGGATTAGAATGACACGGTGGTATTTAGAATGATCGAGAGAGTGAGAAGGTGAAGTTTAGGAAATGATGTATGCAATGAAAAAACAAAATGTAATGCAATTAGTACTACATGATGCATGTTGGGCTCAAGAAAATAAAACAAAACTTGTATAACAAATAGTTGAAGATATAGATTGTCTATGAGGTCAAGATACCCATTCGGGAACTATCGTCCCTCACAGCACAACTTTGGCTTATCCATGAGCATTATAGATGACCCGACCGTCGTAGATTTTGATGAAGGGGATCTCGGGTCAAGTCTTCTCCGTGCTCATGGTCTTCAACAAATAATGCATAAGATAATAACACACAACTAGCGACATATATGCTAGTTGGCAAGTTATGGGGGCTTCCCATGTCCGTTCTTCTGCTTCCGCGAGCAATTCCTATTGGCAAGATTCCCCCCTCCTTGACTTGTGTTTCTTTCCTGAAATACTTAATAGAGGGGTTAAATCTGCTCTATGGCTTACCCCCTTGCCTATTGTTGTCTTGCCTTGCTTACACGTCAAGGGGGGTAGCCTTATTAACAAGGTAATATGAACAAAATGACTGAAAATGAATAAGATAAGGGTTAAGAAAGCTTACCTGCTATGGTGAGAGTCACACCCTTCTTGATCTTAGAATCCTGAAATGCTTAAGGAAGGGGATTAAATCTTCACCATGGCTTATCTCTTTGTCTATTGCTGTCTGCCTTGACTTAGGTCAAAGAGAGGAGCCTTATTAACAAGGTATAAAAATAGACTAGATGACCAAAGTGAAATAGTTAAGAGAACTTACCTGTCGTTGAGAGAACCTTCTCCTCTTATTTTAAAGTCCCTCAAAACACTTGATAAAAAAGGATTAGATCTTCACAACGACTCATCCCTTTGCCTATTATGGCCAACTTTGACTTAGGTCAAAGGGAGGAGCCCTCTTAATGGGGTGATAATGAAGGTAAATATGCAATGCGGAAATGAAACATGCAAGACATAAAGATAAACATTAATGCTAGCAAAGGCAAAAAAATCAAGGTTATGCCAAGTTAGATGATGCATTTTAGAAAATATTCAACTTTTTTTTGGATTTTTAAAAATATTCAATTTTTTTGAATTTTTGAAAATATTTGATTTTTTTTTATTTTTGAAAATATTTGATTTTTTTGGATTTTTGAAAATATTCATTTTTTTGTTTGGATTTTTGTGGAGAATGTGCCAGTATTGAGACCATTCATCGATCTTTGAGTGTTGATCAATATTCAAGCAATAAGCATCACGTGTGAATAAGGTTCCTAACCCAGAATCTTTCTTGCCCTCTTCTCTTGATCGGTTTGGATTCCCCCTACCCTACCCTAGGGGTTTTAAGATGGAAGAATAATAGAGGAAGTCTTTGATAGGATTTGGGGGTGTTGAGGAGGGTTTCTCTACTCGTGCCCAAATTGCCCATTGGGGTTCGGCCTCTTCGGGTCTTGTCTACATGTGGCACGTATTTAGACAAGTCTTTGACCTGTGGGGTCATTGCCCATCTTTTGGTGCCTTTTTTTCATTTTCTATTCTTCCAGGTACTCATTCAGACAGGCCCATATTTTTTTAAACCTGTGGGGTTCATTGCCCATCTTTTGGCACCCTTTTGCACCCTATGAGACGGCCTCCTACTAAGGCGGCGGGCATTTTCGATACTATCCTCCTCTAGTCCCCTTCACCTATTTCGGACCGAATAGAAGAGAATAGGGTAAGGTTTCCTTTCCGCCTTCAGGGTTCTGCCTTGCCTTTCTCGAGTGTTGGGCTATCTAGATTCTAGGATCGGGAGGTGTTGTGTGTGCAAGGTGATGCCTACCCTTGACATCTAGCTAACACCCTTGGATCGATGACTTGATATCATACTAGAAATTCTCCATTTTCTTTTCTAAGGAAAATATTTTTTGAGGTAAATGTCATTCCATGGATGATTCAATTTTTCTCCATCGGCGTTGGTTAGCTCATATGCATTACCTGGATATTTTTCAGTTATAACAAAAGGCCCTTCCCTGTTAGGTTGCAACTTGGAGCGGGGACCACCTGGCTTAACGAATATACGTTTAACTACCATCTCACCGATTTCAAACTTTCTCTCTACCACCCTCTTTTGATAAAATCTTTTCAATCGGTTCTGATAAGTCCGGGCATGCTAAGAGGCGGCCAACCTTCTTTCATCTAGGAGTTCAAGTTGTGCAAGGAGAGATTCTCGTCTCTCATCGACAGGGATGTCCCTATCGAGTTGAACTCGGAGTGATGGAAGGAGTACTTCGTACAGGACCACCGCTTCCATCCCATATACGAGAGCATATGGGGTTTGACCAGTGGGGGTCCGTACAGAAGTACGATAAGCCCATAGGGCATCTACAAGCTTATCTGGCCAGTCTGCGAACTTGCTAGACTTACAGGTTTTGTTAATGATTTTAATCAAAGTTTTGTTGGTGGCTTCTGCTTAACCATTGCCTTGCGGGTAATAAGGAGATGAATAATGCAATGCAATGCGGTACCTGTTGCAAAGATCACGCAGATCTTGAGAGAGAAATTGCGGTCCGTTGTCGGTGATAATGTCGCTGGGTATCCCGAACCTGGCGATGATGTTGCGTTTGATGAAGGAGCACAATGTTGATGCCTTCATCTCCACGAACGCTTCCGCTTATGCCCACTTGGTGAAGTACTCTGTTGCCGTCAGGATGAACGATTTGGAACGGATTTCAGGGTTAAGATCACTTAGAGGGCCAATGATATCTAAAGCCCACATGGAGAAGGGCCATGGGGCATGAATCGGATGAAGGGAAGATGCGAGAGAATGGATCTTGTCGGCATGGAGTTGGCAAGAATGACAGTGCCAGACAAATATGGAGCAATCCTCTTCTAGGGTTGGCCAATAATACCCCTGCCTGATGATTTTCTTGGCAAGAGCTTGAGCATTGACATGGCCCCCACAGTCCCCAGAATGTGCTTCCTTAAGCACCAATTCTGCCTCTTCTTCATCAACGCATCTCAATAAAATTCCGCTCAGGCTCCTCTTGTAAAGCACCCCTCCTAGGATGGTATACCTCTGGGATACTCTACTGATGACCTTCCTTTCTTTTGCATTTGATCCAGGTGGATATGTCTGATCTTGACAATACCTTGCAATCTCATCAAACCAAGGCCTCTCACCCTCATCTAACTCTTCCAACTCGATTAGATAAATCTCCTCTTTCTGCTCTAAATATTCCTTCCTACCAAATCTCTCCTTGATCTTTAGAAATCGACCGTCCTTAATCGCCGGCATCGACCTTCTACGGACATGGATAGTCCGCACCTGTCTACCTAGCGGGATTGATAGAGATGAAGCTAAGGTGGCTAGGGCATCAGCAAGGATGTTCTGAGCTCGAGGAACATGGACAAAAGTGAGTTTGGAAAAGAGTTTGATGTAGCAATAGGTGAGTTCTTGGTAAGGTTTGAGGTTTGGATGAGAAGTTCGGTATTTGGTTAGGACATGGCGAAGGATTAGTTGGCTATCACCTATCACCCTTAATTCCGTGGCACCATAGAAATGAGCGGCCTCCAGCCCGGCCAACAAAGCTTCGTATTCAGCTATATTGTTGGTTGTTGGGAAGTCAATCTGAAATGCCTGTGGAATGGTGACACCCTCGGGTGATAGAAGGACGATTCCTATTCCCTTAACGTGTGAATTTAGAGCCCCGTCAAAATATAATGTCCAAAGGTGGGAAGATCGGATCAACATTAGTTCGTCATCCGGGAGCTCCGATTGGACCGGGTCAAAGAGGGGGATAGGGTGATGGGCTAGATGTTAGGCAATGGCATAGCCCTTAATCGCCTTCTGGGGGACATAGGTGATATCAAACTGAGAAAGGAAGCTCTGCCAACGACCTAACCGATCAGTTAGAACAGTTTTCTCCAGAAGGAATTTGATGGGATTGATGCGGAAAATAAGGTTGACCTCATGAGCTAAGAAATAGTCTTTAAGCTTCTGAACTACCCAAACTAGTGCAGCACAGGTCTTCTCCACTACAATATACTTCTGCTCACACGGATCAAAGATCTTTGACAAATAGTAAGTCGCCCTCTCTTTCCCTTCTTCATCCACTTGTGCAAGGACTGCCCCAAGAGAATTCTCCAAAACCGAGATATACAACACTAAGGGCTTGCCAGGGACTGGTGGTCTAAGCACAGGGGGACTAGCCAGGTATCTTTTCAAACCATCAAATGCATCTTGGCACTTCGAATCCCATTTTAACTCGGCCCCCGCCTTGGTCAACTCATAGAAAGCTCTACACCTTTGGGAGTGTTGTGAGATGAACCGGCGGACAAACTGTAGCCTCCCGATTAATCCTCGAAGTTCTTTCATATTTCTTGGAGGAGGCATACCAATGATTGCCTTGGCCTTGTTTGGGTCGATCTCTATGCCCCTTTTGCTCACTATGAACCCCAATAACTTTCCTGAGGATACTCCAAACGTACATTTCTTTGGGTTCATCTTCAATTTATATTCTCTAGCCCTTTGCAAGACCTTTCTCAACACTTCCGGGTGATCTTCTCGGCTTTTGGACTTAACGACCAGGTCGTCCACGTACACCTCTACAAGGGTATGCACCATGTCATGGAAGATAGCCATCATTGCCCTCTGATAGGTAGCACCAGCATTCTTCAGTCCAAAGGGCATGACAACATAGCGATGAGTTCCCCAAGGTGTAGTGAACGAGGTCTTCTCCTGGTCCTCTTCGGCCAACCGGATTTGATTATATCCAGAATAGCCATCCATGAATGACAACATCTCAAATCCAGCAGTGTTATCAACCAGTACATCAATATGAAGTAGAGGAAAGTCATCTTTAGGACACGCTCGGTTCAAGTCCCTGAAGTCTATACAAATCCGAACTCAACCATCTTTCTTCATTACAAGGACTATGTTTGCCACCCATTGCGGATAAAGGACAACCTTAATGAATTTTGCTTGATGCAACTTGTCGACCTCTTCTTTCATCTTAAGTGCAACATCGGGGTGGAATCTCCTTAATTTTTGTTTGACCGGGGTAACTCCAGGTTTCAAAGTTAGACGATGTTTAACTAAAGAGTTGTCTAACCCCGGCATGTCCTCGTATGTCCATGCGAACGTGTCCTTATATTCTTCCAAAACTTCAATTAAACTATGTTCCTCAGTGGGAGTGAGGTTTGCGCTTTGGAGGATTGTCTTGGGATATTCCGGTGTTCCATGATTTAGTTCTTTTGTCGGTTCATCCACCGTGGCTAATGGTTCTTCAAATCTTTTAAGTCCAGATGCATACGCATCAGCCAAGTCCTCAATTTCATCCTCGAAATCAGGATCCTTTTCTGATAAAACCTCGTAAACTCCCAAGGTATGATCTACATTGAACTCATCCTCATACTGGAATTCGTCAAGCTGGATAGCATTTTCTAAAAAACTTGGCAGCCTTGCACATTCCTTGCATTTTTGAGCTATTTGGTGGAGATATCTCTCTGGAACACGTTTACCTTGAGTTTTATTATTTCCTACCCTAACTACTCCTAAAGAAGACGGAATTGAAAAGGTGGTATTTACAATGGGTGAAGGATCGAGCAGATCGATCAGTGAGTTGGAGAAGAGAGGTCCCTGGTTGGGAGCACCCTCCGAGACAAGTAGAGACGTCTCCTCAATGGAAAACTGAGTTTGCGAGAGGATGTTTTTTTGGGTATTTTGGGTATTTTCAATAACAAAAGGAGAATGAGCCGATGGGGCTCGAGCAAAAATAGAAAGCTTAAGCAAATGGGAGAAAAATGGGCTTGCGGGCCTGATGATGACAAGAAATGGGCAGATAGGCCCAAAGCTAGTGAAAAGATCTAAGGGGCACGTGGGCCCAAATGGTGGGCACGCGGGCCCAAAGCAAGAAAATAAATCAAAAGGGCACGTGGGACCGACTGGTGGGCACGCGGGCCCAAGGTTGTTGGTTTGGAATGGGCATAGAAGCTTAGTCGAGTAAGAAGATTTGAATGGGCTCTCAAGCCCAGTGATCAATTCAGGTGGCCATTTTGGCTCAGAAGTGGGATTTGGGCTAGATAGCCCATCAAGTGAATCCAAGAGGGATAGAGTGAGGATTTTGAAATACATGACCATAGGATACGGCTCACGCGGGATGTTGTTTGGAAGTGGGTTCGAGTGGACAAGTTCTTTAGAGATGGACTTGCCCTTGACTGGTTCTTCCTCCTCTGTGAACAACCGGGCCAAAGATGAACTGAGGTTGTCCACTTCCTCCTCTTGCTCTGGTGCCTTCTTCCTCTTGACTTGTTCTTCTTCTTTGTCCCCGGCCATCATCATGGTCTCCCCTTTGATAAAGAATTTTTGGAGTCCCATGGCATTTTTTGGCCGGTAGACCATCCGTGGAGTGATACTAGGCTCATAGCCAAGCCCGTGTCTCTTTGGTCTTTGTACGACTTTAATGGGGTGCACAACCCCCTGCAGCTCCTTTCCCAACCCCTTTCCTGGCTGATAGCCCATCCCTTTCATCATCCGCCACGCGATTGTATCTGGAGGTGTCGTTAACATCATGACCTCGGGCAGCTCTGTAGTGGAAACCAACGGCTGGACAAAATTTGATATTGGCAGTGTAGAAGAGAGGTCATCCACATCATTTAGAATGGGGATGTTGGTTACCTTGATCACCTGGCCCTTGTATGGGAACTTCAGACACTGATGATTAGTAGAGGCAACAGCTCCTATTGCCTCAAGGTATGGGTGTCCCAAGATAGCTTTGAATGTAGGGTCTAGTTCTAGAATGTGAAACTCGGCGGTGATAGCACACGGACCGAGCCCTACTTCCAACGTAACCACCCCTCGTGCTGGCTTCCGGGAGTTGTCATATGCGGTCACCGTGACGACAGAAGGCTCGATTTCTTCATCGGAGATGCCGCAAAGTTGCAATGTTTCTGGCGGCATGACATTTATGGATGCTCCGGTGTCAATCAAGCAGGACTTGATCTCCACGCCTCGGATGACTACTGCGACACACAAGGCATACTTTCTTATCTCTGGCCGTGTCAACTCCTCCTGTGTAAATGTGAGTGCCGGATGTTCACTCCTCGGGGTCAGGACAGTAATGATCTTAGCAGGCAGGAGGTCCTCATTGACTATGACCCGCTGCAAGTATTGTTGCAGGATGTCCTGATGGTTCTTTGACCTCTTTATCAGCTCCAGAATTGAAATACGTGCCGGCATTTTGTCCAAGTGCTTCAACAGATAATATGCCATGCTGGGCAACGGTTCTTCTACCACCTCCTCTTCTGCCTGTTCCTGTGGTTGTGTCCCGACCTGGGGGAAGACCCTTTGGAACATCCTCCCACTACGAAGTACCGGCGCCAGCATGGTAGGGGGAAGTGGTGATGATGGTGATGGTAGGGTTTGTTGGTAGGTTGTGGAGCCCGTGGTAGGTAGGGGTGGTGAGGATCGGATGATGAGGGGTCATGGATTGGTGGAGGCCGGTATGTTGGGTGATGGTTGGGGTGTTGGTGGTGATGGTCGAATGATGAGGGGTCGTGGAGTGGTGGAGGCTGGTATGTTGGGTGATGGTTGGGGTGTTGGTGGTGATGGTCTAATGATGAGGGGTCGCGTAGTGGTGGCGACTGGTGGGTTGGGTGACATTTGAGGTGTTGGTGATGGTCTAATGATTAGACGGCGAGGAGGATTAATGGTGGTTGGTGGGTTAGGTTGGGGTGATGGTTGGGGTGCTGGTTGGGGGGTTGGTGGTGGTCTAATGATTAAGCGTCATGGAGGGTTAATGGTTGGTGAGGGCAGTGGTGTTTGGGTAGTTTGTGGGCTGGGGGCAGCTCTCGGTATTGAGAGTATGGTGCGGTTTGTAGGTGGGGTTGGTATGGCGGGAATGGAGGTGATTTGATCCTTGACTTGCCAACCCTGGGAATGGTGGGTTGACTCCTCAATGGCGGAGTGGACGAGGCCGAGTCGTTGGTTCGGTGGTGCTGGTGCCGGTGCTTGTACGGGTGCATGTACCGGGAGCGGATCTTGGACTATGCCCAGGCCGGGCTGCTGTTGTGGTTGCTGTCGCCGTGGTTGATTCTGACGTGCCTTCATCGCTTGTATGGATTCTCCCATCTGTGCCCAGTCAATGTTCCCTTGATCATTAAGGTCATGGATGTAGTCTTTAAACTGGAAACATACATCCACCATGTGCCCAGGATACCGATGATAAGCGCAATACTTCGTCATGTCAACATTCGCCAGCCATCCTTCTCTCTCCTTTGGAAGCTCTAGCTGCTGTTCAACCATCAATGCATTAAAGATATCGGTGAGGGGGAATGGCAATTGAGGGTAATACTCTCTCTTGGGTCTCCCCCTCCTAGGTCGGTTGGCTGGTGGTGGCACTTGGTTGTAAGCTTGTTGTTGTTGAGGAGCTCGGTTGTAGGCATTTGGTTGCTGGGGCACTCTGTTGTAGGTGGGTTGCTGTGGTGGTGCTCGGTTGTATGCAAGTTGTTGCTGTGGCTGAGGAGCTGGTTGAGGGGCTGGGCGGTATTGTTGGTTGGGTGGTGGGTTACGGTATTGACTTTGATGGTACCCACCCTGGTTACCCATGGCATTGATGCTCTCATTATTTACTACCCGTTCGGTGGTGGGTCCTACAGGTGTAGGCTTTCTAGTATTACGGGGCTTGGTGTCGAACGAGTTGATCATGGATGCGTCCTTAAAGTGGGCTTGGAGGTAGCGGGCGCTATCACACAACTCACTCATGGTTGTGGGGCGGTGCATGATTAGAAGGTTGCGAAGGTTAGGCGTGGTGTTCCCAATGAGCATCCTTACATGCTCCCCCTCTGAGATGGTATCTACTAGCCTCTCAGCCATTCCCCTCCACCGATCAGCAAATCTGGCAAAATCCTCATCTGGCCTCATCTTTTCAGCAATTAAATCAGTTATCGAGCAGGCTGGCCCCACCCGATCTTTGTACCTCTGTAGAAACTTCGCCTTGACAATGTCGAAATCTGCCGCCTCAATGGAATCAAGAGAATAGAACCAGTCCAGGGCGAATCCCTCCAATGACCGACGGAATAAGAAGGCAAGGGCTTTGCGGTCATTTTTCCAGAACGCGGAGTCATAGAGAAAGCTCTTTAGATGGTTGAAAGGATTACCAGTCCCATTGTAACGTTGGAAGACTGGTATCTCTGAAGGAAGAAGGTGTAGAACTGGGAAGGATGGGACAGAGATTTCAGGGATGGCTTTAGAATCGAGGCGGTGCCTCATTTCTTCGAAGCGCTCATCCATCTGGTTGATTTTGTTCATTAACGCCTGGGTGAGGCTGGATTCCTGAGCAAAGTGTTTACTTTATTAGGTTGGAATAGGAACTGGTGCAGAATTGTGTGAATGCCCCCACAACGGGGTGAGTAGAGACACGACAAGGTTTCCAAGGAGAAGAGATGATCAAGGGCCTGACTGCCGGTTGGGGTGGTGAGGAGGCTTGATTTCCCTTGATCGGAGCTTGATTGGCGGGCATCTTGCCCTTAGTGGCAGATTGGATAATTGCAAAGGTCTCGGGATCAAGGTGAAGAGATAGATCCTTGAGAGCTTGTTCTATAGTATGTGAAGCGGATTGGTGAGCGGGATCTTGGACCTCCAGTTCCATCACGGCATTAACATGGCCATCTGGTTGGACCATGGGTTGCTGAAGCTCGTAGTGACCCGTCTCGTACTCCTCTTCTTGGCCGTTGTAGTCCGACATCCCGACGTGTCTTCCGGACCTTAGCATCATGGGCATCTTGTCGATCTTTCTTCAAAGATGGTTAAAAAAGGAAGGGCAAGTCAAGCACACAAATGAAGATTTTTTTGTTATGTTTTGTTTTGTTTGATTTTTTTTTTCAATTTGGTTGTTTGGAAAACAAGTTGAACACAAAATTAAAGAGGTTTTTGTTTTGTTTTTTTTAGGTGTTTTGAAAGAAGAATTCTTTGGTTGTTTTCAATTGTTGAGAGCAAGCAAGTTATGCAAACAAGTTCTTAAAAATACTACTCGACAATTTTTGGGTTGAAACCTTAGATTAGATAGATTGTTAGCAATTGTTCACTCAAATGGGTATGGTTCCTATTGCTTCAATCTTCAAGACACAAGGTTATCACTCAATCACCACGAGTAGGTACTTGGGTTCTTCGGGTTTTGGGAAAGGGCACAACCGGCCCAATCGTGTGGAGAGGAATACTCCACGGATGGGGACTTACGGAGGTCTTGATGGAAACAACCAAATCAACTAGGAAGGAATATCCAGAAGAGAGGTTAGAATCCACCAAGAAGGTGTTTTGAGGGTGAGGGTGTGTTGGGAGAGAGAGTCCCCGCCTCGAATGCCCTACGGATCGGAGCAAGTCCGGTACCCGATGCAAAAAGCTAATGCAAAAGTAAAAATAGAGGGTAAGAGGAGAAGAAGCAATCAATGTGCAAAAGCATGAAATGAAATGAAGTAAATAGAGCATGCGATATGCAAACAAGACAAGCAATCATGCAACAAAACAAACAATCTAGTGACTCGAACTGAATTAGAATGAAACTAGTTGCACAAACAAATCAAGCTAGCACGGTTAAAGACATTGGTAATCCCACCGTGGTCGCCAGAAAGCTGTCGACTCCAGAAACGGGTTCTGGATCGGCACCTCAAGAGAAGGTAAAAGATGGAATAGAATAGGGGAAAAGGGAGTGAATCTAAAAACACTCGGAAAGCAGTAAAAGTTCGTCACCTCGGTCCCACACTCACATTGATCCCCGAACTTTCATCTCACGGTGTTGTTCGAGCACCGGAGATGGTTTGGGTCATGTGGGAGGAGAGAGAGGTATAAATAACTTAATGCATGAGAAGATTAAAGAAGTGGTCGCCAGGAGCCGCGGGCTCCGCTTTATATTTTGAAAATAGAAAGAAGTTGACCGTGTGTACCTTAGCATGGGAGATTGGGATGTGAGTTCAACCTTCTTCCTCTTCGGCCGGCCGATGAGGGAGAGTCCAACCGATGCTAGCTTGTTCAACCTGTACAACTAGAACAATAAACCAAGTGAAGAAAATAATTAGAACTATGAGAAGTGTAGTAACTGTGGTGAGAAGATGAGAAAGAAGCAATCGGAATCGAACTCACCGGATTGGGGTGAGTCCTAACCCCTTTTTTTGTGTTTTTGATTATGTAAAAATGATGTAAATGAACTGAAATATGCTTTAAAACAGTAAATGAACTGAGTTAAATGAGTTGAGAAAGCTTATGGAATGGATCGGCTTGAGTTGAAGCCGAGTTGATTGAAGAAGGCCAGTTCGGGTAGCCTTTGCACCCTTCTGGCCCAACTTTGGTGCAGAGGATGCTAAGGACGACCCCAATGTCAAAATCGAGTGCCGTTTGTTGGAGTAGATAGAGGACTCAGAGAGGAAGAGTTCCTATGTTGATTACTTTACCGAAATCCTCATGTAGAAGTCATTAAAAATTATGAAAGTGGGCGGATGTGGAAAACAGAACCTGGTTGCGCGCCCTCAATGCAGCAATCTCCACAAACAAAAGGAAAGTCAGAATTGAGTGCTGTCAGTTGAAGATGAAAGAGGACGAAGAGATGAACATCTTCTATGTTGAAGACTTTTGCAGAAGAAGTCTCGTATTTTCTGCAGAAGTCGATGAAGTTGAATGATGCTGATCACCCGGATCGAGCCTTCTCCTTCACCTCGGGATCGATCTCTTGACTTCGGATCGCCTTTGGATGTCGGGACGGCTTTGGAGAAGAGCTTGGACGACTTATGGACAAGCTAGGCACCGGGGATTAACATTGGGTCGTTGAGAATGGCCCTCAATTTATAGGGGAAGGGAGCCGGTGCAAAATTTGGAAACTGGACCTAACGCGCCCCCGCTTTTCGAAGGAGACGAGGGCGCACAGGGCGCGCCCTCAAACCAAGGGCGCGCAGGGCGCGCCCCCAGTTCGGGGGCGCGGTCTGCGTGCCCCTCTGTTTCAAAGGGTGCGGGGGCGCGTTACGCGTCTCACTGCTAAAAATCGACGGAAACTTCCGGAAATTGCTAAAAATTGACTTGACATACGTAACGCGCCCCCGAACCAGGGGTGCGGTACAAATAATCGAAAATGAACGTCGGAAACCTTCCAAAAATCAAGTTAAAAAGGTGCTAATCGAGGTAATTTGCGATTTAAAGAAACTGACCGCGCCCCCGCTTTTCAAAGGAACCGGGGGCGCACAGGGCGTGCCCCCACTTTGAGGGCACGCAGGGCGCGCCCCCGGATTGAGGGCGCATAGGGCGCACCCTCCTCTTTCAAAGGGGACGGGGGCGCAGTACACTCTCTCTCTCTTGCGCGCATGTTCCACGAGCCGTATCTTGCAAACGGGAAGTCCGATTCGGCTCCCGTTTGTCGCGTTGGAAAGAGGGCCTTCAACCGCACCTCCTCAAGTTGGTAAATCAGCCGGCATGACTCCCGAGATGTTCGCACAGGGCTTTCTACCGGTTTACCCTCTCGCGGAAAGCCGAAACCCGGGGCGAAGATCCGAAAAAGCACAGTTCCGGTCGAGAAATCTCGGGTCAACTCGGGATGACTTAAAATGATGACCGAACAAGTTCGGTACGATCGGACAACCGGAAGTCAACGAAAATTTGAGATTAACCCGGTAAACGTGAATCGAAAGCCGCAAAAGCCGCGAAACCCTAAAATTGACCGAACCGGATGTATGGCCCCAGTTGATGAAAATATTCGGCTAGAATCGACCCGGATGACCTAAAAAGACCCGGTGATGACCGTAAATGCCTAACATGTGGTTCGGGATAGCCGTGTCAGCACAGATCGAAAAAGCCGTAACGAAAGCCGTCATTGACCGACGCCTACCGAAATGACTTCTCGGAAACCCTGAATGTTACGGAACACATGCGGGACTCCCGAGACCTTTAATTATGAACCATTCAAGGTCGGTCATCGAGCGGGCTTCGTGTTTTTACAATTCACGTGCGGCTCTCGCTTGAAGGTTACAGCAATATTCCGGAAATCATTGGTCCATTCTCAACTCACAAGGGGGGCTCCACCTATGTCCTTAGCTCATCTCCACGAGGTAATCCGGATCAGATAACGGTCAAATAAAGAATATCGCCTATGGAATAAGAGTCTGGGGCTCCGAATTAGGCCAATTTGGCTTGTCTACAATGGAGTGTCCAAGTGAGGACAAATCTGGACTTGAGATAAAAGAATGGTCCACGTGGGGACTGATTTGAAAATAAAGTAGCTCACGCGGGAGCCGGGTTTTGGAAAGGTAGGTGGTTCACGCGGGAACCGGTTTTTGATGGAAAAGAGGTGGTTTGCGCGGGAACTGGTTTTTGAAAGAAAAGAGGTGGTTTGCGCGGGAGCCAGTTTCTTTGGTTGGAAAAAGAAAAGGAGGGCCACGTGGGGTCAATCTAAAATGGTGCAAAGGGGTGGTCCACGCAGGGACCGATCTGAAAGTGGGTTTGTTCACACGGGAACCGGTTTAGAAAAAGGGTTGGTTCACTCAGGAACCGGTTTTAATGAAGAAAGGGGTGGTTCACGCGGGAACCGATGTAAGAGTTGACAAAATAGAAAGAGGGCAACGTGGGGACAATCTGAAGGTGCTGTAAAGAGGTGGTCCACATGGGAACAGATCTGAAAATAAGTTGGTTCACGCGGGAACCAAGTTGGAAAAGAAAGGTGGTTCACGCGGGAACCGGTTTATAAGAAGAAAAGTGGTTCACGTGGGAACCGTGTTGAAATTAAAGACAGACAAATCAAGTCCGCATGGGGAACAATCTTTAAAAGAAGTGTAAACAACAAGTTTAATGGTAAATTGACATGGAAGAGGTAAAGGACAAGCCTGTTCGCGCAGGAACCACATCGGAAAACAACTTGTTGCACGGATTAATCAAGCTAGCATGGTTGAAGACATTAGTTGTCCCACCGTGGTCACCAAAAAGCTGTTGACTCCGAAAACAGGTTTCGGATTGGCACCTCAATAAAAGGTGAAAGATGGAATAGGGGAAAAGGGGGGTGAATCAGAAAACACTGGAAAAGCGGTAAAGAGTCCTCACCTCGGTCCCAGACTCACATTGATCCCCGAACTTTCATCTCACGGCGTCGCTCGAGCACCGGAGATGGTTCGGGTCATGTGGGAGGAGAGTGAGGAGGAATTAACTTAGAACATGATAAGAGATGGTCGCCAGGAGCCGTGGGCTACGCTTTATGGAATGTAAATGAAGAGATGAGTTGACTGTGTGTACCTTAGCGCAGGAGATGATATGTGGGTTAAACCTTCTTCCTCGTCGCCCGGCCGATGAGGGAGAGTC
The DNA here is from genome assembly GCA_036172225.1 of Cryptocoryne crispatula var. balansae. Lineage (NCBI taxonomy): Eukaryota > Viridiplantae > Streptophyta > Magnoliopsida > Alismatales > Araceae > Cryptocoryne > Cryptocoryne crispatula. Next base: position 34,736,160 of record CM069919.1, on the reverse strand, counting down.
CAACCGATGCAAGCTTGATCAACTTGTGCAAATAGAACAATAAACCAAGTGAAAGAAACCGATTAGAACTACGGGAAGTGTAGAAATTGTAGTAAGAAGATGATAAAGAAGTAATTGAAATCGGACTCATCGGCTTCTGGGTGAGCCTTAAACACATTTTTGTGTATTTTTTGTGATATAAAATTATGAAAAAACTAAATAAAAATGATGCTAAAATGATCCTGGATGAATGACGAAGACATAGAAACTTGAATGGCTCAATTTGGAGCTAAAACAGAGAAGATATCACCAATATGGCCGGATAGCGCACTAGACTGAACATGCCCTGGGTTTAAGGGCACGGTGAGTGCGCCCTAGGTGTGAGGGCACGGTCTGCACGCCCTTTGTTCGGGGGTGCGTTGCACTGTCTGGTGCAACTTCGGTGTAGAGCTTACCATGGGCAGTCCCGATGTCGGAATTGAGTGTCGTTTGTTGCAGTAGACATAAGATTTGGAGAGGAAGAGTTCTTATGTTAATGACCTCTCTAGAATCTGCCTGTAGAAGTTTGTAAAAATTTTGAAACTAGACAGATGTGACAAGTAAAACCTGGATGCGCGCCCATGGTGAAAAAATGGCCATGGACAAATGGCAAGTCAGAATCAAATACCGTCAGATGCAAATGAAAGAGGACGAAGATAAGAACAACTCTACTGTTGAAGACTTTTGCATCAGGAGTGCCGAATTTTCTGCAGAAGCCAATGAAGTCGGTTGATGCAGAACGCACGGATCTGGCTTCTCCTTCGCCTTGAGATCGATCTCTTAACGTCGGATCAGCTTTTGGACGTCGGGATGGCTTTGGAAAAGAGCTTGGACGACCTCAGGATGAGCTAGGCATGGGGGATTAACCATGGGTCATTGAGAATGGTCCTCAATTTATAGAGGAGAGAAACTAGTGCAAAATATGGAAACTCAACTGACCGCGCCCCCGCTTTTCAAAGGAGGCGAGGGCACACAGGGCACGCCCTTGACCTGAGGGTGCACAGGGCGCACCCTCACCTTGGGGGCGCAATCTGTGCACCCCCCAGTTTCAAAGAAACCGGGGGCACGTTATGCATCTTATTGCTAAAATTTACCAGAATCTTCTGGAAATTGCTAAAAATTGACTTGGAAAACGTAACGTGCCCCCGAACCAGGGGCGCGGTCAAAATAAGAGAAAATCAGCGATGGAAAGCTTCCAAAAAACTGGTTTAGAAGGTGCTAATCGGGGTTATTTCTGGTTTCTGAAAACGTACCACGCCCCTGTCGACTCCAGAAGAGGGTTCCGGATCGGCACCTCAAGATAAGAAGGTGAAAGATGGAATTGGGGAAAGGGAGTGAATCGAAAGACACTCGGAAAGCGGTAAAGACTCCTCACCTCGGTCCCACACTCACATTGATCCCCAAACTTTCATCTCACGGCGTCGCTCGAGCACCGGAGATGGTTCGGGTCATGTGGGAGGAGAGTGAGGAGGATATGAATTTAGAACATGAATAAAAAGAAAGTGTGGTCGCCAGGAGCCGCGGGCTCCGCTTTATGTAATGGAAATAGAAAGAAGTTGACCGTGTGTACCTTAGCGTGGGAGAAAGGGATGTGAGTTCAACCTTCTTCTTCTTCGGCCGGCCGATGAAGAAGAGTCTCCAATCCAATGCTAGCTTGATCAACCTGTGCAACTAGAACAATAAACCAAGTGAAAGAAAACGATTAGAACTATGGGAAGTGTAGTAACTGTAGTAAGAAGATGAGAAAGAAGCAATCGGAATTGGACTCACCGGCTTCGGGGTGAGCCTTAACCCCTTTTTTGTGTATTTTTTTGTGATATAAAATTATGAAAAAAACTAAATAAAAATGATTCTAAAATTATCCTGGATGAATGACGAAGACATAGAAACTTGAATGACTCAAATCGGAGTTAAAACGGAGAAGATATCACCAATACGGCCGGACAGTGCACTGGACTGAACGTGCCCTAGGTTTGGGGGCGCGGTTGGCGCGCCCTAGGTATGAGGGCGCGGTCTGCGCGCCCTTGGTTCGGGGGCGCGTTGCACTGTCTGGCGCGACTTCGGTGCAGAGCTCGCCACGGGCAGTCCCGATGTCGGAATTGAGTGCTGTTTGTTGGAGTAGACGGAGAACTCAGAGAAGAAGAGTTCCTATGTTGATGACTTCTCCGAAATCATCCTGTATAAGTCAGTAAAAATTATGAAAGGGGGACGGATATCAAAATCAGAACCTGGATGCGCGCCCTCAGTGTAGCAACCGTCACGAACGAACGGCAAGTCGGAATTGAGTGCCGTCAGTTGGAGGCGAAAGAGGACGAAGAGGGGAACAATTTGTATGTTGAAGACTTTTGAAGAAGAAGCCTCGGATTTTCTGCAGAAGTCGATGAAGATGGTTGATGAAGAACACCCGGATCGAGCCTTCTCCTTCACCTCGGGATCGATTTCTTGACTTCGGATCGCCTTTGGACGTCGGGACGGCTTTGGAGAAGAGCTTGGACGACCTTGGGACGAGCTAGGCACCGGGGGTTCAACCTTGGTTCGTTGAGAATGGCCCTCAATTTATAGGGGAAGAGAGCCGTTGCAAAATTTAGAAACTGGGTGTACCGCGCCCCCGCGTTTCAAAGGAGGGGAGGGCGCGCAGGGCGCGCCCTCAAACCAAGGGCGCGCAGGGCGCCCCCGCCCGGGCGCGGTCTGCGCGCCCCCCTGTTTCAAAGGAGGGGGGGGCGCGTTCGGCGTCTCACTGCTAAAAATCGACGGAAACTTCCGGAAATTGCTAAAAATCAACTTGACATACGTAACGCGCACCCGAACCGGGGGCGCGGTACAAATAAGTGAAAATCCTCGCCCGGAAACCTTCCAATAACCCGGTTTAGAAGGTGCTAATTGGGGTAATTTCCGATTTAAAGCAACTGACCGCGCCCCCACCTTTCAAAGGAACCGGGGGCGCGCAGGGCGCGCCCCCAGTTTGAGGGCGCGCAGGGCGCGCCCTCGTGTTGAGGGCGCGCAGGGCGCGCCCTCCCCTTTCAAGCGGAGCGGGGGCGCGGTACACTCTCTCTCCTGCGCGCGTGTTCCGCGAGCCGTATCTTGCAAACCGGATGTCCGATTCGGCTCCCGTTTGTCGCGTTGGAAAGAGGGCCTTCAACCGCACCTCCTCAAGTCGGTAAACCAGCCGCATGACTCCCGATATGTTCGTACGGGGCTTTCTACCGGTTTACCCTCTCGCGGAAAGCCGAAACCTGGAGCGAAGATCCGAAAGAGCACGGTTCCGGTCGAGAAATCTCGGGTCAACTCGGGATGACTTGAAATGATGACCGAACAAGTCCGGTACGATCGGACAATCCGAAGTCATCGAAAAAAACTGAGATTAACCCGGTAAACGTGAATCGAAAGCCGTAACAGCCGCGAAACCCTAAAATTGACCGAACCGGCCTCATAGCCCCGGTTGATAAAATATACGGCTAGAATTGACCCGGATGACCTGAAAAGACCCGGTGATGACCGGAAAGGCCTAACATGTGGCCCGGGATAGCCGTGTCAGCACAGATCGAAAAAGCCGTAACGAAAGCCGTCATTGACCGACGCCTAACGAAATGACTTCTCGGAAACCCTGAATGTTACGGAACACATGCGGGACTCCCGAGACCTTCAATTATGAACCATTCAAGGTCGGTCATCGAGCGGGCTTCGTGTTTTTACAGTTCACGTGCGGCTCTCGCTTGAAGGTTACGGCAATATTCCGGAAATCATTGGTCCATTCTCAACTAACAAGGGGGGCTCCACCAATGTCCTTAGCTCATCTCCACGAGGTAGTCCGGATCAGATAACGGTCAGATAAAAGATATCGCCTATGGAATAAGAGTCTAGGGCTCCGAATCTAGCCAATTTGGCGTGTCTACAGCCCCCGCGTTTCAAACGAAGCGGGCCGCGCAGGGTGTGCCCCTAGTTTGAGGGCACGTAGGGCGCGCCCCCGGATTTAGGGCGCGCAGGGCGCGCCCTCCCCTTTCAAGGGGAGCGGGGGTGCAGTAGACTCTCTCTCCTGCGTGCATGTTCCGCGAGCCGTAACTTGCAAACGGGATGTCCGATTCGGCTCCTGTTTGTTGCATTGGAAAGAGGGCCTTCAACCGCACCTCCTCAAGTCAGTAAACCAGCCGGCATGGCTCCCGAGACGTTTGCATGGGACTTTCTACTGGTTTACCCTTTCGTGAAAAGTCGAAAACCGCGGCGGAGATCCGGAAGGGCACGGTTCCGGTCGAGGAATCTCGGGTCAACTCGGGATGACTTAAAATGATGACTGAACAAGTCCAGTACGGTTGGAAAACCCGAAATCATCAAAAAATCTGAGATTAACCTGGTAAACATAAACCAAAACTTGGAAAAGCCGTAAAACTCTAAAATTGACCGAACCGGACGTATGGCCATGATTGATGAAAATATTTGGCAAGAATTGGCCCGAATGACCCGTAAAGACCCGGTGATGACCGGAAAGGCCTAACGCGTGGTCTGGGATAGCCGTGTCAGTACAGATCGAAAAGCCATAACGAAGAAACCGTTATAGACTAACGCCTACTGAAATGACTTGTCGGAAACCCCAAATGTCACGGAACACACACAGGACTCCCGAGACGTTCAAGTATAGACAATTCAAGGTCAGTCAACGAGCAGGCTTCGTGTTTTTACGGTTCACGCATGGCTGTCGCTTGAAGGTTACGGCATCATTCCAGAAATCATCGGTCCATTCTGAACTTGCGAGGGGCTCCACCAGCATCTTTAGCTCATCTCCACATGGTAATCTAGATCAGATAATGGTCAAATAAAAGATATCTCCTATGGAACAAGAATCTGGGGCTCCGAATCAGGCCAATTTAGAGTGCCTACAGTTAGCACTCCTCCATAGATTGTTAAGTTGATTGATAGCTATAAGGAATCGTCGATTAAAATTTGGTGCAGAGGAAGCGACGATTCCTATGGGTTCCTTTAGAATCCGTCTCAATCAGAACCGAACGACGAAAACCGAAAACCGATCAAATCGGGTTCGAATATACCTGATAGGGATTCATATAATCCCATGGAGAGGAAGGAGATGAGCTTCTCAAGCTCTAAAAACCGTTCAAGTGTCCGGTCTCCAGCAGTATCCACACGAACTTCATCCACAGCAGGTTCTCCCTTCGCGCCGGCCTCGAGAACTCTTCCCGAACGGAGCTCCATCAACCATGGACACCTTCTAGAGAGAGGAGGAGGTAGGGAGGAGGCTTGGGACGTGGTTTTCACCCTTGGCTTGATGGGGTTTGGCTGAAACCATTAGTATTTATAGAGAATTATGGAATTTTTCATAAAAACCCAAAATCTCTATAAATTACGTCCTTGCCCCTGTACTTGTGGATAAGTCCTTTTGTGTGTGACCCACTAGGCCCAATAACCTATTTGGTTGAGGCCTAAATAAAATAGAACAATTCTATTTAATTTAATTAAATCTGTTATCCGATAACAGATTAATCGGCCTACCGATCATGAAGGGTACAAGCCACATCCCGTGATCCCAAATGGCTATGGGGATAATCTCATCTCCATTGAGCCTTTCCATCATCAGTTACCACATGGATATAAACCCTCATCCATCCAATGTCCCGGTCGGAAAGGAGTACGGCATCGACTGTCAACTCCTTAGTGTACCGACTCTATAGGATCCTGTACTCGGAATTGGATCAATTGGAAAACTCCTTTTCCAATTATCCTATCTACCCTGGCCAGGGATTTAGAGTACTATCCCATAGGACATTCACTCTCACTTACCGAGAGTGGATGATCCCTTGTTGTCCGCTCAATTGCCTCCATCGGATTTTCCTTGTACCCAATCCATCGCTATATAGGACCATCTAAATTGTGATCCATAAGTCAATGGTCAAAGCACAAGTTCCACCCAACAAGGCATCTTTGGTGACTCAGGTCAAAGGTTCAACCATGCAACCGTGATGATAGAAGACCCTGATAGACAGTTCGGTAAGATACCATTCAGGGTTTCTAATTCGGTCATTTCAGTGAACTCATTCAACTAATGAGCACCTGTATGTGTATCTCAGTGTCTCCACACTAATGACCAATGAGATCGGTCGTCCTCATCACATGAGAAGACATCACATACACTAGTCTATCCGGATCCTTGATGTCCCGTCTCAAGTATCCTATGACTAGGAACATTTAGATCAAATACCTCTAGATGATCAATCTCATTATCATGATCTCATCATGATTTAATCATCATTGTATTTGATCAAGGACTTCATTATTATATTCGCATCTAATAAGAGCTTATAATGAAGATTTGCCTAATTAATTGAATAAGATATTTCTACAAATGTCGAATCATATCATATATGATTGGCTTGTAGGGCATACATTTCTATCAATCTCCCACTTGCACTAAAGCCAATCACCCATCTGGCTGATCTATATCAGCTCGAGGTGAAGCTCAAACACTCTTTGAGTAACTGCTTCAGTTAGTGGATCTGCAATGTTATTAACGGTAGATACTTTATCTTTAATTATATCTCTATAAGTTGCAATCTCTCTTATTGTATGGTATCGCCACAGAAGTTCTAAACTTCTGATGAGACATCGGCTCTACTCCATTGTTTTCTCAAAACAATGATACACTTTCAAAGAAAATTGGGACAATCCCATACCTTAGATGAGAATCTTCATCTAGACTACTTCTCAAGTAGTGTGCAACCACCATGTAAACTTGTTTACATATGTTGTAGAATTTACAGTGTTCTATCACATAGAACTCTTTCAACTCACTGCACCATCATTATTCTGACTTAATATCAAACTTATTTGATTAGAAGCTTGTGTTTATAAAACTACAAGACTTCAAGTCTTATCCTCCAGTGTATAGAGATACATTCTCAGTGCTTCTCAAGTACCAAATGATATATCTCTAAACTATCCAATGACTCTCACTTGGATCTTCTTGATGAATGCTCATAACACTTAGAGCATTTATCACAACATGTACGTAGCATCACATAAATGATAGACCCTATGACTAAGGCATAAGGGCTCTATTCATGCGATCCCTTTATCTCTCAAGAAGTTTACAAAGACAACACTTTAGAGAGATCAACTCCACACCACATAGGTAAGAAACCTATCATGAAGTTTATCATGTCAAACCCTTTGACTATGGTGACTACGTACATTAATTGAGCATTGATTTTAGATCTATCTACATAGATCTCAAAACCCAAATTGTGTTTGGAGGATCAATATGATAGCTAGGCTCACTTATGATAACACACCTACTTCATTCTTAATGAGTAGTACGTCATCAACATAAAATGTCAAGAAAGTAACAGCACTCCCACTTATCTTGTTGAATACACAAGGCTCCTCTTCGTTCTTAACGAAGTCATAAGATTTAATTTCATTAAACCTTATATATGATCTATGGGAAATTTTACTTTAGTCCATAAATGAACTTAATACACACTCTTCTTGGATGTTATTGGGATTTGATTCCCCATAGTTGTATCATATACACCTATTCCTCAAAATACTTTAGAGGAACACTATCTTAACATCCAATTAGCTTATCTCATAATCATAGAGTGTTACAATCAAAATCCGAATGGATTAATCCATGGAATAGGTAAAAGATCTCATCATAGTTAACCATTTGACTTCAATGATATCCTTTTCAACTATTCTCACCTTTGAAGGTATCTACCTTCTAATCCACTCCAATCTATTCTTTAGTGATCCATTTATTCCTTATGGATACTATATCCTTAGGTGGATCTATCAAGTTCTAAACTTGATTAGAATAGATAAAGTATATATCGGATTTTATTCTCTTTTCCCATTAATGAATCAATATCTCATATTGGTTCTATATAGATCCTAGGATCAATATCCTTATTATCTTATGCCTCATTTCATCTATCAGAGATATGTCTCACATATCTCTTAGGTAGAATGGACACAAGTAAAGACCTATCATTAGTCCTTGTGTAATTATTAACTAGCACCTTAATAGAAGTGTTATTGGGTTGTGGGACTGGAACATCTTCCATATATACCTTGCTCCCACTATCTTTCTTAAGAATGAACTTTTCCTTTAGAAATATAGTGAGCTGAGCAACACATACCCTTATACATAAGGGTCGTATATTTAATATCCAAAAGTTTCCTTAGGATATTCCACAAGCCAACACTTCATAGTCTTATATTCCAACTTGTTAGAGTTATACTTCTTCACCAGGTCGGACATTCCGAAACCTTAACTTGCTTAAGGTCAAGCTTTAACCCCTTTTCCATATCCTATATGGAATAATCAGAACAGACTTAGAAGGTACCTATTAAGAACAAGTGGTTATAACGAGTACTTAACCAAAATTAGACAAGAGGAATTTTGCAAAGCTTGTCATTGTTCATATTATGTCTTACATAATATGACTTCTCATTTTAGCTACTCAATTAAGCTAAAATGTGTAAAGAGGTGTCCATTAGATTCTATTATCCTTCAATTATATGTGAATTATGTACTTAAGTATTCCCCTCCTTGATCTCATCAAAGAGTTCTAATACTCTTTTCATTAGTATCTCTACTTTATTCTTAATCTCAGATAATTTCTCAAAGGTCTTAGATTTGTACTTCATAAAGTACATGTATCCATACCTAGAGACATCATCTTTGAAATAATGAAGTAGAAATATTCTTCTTTAGCCTTACTAGATATGGGCTAACATACATCTAGATGTACGAGTTCTAATAACTCATTAACCCATTCTCCATAAGGCTATTAAAGAATTGCACCCCCCACTAATAATGATGCAACTTTTGCACCATTTCATATGTAGGTCAATATCTTTTTTATTAAGCCTTCATTTTACTTGTCATCATCTACAACTCCTTGTAGATATAAGATGCATATCTAGTATCTCATACCATTAGATGCATCCATAGTATCTAATATTATGATATACACATATAGTATCTAATACTATTAAGTGTATATTTAAAACAAGCAAGTGCCAATGACTTGGATACATGAAGCTTCTCAAGCTCCACCTTTGCATTATATACAAAACACTTTGTACTTCCTCTTCCACTTATCATCATCATGACAGTGTAAGAATCCTGTCTTATTCCTGCTTTATTATCTTAACCACCTTCTTTTACTATTAACTCTCTCTCCTATTTTTATCTAATGATTTTACTTCTTACTATTGGTCTCACCAACAAGAAGTAATTAAGATGTATTGTTGATCTAAATTGCCCTTTAGTTAACTCATCAATATGAGCCATGATGGATCTCATATCCATCTATCCATGTTGTCTCTATAATTATGTCTTATAGATACTAACATCTAATTTAAGGCAAACAATGCATCTTGTCCATGAGATAAGATCTTATCTTTCATTCATATCACTAGATAATTTAGGAGACACCTACTTCTCAAGTAGAGTAGTTAATTGGTCAACTATGAGAACAATTCTCTTAGTTCTAAACCGATTTAAGAAGTGTGAGCCATTAAGATATGTGGCATCTAATATGCCATACTAATGGTGGTTTATTATCGTATTCTACAACAGAGATATAATTTTATCAATATAACATTGTAGACATTCATTAAAATTAAGATATGGTCTTTGATCCTAATTTATGCTCCCACTAATTTTCGACGAATTTGCATAACCCTCATTATGCAAAGACGGGATATCACGATGAAATCCTAGTGGGGACTAAGACCCTATTAACCTTATGGTGATGACCTTGTGGTAGCACAACAAATCACCCCATACTTAATAGGTAGGCAACTATTGCCAGTTGTAACTCTTGCAACTCTTAATCATTTAGCCTCTAGAGTTATGACCTTGTGGTAGCACAACAAGCCATATACTCTAGTTAGGTCAAACCCGCTTGTTACGTTATGAGAATGGATTCTTCACACAGCCCTTGTGGTAGCACAACAAAGCCATGCAAATGGTCCACCCTAAGGTTCGGCAAATGCCTTAGCCATGATCACCAATCCCTTGCTGAATGAGTCTTGTGGTAGCACAACAAACCCATCCAATCTAAGATTGGCTCATCAAGACCATAACAACGGAAGGCTACGTGAGTCATTCTCAATGTCACACGTTTATCAACCTAATTATGACATGGAGGGATTTTATTTTAGTCTCATCAATAATATGTGCTAAGTATATATAATACCTTTGGAATATCATATATCTAAGGTATAACCAGTAGCACACATCCACATATCAAATATGCACAAAATCAGGTGATCATGGTCTTAACCCTAAGCATGCACCTAAGGCACCCCTATAGGTGCAAATCCTTGCTTCAGATGCTTGAGTTGGTATGCTCCCACTTCAGAAGGGTGCTTCTCCAAGTGGTCCCGCTCTCCAACCTTCCACGAACCAGCTTCTAACTCTTACAAGCGGCTTAAGGGTATGTAGACCCCACAAATGTACATAACTCAATAAGAAACCTTGGTTTTAACCAAGGGGAGTACATTAATGGAGGGAGGTAGAATGTACAATCAGATTGTATAGAGAGAGAGGAGGCACACGTAGGCCCCATTTAATAACATAACCAACACAATTAAAAGCAATCACAAGCCAAGCACAATTAAGTCCATGATCACCTCCATACACACACTAACATTCATCACATGAACATAGAGCGCATACGTGATAATTATATAAGATATATCATATATATCATCATAAAATTATATATAATTTATTTTGAAATTCTCAATTTCATTCATGTCGAATTTTCATGAAATAAATGACATGAAAATAACATGACAACAACATATAAACAATTTATATGAAATGAACATACAAAACTAAACTATTTAGAACATTCATGCATTCCCAATACTGTGCAAGGTCAAAAATTAATGTACCAATTTATATTCTGTAAAATCTCATTTTACAGAATTAATTAAGACACTAATAATTTAAGTTAAACCTTTAAAACAATTTTAAAGTTTAACTATGAGTGAATCTATGTAAATAGAACTAAACATCATCTAACATGTCATTAAACACTTTAAAACATGTTAAATAATATTATAGAATTTTTAAGAATTTTTCTGGATTTTTTTGGCAATTTTTCGGAAATTTCTATGATTTTAAAGAATTTAAAATCAATAAATAAAAGATCTGGCGCATTGCGCCGCGCGCTCCGGCGCACTGCGCCACGTCGGCGAGTGCCTGTGTGCGCCGTTGCGTGCGCCGGTCTTCAAGCGCGCCTGCGCCGACCGTCGTGCGCCGGCGCGTGCGCCGATCGCCATCCCCGAACGGGGACTGTTCATCCGGAGGAGAGTTAATCTCATTAACTCGGACATATCTCCTTATCCCGGACTCCGAAAAATCCGAAAAAATATGCTTTGGAATCCTTATCGAATAAGGAATCCAAAACAATCGGACTCATATCCAGGAAAAATCCTAATAGTCCGAAAAATGAGGAAGAAGAGGCGGCGGTCACCCAAATTCCGTAGCAGAAATCTCAATTTTGTAACGAGGATAACTCCTTATCCAGGAAGCAAAATATTCTCCAAAAATACAATTTAGAATCCTCATCATATGAAGTTTCCAAATATGTATATATCCCTTCAGATAAAAATTCTCTATCAACGGTAAATCAGGAAGAAACAAGTCGGCGCCGCCAGATTCCGCAGAACCCTAGTTCGTCGGAAAACTCAAAAATTCTCATCCTCCGCCGTCGTTCAAAGCTGGATATCAAAGGTAAAGGCTAGGTAATCATATTACCCATCTCCAGAACCTTTTCCAAGCCTCAATTTCTTCTGTGGACGGAGATTTCACAAAATCCCCAAATCCGGGTGTCGGTTCGGGCATGACAGAAACAGCAACTTTTGATGCTTCTCCCGAACACTAAAGAGATCTAAACTTCAAACGGTTTGCGGCGTTGGAAAGCCCTATATCACTAGATTCTACCAAGGCCAACAAATATTATATCTGACTCATACACAGAATATGGTGGCCTCTTCAAAACAGACATTTGCACAGATTCGGGAACACATAAATAACATGAAATAATGTCGATTCAACGTCGGTTTAGACCGAGACTTGAACCGGGCTCTGATACCACTGTAAGGAATCGTCGATTAAAATTTGGTGCAGAGGAAGCGACGATTCCTATGGGTTCCTTTAGAATCCGTCTCAATCAGAACCGAACGACGAAAATCGAAAACCGATCAAATCGGGTTCGAATATACCTGATAGGGATTCATATAATCCCATGGAGAGGAAGGAGATGAGCTTCTCAAGCTCTAAAAAGTGTTCAAGTGTCCGGTCTCCAGCAGTATCCACACGAACTTCATCCACAGCAAGTTCTCCCTTCGCGCCGGCCTCGAGAACTCTTCCCGAACGGAGCTCCATCAACCATGGACACCTTCTAGAGAGAGGAGGAGGTAGGGAGGAGGCTTGGGACGTGGTTTTCACCCTTGGCTTGATGGGGTTTGGCTGAAACCATTAGTATTTATAGAGAATTATGGAATTTTTTCATAAAAACCCAAAATCTCTATAAATTACGTCCTTGCCCCTGTACTTGTGGATAAGTCCTTTTGTGTGTGACCCACTAGGCCCAATAACTTATTTGGTTGAGGCCTAAATAAAATAGAACAATTCTATTTAATTTAATTAAATCTGTTATCCGATAACAGATTAATCGGCCTACCGATCATGAAGGGTACAAGCCACATCCCATGATCCCAAATGGCTATGGGGATAATCTCATCTCCATTGAGCCTTTCCATCATCAGTTACCACATGGATATAAACCCTCATCCATCCAATGTCCCGGTCGGAAAGGAGTACGGCATCGACTGTCAACTCCTTAGTGTACCGACTCTATAGGATCCTGTACTCGGAATTGGATCAATTGGAAAACCCCTTTTCCAATTATCCTATCTACCCTGGCCAAGGATTTAGAGTACTATCCCATAGGACATTCACTCTCACTTACCGAGAGTGGATGATCCCTTGTTGTCCGCTCAATTGCCTCCATCGGATTTTCCTTGTACCCAATCCATCGCTATATAGGACCATCTAAATTGTGATCCATAAGTCAATGGTCAAAGCACAAGTTCCACCCAACAAGGCATCTTTGGCGACTCAAGTCAAAGGTTCAACCATGCAACCGTGATGATAGAAGACCCTGATAGACAGTTCGGTAAGATACCATTCAGAGTTTCTAATTCGGTCAGTTCAGTGAACTCATTCAACTAATGAGCACCTGTATGTGTATCTCAGTGTCTCCACACTAATGACCAATGAGATCGGTCGTCCTCATCACATGAGAAGACATCACATACACTAGTCTATCCGGATCCTTGATGTCCCGTCTCAAGTATCCTATGACTAGGAACATTTAGATCAAATACCTCTAGATGATCAATCTCATTATCATGATCTCATCATAATTTAATCATCATTGTATTTGATCAAGGACTTCATTATTATATTCGCATCTAATAAGAGCTTATAATGAAGATTTGCCTAATTAATTGAATAAGATATTTCTAGAAATGTCGAATCATATCATATAAGATTGGCTTGTAGGGCATACATTTCTATCAATAGCTTGCCTAGATGGCAGGGGAAAATTCACAAATGATCTCCCTTGGGCCTATAAAGTGATAGAAATGTATTCCTTACAAGCTAATCATATATGATATAATTCGACATTTTTAGAAATATCTCATTCAAATAATTAGGCAAATTCATCATTACAAGCTCTTATTAGATGCAAGTATCCTAATGAAGTTCATGATTAAATGCAATGATGATTAAAATATGATGAGATCATGATAATGACATTGATCATCTAGAGGTATTTGATCTTAATGTTCATAGTCATAGGACACTTGAGACAGGACATCAAGGATCCGGATAGACTAGTATGTGTGATGTCTTATCACATAATGAGAATGATCGATCTCATTGGTCATTGTAAGCACCCGAAATGGGATCCGTAGATCTCCCTTTTTCGGCCCCAACGCTTGCTTTGGAGACTTGGTGGATGGGATGTTAGTGGTTGTGGTCGCCAGAAGCCAAAGTCTCCAAAATATAGTATAAAAGAAATAAAAATGAAGAATAAAAATGACTGTCGTACCTTTGGAAGGGGGGAGATTGTTGGGTTCCAACTTCTCCTCTCTCGGCTGGTCGAAAGAAGAGAGCTTAATGAGTCCTTCATCTTCGATCCGGTTGAAGCTCCGCCTCAGTCGGATTTACCTAAAAATGTCCATAAGAAAACATAGAAACAAGTGAAAGGTTCATTTGTTCTAATGAAAGTGTAGTATCATGCTCAAATTTGAATTCAAAACATGCAAAAGGAAAGAGACTAACGGGATTGGTAATAAATCCCAACCCCTATTTGGATGGTTTAAATATGCATGAAAATGCAAATGAGTGGCTTAATATATGTTAAATGACATGTTAATGGAAGTTAAGATGAAAGGGGGGAGCAAAGGATCGATCGGAAAGGTAAATAAACTCAAAAAAATGTAAAACGGGGTCTGTCCCTGCTAGTGCCCCTTGATGGGGCGCATTGACCAAAGTCAAAGCACCGTATTTATGGGGCACCAGGGACTGGTTTCAACAGATTTTCTTCTATTCTTCGCGGTGTCACCCCAGAGTGTAGGAAGACCTCCAAGATAGAAGAAGGAGTTCTTCGAGCAGCCAATACATAAGTGAAGCTAATGGAAGAGTTTTTTGGCACTAGATGTAAGATAAATGGAGTGTAAAGGCCCTCAGAGTCAGAAAAAAATCATATTTCTGAAGAAGGAAACTGCAAGTTTTTGGGGTTTTTGGGAGGGGGTTTTGGAACGGTTTGAGAGCTTGGAGAGGGGTTGTAAGGCCTTGGGAGCGTTGTGGTGGATGAGAGGGTTTGGGGGCACCCTTGGTGTGTCCTCAAGCCTCCAAATGGGGGTCCTTTTAAGCCAAGAAGAGGGCAACTTTATCTGCAGAACTGTCCCATCAATCTGTCCAGTCAGGCAGATCAGGTGCAGGTGCCCTATAAGTAGGTCACCTGGTGCCCTATTTATAGGGCGCCTGGTGCCCTTTAAGTAGGGTGCCTGGTGCCCTATATACAGGGCGCTTGGTGCCCTGTATATAGGGCGCTTTGACCCTGGTCAACACCTATCGATCTTCTTCAGAACGTACCAAAAAGCCTGATTCTTCCGGAAAACATGGTTACCTTTAAATATTCTTCATGAAAAGAAAAATTTAAGCTGTCCAACTTGGCCAAAATTGCATGTCTACAGTTTTCCTCGCCTTGGCGTCGGCTTAGCAAGGGAGTGACATGAATGAAGCGTAGGCGAATGTAGTGAAGCATAATGAGGCATAGCGAAATGAAGTGGTAATGGATTGAAAAGGTGACGCCAAGGTGTAGATTTAGACACGCCCTCATTGGCCTAGTTGAGTGGAATAAAACTTTGCCGGACTCTGAGATTACCCTTTGTCTTATCGAAACTTTCTCTCTGGTTGATTGGCTAAAGAGAAGAACAGTACTTAAAGTAAATAACTAAAATCCCACGTGGGAGAGAATTGTTACCGATATGGACCCGAACTACATGGTGTGCTGGACCCGGTAGAAATGCATTGAAAAGTAAATTGCGAAAAGTAAAAAGGAGACAGCCAATCAACCAAGGTTGGGTTCTTCAAATTCATAAGGTTTTACTCAACAATACCAATTCAGTTTGACATGGAAAAACTCCTTGTTTCGATGAAATCATTGTTAAAACATGTTGAAAATCGATTCTCTGAAAAATCAAGACCTCCTCTGGGGCTATAAAAGACCATATTTAAAATGTTCATAGTGGACTGGAAAGAGGTCATGGCAGGATTATGATGGGGTGATGCATGTATGAAATGATACATGCTGGGTTTAAAGAAATACAACTTAGTATAAGAAAATAGTTGAAGATATAGGTTGAACATAACCGGTCAGGACATCCGTGAAGAAACCATCGTCCCCGCATATTCAACTTTGGCCTATCTGCAAGCCTAGGGAATGACTGAGCCCTCACTGATTTTGTTGAAGGGGTTCTCAGGCTCAGCCCCCTCTAGACTTGAGGTCTTCAACATCTCAAATATTACTTATTTTGATAGATGCAATACTAAATGCAAGTCCTAATAGGGGTCGGGGTAGTCCACTTTTGTTTTTCAATTTTTGATTTTTGTTGTTGTTTTTGCTTCTTCTAAGTGTCTGGGGATATGAAGCTGGCATGTCTTCTCCTATTCCTACATCCACTTAAGAGAAGATATTAGAACTTTATTTTGGCTTAGTCCCTTGCCTTGATCTTTTGTCAAGGGTCATAGGCCTTATCAAGGTAGAATAATAGGAATATATAAGTATGCAGAAAAGGAAATATGCAAGACTGAATTTAAGTATGAATGCAAAGGCAACTAGTCAATTAGAAAGCAAATTTTTAGGTGTTTTGAAATTTTTTATTTGTTTGGGTTTTAATGATTTTATAATGTTTTTGGTGTTTTGGATTTTTACTTTTTTAAGAATTTTGATTTTATGAATTTGTTTGGTGTTTTTTTTTGAAGTATTCGATTTTTTTGTTTTGGTGTGAAAGAAATGACCATCTCATCCTTTGCCTTGCTTGCCATAGGTGCCCTCATTGTTGCCTATGGGTTAAGAGTAGGCATCACGTGTAAGAAAGTGCCTAGTCTGAAATCTTCTGACCTTCCGCCTTTGATAGGCTATGGCTCTTCTTGGGTCCAGTCGGTCAACTTTACCCGCAAGGTTAAAGATGGAAGAGGATTGATGGTAAGTCCTTAATAGAATTCAAGGGTGTCAAATTCGTTTCTCTACTAGTGCTTGCGCTGCCTATTTGCGTTTTGATATCCTCGGGTCCTTCCTTCTAGCCCTTTTTCTTTGATGGCCCACATAGACAAGTCTTTTTTCTTTTACTTGATTTTGACCTAAGGGGCCCATCTTTTGGAGCCTTTTTCTTTTGTGCTTTTGTCGGTACACATTCAGACAGGTCTATTCTTTTGCCGACCTGAGGGGTCATTGCCCATCTTTTGGCACCTTTTCTTCTTCTTTAAGAAGTCAGACCTTCAGAGGCATCTTCCTACTAAGGCAATGGGCACTTTTGATACTCTTCATTCTAACCCCTTCCATCTATTCTAGACCGAAATAAGAAGAGAATGGGACAGGGTTGACCTTTTTTTGCCAAGTGTTTCCTAGCTTTCTCTCTGATTTCTAATCATCGGATTCCGAAATCTAGGTGTGTAGTGTGTGTAGTATGATGCCTATCCTTATTTTTCCTAAGTGACAAGTTGGTGCACCGAACAAGCAAGCGTTAGATGTTACCGTCATTCTTCATGCCTTTGGATTTTATAGATCTTTTTTGTGATTTTTGCTTTTCTTTTAAGGGAAATATTTTTCGAGGTATACACCATTCCAGGGATGAGCTAGTTCTTCTCCTCCAGGATAAACTGCTGAGATTACATACGGACCCTCCCAATTAGGTTGAAGTTTGGAGCGGGGACTGCCAGGCTTAATGAATATTCTTTTAAGCACAACCTTACTGATTTCAAATTTTCTCTCCACCACCCTCTTCTGATAAAATCTTTTAAGTCTATTCTGATAAGATCTAGCATGTTAGGCAGCGGCCAGCCCCCTTTCGTCCAAGAGTTCAAGTTGTGCGAGAAGGGAATCTCGGCGTTCATCTATCGGGATGTCTCGATCGATCTGGATTCGGAGGGAAGGGTTGAGTACTTCGTATGGTACTACCGCCTCCATACCAAATGTCAAGGCATAGGTGGTTTGACCCATTGGGGTTCGAATAGAAGTGCGGTAGGCCTATAGAGCATCAACTAACTTATCTGGCCAGTCCACGAACTTGCTAGACATACAAGTTTTCTTAATATTTTTTATCAGAGTTTTATTGGTGGCATCTACTTGACCGTTGCCTTGAGGATAATATGGAGATGAATGATGCAATTTGATGTAATACCTGTTGCAAAGGTCGCACAGCTCCTGAGAGATGAATTGTGGTCCATTGTCGGTGATGATGTCGCCTGGGATCCTGAACTTGGCAATGATGTTGCATTTGATGAAGGTGTAGACTGTTGATGCCTTGATTTTCACGTATGCTTCCGCTTCCGCCCACTTGGTGAAGTGCTCCGTTGCCGTTAGGATGAAGTATTTGGTTTTGTTTGTGGAGTTTGGGTCACCAAGGGGTTCGATAACTTCAAAAGCCCACATAGCGAAAGGCAATGGGTCATGAATCGGTGAATGGAATATGCGGGAGAGTGAATCTTGTTGGCATGAAGTTGACATTGGTGACAGTGCCAGAAAAAGATTAAGTAGTCTTCTTCCAGAGTAGGCCAATAATACCCTTGCATGATGATCTTCTTGGAGAGGGCTTGGGCATTTACATGGTCTCCACATACTCCGGAGTGTGCTTCTTTAAGCACTAATTCAGCCTCTTCTTCATCTACGCATCTTAATAGAATTCCGGCCAGGCTCCTTTTATAAAGCACTCCACCTAAGATGGTGTATCTCTGGGAGATTCTTCTTATGGCTTTCTTCTCTTCGGCAGTCGATCATGGTGGATATGTCTGATCCTGACAGTAATTCGCAATCTTATGATACCATGGTTTCTCACCTTCATCTAATTCCTCAAACTCGACTAAAGATACTTCTTCCTTTTACCCAATGTACACCTTCCTTTAAAACTCTTCTTTATCCTTCAAGAATCGTGCATCATCTACTGCCGGAATGGTATGTCGGCAGACGTAGATCGTCCTAACCTGTCTGCCTAGTGGGACAGATAGTGAAGATGCCAGATAAGCGAGAGCATCGGCAAGAATATTTTGAGCATGAGGAACATGAATGAAGTCGAGTTTGGAGAATAGCTTGATGTAACAGGCGGTGAGTTCTTGGTATGGTCTGAGACCGGGATGAGATGTGCGGTATTTGGCAAGCACTTGATGGAGAATCAACTGACTATCACCGATCACCCTTAGTTCAGTGACACCATAGAAGTGAGCGGCCTCCAGTCAGGCCAATAAGGCTTCATACTCAGCTATATTGTTTGTTGCTAGAAAATGGAGTTGAAAAGCCTGTGGAATGGTGACACCTTCGGGTGACAGAAGAACAATCCCTATCCCTCTACCCTGGGAGTTTAATGCCCCATCAAAATATAAAGTCCACATAGATTGGAAGATCGAATGGATATCAATTCTTCATCGGGGAATTCTGATTGGATAGGGTCAAAGATTGGGATAGGATGATGAGCAAGGTGTTTAGCAATCGCATAGCCCTTGATCGCCTTCTGTTGGATGTAGGTGATGCTGAACTGAGAAAGGAAGAAACCCCCAAAGTTTGATCAATGTTATCTTTCTCCTCATATCGGATTTCATCTAGCTGAATTGCATTTTCTAGATATTCCGGTAGCTTGGCACATTCTGAGCTAGCTGATGCAGGTATCTTTCTGGAACTCTCCTACCTCTGATTTTGGTTCTACTTTTTTTAAAGTAAACCTAAAGAAGAAAAAGGTAAATAAGGGAAGGAAGAGGAGGTGAAGGGAGTGGAACTTATTGGAGAGGATGGAGGGCAAAGAAGGTCAATCAAGGATCTGGTGGCTCCTTGAAGCGAATGCCCTTCCGGGGCAAGTTGAGATGTTTCCTCGATCGAAATTTGAGATTCGAGGAGGACGCTTTTTTGGGGAGTGCTAAACATAAAGACAGAATGGGCTTCAGGTGCCCGATTTGGGTTGAGATTAACTACGGGAGCCAAAGTAGATGAAGATATTGATAAAGAGGGGAAGACTTCGAGCAATGTTTGATAGAGGGGGCTTTCGGGCCCAATGTGGACAGAAAGAGGTGATGGGCCAGTAGGCCGGATGATCATAAATGAAGGTGGGTTCATGGACCCAATAATAGGAGGATGCGGGCTCGAGGGCCCAAGTTTAGGAGATGGGCTTGAGGGCCCAAGAGTTGGAGAAAATGGGCACAGAGGCCCGGATTCAATAGAGGGGCTCGGTGGCCCAAGAGCAACAAGTGGGTACGCGGACCAATAAGTTGGGACTGGGGGCCTAAAAATAGGGATTGGGCCAAGAAGCCTGGGGAGAGCATCGCAGTGATTTAGGGCATCGACCCCAAAAGATGACATAATGAGGGAAGGCCCTCGTGGAGTTGGTTGGACTTTTTCTCGAGTCGGTTTGGCAATATGACCCTCGGGTGGGTCAACAGGTGGTTCAGCCTAGAGTGGTTCATTGCTTGACCCTTCTTCATCGGTGGAAAACAAAAGAGATATTTCAAGATACAAGTCATCTTCAGGGTCGGTAGTTCTTCTTCTTTTGTCTTGTTCCATCTCTTGCTCTTCCTTGTTCTCAGCCAGTTAAATGGTTTCTTTCTTGATGAAAAACTTTTGTAAGCATCCAGAAAAGTATCTGCTTTTGAAATTCTGACCATTCACAGTCGTTCCATCATATCCAACCCCGCTTTTTGGTTGGAACCTCATTAGATTGATTGGTTCAGCTATGCCTTGTAGTTCTTTGCCTAGTCCTTGGCCTTCTTGGTATCCCAAACTTTTCATTATATGCCACCCAATAGTTTCATTTTTCTTTCTTTTCCTTCTCCACACTTACCTTGGCTGCCTACTTATTTCTGGAAAATCCAAGATTGTCAAAATCGGCTTATTTGGCAACCCAAGGGATGGTGGTGGAGAAGGTGGATGATCTAGGGGCATGCTAGTCACCTTAATCACTTGTCCCTTGTAAGGAAATTTGAGACACTGATGATTGGTGGAGGTGACTGCCTCTAGTGCTTCCAAATAGGGATGTCCCAGAATAGCTTTGTATGTCAAATCCATCTCAAGTATGTGAAAGTCAACAGTAACTGTTCGGGGTCCAAGCTTCACATTTAATGTAATCATGCCGTCAGTAGGCTTCTTTGAATTATCATATGCGCTCACGAGATGGCCAGACATCTTCCTCAGAGATTCCATAAAGATGTAATGTTTCTGGTGGTAGAACATTAATGGACGCTCTGGTATCGACCAAACATGACTTAATGCCTACTCCGTTGATGTGGACTGTGATTCATAAGGCACATTTCCTTATTTTCGGGTCGACCAACTCTTCCTTTGTGAATGTAAGGGCCGGGTACTCACTTCTCGGGACCAGAACTGATGAGATCTTTTCTGGGGGGAAGTTCTCATTCACCATCACCCGCTGTAAGTATTGTTGGAGAACCTCTTGATGGGCTTTGGATTTTTTGATCAACTCTAAGATAGTGATCAAAAAATCCTGACTAACCGACCTGTGGAAAGACCCTTTGAAACATGCACCCACTTCTAAGTAATGTGGCAAGTTGAGGAGCTATAGCTGGGATGGTAGTGGTAGGTGGTGGGTTAGGTCGAATGATGGGAGCTCTTGCGATGGGTGTAATGATGGTGGTTTGAGGCATGGTAGGGTAGGTAGGTTGTGAAGGTACAGTTGCTCGGGGCGGGATGATGATGGGTCCTAGTGGTGGTGATGTTTGTGGTTGATTAACCGAGTGGATTAGGGTCTGTCCCGATTGGAATTGTGTGGCTGGTGGTGTTATGATGGGTCGTGATGGTGCTCGAATGATGGGTGGCCGGTTGAGAGTAATGGGGTTGGCTGATGTAGCTCGGGGTATGGAATGGACGGTTTGGTTGACGTGCATGGCGGAGGTGGCTCCCTCAACTTGCCAATTCTGGCCCCGATGATGATACTCCTCAGAAGAGATCAAGATGGGATTAACGTGTTGGTTTCCAGGTGCGGGTGCATGTGGAGGTAAAGGATTTTGAATGATCCCCAGGCCAGGGTTCTGTTGTTGTTGTTGTTGAGCTGGTGCATGTTGTCGTTGGTTTTTCACTGTTCTGATGTATTCCTCCATCTGGTCATAGTCAATACTGCCTTGCTCATTAAGGTCATAGATATAGTCTTTGAACTGAAAATAATTTTCCACGGTGTGCCCAGGATATCTGTGAAATAGGCAGTATCGCTCTGTGTTGACATTTTGAGGCCACTCCAACTTCTCCCTTGGCAATGAAATTTGCCCTGCCGCCAATAGTGTATTAAAGATGTCCATAAGAGAGTACGGCAATGGCGGGTAATGGTTTCTCTTAGGTCCAATCTTTCGGGGTTCGTAGGCCATGGGAGGGGGTGCTTGGTTGTAGTTGGCCAGTTGTTGCCGCGGTGGTTGGGGAATTGCGGCCTGCGGTCGCTGAGGGATCGAAGCTTGTTGTTGACGAGGCTGGAACTGAGGTTGATGTTGAGGTTGACGAGAGTTTCTAAATGGTTGGTTTTGTTGAGGGTTCCTAAACTGGTGTTGATAATTGCTAGGTGGGTTCCTTACAACATTGAGGTTCTCGTTTGTCACTACACCCTCAGTCACTGGGTCATTTGTGGTAAAAGTGGTTTTCTTGACAGCTCGGTGTCTTGGATCAAACAAGTTTATGATAGGTGAGTCCCTAAGCTGTGTCTGAATGTACCGTGTCTTCTCATAGAGTTCACTCATGGAGGTGGGGTGATGCAAAGCCAACATATTTTTTAAGGCCAGAGTGGCATTGGTGATGATCATCCTCACTTGCTCCGGTTTTGAAATGGAATCAGTAAGCTTTTCTGCCATGGACCTCCACCTATCAGTATATCTGATAAAATTTTCATCATTTCTCATTCTTTCGGCCATGAGGTCAGCGATGGAATATGTTGGTCCGACTATGTCTTGATATCTCTGCAAAAATTTAGCTTTGACAGTTTCAAAGTTACTCGCCTCCAAAGAGTCAAGCGAGTAGAACCACTTTAAAGCTGAACCCTCTAATGATCTTGTAAAAAGAAAAGCAAGGGCCCTTGGATCATTTTGCCACATTAATGACTCATAAAGAAAGTCCTTGATATGAATGAAAGGATTACCAGTTCCATTGTAACGGCGGTATACCAGCATCTCAGAGGAAGGTAGAAGAAAAGTAGGAAGGGAAGGAAGAGAAATTTCAATGGCTGCCTTGGTGTCGATCAATCGTCTAATCTCTCTATATTGCTCATCCATGCGATTGATTTTGTTAATTATGGCTTGACTGACAGAAGGTTCCCTAAGAGGAGGAGGAGGAGTGGGTGCTTGGTGCACCAAAAATGGGATTGGATGGGCCGAAGTGGCCGGATAAGAAGGGTACAATGGGGGATTCACCAAAGGGTGAGTAGGGTTGAGATGATTAGAAGAATAAACTGGTGGCCTAGAAGGAACAACAACATTCGGATCGGGATGATCTAGATTAGCCACCGGATGAGGAGAAATTGGGTCTACAAGCCCGGTATAAGAATGGCCATGAATGGGCACATTGGGTTGACGTGCCACTGACCGAGGGGTAGAGATGTGAAGACCACCTTCGGGAGGAATGTGGTCGGCGGGAGACTTGCCCTTGAGGATGGCTTCGATAGCCTGAATTTGGGTAGGGTTAGCATGAGAGAATGCTTTCCAAAGTGAATTTGGATTAGGTTGAGAAGAAATTTGACTAGGTTCGGGGAGAATTTCGGGTTCATTGACGGCACATATGGCATCAGGGTAAAAATAAGACTGGTCATGCTCTAATTGTAGCTGCTCGTATCTTTGATCCGCCATTCCAATAACTCGTCCTGACCTTAAATTCATAAACACAACAGAAAAAGAAGGTTGACAAATAAAAGCTCAAGGATTTTTTTGGTTTTGATTTTTGACCCCTTTTTTGTTTTGATTTTATTTTGTTGGACAATCAAGTTATCAAGCAAATTAACCTCAAGAAAATTTTTGTTTTGGTTCTTTTTAGGTGATTTTGGGATTTTTGTTTAATTTTCAGTTTTTTTTTTATAAACAAGTAATAGCAAAGACTTGGAATGATTAATGCAAAATTTTTTTGTTGTTTCAACCTCAAATTAATGGCTTGTTAAGAGAAATATTGTCAACTCAAATAAATGGGTAGGACCCTATGCTCTCATAACGCCAAGCAATCTAAGGTTGTCACTCTTTACACAACGATAGGTAATAGGTACTCCGGGTTTTGGGATAAAATGGTACAACCAGCCCGATCAGTGAAGAGGGAATCCTTCACGTCTAGGGACTTACGAAGGCCTTGATGGAAGCTACCTAGTCCTTCCGAGAGGGAATCCCTAGAGGAGGAGTTGGCAACCACCAAGAGGGGTGTTTGGATGTGTGGGGATTTGGGAGGAGAGAGCCTCCCTTCTCGGATGTCCTAAAGAGACGGGCAAACCCGAAACTACAATGCAAACTAAATGCAAGTGAAATGTAAAGGAATAAGAAGCAAGCAAGAAGAAAATAAAAGCATACAATGATTAATGAGATGTTGTAGGAAGCAAGTGAACAAGACAATGATATGAAATTAAACTAGGATGGAAGAAAGCACTAATTTAACTAAGTATGCTTTTAAAGATTTGCTAAGGAAAACTAGACTTAGAAAGAAATAGGCAAGTATACTTAACAAGGGATTAAAGAAGATAATATCTAAAATGCTAAGGTAAAATAAGTTGATAATCAAAGCTAGAAATCAGATCGCTATGCTTTCTAAAATGACCAACGAAAGGCAAGTATATCGGAAGAAACAAGATGATGCATCAAGGAAACAAACAAGCATGTAAGTAAGTAAATAGCAATGCAAGGAAATAGAAATGGCTTAAATAATAATTAGAGCAAAAATAAGCATGTTTTCAAGTGGACATTCTTAGGAAAGATGAGAAGAACTCAATAAAGCAAAGTCGGTCCCACCGTGGTCGCCAAAAGGTGTAAGCACTCGAAACGGGATCCGTAGATCTCCCTTTTTCGGCCCCTATGCTTGCTTTGGGGACTTAGTGGATGGGATGTTAGTGGTTGTGGTTTCCAGGAGCCAAAGGCTCCAAAATATAGTAGAAAGAAATAAAAATGAAGAACAAAAATGACCGTCGTACCTTTGGAAGCGGGGAGATTGTTGGGTTCCGACTTCTCCTCTCTCGGCCGGCCGAAAGAAAAGAGCTTAGTGGGTCCTTCGTCTTTGATCCGGTTGAAGCTCTGCCTCAGTCGAATTTACCTAAAAATGTCTATAAGAAAACATAGAAACAAGTGAAAGGTTTATTAGTTCTAATGAAAGCACAGTATCGTGCTCAAATTTGATTTCAAAACATGGAAAAGGAAAGAGACTAACCTGATTGGGACTAAATCCCAACCCCTATTTAGAAGGTTTAAAAATGCATGAAAATGCAAATGAGTGGCTTAATATGACATCTGACTATACAAGCCCTAGTTCCCCAACCACCACGACAACAACTGGCCAACTGCAACCAAGCACCCTCTCCCATGGCCTACGAACCCTAAAAGGTAGGACCTAAGAGAAATCATTATCCACCTTTTCTATACTCTCTCATAAATATCTTTAATGCACTCATGGCGGTAGGGGCAAATTACATTGCCAAGGGAAAAGTTAGTGTGACCACAAAATGCCAACACGGAGCAATACTGTCTATTTCACAGATATCCTAGGCACACCATAGAAAATTGTTTTCAGTTCAAAGACTACATCTACAACCTTAATGAGCAAGGTAGTGTTGACTGGGACCAGATGGGGGAATACACCAAAATAGTGAAAAATCAACCTCAACGATAGCATGCACCAGCTCAACAACAACAGAACCCCAGCTTGGGGATCATCCAAAATACTTTACCTCCACATGCACCCGCACCTAGGAATCAACACGTTAATCCCATCTTGATATCTTTATAGGAGTATCATAATCGGGGCCGAAATTGGCAAGTCGAGGGAGCCACCTCCGCCGTGAACATCAACCCACCTCCCCCTCTTAATTGGACCATCCAGTCTATACCCCTAGCTACATCACCCAACTACATTACTCTCAACTGGCCACCCATCATCTTAGCACCATCACAACTCATCATAACACCACCAACCATACAACTCCAATCAAGATGTACCTTGATCTGCCCGGTTGATCCACCACAAACATCACCACCACTAGGACCCATCATCATCCCACTTCGTGCAACCATACCTCCGTAACCTACCTACTCTATCATGTGTCGACTATGAAAATTCAATGGGGCCTCTGCTTTTCAGGGAAGTCCATGAATCCAGATCATCACTTCAAGAGGGGATGGGAAAGAAAGGAAGAAAACACGGAAAGCAACTCTCTCCTCGGTCCCCCACTCACATTGATCCCCGAACTTTCATCGCTTAGCGTCGCTCGATCACCAAGGAGACAATTCGGGTCATGTGGGAGGAGGATGAGAAGTAGAAAATTAAGACATGTGGTCGCCAAGAATCGCGGGTTCCGATTTATGAAATAAAGATTGACCATGTGTACCGTAGCGTGAAGAATGCGGGTCAAAGCTTCTCCTTCTTCGGTTGGCCGATGAAGAAGAGTCATCAACACGTGAGTGCTTGATTTTCTATGCAACTAGACAAACAAAAAAGTGAAAAGAACAATTAGAACTAAACAAAGTGGAGTATATGTAACGAAAATGGCATGAAACACACAACTGACTAGAAACTGACCAGATTCGGGTTATCTCTAACCCCTCTTTTTCATTTTTAGATCAACAGACTAAAAATAATGCAAAAAATTGTAAAAAAAATAATAGGAGGATGGAGAATCACGAAAAAAAGAGATAGGAAAAAGAATAAAAAGATTCTGAAAAAAATAGAGAGAGATATGACCAAATCTGGGTTGTTAAAAAGGCCGAGCAGCAGTCCAGGATCTGCCAGGTGCGACTTTGCTTCTGCACTCGTCATGACCAGCCCCGACCTCAGAATCATGTGCCGTTGATTGCAAACTTAAGAATACTTGGAGTGGAAGAACTTTAATGTCGAGAGCTCGGGCAGCAGACATCCAAACGCTGTTGTGGAAGCCGAAGAAGAGAGACCTAGAAGATCACCTGTAGACCAGCCTTCCTATCTCCTGAACCGACTTTTCTCTCTCCAAGAACTCAAAATTCTCTCTCCAAAAATCACAAAATTGATGCAGGAGGAAGCTTGGACGTCTTGAGATGCCTGGGGGTCGTGTACATGAGTCTGGAATGACTAGAATTAGAGTCTATATATAGAATAAAAATGTCACGATCCATCCTCAAAATAGGGCTCCTTGCGCCCTGGTGCTGGGCGCATGTGCCTCCAAGTGGGGGCGCATACTATCACCCAAAAAATTTGGTCTGATCCGGTCGAAAAATTCGATTTGATCCTGTTAGAGGTAGAGTCCCGGTTGAAAACTAGTTCCCTCATGCTCTCGATCGGGGACACAAGGCCACGTGCCTCAGGGGTAGGGCGCATGGGCACGTGTCCTACGGTCCAGGGCACATGTGCCCAGGGACCAGGGTGCATGGGACTATTTTTACACTCCCGAACTCAGAATTCGATGTCGTTTGTTGCGTTGGAAAGATAACAGGACGAAGAAACTTCTTATATAAATGCATCAGCCATAACACCCTCAAAAATTTAAGAAATTTATCCGGAAGTTAGGACAGTGAATAAAAGATCTGGTACTGGTCGGAATGACTCCGACGGCCAACCGGAAAGACACGGCATGCAACAAAACTTGGGCGGAGTGTGAATCTGACCATATACTTTAATGTATGATCATTAGGCATTGGTCATTCAGCTAATTTCTGTGTTTCCACGATTTACGTGTGGCTTTCGCTCGAAAATTATGGCTTTGTGTGGAAAACTTTGGAAAACATCCGATTTCATTAGGCGAAGCTCCAAATCAACTTTAAAAGGACCTGACATTATTAGAAGATCAATAACACATATTACCCTATAATACATGAGTTTTATGCTTTGAATTAGGTGAATTTGGCGTGTTTACAGCTTGCCTCGCCTTGATGTCGGCTTTGTAAGGGAATGGCATGTAATGAAGCGGAGTGATTCGGAGTGAACTATAATGGAATGCAAGTGAGTGTAGATGAATGTAGAGAAATGGAATGGTGATGGACTGAAAAGGTGGCATCAAGGTGTAGATATAGACACGCTTATCTATCCGATCTAGCAAAATGAATCTAGCTGAGTATTCTAGATCACTTTCATGTTCCATCAAATCCTCATATAATTGATTGGTAAAAGACATGCCATTGGAACGAGAGATAAAAAATAAAGGATAAAGGAGTAGCCAACCCTCAATGTGGTGAGGAGTCCTCAAATTCCTAGGTTCGCCATCAGCCAGCAACCCGAACTTTGCAGTGTTCTTGTACAGTGATGAGCTAAAGTTTAAAAGAGAAATTGATTTTTAAATGAAAAGAATACCAATCCATCATATTTGGAATTTTAAGTTCATTTAAGCTTCACCAAAATACTCAATTTAATTCTGAGTGGAATAACCTCAAATTCTAAAATGGTTTGTTTAAGCATAACAAAATTGCTCGGGTATCGTGAAAACCGTGAATCATGCTCTGACAGAAAATCGAGTATTCAGAAATGACAAACAGACTTAAGTCATACAGGGATTGAAAGATAATGATGGGACAAAAGAAAAAAAATGACATAAAAACAAGACACAGTGGGATAAAATAAAAGATACAGTGTGATAAAAGAAAGGAAAGAATAAAACATGATGGGATAACATAAAAGAGTTAAATATGGTGGGATAACATAAAAGAGTAAAACGTGGTGGGATAGCATTGGTAATGATGAAGAATGAAAAGGAGAATGAATATAAAAACATAGAAAATTATGTAGAAAATGGTTGAAGATATAGATTGTCTATTGAAGGTCAAGACACTTGATTAGGAACCATCATCCCTCCAATGTTCAATTTTGGCTTATCCGTGAGTGTGAAGAAATGACCAAGCTGTCATAGATTTTGTTGAAGGGGATCTCGGGCCCAGTCACCTTCACGCTCAAGATTTTCAACATCAATGCATATAATACACATCAAATGAACCTAACATAACTAAATGACAAATGGTAGGAGTAATGTGAAGTGTAAAATGGAGTGACGGTGATGATGTGAGATTGATGTGAAGCTAAGTGAAGTCTTCAGACATGGTCTATCAACTTGCATCGACTGCCTTTGCATCGACTGCCTGATTCATCAGCACCATGATAATACTTGACTGGGCAGCACTCCATTTCTTTTCGTCGCAGAGCTGGCATGACGTTCCTTCCGGAACACCGATCTCACCAATTCACCTGTTGAACTGAAAAGGTTGCCTGCACATTTCTGGTCAACAAACGAAATTGTCATACGAAGCATATTTTTCCTGAAATGATCAACTAAAATTTTTACTATTAGAACCATCATTTGGAGGTCAAAACAATATTTTTTATGATAGTTCCTTTAGCAAAAATGTCACTTTCAACGTTCTAGACAATTTTTGATTTTTTTTAGATTTTTTTGAATTTTTCAAATTTTTGGTTCATGTGCCCCCGATCGAGGGCACGTGCCTATGCACCCTGGGGTGGGGCACCAGGCCATGTGCCCCCAGATGAGGGCACATACACCCTGGGCCTTTTTTTTGCAAAAAAATGTACTGGATGGTCCTTCTCTTTCGCTTCTTCAGCTCCTAAAGACACTTAACGAAGATGATTAAATTTTTATCATAACTCATCCCTTTGCCTGTATATCGTTTGTCTTGATTTTGAGTCAAAGGGTGGGGCCTTCTTAACAAGGTGAAATAAAATAAATGACTTGAATTGAATGGTAGTAAGGGTTGAGAGAACTTACCTATTGTGATGAGAATCTTCTCCTATTACCTTGAAATATGCTTGAAACACTTGATAAAAAGGGGATTAGATCTTCGCCACGACTCATCCCTTCGCCTATTATGGTCAACTTTGACTTAGGTCAAAGGGAAGAGCCTTTTTAACAATGTAATTAATGCCAAAATTGGGCACATGCAATGCAAAAATAAAAATATGCATGACAGAAAAATAAACATAGATGCAACTAAGGGAATGATCATGACTAAAAAAATGCATTTTTTAGGTTTTATTATTTTTTTTTGGATTTTCAAACAATGCAATTTCTAGAAAATTCAAATTTTTTGGATTTTTGAAATATGTAAATTTTTTTGGATTTTTGAAATATGCATTTTTTTATTTTTGAAATATTCATTCATTTTTTAGATTTTTTAAATATTCATTTTTTTGTGAAGAAAATGCTGGTATTTAAGATACTTCATCGGTCTTTGAAGTTTGCCAAGACTCAAGTGGTAGATGCCACGTGCAAAAATAAAGTTCCTTACCTAGAATCCTTCTAACCTTCTTCCTTTGATCGGCTTGGATTCCACCTGGATTCGGTCGGTTTACCCTACCAAGGGGTTTAAGGAGGAAGAGTATGGAGAAAGTCCTTGCTAGGGTTTGGAGATGTTGAGAGGGATTTCTCTACTCACATTTAAATTGCCCGTTGGGATTCGGCCTCTCTATGTCTTTCCTATTTTTTACTCTTTTCTTTGTGGCACATATTTAGATAAATTTTTGACCCGTGGGGACATTGCCCATATTTTAGTGCCTTTTGCCTTGACTATCATTCTGGGTATTCATTCAGACAGGTTGATCATTTTTATTTTTTCCTAACCTGAGGGGTTCATTGCCCATCTTTTGGCACCCTTTTGCGCCCTTCGAGACGGCCTTCTACTAGGGTGGTGTGTGTTTTCGATACTACCCCTCTCTAATCTTCTCTCCCTATCTTAGACCAAGTATAAGAAAATAGGGTATGGGCACTCCTTCTGTTTCTACCTTACCTTTCGCCAGTGTCGGGATGTCTGGATTCTAGGATTGAGAGGTGTTGTGTGTGTAGGATGGTACCTACCCTTGACTTCTCACGAATAGCCTAGGATTGATGACCTAAGATTATACCAGTGGTTTCCCCATTTTAATAGAAAATACTTTTTAAGATAAACTCCATTCCAAGGATGATTCAATTTTTCTCCATCTGCATCAGTGAATTCATATGCATTGCCTGGATACTTTTCAGTGATTACAAAAGGCCCTTCTCAGTTAGGTTGCAATTTAGAGCGGGGACCCCCTGGCTTAACGAATATGCGTTTGACTACCATCTCACCGATTTCGAACTTTCTCTCAACCACCCTCTTTTGATAAAACCTTCTAAGTCTGTTCTGATAAGTCCCGGCATGCTCGGTGGTAGCAAGCCTTCTTTCATCCAAGAGTTCAAGCTGTGAAAGGAGAGATTCTCGTCTCTCATCAACAAGAATATCCCTGTCGAGCTGAACTTGGAGAGATGGAAGTAATACTTCGTAGGAGACCACTGCTTCCATCCCATATGCCAAAACATACGGGGTTTGTCCAGTGGGACTCCTTATAGAAGTACGATAAGCCCATAGAGCATTTACAAGCTTATCGGGCCAGTCGGCAAACTTGCTAGACTTACAAGATTTCTTGATGATTTTGATTAAGGTTTTGTTGGTGGCTTCTACTTGACCATTGCCTTGAGGATAGTATGGTAATGAATGATGCAATGAAATGCGATACCTGTTGCAAAAATCACACAAATCTTGAGAGAGAAATTGTGGCCCATTATCAGTGACGATGTCATTGGGGATCCCAAACCTTGTAATGATGTTACGTTTGATGAAGGAGTAGACTGTTAACGCTTTAATATCGACGAATGCTTCCGCTTCAGCCCACTTTGTGAAGTACTCCATTGCCGCCAAAATGAATGATTTTGTGCACATTTCGGAGTTGAGGTCACCCAAGGAGCCAATGATATCAAAAGCCCACATGGCAAAAGGCCATGGGGCATGAATTGGATGAAGGGAAGATGTGGGAGAGTTAATATTGTCGGCATGGAGTTGATATGAATGATAGTGCCAGACAAAGATGGAGCAGTCTTCTTCTAGAGTTGGCCAATAATACCCATGTCGGTTGATTTTCTTAGCAAGGGCTTAGGCATTCACATGAACACCACAAACTCCAGAATGTGCTTCCTTTAGCACCAACTCGGCTTCTTTTTCATCAAGACACCTAAGTAAGATTTCACTTAAACTTCTCTTGTAGAGCACTCCTCCTAGGATTGTATATCTCTGGAATACTCTTCTAATTGCCTTCTTTTCCTTGGTGGTTGATACAGGCGGATATGACTGATCTTGGCGATACCTCACAATCTCATCATACCAAGGCCTCTCATCTTCTTCTAATTCTTCCAACTCAATTAAGGAGATTTCTTCTTTGTGTTCCAAGTATTCCTTTCTGTTGAACCTCTCCTTAACCTTTAGAAAACATCCATCTTCAATTGCTGGAATTGACCTCTTACAAATGTGGATAGTTCGCACTTGCCTGCCTAGCGAGACAAATAAAGACTAAGCTAGTGAAGCTAAGGCATCGGCAAGGATATTCTGAGAACGGGGGACATGGGCAAAGGTTAGTTTGAAGAATAACTTAATGTAGCAGGTGGTGAGCTCCTGGTAGGGTTTGAGGTTTGGATGGGAAGTTCGGTATTTGGATAGGAATTGGCGTAGGATCAATTGACTATCACCTATCACCCTCAGTTCGGTGGCACCATGGAAATGAGAAGCCTTCAGCCCGACTAGCAAGGCTTCATACTCAGCTACGTTGTTGGTTGGTGCAAAGTTGAGCTAAAAAGCCTGTGAAATGGTGACACCATCAGGTGACAAAAAGACAATACCTATCCCTCTACCATAAGAGTTCAGAGCCCCATTAAAATATAATGTCCAAAGATTGGAAGATCGGACTTGTAAGGAATCGTCCATTAAAATTTCGTCCATTAAAATTTGGTGCAGCGAAAGCGACGATTCCTATGGGTTCCTTTAGAATCCGTCTCAATCAGAACCGAACGACGAAAACCGAAAACCGATCAAATCGGGTTCGAATATACCTGATAGGGATTCATATAATCCCATGGAGAGGAAGGAGATGAGCTTCTCAAGCTCTACAAACCGTTCAAGTGTCCGGTCTCCAGCAGTATCCACACGAACTTCACCCACAGCAGGTTCTCCCTTCGCGCCGGCCTCGAGAACTCTTCCCGAATGGAGCTCCATCGACCATGGACACCTTCTAGAGAGAGGAGGAGGTAGGGAGGAGGCTTGGGACGTGGTTTTCACCCTTGGCTTGATGGGGTTTGGCTGAAACCATTATTATTTATAGAGAATTATGAAATTTTTCATAAAAATCCAAAATCTCTATAAATTACGTCCTTGCCCTTATACTTGTGGATAAGTCCTTTTGTGTGTGACCCACTAGGCCCAATAACCTATTTGGTTGAGGCCTAAATAAAATAGAACAATTCTATTTAATTTAATTAAATTCGTTATCCGATAACAGATTAATCGGCCTACCGATCATGAAGGGTACAAGCCACATCCCATGATCCCAAATGGCTATGGGGATAATTTCATCTCCATTGAGCCTTTCCATCATCAGTTACTACATGGATATAAACCCTCATCCATCCAATGTCCCGGTCGGAAAGGAGTACGGCATCGACTGTCAACACCTTAGTGTATCGACTCTATAGGATTATGTACTCGGAATTGGATCAATTGGAAAACTCCTTTTCCAATTATCCTATCTACCCTGGCCAGGGATTTAAAGTACTATCCCATAGGACATTCACTCTCACTTACAGAGAGTGGACGATCCCTTGTTGTCCGCTCAATTGCCTCCATCGGATTTTCCTTGTACCCAATCCATCGCTATATAGGACCATCTAAATTGTGATCCATAAGTCAATGGTCAAAGCACAAGTTCCACCCAACAACGCATCTTTGGCGACTCAGGTCAAAGGTCCAACCATGCAACCGTGATGATAGAAGACCCTGATAGACAGTTCGGTAAGATACCATTCAGGGTTTCTAATTCGGTCAGTTCAGTGAACTCATTCAACTAATGAGCACCTGTATGTGTATCTCAGTGTCTCCACACTAATGACCAATGAGATCGGTCGTCCTCATCACATGAGAAGACATCACATACACTAGTCTATCCGGATCCTTGATGTCCCGTCTCAAGTATCCTATGACTAGGAACATTTAGATCAAATACCTCTAGATGATCAATCTCATTATCATGATCTCATCATGATTTAATCATCATTGTATTTGATCAAGGACTTCATTATTATATTCGCATCTAATAAGAGCTTATAATGAACATTTGTCTAATTAATTGAATAAGATATTTCTAGAAATGTCGAATCATGTCATATATGATTGGCTTGTAGGGCATACATTTCTATCAATCTCCCACTTGCACTAAAGCCAATCACCCATACGCTGATCTATATCAGCTCGAGGTGAAGCTCAAACACTCTTTGAGTAACTGCTTCAGTTAGTGGATCTGCAATGTTATTAACGGTAGATACTTTATCTTTAATTATATCTTTATAAGTTGCAATCTCTCTGATTGTATGGTATCGCCACAAAAGTTCTAAACTTCTGATGAGACATCGACTCTACTCCATTGTTTTCTCAAAACAATGATACACTTTCAGAGAAAATTGAGTCAATCCCATATCAAATATGTAGATGAAAAAACTTCATCTAGACTACTTCTCAAGTAGTGTGCAACCACTATGTAAACTTGTTTACATATGTTGTAGAATTTACAGTGTTCTATCACATAGAACTCTTTCAATTCACTGCACCACCATTATTCTAACTTAATATCAAACTTATTTGATTAGAAGCTTGTGTTTGTTAAACTACAAGACTTCAAGTCTTATCCTCCAGTGTATAGAGATACATTCTCTGTGCTTCTCAAGTACCAAATGATATATCTCTAAACTATCCAGTGACTCTCACTTGGATCTTCTTGATGAATGCTCGCTAACACTTAGAGCATTAATCACATCATGTACGTAGCATCATATAAATAATAGACCCTATGACAAAGGCATAAGGGCTCTATTTATGCGATCTCTTT
Organism: Cryptocoryne crispatula var. balansae; assembly: GCA_036172225.1. Taxonomy (NCBI): domain Eukaryota; kingdom Viridiplantae; phylum Streptophyta; class Magnoliopsida; order Alismatales; family Araceae; genus Cryptocoryne; species Cryptocoryne crispatula. Next base: position 34,701,250 of record CM069919.1, on the reverse strand, counting down.
ATCTTTCAAGAAGTCTACAAAGACAACACTTTACAGAGATCAACTCCACACCACATAGGTAAGAAACCTATCTTGGAGTTTATCATGTCAAACCCTTTGACTATGGTGACTACGTACATTAACTGGGCATTGATTTTATATCTATCTACATAGATCTCAAAACCCAAATTGTGTTTGGAGGATCAATATGATAGCTAGGTTCACTTATGATAACACACCTACTTCATTCTCAATGAGTAGTATGTCATCAACATAAAATGTCAAGAAAGTAATAGCACTCCCACTTATCTTGTTGAATACACAAGGCTCCTCTTCGTTCTTAACGAAGTCATAAGATTTAATCTCATTAAACCTTATATATGATCTATGGGAAATTTTACTTTAGTCCATAAATGAACTTAATACACACTCTTATTGGATGTTATTGGGACTTGATTCCCTATAGTTGTATCATATACACCTATTCCTCAAAATACTTTAGAGGAACACTATCTTAACATCCAATTAGCTTATCTTATAATCATAGAGTGTTACAATCAAAATCCGAATGGATTAATCCATGGAATAGATAAAAGATCTCATCATAGTCAACCATTTGACTTCAATGATATCCTTTTCAACTATTCTCACCTTTGAAGGTATCTACCTTCTAATCCACTCCAATCTATTCTTTAGTGATCCATTTATTCCTTATGGATACTATATCCTCAGGTGGATCTATCAAGTTCTAAACTTGATTAGAATAGATAAAGTTTATATCGTATTTTATTGTCTCTTCCCATTAATGAATCAATATCTCATATTGGTTCTATATAGATCCTAGGATCAATATCCTTATTATCTTATGCCTCATTTCATCTATCAGAGATATGTCTCACATATCACTTAAGTAGAATGGACACAAGTAAAGACCTATCATTTGTCCTTGTGTAATTATTAACTAGCACCTCAGTAGAAGTGTTATTGGGTTGTGGGACTGGAACATCTTCCATATATACCTTGCTCCCACTATCTTTCTTAAGAAGGAACTTTTCCTTTAAAAATATAGTGAGCTGAGCAACACATACCCTTATACATAAGGGTCGTATATTTAATATCCAAAAGTTTCCTTAGGATATTCCACAAGCCAACACTTCATAGTCTTATATTCCAACTTGTTAGAGTTATACTTCTTCACCAGGTCGGACATTCCGAAACCTTAACTTGCTTAAGGTCAAGCTTTAACCCCTTTTCCATATCCTATATGGAATAGTCAGAACAGATTTAGAAGGTACCTATTAAGAACAAGTGGTTATAACGAGTACTTAACCAAAATTAGACAAAGAGGAAATTTGCAAAGCTTGTCATTGTTCATATTATGTCTTACATAATATGACTTCTTATTTTAGCTACTCAATTAAGCTAAAATGTGTAAAGAGGTGTCCATTAGATTCTAATATCCTTCAATTATATGTGAATTATGTACTTAAGTATTCCTCTCTTTGATCTCATCAAAGAGTTCTAATACTAGTTCCATTAGTATCTCTACTTCATTCTTAATCTCAGATAATTTCTCAAAGGTCATAGATTTGTACTTCATAAAGTACATGTATCCATACCTAAAGACATCATCTTTGAAATAATGAAGTAGAAATATTCTTCTTTAGCGTTACTAGATATGGGCTAACATACATCTAAATGTATGAGTTCTAATAACTCATTAACCCATTCTCCATGTCTATATAAAGCTAACGTGTAGATTGATCTAAATCAACCCATTTCCTCTTTAAAAGAATATTCACACATAACATGAGAGCTAACATATCAAATATGATTAAACAATTCATTAAGCTCCCACTGGCAAACACTTTGCCATTCAATCTATTAGAACATCTATCAATTCCATAACTTTGAATAAATCAATATTTATTCAAGTAGGAAATCATATAAAGTTCTTGTAGAAGGATATAATAGCAATATTAATTATTAAGACATCTCCATAAGGCTATTAAAGAATTGCACCTCCCGCTAATAATGATGCAACTTTTGCACCATTTCATATGTAGGTCAATATCTTCTTTATTAAGCCTTCATTTACTTGTCATCATCTACAACTCCTTTTAGATATAAGATGCATATCTGGTATCTCATACCATCAGATGCATCCATAGTATCTAATATTATGATATACACATATAGTATCTAATACCATTAAGTGTATATTTAAAACAAGTAAGTGCCAATGACTTGGATAAATGAAGCTTCTCAAGCTCCACCTTTGCATTATATACAAAACACTTTGTACTTCCTCTTCCACTTATCATCATCATGACAGTGTAAGAATCCTGTCTTATTCCTGCTTTATTATCTTGACCACCTTCTTTTACTATTAACTCTCTCTCCTATTTTTATCTAATGATTTTACTTCTTACTATTGGTCTCACCAACAAGAAGTAATTAAGATGTATTGTTGATCTAAATTGCCCTTTAGTTAACTCATCAATATGAGCCATGATGGATCTCATATCCATCTATCCATGTTGTCTCTATAATTATGTCTTATAGAGACTAACATCTAATTTAAGGCAAACAATGCATCTTGTCCATGAGATAAGATCTTATCTTTCATTCATATCACTAGATAATTTAGGAGACACCTACTTCTCAAGTAGAGTAGTTAATTGGTCAACTATGAGAACAATTCTCTTAGTTCTAAACCAGTTTAAGAAGTGTGAGCCATTAAGATATGTGGCATCTAATATGCCATACTAATGGTGGTTTATTATCGTATTCTACAACAGAGATATAATTTTATCAATATAACATTGTAGACATTCATTAAAATTAAGATATGGTCTTTGATCCTAATTTATGCTCCCACTAATTTTCGACGAATTTGCATAACCCTCATTATGCAAAGACGGGATATCACGATGAAATCCTAGTGGGGACTAAGACCCTATTAACCTTATGGTGATGACCTTGTGGTATCACAACAAATCACCCCATACTTAATAGGTAGGCATTGCCAGTTGCAACTCTTGCAACTCTTAGTCATTTAGCCTCTAAAGTTATGACCTTGTGGTAGCACAACAAGCCATATACTCTAGTTAGGTCAAATCCGCTTGTTACGTTATGAGAATGGATTCTTCCAACAGCCCTTGTGGTAGCACAACAAAGCCATGCAAATGGTCCACCCCAAAGTTTGGCAAATGCCTTAGCCATGATCACCAATCCCTTGCTGAATGAGTCTTGTGGTAGCACAACAAACCCATCCAATCTAAGATTGGCTCATCAAGACCATAACAACGGAAGGCTACGTGAGTCATTCTTAATGTCACACGTTTATCAACCTAATTATGACAAGGAGGGATTTTATTTTAGTCTCATCAATAATATGTGCTAAGTATATATAATACCTTTGGAATATCATATATCTAAGGTATAACCAGTAGCACACATCCACATATCAAATATGCACAAAATCAGGTGATCATGGACTTAACCCTAAGCATGCACCTAAGGCACCTCTCTAGGTGAAAATCCTTGCTTCAGATGCCTGAGTTGGTATGCTCCCACTTCAGAAGGGTGCTTCTCCAAGTGGTCCCGCTCTACAACCTTCCACGAACCGGCTTCTAACTCTTACAAGCGGCTTAAGGGTATGCAGACCCCACAAATGTACATAACTCAATAAGCAACCTTGGCTTTAACCTAACGGAGTACATTAATGGAGGGAGGTAGAATGTACAATCAGATTGTATAGAGAGAGAGAGGAGGCACACGCAGGCCCCATTTAATAACATAACCAACATAATTAAAAGCAATCACAAGCCAAGCACAATTAAGTCCATGATCACCTCCATACACACTAATCATTCATCACATGAACATAGAGCGCATACGTGATAATTATATGAGATATATCATATATATCAGTATAAAATTATATATAATTTATTTTGAAATTCTCAATTTCATGCATGTCGAATTTTCATGAAATAAATAACATGAAAAAACATGACAACAACATATAAACAATTTATATGAAATGAACATATAAAACTAAACTATTTAGAACATTCATGCATTCCCAATACTGTGAAAGATCAAAATTAATGTCCCAATTTATATTCTGTAAAATCTCATTTTACAGAATTAATTAATACACTAATTATTTAAGTTAAAATTTTAAAACAATTTTAAAGTTTAACCATGAGTGAATCTATGTAAATAGAACTAAACATCATCTAACATGTCATTAAACACTTTAAAACATGTTAAATAATATTATAGAATTTTTCAGATTTTTTCTGGAATTTTATGTCAATTTTTCGGAATTTTCTATGAATTTAAACACTTTAAAATCATTAAATAAAAAATCATTGCGCCGCGTATGATGGCGCACTGCGCCGTCCGGCGTGCACCGCCATTGCGCCGCGGGCGCTGGCGCGTTGCGCCGCCGCCGCCGCCGTGGCGTCTGCGCCGCCAGTGCGCCGGCGCGGTGCGCGCGCGGTCGACCGAAAATGCACTGTTCATCGGAGGAGAGTTAATCTAATTAACTCGGGCATATCTCCCTATAACGGACTCCAAAAAATCTGTAAAAATATGTGTTGGAATACTTATCAAATAAGGAATACAAAAAAGTCGGCCTAATATCCAGTAAAAATCCCAATCTAAAGAAAAATGAGGAGGAAGAGGCGGCGGTCACCCAGATTCCGTAGCAGAAATCCCAATTTTGCAACGAGGATAACTCCTTATCCAGGAAGCCAAATATTCTCCAAAAATACAATTTAGAATACTCATCATATTAAGCTTACAAATATGTATATATACTTTCATATAAAAATTCTCTATCAACAGGAAATCAGGAAGAAACAAGTCGGCGCCGCCAGACTCCGCAGAACCCTAGTTCGTCGGAAAACTCAAAAATTCTCATCCTCCGCCGTCGTTCAAAGCTGGATATCAAAGGTAAAGGCTAGGTAATCATATTACCCATCTCCCAAACCTTTTCCAAGCCTCAATTTCTTCTGTGGACGGAGATTTCACAAAATCCCCAAATCCGGGTATCGGTTCGGGCATGACAGAAACACCAACTTTTGACCCTTCTCCCGAACACTACAGAGATCCAAACTTCAAACGGTTCACGGAGTTGTAAAGAACTATATCACAAGATTCTACCAAGGCCAACCAATCATTTATCTGAGTCATACACAGAATATGGTGGCCTCGTCAAAACAGACATTTGCACAGATTCGGGAACACATAAATAACATGAAATAATGTCAATTCGACGTCGGTTTTGACCGAGACTTGAACCGGGCTCTGATACCACTGTAAGGAATCGTCCATTAAAATTTGGTGCAGCGGAAGCGACGATTCCTATGGGTTCCTTTAGAATCTGTCTAAATCAGAACCGAACAATGAAAACCGAAAACCGATCAAATCGGGTTCGAATATACCTGATATGGATTCATATAATCCCATGGAGAGGAAGGAGATGAGCTTCTCAAGCTCTACAAACTGTTCAAGTGTCCGGTCTCCAGCAGTATCCACACGAACTTCACCCACAGCAGGTTCTCCCTTCGCGCCGGCCTCGAGAACTCTTCCCGAACGGAGCTCCATCGACCATGGACACCTTATAGAGAGAGGAGGAGGTAGGGAGGAGGCTTGGGACGTGGTTTTCACCCTTGTCTTGATGGGGTTTGGCTGAAACCATTATTATTTATAGACAATTATGGAATTTTTTATAAAAACCCAAAATCTCTATAAATTACGTCCTTGCCCCTGTACTTGTGAATAAGTCATTTTGTGTGTGACCCACTAGGCCCAATAACCTATTTGGTTGAGGCCTAAATAAAATAGAACAATTCTATTTAATTTAATTAAATTCTTTATCCGATAACAGATTAATCTGCCTACCGATCATGAAGGGTACAAGCCACATCCCATGATCCCAAATGGCTATGGGGATAATTTCATCTCCATTAAGCCTTTCCATCATCAGTTACCACATGGATATAAACCCTCATCCATCCAATGTCCCGGTCGAAAAGGAGTACGGCCTCGACTGTCAACTCATTAGTGTACCGACTCTATAGGATCATGTACTCGGAATTGGATCAATTGGAAAACTCCTTTTCCAATTATCCTATCTACCCTAGCCAGGGATTTAAAGTACTATCCCATAGGACATTCACTCTCACTTACCGAGAGTGGACGATCCCTTGTTGTCCGCTTAATTGCCTCCATCGGATTTTCCTTGTACCCAATCCATCGCTATATAGGACCATCTAAATTGTGATCCATAAGTCAATGGTCAAAGCACAAGTTCCACCCAACAACGCATCTTTGGCGACTCAGGTCAAAGGTCCAACCATGCAACCGTGATGATAGAAAACCCTGATAGACAGTTCGGTAAGATACCATTCAGGGTTTCTAATTCGGTCAGTTCAGTGAACTCATTCAACTAATGAGCACATGTATGTGTATCTCAGTGTCTCCACACTAATGACCAATGAGATCGGTCGTCCTCATCACATGAGAAGACATCACATACACTAGTCTATCCGGATCCTTGATGTCCCGTCTCAAGTATCCTATGACTAGGAACATTTAGATCAAATACCTCTAGATGATCAATCTCATTATCATGATCTCATCATGATTTAATCATCATTGTATTTGATCAAGGACTTCATTATTATATTCGCATCTAATAAGAGCTTATAATGAAGATTTGCCTAATTAATTGAATAAGATATTTCTAGAAATGTCGAATCATATCATATATGATTGGCTTGTAGGGCATACATTTCTATCAGGACTGACATTAGTTCGTCATCCGGGAACTTCGACCGTACTAGGTCAAAGACGGGTATGGGATGATGGGCAAGGTGTTCAGTAATAGCATAGCCCTTGATTGACTTCTGTGAGACATAAGTGATATCAAATTGGGACAAGAAGCTATGCCATCGTCCTAACCGACCAGTCAAAATTGTCTTCTCTAACAGAAACTTAATGGGATTAATACGAGCAATGAGCTTGACTTGGTGAGCAAGAAAATAGTGTTTGAGTTTCTGAACCACCCAAACAAAAGTAGCACAGGTTTTTTCTACCACAGTGTACTAGCTCACAAACATCAAACATCTTATACAAGTAGTAAGTAGCTCGTTCTTTCCCTTCTTCATCAACTTGTGCAAGGACTGCCCCAAGAGAGTTCTCAAGAACCGAAATGTAGAGGATCAAGGGCTTGTCGGGAATTGGTGATCTAAGTACAGGGGGACTTGCCAGGTATGTTTTCAACCTATCAAATGCCTCCTAGCACTTCAAATCTCATTTAAAATTGGCCCCAGCCTTGGTTAACTCATAGAAAGGTTTACACCTTTGGGAATGTTGTGAGATAAACCGGCGGAAAAATTGTCGCCTCACAATCAATCCTCAAGGCTCCTTCATATTCTTCGGGGGAGGCATACCAATAATTGCTTTGGCCTTGTTTGGGTCAATCTCTATGCCCCTTTTGCTTACTATGAACCCTAGTAGCTTTCCTGATGAAACTCCAAATGTACACTTCTTAGGGTTCATTTTTAGCTTGAATTGTCTAGCTCATTGCAAAACTTTCCTTAGCACTTCAGAATGATCTTTCCGACTTTTGGACTTGATAACCAAATCATCCACATACACCTCTACAAAGGTGTGCATCATGTCGTGAAAGATAGCCATCATAGCCCTCTGATTTATGGCACCAGCAATCTTTAACCCAAAGGGCATGACAATATAGCAATATGTTCCCCAAGGTGTAGTGAACGAGGTCTTCTCTTGGCCTTCCTCAACTAACCGAATATGATTGTATCCAGAATAGCCATCCATGAATGAAATCATTTCAAATCCAGCTATGCTATCAACCAAAACATCGATATGAGGTAAAGGAAATTCATCCTTAGGACACGCTCGGTTCAAGTCCCTAAAATCTATACAGATCCGAACCCATCCATCCTTCTTCATAACAGAGACTATGTTAGCCACCCATTGTGGATATAGGACGACTTTAATAAATTTTGCTTGGTGTAGTTTGTCCACCTCCTATTTCATTTTGAGTGCAATATCAGGGTGGAATCTCCTGAGCATTTGTTTAACCGAGGTAGTTCCAGGTTTCAAGGTTAATCTATGTTCAACCAATGAAATATCTAATTCCGGCATGTCTTCATATGTCCATGCGAATGTGTCCTTATATTCTTCTAAAACATTGATCAAACATTGTTCTTTTGAGGGAGTGAGGTTTGCACTGATGAGAATAGTCTTAGGATCTTCCAAGGTTCCGAAATTCACTTCTTTGGTTCGTTCATTCCCTGTGGCTGATGGTTCTTCAAATCTTCTAAGCCCAGATGCATATGCATCAGCCAAGTCCTCGATTTCATCCTCAGATTCAGGATCCTTTAATGATACCACCTCATATACTCCCAAAGTCTGATCTATGTTATACTCATCCTCATATCGGATTTCATCTAGCTGGATGGTATTCTCTAAAAAGTTTGCAACCTTGTACACTCTACGCATTTCTGTGCCAATTGTTGCAGATACCTACTTGGAACTCGTTTATCTCTGACTTTCCTATTTCCTAACCTAACCTGACCTAATAAAGCTGGAAAGGTGGTATTTACAGTGTAGGGAGGATCAAGTAAATCGATCAATGATTCAAAAGAGAGGGATCCCTGATTGGGAGTACCCTCTGGGATGAGTAGAGGCGTCTCCTCGATGGAAATGTGAGTTTCAGAGAAGACGTTTTGTTTTAGGATTTTCAAGTAAGAAGATAGATTGAGCTTGAGTGACTCAAGACTTGCTAGAAACTGACGAAAGTAATGTCGACTCTGAAAATTCAATGGGGCCTTCTCCTTTTCAGGGAAGTCCGTGTATCTAGATCGTCACCTCAAGAGGGGATGAGAAAGAAAGAAGAAAACTCGAAAAGCAACTCTTACATCGGTCCCACACTCACATTGATCCCCGAACTTTCATCCCTTGGCGTCGCTCGATCACCAAAGAGACGGCTTGGGTCATGTGGGAGGAGGGTGATAAGAAGAAAATTAAGACATGTGGTCACTAGGAACTGCGGGTTCTGATTTATGAAATAAAATTGACCGTGCGTACCTTAACGTGAAGAGTGCGAGTTAAAGCTTCTCCTTCCTCGGCCGGCCGATGAAGAAGAGTCCACAACGTGTGGGTGCTTGATTTTCTGTGCAACTAGATAAACAAACAAGTGAAAAAGACAATTATAACCAAACAATGTGGAGTATATGAAAATAAAATGACAAGAAACACACAACTGACTAGAAACTTACTGGATTCGGGTTATCTCTAACCCCTCTTTTTCTATTTTTGGATAAACAAACTAAAGGTAATGCAAAAAAATGTAAAAAAATTATAGGAGGATGTAGAATAACTAAAGAAAGAGATAGGAAAAAAACATCAAGATTCTGAATAGAATAGAGAGAGATATGGCCAAATCTGGGTTGTCGAAAAAGCCGAGCAGCAGTCCAGGATCTGCCAGGCACGACTTTGCTTCTGCGCTCGTCACGACCAGCCCCAACCTTGGAATCAAGTACCGTAAATTGAAAACTCAAGAATACTTGGAGAGGAAGAACTTTGATGAAGAGAGCTCGGGCAGACGACGTCCACACTCTGCTGTAGAGGCCGAAGAAGAGAGACCTGACTGATCACCTGCAGAACAGCCTTCCTCTCTCTTGAACCGACTTTTATCTCACAAAAAAGTCGAAATTCTCTCTCTAAAAATCACAAAATCAATGGAGGAGGGTGGTTGGAAGTCTTGAGATACCTGGGGGGGTTCATGCTCATGCCTTTGGAGCGACCAGAATCAGAGTTTATTTATAGGAGAACGGACGGCGCGATCAACACTAGAAAATAGGGGACCTTGCACCCTGCACCAGGGCACATGCAGGGCGCATGCGCTACACTGAGGGGCGCATGTGCCTCCCAGTGTGGGCACATGGCACCTTTTTCGAAAAATTCGATCTTATCCGGTCGATCCATTCAGCGGTAGAGTCCCGGTGAAAAACTGGTTCCCTCGTGGCTCAAGGGTAGGGCGCATGTGCCCTCAAGTAAGGGCTCGGTCACGTGCCTCACTGGTAGGGCGCATGGGCACATGCCCTGGGTCTTGGGCGCATGTGACTAGGGACCCGGGCGCATGGGACTGTTTTTACGCGTCCTTCAGGAAACCATTGCGAACACTTCCGAACTCGGAATTCGACGCCGTTTGTTGCGTTTGAAAGATAACAAGCCGAAGAAGCTTTCTATATCATTGGATCAGCGATCACACCCTCCCAAACTTTAGAATTTTTTCTGGAAGTTAGGGTAGTGAACAGAAGATCCGATACTGTTCAAAATTACTCCGACGGCAAACCAGAAAGGCACAGTATGCAACAAAACTTGTTCGGGGTGTGAATATGACCATAACCTTAGATGCATGATCATTAGGCATTGGTCATTCATCCAACTTCCATGTTTACACGATTTACGTGTGGCTTTCACTCGGAAATTATGGGTTTTTGCGGAAAACTTCAGAAAACATACGATTTCATTCGGCGAAGCTCCAAATCAAATTTAAAAGGATCCGACATTAATATTGTAAGGAATCAATATATGACAGCGGAAAAATTTTGATTCCATAAAACCATGATCTTTGCCTTGATCGATGCCGAACGAGTAAAACTGGGAACCGAATATGAAGTAGAATGAGAGTACCTCATGGGATTTCTCAAATCCCTCACCATGGATGAAGAGAGGACGTTCCTCCTTGCTGAAAACCGTTCAAGTGTCCGGTCTCTAACGGTATCCACACGATCTGCTTCAATAGACGAGTTCTCTCTTCCTTCGGGCCTCCAGAAACCTCCCAGATCCAAGCTTGACCATGGGAGATCGCCTTCTAGAGAAGAGAGGAGGGAGAGAGGAGGCTTGAGACGTGCTCCAGCCCTATGGCTTGTTAGGGTATGGCTTCATAAGCCATTTATATATAGAAGATGGAATTTTTCACAAAAACCCAAAACTTCTATAAAATTGCGTCCATGCCCTCATCTTATTGACCAGATCTATTGTGTGTGACTCACTAGGCCCAATAGTCAATTTGGTTTAAGCCTTAATTAATTTAAAAGAATAATTCCTTTAAATTAAATCAAAACCGTTATCCGATAACAGTTTTTACGGCTTTCTGATCATAAAGGGTACAAGCCACATCCTATGATCCCAAATGACTTTGGGGAGTTAAATAACATCCATTGAGCCTTTCCATCATCAATTACCACACGGATTTAAATCCTCGTTCATACAATGTCCCGGTCGGTCAGGGGTTCGGCACTGACTGTCAACCCCTAAGTATTCCAACACTATGAAATCTTGTACTCATGAATGGATCAACTGGAAAACTCCTTTTCTAATTATCCTATCTACCTTGGCCAAGGATTTAGAGTACTATCCATAGGACATTCTCTCTCTCCTACCGAGAGTGAACGATCCCCTATTGTATGCTCAATTGCCTCCACTGGGTTTCCCATATACCCAATCCATTAACTATATAGGACCACAATACTAAGTGATCCATCAATCAATAGTCAAAGTACATAGTACGCCTGGCAAGACATCTTTGGCGACTCAGGTCAAAGATCCAACCGTGCTATTGAGATGTAAGAATAACCTGATAGACAGTTCGGTAAGATACCGATAAGGTTTTCCTAAATTGGTCAGTTCAGTGAACTCATTCCACTAATGAGCACCTGTGTGTGTATCTCAGTGTCCCCACACTGATGACCAATGAGATTGGTCATTCTCATCATATAAGAAGACATCACACACACTAGTCTATCCGGATTCTTGATGTCCTGTCTCAAGGATCCTATGACTAGGAACATTTAGATCGCATACCTCTAGATGATCGATCTCATTATCATGATCTCATCATGATTCAATCATCATTGCATGTGATTAAGGACTTCATTACGATATACGCTTCTAATAAAAGCTAGTAACGAAGTTTTGCCTATTTAATTGAATGAGATATTCCTAGAAATGTCGAATCATATCATATATGATTGGCTTGTAGGGCATACATGTCTTTCAATTATAAGGTAAATCATACATGTTACCCTATAAAACATGAGTTTTATGCTCTGAATTAGGCGAATTTGGTGTGTCTACAGCTTGCCTCGCCTTGATGTCGACTTTGTAAGGGAGTGGCATGTAATGAAGCGGAGTGATTCGGAGTGAACTGTAATGGAATGCAAGTGAGCGTAGATGAATGTAGTGGAATGGAATGATGATGGACTGAAAAGGTGGCATCAAGGTGTAAATATAGACACGCTTATCTACCCGATCCAGCAAAAATGAATCTCTCTAAGTATTTCTAGATCGCTTTCATGTTCTATCAAAACCTCACATAATTGATTGGTAAAAGACATGCCCTTGGCACGAGAGATGAAAAATAAAGGATAAAGGAGTAGCCAACCCTCAGCGTGGTGAGGAGTCCTCGAATTCGTAGGTTCATCATCAGCTAGCAACTCGAACTTTGCGGTGTTCTTGTACTATGATGGGCTAAAGTTTTAAAATATAAATTGGATCTTAAAATGAAAAGAATACCAATCTATCATATTTTGAATCTCAAGTTCATTCAAGTTTCACCAAAATACTCAGTTTAATTCTAAGTGGAATAATCTCAAATTCTAAAAGGGTTCATTTTAAGCATAACAAAATTGCTCGGGTATCGTGAAAACCATGAATCACGACAAAACAGACTTAAGCCATAGTGGGATTGAAAGATAATGGTGGGACTAACATAGAATGAAGGGACAGAAGAAACAATGGCATGACAATTTCCATGACACGGTGGGATAAAAGAAAGGACAGAATAAAACATGGTGGGATGAAAGAAAGAAAAGAATAAAACATGATGGAATAAAATTGGTAATGATGAAGAATGAAAAGGAGATGGATATGAAAAAATAGAAAATTATGTAGAAAATAGTTGAAGATATAGATTGTCTATTGGAGGTCAAGACACCCGATTAGGAACCATCGTCCCTCCAATGTTCAATTTTGGCTTATCCATGAGTGTGAAGAAATGACCAAGCCATCGTAGATTTTGTTGAAGGGGACCTCGGGCCCAGTCATCTTCACGCTCAAGGTCTTCAACATTATTGTATATAATACGTATCAAATGGACCTAACATTACTAGGTGACAGATAGCAGGAGTGATGTGAAGTGCAAAAAATGAAGTGACGGTGATGATGTGAGATTTATGAGAATGTGGATTTGAATGAAGTCTTCAGGCGTGGTCTATCAGCTTGCATCGACTACCTGATTCATCAGTATCTCTGGTCCATCCTTGTCTTGCCTTCTAATGGAATACAACACCACGATAATGTTTAGTTGGGTGGCGCTTCCTCTCTTTTTGTAACAAGGTTGGCATGAACGTTCGTTGGGAAACATTGATCACACCAATTCAACTGTTAGGTTTTAAAAGGTTGCCTGGTGACTCTTCTCTTTTGCTTCTTCAACTCTTGAAAACACTTAGCAAGGATGATTAAATTTTCATTATGACTCATCCATTTGCCTGTATATCGTTTGCCTTGATTTTGAGTCAAAGGGAGGAGCCTTCTTAACAAGGTAGAATAAAACAAATGACTTAAATGAAATGAAGGTAAGGGTTAAGAGAACTTACCTGCCGTGTTGTGAATCCTCACCTCTCCAACATTGAAATGCCTGAAACACTTGATAGAAAGGGGATTAGATATTCACCACGACTCATCCCTTCGCCTATTATGGTCAACTTTGACTTAGGTCAAAGAGAAGAGCCTTCTTAACAAGGTAATTAAGGCAAAAATGGATATGCAATACAGAAATGGAAATATGCATGACAGTCAAGTAAACATGGATGCAACTAAGGCAATGAAGCATTTTTTTGGGATTTTCTTAGAAATATTTATTCTTTTTGGATTTTCAAAAGTATTCAATTTTTTTTTGGATTTTTGAATTTTGCAATTTTTTTTGGTTTTTTTTTGAAATATTCAACTTTTTTTTGGATTTTTGAAATATTCATTTTTTTTGGATTTTTGAAATATTCATTTTTTTGGGTTTTTGAAATATGCAATTTTTTTGGACTTTTGAAATATGCATTTTTTGTAGATTTTTAAAATATTCCTTTTTTGGATTTTGAAAATAGTCACTTTCTTTGGATTTTGGAAATATTCACTTTTTTGGATTTTGGAAATATTCACTTTTTTGTGGAGAAAATGCTAGTATTTAAGACAATTCATCGGTCTTTGGAGTTTGTTAAGACTCAAGTGGTAGATGCCACGTGCAAAATAAAGTTCCTTACCTAGAATCCTTCTAACCTTCTTCCTTTGATCGGCTTGGATTCCACCTGGATTTGGTCGGTTTACCCTACCCAAGGGGTTTTAAGGAGGAAGAGTATAGAGAAAGTTCTTGATAGGGTTTGAAGATGTTGAGAGGGATTTCTCTACTCTCACTCAAATTACCAATTGGGATTCGGCCTCTTTGGGTCTCTCTAATTATTATTATTTTTTTGCTCTTTTCTATGTGACACATATTTGGACAGGTTTTGACCCGTGGGGACATTGCCCATCTTTTAGTGCCTTTTGCCTTGACTATCATTCTGGGTTCTCATTCAGACAGGTTGATCATTTTTTTTCTTTTTTTCTAACCTAAGGGGTTCATTGCCCATCTTTTGGCATCCTTTTGCACCCTATGAGATGGCCTCCTACTAGGGTGGCGAGTGTTTTCGATACTACCCCTCTCTAATCTTCTCTCCCTATCTTGGACCGAGTAGAAGAGAATAGGGTAAGGGTACTCCTTCCATTTCTAGATTTCTGCCTTGCCTTTCTCTAGTGTCGGGTTGTCTGGATTCTAGGATCGAGAGGTGTTGTGTGTGTAGGATGGTACCTACCCTTGACTTCTCACGAACAACCTAGGATCGTTGACTTGAGATTATACCAGTGGTTTCTCTATTTTTATGGAAAGTACTTTTTGAGGTAAACTCCATTACAAGGATGATTCAATTTTTCTCCATCTGCATAAGTCAATTCATATGCATTGCCTGGATACCTTTCAGTGATTACAAACGGCCCTTCCCAGTTAGGTTGCAACTTAGAGCGGGGACCCCCTGGCTTAACGAATATGCGTTTGACTACCATCTCACCGATCTCGAATTTTCTCTCAACCACCCTCTTTTGATAAACCCTTTTTAGTCTATTCTGATAAGTTCGAGCATGCTTGGCGGCGGCTAGCCTTCTATCATCCAAGAGTTCAAGCTGTGCAAGGAGAGATTCTCGTCTCTCATCAGCAGGAATATCCCTGTTGAGCTGAACTCGAAGAGATGGAGGTAATACTTCGTAGGAGACCACTGCTTCCATCCCATATGCCAAAGCATACGGCGTTTGTCCAGTGGGAGTCCTTACAGAAGTACGATAAGCTCATAGAGCATCTACAAGCTTATCAGGCCAGTTGACAAACTTGCTAGACTTACAAAATTTCTTGATGATTTTGATTAAGGTTTTGTTGGTGGCTTCTGCTTGACCATTGCGTTGAGGATAATATGGTGATGAATGATGCAATGAAATGCAATACCTATTGCAAAGATCACACAAATCTTGAGAAAGAAATTGTGGTCCATTATCGGTGACGATGTTGCTAGGGATCCCGAACCTTGCCAGGATGTTGCACTTGATGAAGGAGCAGACTGTTGACGCTTTAATATCAACGATTGCTTCTGCTTCAGCACACTATGTGATGTACTCTGTTGCCATCAGAATGAATGATTTGAGCGCATTTCAGAGTTGAGGTCACTCAAGGGGCCAATGATATCAAAAGCCCACATGGCAAAATACCTTGGGGCATGAATTGGATGAAGGGAAGATGTGGGAGAGTGAATCTTGTCAGCATGGAGTTGACATGAATGACAGTGCCAGACAAAGATGGAGCAGTCTTCTTCTAGAGTTGGCCAATAATAACCTTGTCGGATGATTTTCTTAGCAAGGGCTTGGGCATTCACATGACCACCACAAACTCCATAATGTGCTTCCTTCAGCACCAACTCAGCTTCTTCTTCATCAAGACATCTAAGTAAGATTCCACTTAAGCTACTCTTATAGAGCACTCCTCCTAAGATTGTATACCTCTGGGATACTCTTCTAATTGCCTTCTTTTCTTTGGTGGTTGATCCAGGCGGGTATGACTGATCTTGGCAATACCTCGCAATCTCGTCATATCAAGGTCTCTCACCTTCTTCTAATTCTTCCAACTCAATTAAGCAGATTTATTCTTTGTGTTCCAAGTATTCCTTTCTGTTGAACCTCTCCTTAACCTTTAGAAAACGTCCATCCTCAATTGCTCGAATTGTTCTCTTGCAGATGTGGATAGTTCGCACTTGCCTGCCTAGCGGGATAGATAGAGATGAAGCTAGTGAAGCTAAGGCATCGGCGAGGATATTCTGAGAACGGGGGACATGGACAAAAGTGAGTTTGAAGAATAGCTTGATATAGCAAGTGGTGAGCTCCTGGTAGGGTTTGAGGTTTGGATGGGAAGTTCGGTACTTGGATAGGACTTGGCATAGGATCAATTGACTATCACCTATCACCCCCAGTTCGGTGGCACCATGGAAATGAGCAGCCTCCAGCCCGGCCAGCAAGGCTTCATACTCAGCTATGTTGTTGGTTACTGGAAAGTTAAGCTGAAAAGCCTGTGGAATGGTGACACCTTCAAGTGACAGAAGGACAATACCTATCCCTCTACCATGAAAGTTTAGAGCCCCGTCAAAGTATAATCTCCTAGGATTGGAAGATCGGACTTACATTAGTTCGTCATCCGGGAACTTCAGCCGAACAGGGTCAAAGACGGGTATAGGATGATGGGCAAGGTGTTCAGCAATAGCATAGCCCTTAATTGCCTTCTGTGGGACATAAGTGATATCAAATTGGGATAAGAAACTCTGCCATCGCCCTAACTGATCAGTCAAAACTGTCTTCTCTAACAGAAACTTGATAGGATTGATACGAGCAATGAGCTTGACTTGGTGAGCAAGAAAATAATGTTTGAGTTTCTGAACCACCCAAACAAGAGCAGCACAGTCTTTTCTACCACAATGTACTTCAGCTCACAAACATCAAACATCATAGACAAGTAATAAGTCGCTCATTCTTTCCCTTCTTCATCAACTTGTGCAAGGACTGCACCAAGAGAGTTCTCAAGAACTAAAATGTAGAGGACCTAGGGCTTGTCGCGAATTGGCGGTTTAAGTACAGGGGGACTTGCCAGGTATGTTTTCAACCCATCAAACGCCTCCTGGCACCTAGAATCCCATTTAAACTCGTCCCCCGCCTTGGTTAACTTATAGAAAGGTTTACACCTTTGGGAATGTTGTGAGAAAAACCGGTGGACAAATTGTAGCCTCCCAATCAATCCTTGAAGCTCTTTCATATTCTTCAGAGGAGGCATTTTCAGCTTATACTCCCTAGCCCTTTGCAAGACCTTTCTTAACACTTCAGAATGATCTTCTCGGCTTTTGGACTTGATAACCAAATCATCCACACACACCTCTACAAGGGTTTGCATCATGTCATGAAAGATAGCCATCATAGCCCTTTGATATGTAGCACCAGCATTCTTTAACCCAAAGGGCATGACAACATAGCAATATGTTCTCCAAGGTGTAGTGAACGAGGTCTTCTCTTGGTCCTCCTCAGCTAACCAGATCTGATTGTATCCCGAATAGCCATCCATGAATGAAAGCATTTCAAATCTAGCTGCGTTATTAACCAAAACATCAATATGAGGTAAAGGAAAATCATCCTTAGGACACGCTCGGTTCAAGTCCCTAAAATCTATACAGATCCAAACCCGTCCATCCTTCTTCATAACAGAGACTATGTTAGCCACCCATTGTGGATATAGGACGACTTTAATAAATTTTGCTTGGTGTAGTTTGTCGACCTCTTCTTTCATTTTGAGTGCAATATCAGGGTAGAATCTTCTGAGCTTTTGTTTAACCAGGGTAGTTCCAGGTTTCAAGGTTAATCTATGTTCAACCAATGAATTATCTAATCCCGGCATGTCTTCATATGTCCGTGCGAACGGGTCCTTATATTCTTCCAAAACATTGATCAAACGTTGTTCTTGTGAGGGAGTGAGGTTTGCATTGATGAGGATAGTCTTAGGATCTTCCAGGGTTCCTAAATTCAGTTCTTTGGTTGGTTCATTCCCTGTGGCTGATGGTTCTTCAAATCTTCTAAGTCCAGATGCATACGCATCAGCCAAGTCCTCAATTTCATCCACAAATTCGGGATCCTTCTCTGATACTACCTCATATGCTCCCAAAGTATGATCTATGTTATGCTCATCCTCATATCGGATTTCATCTAGCTGGATGGTATTCTCTAAAAGGTTTGGCAGCCTTGCATACTCTATGCATTTCTGTGCCAATTGTTGCGGATACCTATTTGGAACTCGTTTACCCCTGACTTTTCTATTTCCTAACCTAATATGACCTATTGAAGATTAAGCTGGAAAGGTGGTATTTACAGTGGAGGGAGGATCGAGTAAATCGATCAATGATTCAGAAAAGGGGGATCCTTGATTGGGAGCGCCCTCTGGGATGAGTAGAGACATCTCCACAATGGAAATGTGAGTTTCAAAGAAGACATTTTTTTTGGAATTTTCAAGTTAAAAGATGGAATGAGTCGGAATGACTCAAGGTTTTCTAGAAAGTGACTGAATTAATAGAAAGAAAAACTTAAGGATAAAGGGGAAAAAGGGGCTCGCGGGGTCCAATGGTAACAGAAAGTGGGCACACGGGCCCAAAACTGATGAAAAAAGTAAACGGGTACGTGGACCAGATCTTAGAAATGGATGGGCATATGAGCCCATGTTGGAAAGAACCCACAGTTCTGCAGTTGATGAGGAAAGTAAATGGGCAAGTAGGCCCAGTAAGAATGGAAGGTTGAAAAGGTCACATGGTCCCAAAGTGAGTTGTTAGTTTGATGGAAGAGAGTGGGCATGGAAGCCCATCCAAGAGATCTAAAAACAATGGTACGAGGTTTAAACACGGGATTGTTATGCTTGGGCCTCGTGGAATGGTTCTGACTTGGGTGGTATGCTCAACCAGATGATCCAAGATTGGTCTGCCCCTTGGGTGGTTCTTGGTCCTCTTCCCCACTTGAGAACAGACGAGTCAAAGATAAGCATAGGTCTTCCAAGTCTTCTTTTTCATCTGGAGCCTTCCTTCTCTTGACAACTGTAATGAAACTCTTGTCATCTTCAGCCATCATCATGGTCTCCCCTTTGATAAATAAGGTGTGGAGTCCCATGGCATATCCTGGCTGGAAGATCCTCTTTGGGATGGAATCCTCTTCGTATCCCAACCCCTGCCTGCGTGGCCTTTTCACAGTTTGAATCGGCTGAGTGATTCTTTGAAGATCCTTGCCTAAACCTTTTCCAGGCTGATAGCTCAATTTCATCATCATCTGCCATCCCACTATGTCAGGTAGAGAGGCGGTCATGCATCTGACTTCTGGTAAATCTCCCATTGAGATCTAGGCCTGTATTGACAGTCCTAAGGGTGATGTAAAAGTAGCATCATTCATCTCGTCCCATACAGGCATGCTAGTCACCTTGACCACTTGTCCCTTAAAGGGAAACTTTATGCATTGGTGGTTTGTTGAAGCCACAGCTCCTATTGCCTCCAAGTATGGCCTCCCAAGTATGGCCCGAAAAGTCGGATCCAATTCTAGAACATGAAAATTAGTTGTGACCACACATGGTCCAAGTTTAACTTCTAGAGTGACCACCCCATGTGCAGACTTCTTAGAGTTGTCGTAGGCCATCACCATGGCACAGGATGGCTTGATTTCTTGCTCAGAAATGCCGCACAACTCCAAAGTTTCTGTCGGCATAACGTTGATAGAAGCTCCAGTGTCAACCAAACTTGATTTCACTTCAATATTACAGATGATAACAGCCACATGCAAAGCATATCTCCTGACCTCTGGATCTGTTAATTCTTCCTGAGAGAAAGTGAGTGTTGGGTGCTCACTTCTAGGGGCTAACACTGTAGTGATCTTCTCAGGTGGGAGATCTTCACTCACCATGACCCTTTGAAAATATTGCTGTAGAATCTCCTGATGCACCTTTGATCTTTTGATCAACTCAATTATGGAAATATGGGCCGATGTCTTATCTAAATGTTTCAATAAATCATACGCCGTGCCCGGCAATGGTTCTTCCACTTGTTCTTCCTCCACTGGGTCCTGCAGTTGAGTATCGGCTTGGGGAAAGAGCTGTTGGAACATCCTCCCACTCTGAATCACCGGGGCTATTTGGCGGTTGGGTAGAGGTGATGGGTTAATTGAGGTGGACTGTGGTGGAATAGGTGGTGTAGGTGCAGGTATGGTAAGCAATGGGATTGGTGGTTCTGGGATGATTGGGTTAGTGGGTAGAGGGGTAGGGTTTGGAGGTGGTAGTGATGGTGATACTGGTGGCCTGATAAGAAGAGGCCAGGGTGTAGGAGTAGTTGATGGGTTTAATGAAGGTGTTGGTAATGTGGTACATTGTGGTGTTGGTGGTATGATAGATCAGGGTTTTGGAGTGACAGAGCTCAGGCTGGTGGTTCAGGTTTGGTGGTGATTGTGGTGGCCGAAGAAGCAAGGCCCGGTGTGTAGCAATGGTTGAAGGAGGTGTAGTTAAGGAGGAGGCTGGCCTAATGATGGGTCGGTGAGAAGAAGTGGCGGCCAATGGTTGGGTTATTGAGCTTTGTGGTAGTTGTGGAGTAGAAGGTGCACGAATTATTTGTCTAGGAGGGTTCTTAGCAGGAGGCCTAGCTGGGTTGACCGGCATGGTTGCATTTTGGTTTTCTAGCTGCCAACCTTGAGCACGGTTGGCATCTCCCTGGACAATGGAGTGTACAAAACCAATTCCTGGGTTTGGATGTACTGGTGCTGGTGCTGGAGCGGGAGCATGTAATGAGAGCGGATTATGGAAAATCCCCAAGCCAGGTTGTTGTTGGGGTTGAGCCGGTGGACGCTGCCGCTGCTGCTACCTAGCCTTCATTGCCTGTATGCATTCCCCCATTTGAGCCCAATCAATGCTGCCTTGGTCATTTAGATCGTGGATGTAATCCTTGAATTGAAAACACACTTCAACAGTGTGACCAGGACACTGGTGGTAAGCACAGTATCGGGAGATATCTACATTTGTTGGCCAAACCTCTCTTTCCTTGGGCAATTCCAACTATTTTTCTGTCATGAGTACATTGAAGATGTCGGTCAAGGAGTAAGGGAGTTGTTGGTAGTTCTCTCTCCTAGGACCTCCCCTTCACAGTGCCTGATTGGGTGGTGGCGGTGCCCTATTGTAGGTAGGTTGACGAGATTGCTGGGGTTGTGCTACTGGCTGAGGGGGTTGTTGTGGTTGTCGCGGTTGTTGTTGCCTAACCTATTGTTGAAGGGGGTAATAGGAAAGGTTTTATGGTGGGTTTCTGAACTGGTTTTGACGGTTTCCTCCCTGGTTCCCCACAATGTTTATAGCTTCGTTGTTGACCACTCCCTCGGTTGTAGGCCCAACTGGTGCAGAGGGGGTTTTCCTGAAGTTTCTAGGTTTAGGATCAAAAGGGTTTATCATGGTGGCATCTTTAAAGTGGGCTTGCAAGTATCGGGCACTGTCATAGAGTTCATTCATGGTGGTAGGACGGTGCATGATCAATACATTCCTTAGAGCTGGTGTGGTGTTCCCGATAAGCATTTTCACTTGTTCCCCTTCATAAATCACATCTGTCAATTTCTCTGTCATTCCCCTCCAAGGATCAGCAAACTTTATAAAGTCCTCCTCGGGCTTCATCTTTTCAGGAATCAAATCTGTGATGGAGCATGATGGTGCCACCTGGTCTCTGTATCTTTGCAAAAATTTAGTTTTAACAATATCGAAGTCTCCTACCTCAAAGGAGTCGAGCGAGTAGAACCATTCCAATGCAGACCCTTCTTGTGATCGACGGAATATGAAAGCAAGAACCCTCCGATCATTTTTCGAGAATGAGGATTCATAGAGAAAATCTTTAAGGTGGAGAAAAGGGTTGCCAGTACCATTGTAGCGGTGATAAACTGGTAGTTCAGAAGGTGGCAGATGGAGAACTGGTAAAGAAGGAATAGTGATATCAGGAACTGACTTGGAGTCCAGGCGACATCTCAGCTCTTCATAACATTCATTCTTCTGGGTGAGCTGATCTATGACTGCCTGGGTGAGAGCAGGTTCTTGGTTTACTGGTGGGGGTATGTGGTTAGAGACATGATTTTGGAATTGAGGAGCATGACTTGGCAAATTTACTGAAGATTGTCCGATGACTTGATGGTCCAGGGGAGCAACATGGTTAAAATAAGATGGCTGAACAAATGATGGTTGAACCACAGATGGTTGAACTATAGATAGTTGAACTACAGATGGTTGTGCTAGTGATGGTTGAATCATAGATTGCTGAACAATAGGTGGGTGAACAAAGGATGATTGAATGAGTGGTGGTTGAACCATATGACAAGGAGATGAGGCAATTTGATTGGCTTCAGCCAGATAAGAGGCAATCTTGCCCTTCACCATGGATTGTATGCGGGCGTAGGTTTCTGGGTCGGTATAGAGAGACAACTCCCTAAAGAGTTGTTCAACATCACGGGGAGCAGATGGTTGAGGGACCTCTTACGCTTCTGACTCAAATAATGGATTAACAAGACCATTTGACGGAATTGGTTGGTGACCCATCTCGTGCTCTCGATGTTCAGCGTGTTCCACCATTCCAACATGCTTTCCAGACCTTAATTGCATTGAACAAGTTGAAAAAATAAACAAAGAATTTTTTCTATTTTTTTAGTATCTTGCAAAAAAATGTTAGGGGTTTGAATTTTTGTTTGACAAACAAGTGATGCAAAGACTTGAAAGTAAAATTACGCAATGATTTTGATTAAACCTTAGGTTTATGGATTTTGTTAAGAATTTTTATCTCAACAAATGGGTTAGGATCCGAACTCCAATCTCCAATGACCTAGGTTTCACACAATCTCACCACGTGTAGGTAACATAGGATGCTTCGGATGTTGGGGAGTGGTACAACCAACCCGATCGTGAAGAGGAATACTCCACGTATAAGGAATTACAGAGGCCTTGATGAAAGCCAACCAAGTCAACTAGGAAGGAATATCCCAGAAGAGAGGTCAGAATCCACCAAGAGGGTGTTTAGGATGGGAGGGGTAAATGGGAGAGTGAGCTCCCGCCTCAAAAAAACTGTAAAAGAAGGAGGTAGAGAGAAGGAGCAGAGAATGCAATCAAGTAATAAAGCAAGTAATAAGCAAAACATGAACTTAAATAAACAAGCAATGACACAAGGAAAGTAACTAGAAACTAGACAAGCAACTTGAAACTAGAATCTAGACTTGTTTCTTATGTGAGCCAAATGGAGATAGTGAAAAGTGACGGAAAGAAGAGGGTTCAGATCTGATAGCCAAGCAAAAGGGTGGTCCACGTGGGGGACCGATGTAAGAATAAGCTGGTTCACATGGGAACCGGGGTAAAAAAGTAAAGGTGGTTCACGCGGGAATCGGTTTAGAACTAGAACTAGTTGCAAATAAAACACTAAGCACCCACGGTTGAAAACATTGCTTGTCCCACCGTGGTCGCCACAAAGCTGTCGACTCTGAAAATTCGACAGGGCCTTCTCCTTTTCAGGGAAGTCTGTGAATCTAGATCGTCACCTCAAGAGGGGATGAGAAAGAAAGAAGAAAACTCGGAAAGCAACTCTCACCTCGGTCCCACACTCACATTGATCCCCGAGCTTTCATCCCTTGGCATCGCTCGATCACCAAAGAGATGGCTCGGGTCATGTGGGAGGAGGGTGAGAAGAATAAAATTAAGACATGTGGTCGCCAGGAACCGCAGGTTCCAATTTATGAAATAAAATTGACCGTGCGTACGTTAGCGTGAAAAGTGTAGGTTAAAGCTTCTCCTTCCTCGGCCGGCTGATGAAGAAGAGTCCTCAACGTGTGGGTGCTTTATTTTCTGTGCAACTAGACAAACAAACAAGTGAAAAAGACAATTAGAACTAAACAAAGTGAAGTATATGTAAAGAAAATGACATGAAACACACAACTGACTAGAAACTGACCGGATTCGGGTTATCTCTAACCCCTCTTTTTCTATTTTCGGATAAATAGACTAAAAATAATGCAAAAAAAATTTAAAAAAAATGATAGGAGGATGTAGAATCACTAAACAAAGTGATAGGAAAAAAAACAACAAGATTCTGAATAGGATAGAGAGAGATATGACTAAATCTGGGTTGTGGAAAAAGCCGAGCAGCAGTCCAGGATCTGCCAGGCGCGACTTTGCTTCTGCGCTCGTCATGACCATCCCCGACCTCGCAATCAAGTGTCGCCGATTGCAAACTCAAGAAGACTTGGAGAGAGAGCTCGGGCAGAAGACGTCCACACTCTACTGTAGAGGCCGAAGAAGAGAGACCTGACTGATCACCTGCAGAACAGCTTTCCACTCTCTTGAACTGACTTTTCTCTCTCTAAAAACTCGAAATTCTCTCTCTAAGAATCACAAAATCAATGCAGGAGGGTGGTTGGACGTCATGAGATGCTTGGGGCGTCGTGCTCATGCCTTTAGAACGAACGGAATCAGAGTTTATTTATAGGAGAACGGACGGCGCGATCAACACTAGAAAATAGGGGACCTTGCGCCCTACCCCAGGGTGCATGCGCCCCACTGAGGGGTGCATGTGCCTCCCAGTGAGGGCACATGGCACCTTTTTTGAAAAATTCGATCTTATTCGGTTGATCCGTTCAGCGGTAGAGTCCCGGTGAAAAGCTGGTTCCCTCATGCCTCAAGGGTAGGGTGCATGTGCCCTCAAGTGAGGGCATGAGGTCACGTGCCTCACTGGTAGGGCGCATGGGCACGTGCCCTGGGTCCTGGGCGCATGTGACCAGGGACCCGGGCGCATGGGACTGTTTTTGCGCGTCCTTCTTCCGGAAGCCATTGCGAACACTACCGAACTTGGAATTTGACGCCGTTTGTTGTGTTTAAAAGATAACAGGCCGAAGACTTCAGAATCTGCCATATCAATTTCAAAAACTTCAGAATTTTATCTGCCATATCACTTTCAAAAACTTCAGAATTTTATCCGGAAGTTAGGCAATGAACAGAAGATCTGATACTGGTCAAAATGACTGCGACGGCAAACCGAAAAGGCACAGTATGCAACAAAACTTGTCCGGGGTGTGAATATGACCATAACCTTCAATGCATGATCATTAGGCACTGCTCATTCATCCAACTTTCTTGTTTACATGATTTACGTGTGGCTTTCGCTCGAAAATTACTAGTTTTTGCGGAAAACTTCGGAAAACATCCGATTTCATTCGGCGAAGCTCCAAATCAAATTTAAAAGCATCCGGCATTATTATAAGGTAAATCATACATGTTAGTTACCCTATAAAACATGAGTTTTATGCTCTGAATTAGGCGAATTTAGCATGTCTACAAGTAATAGAAAAAAAACTTAAGAATAAAGGGGAAAAAGGGGCTCGTGGGCCCGATGGTAACAGAAAATGGGCACACGGGCCCAAAACTAATGAGAAACGTGAATGGGTACATGGATCCAATTCTAAAAATGGATGACCACGTGAGCCCATGTTCGGAAAAGCCCTCAGTCCTTATGCTGACGAGGGAAGTAAATGGGCAAGCAGGCCTAGTAAGAGTGGAAGGTTGGAAAGGGTGCATGGGCCCAAAATGAGTTGTTAGTTTGGTGGAAGAGAGTGGGATTGGAAGCCCACCCAATAGATCTAAAAACAATGGCACGAGGTTTAAACATGGGATTGTTATGCTCGGGCCTCGCAGAATGGTTCTGTCATGGGCGGTATGCTCAAAAGAATGATCCAAGATTGGTCTACCCTGGTTCTTGGTGCTCTTCCCCACTTGAGAACAAATGAGTCAAAGATAAGCACAGGTCTTCCAAGTCTTCTTCTTCATCTGGAGCCTTCCTTCTCTTGACAATTGTAACGAAACTCTTGTCATCTTCAGCCATCATCATGGTCTCCCATTTGATAAAGAATGTATGGAGTCCCATGGCATATCCTAGCTGGAAGACCCTCCTTGGGATGGTATCCTCTTCATATCCCAACCCCTACCTATGTTTCCTTTTCACAGTTTGAATCAGCTAAGTGATCCCTTGAAGATCCTTGCCCAATTCCTTTTCCAGGCTGATCGCCCAATTTCATCATCATCTGCCATCCCACTATGTCTGGTAGAGAGGCGGTCATGCATCTGACTTATGGTAATTCCCCTATTGAGATCTGGGGTTGTATTGACAGTCCTAAGGGCAAAGAAGCATTGTTCAGCTCGTCTCTTACAGGCATTCTAGTCACCTTGACCACTTGTCCTTTAAAAAGAAACTTTATGCATTGGTGGTTTGCTGAAGTCACAGCTCCTATTGCTTCCAGATATGGCCTCCCAAGTATAGCCCAAAAAGTTGGATCCAGTTCCAGGATATAGAAGTCAGTTGTGACCACACATAGTTCAAGTTTAACCTCTAGTATGACCACCCCACGTGCAGACTTCTTGGAGTTGTCGTAGGCCATCACCATGGCACAAGATGGCTTGATTTCTTGTTTAGAAATGCCGCACAACTACAAAGTTTCTGGTGGCATAACGTTAATAGAAGCTCCAGTGTCAACCAAACATGATTTCACTTCAAGATGGGATTCTACCACCCATTCCTTCCTCTTCCCCTAGGGGCACATGGTGCCTACCCTGGAGGATGTCTCACGGATCACAGGACTCCGCGTTCACGGTCGTGTCATTACTAGTGAGACCTACCACGATTACTCGGCCAAGGTCCGATACTTCCTGGGTCATCCGATCCCACATTGCCCTGGCAGACTGCGCGTTATGAAGCGCACGGACGTAGGGAACTTGCTCGGACTGGGCAATGTGAGTGTGGGAAAGGATGACTTAGTGGCGGATGTCCTTCACGCGTTGACGGAACGTGTGAAGGGTTACCTGGTCGGCGAGGAGGGTACTGTCCAGGCTGATTACGATCTCTGCCGGTTCCTCCTCTTCTTCTTGACCCATCTTTTGCTGGCCTCGAAGACAGACAGGGTGCATCTGCGGTTTCTCCCATTCCTTACTGACCTATCGAAGGTCGGTGAGTACGCCTGGGGTGCTGCTATGCTGGCACACCTGTTCTCCTCGTTGGCGATGGAGAGCGGCCCGGGTTCAGTAGCCGGTTTTACTCCATTCCTTCAAGTATGCCTTGTATCTTTTATCCATTATCAATTCTGCCTTGTTTTTGTTGACTAATTGAGCATATTGGCAGGTATGGGGTTATTATCAAATCCCCCTGGGTCGTGCCTTGCTGAAGGATGACCCTGTGTATCCACTCATCGGTAGCTGGGTTGCCAGCCGGTCTACCTCTTCTCATCCTTACCAGTGGAGAACCTGAGGAGGCAGCTACTCTGATTCCCCCACCACAAGGTATCTTGTCACTTTTCTTTTTCAGCCTTTTAGTTTTTTCTCATTCACTATTTTGCCTTGCCTTTTTTAGGTGGTGCGGCATCTGTATTCAGACATTAACTTGGACCAGCAGCCGTGGGTCGTCTGGTCTTTGGCCGTGACACCTTTCTGATCTGCCTGAATGAGATAGAGCCTCTATGGGTGCGTCTCACGATGCGCTCATTGGGGCATCACCTGGAGTGGGTGGACCTTCCTCCCTACCCGTGCCTGGGTCGTTGTACCCGCGGCCTGATCCAGGAGATTGACTGGAAAAAGGAGGGCCAGTTCGCTGTCTGGATCTGGAAGAGGGTTCCAGTGCTTCCGACAGCACTGATTATCTGCATCGTTGCACGGCAACTTTTGCCCACCTTTTCACCGAGGGTGGAGAGGTATGCAATCGTTGTCCCTGATACTGCTCTTTCTTTGCTTGTTATCTGACCGTTTGTTGCTTGCAGAGTATACAGGAGGAGCTGTCTTGCTTGAGGGCAGGGACGGCATCTTTGGAGGCCGAGCTGGAGCGATAGGTATTTTCTTTGCTTCGTGCCTTTCCCATCGCCTGTTAACTGATCCTTCTTTCTTTCTTTCAGCGACGTCGCTACCGAGGTGCACACCGACAACTGAGTGGGCATGACGATGTGGTGTTGTTTCTTGCCCTTCTTTAATATTCTGAATGAATGTTACTGATGGTTTTCCTTTTTTCTTTTCCATATTTCACGGCTTCGTGAGCGTCTAGCCGAGCTGGAGTTGGGTTCCCACCCAACTGACCCAGAGCTGGCAGTTTTTGACGGGCCTTCAGAGGCACCTTTCGATCCATTCGACTTTGGTCAGCCCATGGGTCCCGAGCTCCCTCCTCACCATCTGCCGGCTGATCCACCCCCCTTCATTCCCACCTACCCTAGGAGCAATTCTTCTGAGACAGGTCTTCTCCTTGAGGTGATCATCATTTCTTTCTTATGTTGTTTTTCTTCCTTTATTTTCCATGCTAATCTTTCTTTCTTTCTTGTAGATTGCCCAGCTGAAGGAGCGGGTGCAGGCCCTTACCACCGAGGTGAATCTCTGTGACTTGCTTCTTTTTTATTTTGCTTGATTCTGACATTCTTTCTGCTTGCAGAACAAAGATCTTTGGGCGAGGATCTCCGATCTTTCCGCGGGGGGTGTTCCGCCTACTGATAGCGAACCCTCGAATCTCCGGGATAAGGTACATGTTCTTATGCTTTGTTTGTCATTGTTTTATTTCTTTCCTGACACTTCTCTGGTAGGTGATGGAGCTACAGAGGGAGCTCAAGCTTGAGCCCCTCATAGGTGTTCCAGATCCTGGTCCTTCTTCTTCTAAGGTGCGGAGTCTTTATTCAAATTTTGAACTTGGAACTCATGGACTGATGCTTCTTCTTTTGCTTTTTAGACTGCTCAGAGGATAGAGGAGCTGACACAGGAGGTATGAATTTGATTCTTATCCTCGACTGCTTCTTCTGTAGCTGATACATCTCTATGTTATTTTGCAGGTTGGGAGGCTGGAGGCTCGCATGGTTGAGTTGTCACGATC
This sequence comes from Cryptocoryne crispatula var. balansae, assembly GCA_036172225.1. Classification (NCBI taxonomy): domain Eukaryota; kingdom Viridiplantae; phylum Streptophyta; class Magnoliopsida; order Alismatales; family Araceae; genus Cryptocoryne; species Cryptocoryne crispatula. The sequence continues at coordinate 34,672,136 of CM069919.1, read as the reverse complement.
CGAGTCTGAGCAGATCCTCCATCTTCACCTTGAGCACTCTAGGGAGCTCCTCCGACTGGAGGCGGAGCATCGTCAGATGATGATGATGCAGATGCTCCAGTCTCGATCTCGGAGCCATTCCCACCATTCTGACTCCCGTGGGACCACGCTGAGGGGACCTACTCACTCGGGTTCCTCTCAGACTATAGGAGGAGAGGTGGGGAGAGACATGCCCTGCCACCTCTGGGTGATCAGGCCCCAGCGGAAGGAGGCGGTGATTTGTGATGTGCCGACCCCTTCCTTATCTTTGATGTATCTTTCTATTGGATAGTGACAGTTGTTTGTCTCCTTTCTTGACTCCCTGTGATCACTCAAAAGACGATTAGAACAATTTTTTAGGCTTAGTCCCTTGTGAGAAGAGAGCAAAACTACCTTAATCTTTTGTTAAGGGACATAGGCCTTATCAAGGTAAAATAATAGGAAAATATAAGTATGCACAAAAGAAAATATGCAAGACTAAAATTAAACATGAATGCAAAGGCAACTAGTCAATTAGAAAGCAAATTTTTAGGTGTTTTAAAATTTTTGATTTGTTTGGGTTTTTTGATGGTTTTTATAATGTTTTTGGTGTTTTGAGAACTTTTATGATTTTTTGGTGTTTTGGATATTTACTTTTTTAAGAATTTTGACTTTGTTGATTTGTTTGGTGTTTTTGAAGTATTCTATTTTTTTGTTTGGTGTGACAGGAACGACCATCTCATCCTTTGCCTTGCTTGCCATAGGTGCCCCTCATCGTTACCTAAGGGTTAAGAGTAGACATCACGTGTAAGAAGGTACCTAGTTCGAGATCTTTTGACCTTCTGTCTTCGATAGGCCATGGCTTTTCTTGGATCCAATCGGTCAACCCTTCTCACAAGGTTAAAGTGGGAAGAGGATTGATGGTAAGTCCTTAATAGGATTCGGGGGTGTCGAATTCGTTTCTCTACTAGTGCCCACATTGCCTATTGGGATTTGAGCTCCTCGGGACCTTCTTTCTAGCCCTTTTTCTTTGATAGCACACATTTAGATAGGTCTTTTTACTTTTGCTTGATTTTGACCTAAGTGGTTCATTGCCCATCTTTTGGAGCCTTTTTATTTTTGGGCTCTTGTTGGTACACATTCAGACAAGTCTATTCTTTTGCCGACCTGAGGGGTCATTGCCCATCTTTTGGAACCTTTTCTTTTTAAGAAGTCAGACCTTCATAGGCATCTTCCTACTAAGGCAATGGGCACTTTTGATACTCCTCATTCTAACCCCTTCCATCTATTCTGGACCAAAATAAGAAGAGAATGGGGCAAGGTTGACCTTCTTTTTGCTAAGTGTTCCCTAGCTTTCTCTCTGACTTCCAGTCATCGGATTCCGAAATCTAAGTGTGTAGTGTGTGCAGTATGATGCCTTTCCTTATTTCCCTAAGTGACCAGTTGAGGCACGAACAAGCAAGCGTTAGATGTTATCATCATTCTTCACACCTTCGGATTTTATAGATTTTTTTGTGATTTTTGCTTTTCTTTTAAGGGAAATATTTTTTGAGGTATACACCATTCCATGGATGAGCTAGTTCTTCTTCTTCTGCATTAGTTAGCTTGTATGAATTACCAGGATAAACAACCAAAATTACATATGGACCCTCCCAATTAGGTTGAAGTTTGGAGCGGGGACCACCTGGCTTAATGAATATTCTTTTATGCACAACCTCACCGATTTCAAATTTTCTCTCCACCACCCTCTTTTGATAAAATCTTTTAAGTCTATTCTGATAAGATCTAGCATGTTCGGCAGCGGCCAGCCTCCTTTCATCCAAGAGTTCGAGTTGCGAGAGAAGGGAATCTCAGTGTTCATTCGTCAGGATGTCTCGATCGCTCTGGACTCGGAGGGAAGGAATGATTACTTCGTATGGTACTACTGCCTCCATCTCAAATGCCAAGGCATAGAGGGTTTGACCCATTGGGGTTCGAATAGAAGTGCGGTAGGCCCATAGAGCATCAACTAGCTTATCTGGCCAGTCCGCGAACTTGCTAGACTTACATGTCTTCTTAACAATCTTTATCAGGATTTTATTGGTGGCTTCTACTTGACCATTGTCTTGAGGATAATATGGCGATGAATGATGCAATATGATGCAATACATGTTGCAAAGGTCACGCAGCTCCTAGGAGATGAATTGTGGTCCAATGTCGGTGATGATGTCGCCTGCGATCCCGAACCTGGCGATGATGTTGCATTTGATGAAGGTGCAGACTGTTGATGCCTTGATTTCCACATATGCTTCCGCTTTCGCCCACTTGGTGAAGTACTCTGTTGCTGTTAGGATGAAGGATTTGGTTTTGTTTGTGGAGTTTGGGTCACCAAGGGGTCCGATAACATCGATAGCCCACATAGCAAAAGGCCACGGGGCATGAATTGGGTGAAGGGAAGATACGAGAGAGTGAATCTTGTCAGCATGAAGTTGACATTGATGACAGTGCCAGACAAAGGTCTAGCAATCTTTTTCTAGAGTAGGCCAACAGTACCCTTGCTTGATGAATTTCTTGGCGAGAGCTTGGGCATTTACATGCCCTCCACATACTCCGGAATGTGCTTCTTTAAGCCCCAATTTAGCCTCCTCTTCATCTACGCATCTTAATAGCATGCCGACCAAGCTCCTTTTTAAAGCACTCCACCTAAGATGGTGTATCTCTGGGAGACTCTTCTTATGGCTTTTTTCTCTTCGGCAGTTGATCCTGGTGGATATGTCTGATCCTGACAGTAATTCGCAATCTCATGATACCATGGTTTCTCACCCTCTTCTAATTCTTCCAACTCGAATAAAGATACTTCTTTCTTTTGCTCAATGTTTTCTTTCCTTTCAAACTCTTCTTTAACCTTCAAGAATTGTGCATCTTCTACTACCAGAATGGTACGTCGGCGGACGTAGATCGTCCTAACCTGTCTGCCTAGCGGGACAGATAGTGAAGATGCCAGAGAAGCGAGAGCATTGGCGAGAATATTTTGAGCACGAGGAACATGAATGAATTCGAGTTTGGAGAATAGCTTGATGTAACAAGGGGTGAGTTCTTGGTATGGTCTGAGCTCGGGATGAGATGTGCGGTATTTGGCAAGCACTTGGCAGAGAATCAACTGACTATCACCGATCACCCTTAGTTTAGTGACACCATAGAAGTGAGCGTCCTCCAGTCCAGCCAATAAGGCTTCATACTCAGCTATATTGTTTGTTGCTGAAAAATGGAGCTGAAAAGCATGTGGAATGGTGACACCTTCGAGTGATAGAAAAACGATCCCTATCCCTCTACCCTGGGAGTTTAATGCCCCGTCAAAATATAAAGTCCATAGATTGGAAGATCGAATGGACAACAATGCTTTGTCGGGGAATTCTGATTGAATAGGGTCAAAGATTGGGATAGGATGATGGGGTAAGGTGTTCAGCAATTGCATAGCCCTTGATTGCCATCTGTTGGATGTAGGTGATGTCAAATTGAGAGAGAAAGCTTTGCCAGCATGCCAACCGGTCAGTCAGGATAGATTTTTCTAGGAGAAACTTGATGGGATTCATGCGAGCCATGAGATTAACCTCATGAGCTAGAAAGTAGTGTTTAAGCTTTTGGACCACCCAAACCAGGGCGGCACAGGTTTCTTCCATGGTAGTATACTTCTGCTCACAAGGATCAAAGATTTTGGACAAATAGTATGCTGCTCGCTCTTTCCCTTCATCATCTAATTGTGCCAATACTGCTCCAAGAGATTCTTCCAAAACTGAGATATATAAGATTAAGGGTTTGCCGGGAACCGGAGGTTTGAGCATGGGTGGGCTTGACAAATATTTCTTTAAACCATCGAATGCCTCCTGGCATCTTGAATCCCATCTAAATTCGGCCTTCGCCTTGGTTAACTCATAGAAAGGTTTACACCTTTGGGAGTGTTGTGAGATAAATCGGCGAACAAATTATAGCCTACCAATCAACCCTCTTAGCTCTTTTAAGTTCTTTGGTGGAGGCATATCAATGATGGCCTTGGCTTTGTTGGGATCGATTTTGATGCCTCTTTTGCAGACGATGAACCCAAGTAATTTTATGGATGATACTCCAAACACACATTTCTTGGGGTTCATTTTAAGCTTATATTCCCTGGCTCGTTGCAAAACCCTTTTTAACACCTCCGCATGTTCTTCTCGGGTCCGATATTTAACCACTAGATCATCCACATAGACCTCTACAAATTTATGCATCAAATCATGAAATATCGCTACCATGGCCCTTTGATAAGTTGCTTCGGCATTCTTTAATCCAAAGGGCATGACGACGTAGCAATAGGTTCCCCAAGGTGTAGTGAACGAGGTCTTCTCTTGATCCTCTTCTGCTAACCGAATTTAATTATACCCTGAATATCCATCCATGAACGATAGGGTTTCATATCCAGTTGTTGTAAGGAATCAATACATGACAGCGGTAAAATTTTGATTCCATAAAACCACGATCTTTGCCTTGATCGATGCCAAACGAGTAAAACCGGGAACCGAATATGAAGTAGAACGAGAGTACCTCATGGGATTTCTCAAATCCCTCACCATGGATGAAGAGAGAACATTCCTCCTTGCTGAAAACTGTTCAAGTGTCCGGTCTCAAGCGGTATCCACACGATCTGCTTCAATAGACGAGTTCTCTCTTCCTTCGGGCCTCCAGAAACCTCCCAGATCCAAGCTTGACCATGGGAGATCGCCCTCTAGAGGAGAGAGGAGGAAGAGAGGAGGCTTGGGACGTTCTCCAGCCCTATGGCTTGTTAGGGTATGGCTTCATAAGCCATTTATTTATAGAAGATGGATTTTTTCACAAAAACCCAAAACTTCTATAAAATTGCGTCCATGCCCTCATCTCATTGACCAGATCTATTGTGTGTGACCCACTAGGCCCAATAGTCAATTTGGTTGAAGCCTTAATTAATTTAAAAGAACAATTCCTTTAAATTAAATCAAAACCGTTATCCGATAACAGTTTTTACGACTTTCTGATCATAAAGGGTACAAGCCACATCCTATGATCCCAAATGACTTTGGGGAGTTAAATAACATCCATTGAGCCTTTCCATCATCAATTACCACACGGATTTAAATCCTCATTCATACAATGTCCCGGTCGGTCAGGGGTTCGGCACTGACTGTCAACCCCTAAATATTCCAACACTATGAAATCTTGTACTCATGAATGGATCAACTGGAAAACTCCTTTTCTAATTATCCTATCTACCTTGGCCAAGGATTTAGAGTACTATCCATAGGACATTCTCTCTCTCCTACCGAGAGTGAACGATCCCCTATTGTCCGCTCAATTGCCTCCGCCAGGTTTCCCATATACCCAATCGATTAACTATATATAGGACCACAATACTAAGTGATACATTAGTCAATATTCAAATTACATAGTACGCCTGACAAGATATCTTTGGCGACTCAGGTCAAAGATCCAACCGTGCTATTGAGATGTAAGAATAACCTGATAGACAGTTCGGTAAGATACCGATCAGGTTTTCCTAAATTGGTCAGTTCAGTGAACTCATTCCACTAATGACCACCTGTGTGTGTATCTCAGTGTCCCCACACTGATGACCAATGAGATCGGTCATTCTCATCATATGAGAAGACATCACACACACTAGTCTATCCGGATTCTTGATGTCCTGTCTCAAGGATCCTATGACTAGGAACATTTAGATCACATACCTCTAGATGATTGATCTCATTATCATGATCTCATCATGATTCAATCATCATTGCATGTGATTAAGGACTTCATTACGATATACGCTTCTAATAAAAGCTAGTAACGAATTTTTGCCTATTTAATTGAATGAGATATTCCTAGAAATGTCGAATCATATCATATATGATTGGCTTGTAGGGCATACATTTCTATCAATCTACCACTTGCACTGAAGCCAATCACCCATCTGGCTGATCTCTATCAGCTCAAGGTGAAGCCAAAACACTCTTTGAGTAACTGCTTCAGTTAGTGGATCTATAATGTTATTAACGGAAGATACACTATCTTTAATTATATCTTTATCAACTGCATTCTCTCTGATTCTATGGTATTGCCATAGAAGTTTGAAACTTCTAATGAGACTTTGGATCTACCTCATTGTTTTCTCAAAACAATACACTTTCAGAGAAAGTTAGGACAATCCCATAAGCTAGATGAACATCTTCATCTAGTCAGCTTCTCAAGCAATATACAGTCATTATTCAATCTACTTTAGATTAGTTGTAGAATTAGCAGTGTTCTCTTGCATGGAACTCTTCAAGCTCACTGCACCACCATTATATTGACTTATTATCAGACTTATCTGATTAGAAGCTTGTGTTCATAAAACTACAAGACTTCAAGTCTTATCCTCCATACATTAGAGATATATCCATAGTGCTACTCAAGTACTCAAGGACTCATCTCTAAATTATCCTGTGACTCTCACAAGGATTTACTTGATGAATGCTCATAACACTTAGAGCATGAAGTCATGTGCGTAGCATCACAAATGTGATAGGTCATATTGCAAAAGCATAAGGGCTATACTAATGTGATCTCTTTATCTCTTAAGAAGTCTACAAAGACATATCTTTAAAGATATCAACTCCACACTTCATAGGTAAGAAACCTATCTTGGAGTTTACCATGTCAAACTCTTTGACTATGTTTTTTTTTTTTTTTTTTTTACGCACATGAATTGGGTAAGGCCAAGAAACCTTTTAGATCTATCTCCATAGATCTTAAAACCCATATTACGTTTGGAGGATGAATTGATAACTAGGCTCACTTATGATAACATACTTACTTCATTCTCAATGAGTAGTATGCCAGGCATATATCATGTCAAGAAGATAATAGCACTCCCACTTATCTTATATGAAAACACAAGGCATATCTTCATTCTCAATGAAGTCATAAGATTTAATCTCATTAAACCTTATCTACCATCTATGGGAAGTTTTACTTGAGTCCATAAATGGACCTTATACACATACTATTTGGATGTTTTGGAACTTGATTCCCAAAGGTTGTATCATATACACCTGTTTCTCAAAAATAACATAGAGAAACACTATCTTAACATCCATTTGACATATCCTATAGTCATAGTGTGTAACAATCAAATCCGAATGTATTAATTCCATGGCATAGGTAAATGGTCTTATCATAGTCAACTATTTGACATAAATGATATCGCTTTTAACTATCCTTACTTTGAAGGTCTCTACCTTCTAATATACTTCATTCTATTCTTTAGTGATCCATTTATACCCTATAGATACTAAATCCTTAGGTGGATCAATCAAGTTCTGAACTTGATTAGAATAGATAGACTTTATATCGGATTTTATTGTTTCTTCCCATTTTGAATTAATATCTCATATTGCTTCAATATAAATCTTAGAATCATTATCCTTTTATCTTATGTCTCATTTCTTCCATCAAAGATATGTCTCACATATCTCTTAGGTTGATTGGACATAAGATAAGATCTATGATTTGCCCTTGTGTAAATATAAACTAGTACCTTAATAAAAGTGTCCATGGATTGTGAGACTGGAACACCTTCCATTTATGCCTTGCTCCCACTGTCTTTCTAAAGGAGGGACTCTTCCTATAGAAATATGGAAAGATGAGAAACTCATACCCTTCTCCCTAAGGGAGGCATTAATATCCTTAAGTTTCCTTAGGATATCCCACAAGCCAACACTTTGTAGTCTTATATTCCAACTTGATAGGGTTATACTTCTTTACCAAGCCAGACATTCTGAAACCTTAACTTGCTTAAGGTCAAGCTTTAATCCCTTTCCATATCTAATATGGAATAATTCGAATAGACTTGAAAGGTACCGATTTAAGATCAAATATCTATATTGAGTGCTAACCCCTAAACAGACAAAGAAGAATTTTGCAAAGGTTGTCAATGTCCATATTATATCCTACACAATATGGCTTCTCATTTTAGCTGCTCAATTAAGCTAAAATGTATAAGAGGTGTCCATCAAAATTAGATTATACTATCCTTCCTTTATGCGTGAATTATTACTTAAGTATCCCCTCTTTGATCTCATCAAAGAGTTCTAATACTTTTTTCATTGATATTTCCTATTCATTCATAATCTCAAATAATTTCTCAAAGGTTTTGGATTTGTACTTCATAAAGTACATATGACCATACCTAGAGAAGTCATCTTTGAAAATTAATGATGTTGAAATATTATCCTCTATCTTTAATAGATATGGGCTAACATGCATCTAGATGCATGAGTTCTATAAACTCATTAGCCCTCTCTCCATGTCTAACAAATGAAGAGTTGGTCATTTTGCTTAATAAGATAAGACTTACATATAGTTAATGATTCTAAATCATTTACCTATATGTTACTATCCGAATAGTACTCCTTAAGTCTTTTCTTATAAATATGACCGTACTATTAAACAATAGATTGATCAATATCAATCTACTTCGCCTAATGAGGATTATTCACACATATTATAAGAGCATACATATCTTATATGAATAAACTTTTTATTATGCTTCTATTGGTAAACACTTTACCAGTTATCATTTTCATACCATAGAATAAATCATCATTTATTCAACTAGGAAATGAAAACAATATTCTTATGGAAGGATAATTAAGACAACTCTAGATGGCTATAGAAAATTTGTATCTCCCACTAGTAATGATGCAACATTTTGTACCATTTCATATGTAGGTCAACAATCCTTTTTAAACCTTCATTTACTTGCTATTATCTACAACTCTTTGTAGATATATGATGCATATCTGGTATCTCATACTATTATATTCACCCCTAGTATCTTATACTAGAATACACATACGTAGTATCTTATACTATCAAATGTGTATATAAGACAAGTAAATATTAATGACATAGATACATGGAGCTTCTCAAGTTCCACATTTGCATTTTGTGCAATACACTTTGCACTTCTTCTTCTACTTACCATCATCATGATAGTAGAGGAATGCGAGTCCAAATTTGGGTTATAATATCTTGACTCACTTCTTTGACTATTAACTATCACCATCTATCTCTATCTAATGATCTTACTTCTTTCTATTGGTCTTACCAATAATAAGTATTCAAGATGTATTATTCTTCATCGCCTTTAATTAGCTCATCACCATGAGCCATGATGGATATCAAATCCATCTATCCATGTTGCCACTACTAATTTTATCTGATAGAGGCTAACATCTGATATAAGGTAATTAATACATCTTTTCAATGAGATAGGATCTTATCTTCTCTCACTTCATTAGATAGTGTAGGAGATACTTCTCAAGTGGGATAGTCAATAGGTCAACTATGAGAACTATTCTCTTAGTTCTAAACCGATATAAGAAGTGTGAGCCATTAAAATACTTAGCATCTAGCATGCTAGATTAATGGTGGTTTATAATATTCTACAACAGAGATATAATTATATTAACATTACAGACATTCATTAAAATTAAGATATGGTCTTTCATCCTAATTTATACTCCCACTACCTTTTCGATGAATTTGCATAACCCTCATTATGCAAAGATGGGATATCACGATAACATCCTAGTGGGGACCAAGACCCTACTAACTTTATGGTGATGACCTTGTGGGAAACACAACAAGTCATCCCATACTTAATACGTAGGTAACTTTTACCAATTGCAACTCATGCAATTCTTAGTCATTCAGCCTCTAGAGTTATAACCTTGTGGGAAACACAACAAGCTATATACTCTAGTTAGGTCAAATCCGCTTGTTACGTTATGAGAATGGATTCTTAACATAGCCCTTGTGGGAAACACAACAAGGCCATACAATGGTCCACCCCAAAGTTCGGAAAATGCCTTAGCCATGATCACCAATCCCTTGCTGAATGAGTCTTGTGGGAAACACAGCAAACCCATCCAATCTAAGATTGGCTCATCAAGACCATAACAACGGAAGGCTACGTGAGTCATTCTTAATGTCTCACGTTTATCGACCTAATTAGAATGAGGAGGGATTTTATTTTAGTCTCATCAACATAGGTGCTACATATAAACATTAATATACCTTTGGAATACCATATATTTAATGTATAATCTGTAGCACACACCACATATCAAATATGCATTAAAACATAGGTGATCATGGACTTAACCCTAAGCATACACCTAAGGCACCCCAATAGGTACAATTCCTTGCTTCAGAAGCTTGAGTTGGCATGCTCCCACTTCAGAAGGGTGCTTCTCCAAGTGGTCCCGCTCTCCATTCTATCACGAGCCGGCTTCTAACTATTACAAGCAGCTAAAGGGTACATAGACCCACAAATGTACAACTCATAATAAAAAACCTTGGTTTTAACCAAGGGGAGTACACAAATGGGGGGAGGTAGAATGTACAATCAGATTGTATAGAGAGAGAGGAGGCACACGCAGGCCCCATTTAATAGCATAACCAACTTAATTAACCAAGCAATCAAAAGCAAAGCATATTTAAGTCCATGATCACCTCCATACACACACCAACATTCATCACATGAACATAGAGCGCATACGTGATAATTATATGAGATATATCATATATACCATCATAAAATTATATACTGTAATTTTGAAATTCCAAATTTCATGCTTGTCGAATTTTCATAAAATAAATAACATGAAATGCACATATAAACAATTTACATGCATAAGACATGCAATATAAAAATATTCAGATGATTCATGCTTTTCCAAAACTTATAAGAGCATTAAATTAATGTCCAAATCATAATTCTTCAAAATCACATTTTTCAGAATTTATTTGAACACTAATTTAATCAATAAAGATTTTAAAACAATTTTAAAATCATTTATAAAATGATTCTATGGCAACCAAAGTCCAAAACTATTTAAAAGGTTCATAAACATTTTACAAACCTATTAAATAATTTATCAGAATTTATATCATCATTAAATTCATTAATTTTGATCTTAAAACAATTTTAAAATCAAACTAGTAGAATTCAATGACAAAATAGTAAAACTCTATTTAATAAGTCATTAAACACTTTAATAACTCATTAAATAAATTCTACAATTTTTCAGAAATTTTATGGAATTTTCTGGCAATTTTTTGGATCAAAAATGAATTTTAAACTATTTAAAAAATATTTTCGAATTAATTTACTGGCGGCGCATTGCGCCGGCCACGTACCCCGCTCAGGTGCGCCGAGCCGCCGGCGGCGGCGCGCCCGCGTGCGCCGCCGCGCGCTCCGGGGCCAGTGCAGTGCAGCCGCGTACCCCTTCCTAGGTGTGCCACCTATCCGCCACGTACACCCCCCCCCCGCGCAAACGGGTCCGGATCTCCGTCTTCTTCGCCCGATAAAGGCGGGGATGCGCGGAAAACCCTAGAAAATCGCCGACTTTCAGGCCTGATTTGGGGGGTCAAACGGTGTCCACAAAATCCGAAAAAATATGCGTTAGAATCCTTGAAGAATAAAGAATCTATCTGTATAAGTTTCATCTCATCAAAAATTCTATCCAACCCACAGTTTCAGGAGGAATATGCTATGGCCGCAATTAAACCAAAACGCAAATACCTCTCAAATCCGGCACCTCCAAGGGCCGTTGAGTGTCCAATAACTTATGGAAACTCTAGGAAACTTATTTCTTATCTTCCTACGTCATTAGACAGAGGTATTTGAGTCTAAATAGGTAAGTTCATCAACTCCCCTAATTTCGGCCGGATTTTCGGATATGATCATCTTAGCAACTTTTCGAACTCATTCTGGACTCTCCGGATGGCCAAAATTCATGAGGTTTGTGGCATTGGAAATATATCATCCACGAGAATCCAATGAATCTAACCACACACAGTTTCATATCTTATATAAACTATGGTGATCAAATCAAAATAGCTCTGTATGCAGTTTCGGGAAAGCAAGAAATCACATGAAATCAAGCCAATTTTGTTTCAACTTCGACCAAGGCTTCAACCGGGCTCTGATACCACTGTAAGGAATCAATACATGACAGCGGAAAAATTTTGATTCCATAAAACCACAATCTTTGCCTTGATCGATGCCGAACGAGTAAAACCGGGAACCGAATATGAAGTAGAACGAGAGTACCTCATGGGATTTCCCAAATCCCTCACCATGGATGAAGAGAGGACATTCCTCTTTGCTGAAAACCGTTCAAGTGTCCGGTCTCTAGCGGTATCCACACGATCTGCTTCAATAGACGAGTTCTCTCTTCTTTCGGGCCTCCAGAAACCTCCCAGATCCAAGCTTGACCATGGGAGATCGCCTTCTAGAGGAGAGAGGAGGAAGAGAGGAGGCTTGTGACGTTCTCCTGCCTTATGTCTTGTTAGGGTATGGCTTCATAAGCCATTTATTTATAGAAGATGGATTTTTTCACAAAAACCCAAAACTTCTATAAAATTGTGTCCATGCCCTCATCTCATTGACCAGATCTATTGTGTGTGACCCACTAGGCCCAATAGTCAATTTGGTTTAAGCCTTAATTAATTTAAAAGAACAATTCCTTTAAATTAAATCAAAACCGTTATCCGATAACAGTTTTTACGGCTTTCTGATCATAAAGGGTACAAGCCACATCCTATGATCTCAAATGACTTTGGGGAGTTAAATAACATCCATTGAGCCTTTCCATCATCAATTACCACACGGATTTAAATCCTCGTTCATACAATGTCCCGGTCGGTCAGGGGTTCGGTACTGACTGTCAACCCCTAAATATTCCAACTCTATGAAATCTTGTACACAGGAATGGATCAACTGGAAAACTCCTTTTCTAACTATCCTATCTACCTTGGCTAAGGATTTAGAGTACTATCCATAGGACATTCTCTCTCTCCTACCGAGAGTGAACGATCCCCTATTGTCCGCTCAATTGCCTCCGCCAGGTTTCCCATATACCCAATCCATTAACTATATATAGGACCACAATACTAAGTGATCCATCAGTCAATAGTCAAAGTACAAAGTACGCCTGACAAGACATATTTGGCGACTCAGGTCAAAGATCCAACCGTGCTATTGAGATGTAAGAATAACCTGATAGACAGTTCGGTAAGATACCGATCAGGTTTTCCTAAATTGGTCAGTTCAGTGAACTCATTCCACTAATGAGCACATGTGTGTGTATCTCAGTGTCCCCACACTGATGACCAATGAGATCAGTCATTCTCATCATATGAGAAGACATGACACACACTAGTCTATCCGGATTCTTGATGTCCTGTCTCAAGGATCCTATGACTAGGAACATTTAGATCACATACCTCTAGATGATTGATCTCATTATCATGATCTCATCATGATTCATTTATCATTTCATGTGATTAAGGACTTCATTACGATATACACTTCTAATAAAAGCTAGTAACAATGTTTTGCCTATTTAATTGAATGAGATATTCCTAGAAATGTCGACTCATATCATATATGATTGGCTTGTAGGGCATACATTTCTATCAGTTGTGTTATCAACAAGAACATCGATATGAGGAAGGGGGAAATCATCTTTCGGACACGCCCGGTTTAAGTCCCTAAAGTCAATGCAAATTCGAACCTTTCCATCCTTCTTTATGACTGGGACTATATTTGCCACACATAATGGATAGAGGACAACTCTAATCAATTTTGTTTGATGTAACTTGTCGACCTCTTTCTTCATCTTCAATGCTATGTCTGGGTGGAATCTCCTCAACTTTTGTTTGACCGGGGTAGCTTCAGGTTTCAAAGTCAATTGATGCTCTACCAATGACTTGTCTAACCCTGGCATATCTTCATATGTCCAAGCAAACGTGTCCTTGTATTCTTGTAGTACCCCCATTAGATTATGTTCTTCTATAAGGGTGAGGTTGGCACTGATGAGGATATTCTTAGGATCTTCCGATGTTCCAAGATTAAGTTCTCTAGTTGGTTCATCCACCGTGGCTGATGGTTCTTCGAATCTTTTTAAACCGGATGCATAAGAATCAGCCAAATCCTCTTCTTCATCCTCAGTATCAGGATCCTTCTCCGATACAACCTCATAGACCTCTAAAGTTGGATTAACGTTGTCTTTCTCCTCATATTGGATTTCATCTAACTGGATCGCATTTTCTAGATACTCCGGTAGCTTGGCACATTCTAAGCTTTTCTGAGCTAACCGATGCAGGTATCTTTATGGAACTCTCCTACCCTTGATTTTTGTTTTGTTTTTATTGGAAAATAAATCTAAAGAAGAAGAAGGTAAATAAGGAAAGGAAGAGGAGGTGGAGGGAGTGGAATTTATTGATGGGCAAAGGAGATCGATCAGAGACTGGGTGGCCTCCTGGTTTGGATCATCCTTTGGAGTGAGTTGGGAAGTTTCTTCGATCGAAACTTGGGTTGAGAACAGGACATTTTTTTATCTTTTGGAGGAGTACTAAACATGAACACATAATGGGTTTGACCGGTGGTGGTTTCCAGTGTGAATTGGTATATTGACAGGGAAGGGAACAAATCGAGAAAAGATGGGTAAAGAGAGCATCCATCCTTGCTGCTTGGTGAATCTGATGGTGGACTTGTTGGGAATGAGTCTGTTAGATCCATGGAGATGGCAAGGAATGAATGCCCCTGATTCTGATTGCCAGAAGGCTTGCTATGGAATAATTTGTCACTTGACCCTTCTTCAGAGAATAACCATGATATGTCGAGATACGGCTCATCCTCCAGGCTATCCACTTTCTTCCTCTTTACCTGTTCTTGGGGTTCTTGTTCTTCAATCATCTGTATTGTCTCCCTCTTGTCGAAGAAGTTGTACAGACACCCCTTGAAGTATTTTTTACTGATCTTTTGGCCATTATCACATGTCCCATCGTATCCTATCTCATTTCTTGATGTTGTCTTTACTAGCTGGATGGGTTCTATGATGCCTTGCAATTCTCTTCCCAGTCCTCGGCCTTCTTGATATCCTAGATTTTTCATCATACGCCACCCGAGGGTATTGGTATCATCCTTCTTTCTTTTCCAAACTTGCCTGGGCTGCCTTCCATCCTTTGACAGATCGAGGATTGTGAAGACCGGTTGATTTGGCAAGCCAGGAAGGAGAGTAACCAGGCAATCCACAGGCATACTTGCCACCATAACGACTTGGCCCTTGAAGGGAAATTTGATGCACTGGTGATTGGTTGAAGCTACGACCTCTAATGCCTCAAGGTAAGGCCTTCCCAAAATAGCTTTGTAAGTTGGGTCCATGTCTAGGATGTGGAAGTCCGACAGTAATGACTCAGGGTCCAAATTGTCATATGTTGTTACGATGATTTGTGATGGCCGAATATCCTCTTCTGGGATTCCACACAATTGTAGTGTTTCTTGTGGCAAGACATTGATGGATGCACTAGTATCAACTAGACAAGACTTGACATCTGTTTCGTTAATGCTGAAAGTGATACAAAGTGCATATTTTCTTGTTTCTGGTTCAGCCAACTCTTCTTTGCTGAAAGTGAGGGCGGGGTTCACTTCTCGGTGTCAAGACTGATGCAATCTTCTCACGGGGGAGGGTTTCATTGACCATTACTCGTTGCAAATATTGTTGAAGAAGTTCCTAATGAGCCTTAAACCTTTTGATCAGTTCTAGAATGGAAATCCGTGCGGGGGTTTTGTCGAGGGGTTTCAGCAAATCATAAGATGTCCCTGGCACTGGTTCTTCTGGGTGTTCTTTTTATTCTTCTTGTGATTGCCCTGGTTGACCGGTCTGGGGAAAAATTCTTTGAAACATGCACCCGCTTCTAAGCACCGTGGCGAGCTGAGGGGCTACGTTTGGTGTAGTAGAGGTGGATGGAGGGTTAGGTCGGATGATGAGAGGCCTAGGTAGGGGCGTAGTGATGATAGTTTAGGTCGTAGGGATGTGGGTAGGTTGTGGTGGCATGGTTGTACGAGGTGGTATGATGATGGGTCCTAATGGTGATGGTGTTTGTGGTGGCTCAACCGGGTGGATCAAGGTCCTACCCAGTTGGAGTTGTATGGCTGGTGGCGTTATGGTTGGTCGTGAAAAAGTGTGGATGATTGGTGGTTGGCTTCTTTTGATGGGTATAGCTCATGGTATGGAGTGAACGGTTAGATTAACGTGGTTTGGAGGGTTAATGTTCATGAAGGAAGCCGGTCCCTCTATTTACCAATTTTGGCCTCTATCGCGGGGTTCAACTGTAGAGGTCAGAATGGGATTAACCCTTTGATTTTAGGGTACTATTGCAGGTGCATGTGCGGGTAGCGTGTTCTGAATGATCCCCAGACTGGATTCCTATTGTTGTTGTTGGATTGGTGCCTGCTGCTGCTGCTGAGGCTGGTTCTTTACCGCCTTGATGTATTCACACATTTGACCCTAGTCAATACTTCCCTGCTCGTGGTGGTCATGGATATAATCTTTAAACTGAAAGAAATTCTCTACTGTGTACCCCAAGTATCTGTGGTACAAGCAGTATCTATCTGTATTAACATTTTGTGGCCACTCCAGCTTTTCTTTTGGCAATGAAATCTGCCCTGCCGCCATAAGAGCATTGAAAATATCTGTGAGAGAGTACGATAATGGTGGGTAATGGTTTCTTCTAGGCCCTGTTCTTTGTGGCGCATAGGCGGCGGGGGGAGGTGCCTTGTTATAGGTGGTTGGTTGGCGGGGTGGTTGAGGTGCAAAGGTTTGCAAGGCCAACTGCCAGAGTTGCTGGGGGACTGGTGTCTGCGTTGGTTGTTGGGGATACTGGTTTGGTGTTTGGTGACGGAAAGGTTGGGGTTGAATCTGAGGGCAAGGTGCCGGTTGGGTTTGGCGGGGGTTTCTGTACTGGGGATTTCTGTACTATTGTTGGTGGTTTGTTGGGCAAGTTTCCTATGATGTTGACGTGTTCGTTGGTTACCACGCCTTCGATTACGGGCCCAGTGGTGGTGGTGGTTGTCTTTTTGGTGACTCAGGGTCTAGGGTCGAAGAGGTTCATGCTGGGAGAGTCTCAGAGTTGGGTTTGGATGTATCGTGCTCTCTCATAGAGTTTGCTCAGGGTGACAGGGTGATGCAATGCCAATATGTTCTTCAGAGCTGGAGTGGCGTTAGTGATGATCATATTTACTTGTTCTGAATTTGATAGTGCATTTGTCAGTCTTTCTGCCATTGCTCTCCATCTGTTAGCATATCTTATGAAATCCTCATCATTTCTCATCTTCTCGGCCATGAGATCTGTGATCGAATATGTAGGGCTGACACGATCTTGGTATCTATGCAAGAACTTTGCTTTGACGGTATCAAAGTTGCTGGCTTCCAAAGGGTCAAGTGAATAGAACCATTCCAATGCGGAGACCTCTAGTGATCTTCTAAACAAGTATGAAAGGGCTTTCAGATCATTTTGCCACATGATAGACTCATAAAGAAAATCTTTGATGTGAATGAAAGGATTCTCATTTCCATTATACCGGCGGTAAATGGGCATTTCAGAAGTAGGAAGATGGAACACGGGGAGAGAGGGAAGGGATATCTCAGGGAGAGCTCTTTTGTCAAACAACCTCTTGAGCTCCCGATATTGTTCATCCATTCTGTTGATTTTATTAAGCATGGTTTGATCAACAAAGGATTCTCGGACGAGAGGAGGGGGAAGGACAGATGTTTGATTTGCCGGTATGGCCATTGGATAGGCTGAAGCGGCCGAGCAAGGAGGGTGTATTGGGTAGTGTATTTATGGACGGGCTTGATTAAAGTGTGCAGAATAGTATATCGGTGGCCTAAGTGGCTGGTGTTATTTGGGTCCGGATGGTTCAAGATGGCCACTGGATGGGGTGAGTTTGGAATCAAGGGTCCGTTGTGAGAATGGCCCGGTACTGGTGCACCGGGCTGGTCAGTTGCTAATTGGGGAGTAGAAGTGTGGTGGCCACCCTCGGCATGGGTGTGATTGATAGGTGACTTTCCCTTCAAGATGGCCTCAATGGCTTGTAGTTGAGTTGGGTCGGCATGAGCGAATGCCTCCCACAGAGAATCCGGGTGGAGTCGGGGTGAACTGGTTTAAGGGAAAATTTCGGGTTCGTTAATGGCACATACGGCATTCGGGTGGAGGTAGGATTGATCATACTCCAGCTATAGCGGCTCGTATCCTTGGTCCGCCATTTCGACGACTCGCCCTGATCTCAAGTTCAAAAACACAAAGGAAAAATGACGGATAAAAGCACAAGAATCCTTTTTTTTGTTTTAATCTTTTCTCCTTTTTTTGTTTTTGATTTTTGTTTGAATAAACAAGTTATCAAGCAAATTAACCTCAAACAACGATTTCTTTTGATTTTTGTTAAGTGTTATCAAATTTTTGCTTTGATTTTCAATTTTGATTTGCAAACAAGTAATGGCATAGACTTAAAATGATTACCGCAAATTTTTTTTTGTGTTTCAACCTTAAATTAGTGGCTTTGTTAAGAGAAATATTGTTCACTCAAATAGATGGGTAGGACCCTATGCTCTCACAACGCTGAGCAATATAAGGTTCACTCTTTTTACAACGATAGGTGATAGGTACTCCTGGTTTTGGGATAAAAGGTACAACCAGCCCGATCAGTGAAGAGGGAATCCTTCATGTCTGGGAACTTACGGAGGTCTTGATGGAAGCTACCCAGTCCTTCCGAGATGGAATCCCCGGAGGAGGAGTTGGCAACCACCAAGAGGGTTGTTTGGGTGTGTAGGGCTTTGGGAGGAGAGAGCCTCCCTTCTCGGATGACCTAAAGGAGTCAAAGAAACCCCAATGCAAGCTAAACGCAAGTGAGATATCAAGGAGTGAGAGGCAAACAAGAAGAAAGTAAAAGCATGCAATAGACAATGATATATTGGGAGACAAGTAAACAAGTCAATGATATGAAGTCAAATGAGGATGAAAGCAAGTACTAATTCAACTAAAGATGCTTAGGAAAGAAATTAGACTTTTAAGGAAAGTAGACAAAGATGCTTAGCAAGATAAGCCTTAAGATGCAAAGTCGAAGCAAGTTGATAAAGCAAGTCTAAAAATTAGATTGTGCTTTTCTTTTAAAAGAGAAGGACCAACGGAAAGCAAGTAAACAAGAAGAAACTAAATGATGCTCAAGGGAAGCAAGTAAACAAGCAAGAAAGTAAATAGGAATGCTAAGAAGATGTAATAACTCAAGCAAGAGTTAAAGTAAGGATGAGCATGTTGGACATTCTTTTAAAGAGATGAGATGAGCTCACTAAAGCAAGAGTTGTCCCACCGTGGTTGCCAAAAGGTGTAGGCACCCGGATGAGCCGGTGGTTTTATTAAAAGTGTGTAGGTGTATGTGTGTATGGTCGCCAGGAGCCGAAGGCTCCAAAATGTCATTAAATATAAAGTAAATAGAATGAAAACAAGCTTGACCGTCGTACCTTTGTGAATGGGAAAGGGGGGGAGATTGTTAGGTTCTAACTTCTTCTCTCTCGGCCGGCCGAAAGAGGAGAGCTTGAGTGAGCTCTTTCACTTCCGATCGGGTTCACCAAAGAATGTCCTGCATAGAAACATAGAAACAAGTGAAGGTCATTAGCTATGGCGTGAGTATAGTATCATGCTTGGTATAAACTCTGAATCATGCAAAAAGGGATGAACTAACCAGATCGGGACGGAATCCCAACCCCTATTTTTGGTGGGTTTTTAACTATATATGAAGTGCAAAATGATCTAATGCATGCCAAATAAAATGATGAAAAGTTCTAAGATGAAAACGAAAGATAAAAACTTGATCAGACGGGCGATCGGACTCCGAAAACCGTAAAACTAGCTTCTACCCCTGCTGGTGCCCTATATATAAGGTGCTAGCTACAGGGGCCCTACTTATAAGGCACGTTGACCAAGGTCAAAGTGACCTGTATACGGGGCACTAAGTCTGGCTCGAGCAGATTTTCTTCCCTTCTTCACGATGCTGCTCCGGAGTGTTGGACGGTTTTTGGGATGAAGTAAGGGATCTTCCTTGTAACCAATATGCAAATGAAGCTAGTGGTGGGTGGTTTGGATGTTAGATGAAAGAGGAAAGACGGATAAAGGCTCTCAAAGTTGAGAAAAAAACATGTTTCTGGATGACAGAAACAACAGGTTTTTGGGAATTTTAGGGGATGATCTTGAGTCGGTTTGAAGGCTTATGGGGGTGCAAATGGCTTAAAAACATGGTCTTGGATGAACTCAAGGGTGGTACGGAGTTGGAACTCCCAGCTCCAAATGGGGGTCTATTTACAGCCCAAAAGAGGGTACTTAGGCCATCTCCAAAAAGTAGTTCCACACGGCAAAGCGCCCTATATATAGGGTGCCAACATCATGAGGTATGCCAAATCGATAAGACGAGTCACTGCGAGGGGTCAAATCGGCCGGTCAAGTCGATTTGATTTGGTGCCAGGTGCCTTATATATAGGGTGCCTAGTGCCCTGTATATAGGGTGCCTGGTGTAAGCACCCGAAACGGGACATCCGCGGATCTCCCCCTCCCGGAACCCTTACGCTTCCTTTGGGGACTTGGTGGATGGTGTGTTATGTGGTTGTGGTCGCCAGGAGCCAAAGGATCCAAAATATGGTAGAACGAAATGAAATGAAATAGAGAAATGAAAATGACCGTCGTACCTTTGAAAGTGGGGAGATTGTTGGGTTCCGACTTCTCCTCTCTCGGCCGGCCGAAAGAAGAGAGCTTAGTGAGTCCTTCGTCTTCGATCCGGTTGAAGCTCCACCCCAATCAGATTTACCTAAAAACGTCCATATGAAAACATAGAAACAAGTGAAAAGATCATTAGTTCTCGTGACAGTGTAGAATCATGCTCAAAATCAAATGTAAACATGAAAGAGGGAAGGAACTGACCGGATTGGGACTAAATCCCAACCCCTATTTGGAAGGTTTAAATATGCATGAAAATGCAAATGAGTGGCGTAATGCATGCTAAATAACATGTTACTGAGGGTTAAAATGAAAGGGGGGAGTAAAAGATCGACCGGAAAGGTAAATAAACTCAAAAAAATGCAAAATGGGGTCTGCCCCTGCTAGTGCCACATATATGGGGCGCCTGCTGCAGGTGCCCCCTTGATGGGGCGCGTTGACCAAAGTCAAATCGCTCTATATACGGGGCACCAGGAACTGGCTTCAGCAGATTTTCTTCCCTTCTTTGCGGCGTCGCCTCGGAGTGTAGGGAGACCTCCAAGACGGAAAGAAGACTTCTTCAAGCAGCCAATAGTCAAGTGAAGCTAATGGAAGAGTATTTTGGAACTAGATGTAAGGGAAATGGAGGGTAGAGGCTCTCAAAGTTGGAGAAAAATCATATTTCTGAAGAAGGAGACTGCATGTTTTTTGAGTTTTTGGGAGAGAGTTTTGAATCGGTTTGAAGGCTTATGAGGGGTGGAAATGGGTTAGAATCGTGGTGTTGGATGAGCTCTAGGGTGGCACGAAGTTGGAACCTCCTCCAAGCTCCAAATGGGGCTCTATTTATAGCCCAAAAGAGGGCACTTTGGCCATTTCCGAAAAGCAGTGCCATGTGGCATAGCGCCCTATATATGGGGCGCAAACATCATGAGATATGTTAGGTCGACAAGACAAGTCACTGCGGGGGGTCAAATCAACTTGTCAAATCAATTTAATTTGGATCCAGGCGCCCTGTATATAGGGCGCCTGGTGCCCTGTATACAGGGCGCCAGGTGCCCTGTTTATAGGGCGCCTGGTGCCCTATAAACAGGGCGCCTGGTGCCCTATTTATAGGGCGCCTGGTGCCCTATAAGTAGGGCGCCAGGTGCCCTTACACACAGGGTTTTGCCCTCTTCAAAATCTTCAATTTTTCCGGAAAACTCGGTTCCCTTGAAAGGTTACTCAAATATACTTCATGAAAACAAGAATTTAAGCTCTCCAACTAGACCAAAATTGTGTGTCTACAGCTTGCCTCGCCTTGGCGTCGGCTTTGTAGGGGAGTGACACGAATGAAGCGTCGGCGAATGTAGCGAAGCGTAATGAGGTGTAGCGGAGTGAAGTGGTAAAGGACTGAAAAGGTGATGCCAAGGTGTAGATTAGACACGCCCTCATTGGCCTAGTTGAGTGGAATAAAACTTTACCGGACTCCGAGATTACCCTTTGTCTTATCGAAACCTTCCCTCTGGCTGATTCGTTAAAGAGAAGAATAGTACTAAAAGTAAATAACTAAAATCCCACGTGGGGGAGAATTGTTACCGACCAGGACCCGAACTGCATGGTGTGCTGGACTCGGTAGAAATGCATTGAAAAGTAAATGGCAAAAGGTAAAGAGGAGACAGCCAATCAACAAAGGTTGGGTTCTTCAAATTCATGAGGTTTTCTCAGAAATACCGGTTCAGTTTGACATGGAAAAACTTCTTGTTTTGATGAAAACATCGTTGAAACATATTGAAAGCCGATTTTTCGGAAAAACAAGACCTCCTCTAGGGGCTATAAAAGACCATCTTTAAAAAGGTTCATGATGGGACTGGAAGGAAATGGTTGTGGAGGGATGATGCGTGTATGAAATGATGCATGCTAGGTTTAAAGAAATACAAATAAGTATAAGAAAATAGTTGAAGATATAGGTTGAACATAACGGGTCAGGACATCTATGAAGAAACCGTCGTCCCCGCATATTCAACTATGGCCTATCCGCAAGCCTAGGGAATGACTGAACCCTCACTGATTTTGTTGAAGAGGTTCTCAGGCTCAGCACCCTCTAGACTTGAGGTCTTCAACATATCGAATATTATTTATTTTGATAGATGCAATACTAAATGCAAGTCCTAATAGGGGTTGGAGTAGTCCACTTTTGTTTTTCAATTTTCAATTTTTTTTTTGTTGTTTTTGCTTCCTCGAAGTGTCTGGGGATATGAAGTTGGCATGCCTTCTCCTGTTCCTGCGTCTACTTGAGAAAAGAGGTTAGAACTTTATTTTGGCTTAGTCCCTTGCGAGGAGAGGGCAAAGTTGCCTTGACCTTTTGTCAAGGGACATCGGCCTTATTAAGGTAAAGATAACAGAAAAACATAAGTATGCACAAAAGAAAGTATGCAAGACTGAAATTAAACATGAATGCAAAGGCAGCTTAGCCAATTTAAGAAGCAAATTCTAAGTGTTTTGAAATTTTTGATTTGTTTGGGTTTTGATGGTTTTATAATGCTTTTGGTGTTTTGAGAACTTTTATGATTTTTGTTGTTTTGAATATTTAATTTTTTTAGATTTTTGACTTTATAGATTTTGTTTGGTGTTTTTGAAGTATTCGATTTTTTTTTTTGTTCGATGTGAAGGACACGACCATCTCATCCTTTGCCTTGCTTGTTATAGGTGCCTCTCATTGTTACCTAAGGGTTAAGAGTAGGCATCACGTGTAAGAAAGTGCCTTGTCCGAGATCTTCTGACTTTCTGCCTTCGATAGGCTATGGCTCTTCTTGGACCTAGTCGGTCAACCCTATCCTTTGAGGTTTAAAGAAGGAAGATGATTGGTGGTAAGTCCTTAGTAGAATTCAGGGATGTCAAACTTGTTTCTCTACTAATACCTACATTGCCCATTCGGGTTTTGACCTTTTCGGGTCCTTCCTTCTAGCCCATTTTCTTTGATGGCCCACATTCAGACAGGTCTTTCTTCTTTTTTGCTTGATTTTGACCTGAGGGGTTCATTGCCCATCTTTTGGAGCCTTTTTCTTGGGCTTTTGTTGGTACACATTCAGACAGGTCTATTCTTTCGTTGACATGAGGGGTCATTGCCCATATTTTGGTACCCTTTTCTTCTTTTTAAGAAGTCAGACCTTCAGAGGCATTTTCCAACTAAGGCAATGGGCACTTTCGATACTCCTTATTCTAACCCCTTTCATCTATTCTAGAACGAAACGAGAAGAGAACGGGATTAGGTTGACCTTCTTTCGCCAAGCGTTGCCTAGCTTTCTCTCTGTCTTCTAATCATCGGATCTCAAGACTAGACGTGTAGTGTGTGCAGTATGATGCCTATCCTTATTTCCCTAAGTGACAAGTTGATGCACCGGGCAAGTAAGCGTTAGATGCTATCTTGATACTTCACACCTTTGGATTTTATAGATTTTTTGTGATCTAAGGGAAATATTTTTTTTGGTATACACCATTCCAGGGATGAGCTAGTTCTTCTCCTTCTGCATTAGTTAGCTTATATGAATTACCGGGATAAACAGCCGAAATTACATATGGACCCTCCCAATTAGGTTGAAGTTTGGAGCGGGGACCGCCTGGCTTAACAAATATTCTTTTAAGCACAACCTCACCGATTTCAAATTTTCTCTCCACCACCCTCTTCTGATAAAATCTTTTAAGTCTATTCTGATAAGATTTAACATGTTCGGCAGCGGCTAGTCTCCTTTTGTCCAAGAGTTCGAGTTGCGCGAGAAGAGAATCTCGGCGTTCATCCATCAGGATATCTCGATCGATCTGGACTCGGAGGGAAGGAATGATTACTTCATATGGAACTACCGCCTCCATCCCAAATGCCAAGGCATAGGGGGTC
The DNA here is from genome assembly GCA_036172225.1 of Cryptocoryne crispatula var. balansae. NCBI lineage: Eukaryota > Viridiplantae > Streptophyta > Magnoliopsida > Alismatales > Araceae > Cryptocoryne > Cryptocoryne crispatula. The sequence goes on along the minus strand of CM069919.1, from coordinate 34,647,643 downwards.
TGACCCGTTGGGGTTCGAATAGAAGTGCGGTAGGCCCATAGAGCATCAACTAACTTATCTGGCCAGTCTGCGAACTTGCTAGACTTACAAGTCTTCTTAATGATTTTTATCAGGGTTTTATTGGTGGCTTCTGCCTGACCGTTGCCTTGAGGATAATATGGAGATGAATGATTTAATCTGATGCAATACCTGTTGGAAAGGTTACGCAGCTCCTAAGAGATGAATTGTGGTCCATTGTCGGTGATGATGTCGCCTGGGATCCCGAACCTGGCAATGATGTTGCGCTTGATGAAGGTGCAGACTGTTGATGCCTTGATCTCCACATATGCTTCCGCTTCTGCCCACTTGGTGAAGTACTCCGTTGCAGTTAGGATGAAGGATTTGGTTTTTGTTTGTGGAGTTTGGGTCACTAAGGGGTCCGATAACATCAAAAGCCCACATAGCGAAGGGCCATGGGGTGTGAATCGGGTGAAGGGAAGATGCGGGAGAATGAATCATGTCGGCGTGAAGTTGACATTGATGGCAGTGCCGGACAAAGATCGAGCAATCTTCTTCCAGAGTAGGCCAATAGTACCCTTGTCTGATGATATTTTTGGCGAGGGCTTGGGCATTTACATGGCCTCCACATACTCCGGAGTGTGCTTCTTCAAGCACCAATTCAGCCGCATCTTAACAGAACACCGGCCAAGCTCCTTTTTTAAAGTATTCCACCTAAGATGGTGTTCTAAGCTTTTGGAGCTAACTGATGCAGGTATCTTTCTGGAACTCTCCTACCTCTGATTTTTTTTTCTATTTTTATTGGAAACTAAACTTAAAGAAGAAGGAAGTAAATAAGAAGAGGAAGAGGGGGTGGATGGAGTGGAATTTATTGGAGAGGATGGAGGGCAAAGAAGGCCAATTAAGGATCTAGTGGCTCCTTGGGTCGAATGCCCTTCCGAGGCAAGTTGAGATGTTTCCTCGATCAAAATTTGAGTTTCGAGGAGGGCATTGTTTTTTGGGAAGCAAACATAAAGATAGAATGGGCTTCAGGTGCCCGATTTGGGTTGAGATCAACCACGGGAGCCATAGTAGGCGAAGATATTGATAAAGAGGGGAAGACTTCGAGCAATGTTTGATCGAGGGGGCTTTCGGGCCCAATGTTGACAGAAAGAGGTGATGGGCCAGTAGGCCGGATGATCATGGAAGAAGGTGGGTTCATGGACCCAATAAGAGGAGGATGTGGGTTCGAGGGCCTGGGTTTAGGAGATGGGCTTGAGGGCCCGAGAATTGGATGAAATGGGCGCAGAGGCCCGGATTCAGTAGAGGGGCTCGATGGCCCAAGAGTTGGAGAAAATGGGCACAAAGACCCGGATTCAATAGAGGAGCTCGATGGCCCAAGAGTTGGAGGAAATGGGCACAAAGGCCCAGATTCAATAAAGGGGCTCGATGGCCCAAGAGTTGGAGAAGACGGGCACAAAGGCCCAGATTTAGTAGAGGGGCTCGGTGGCCCAAAAGTTGGAGGAAATGGGCACAAAGGCCCAGATTTAGTAGAGGGGCTCGATGGCCCAAAAGTTGGAGGAAATGGGCACAAAGGCCCAGATTTAGTAGAGGGGCTCGATGGCCCAAAAGCAACAAGTGGGTTCGTGGACCCATGAGTTGGGCCTGAGGGCCTAGAAATAGGGATCGGGCCAAGAAGCCCGGGGAGAGCATCACGGTGAACTGGGGCATCGGCCCCAAAAGATGACATAATGAGGGAAGGCCCTCGTGGAGTTGGTTGGACTTTTTCTCGAGTCGGTTTGGCAATATGACCCTTGGGTGGGTCGACAGGTGGTTTAGCCTGGAGTGGTTCATTGCTTGACCCTTCTTCATCGGTGGAAAACAAAAGAGATATTTCAGGATACACGTTATCTTCTGGGTCATTGGCTCTTCTTCTTTTGTCTTGCTCCATCTCTTGTTCTTTCTTATTCTCAGCAAGTTGAATGGTTTCTTTCTTGATGAAAAACTTTTGTAAACATCCAGAAAAGTATATGCTTCTGAGATTCTGACCATTCGCTGTCGTTCCATCATACCCAACCCCGCTCTTTGGTTGCAACCTCACTGGATTGATTGGCTCAGCTATGCCTTGCAGTTCCTTGCCTAGTCCTTGGCCTTCTCGATATCCCAAACTCTTCATTATGTGCCATCCAATAGTTTCATTTTCTTCTCTTTTCCTTCTCCACACTTGCCTGGGTTGCCTTCTAATTTCTGGAAGATCCTAGATTGTAAAAATTGGCTCGTTTGGCAACCCAAGGGGTGGTGGTGGAGAAGATGGATGATCTAGGGGCATGCTAGTCACCTTAATTACTTGTCCCTTGTAAGGGAATTTAAGACACTGGTGATTGGTGGAGGCGACTGCCTCTAGTGCTTCCAAGTAGGGTCGTCCTAAAATAGCTTTGTATGTCGGATCCATTTCTAGTATGTGAAAGTTGACAGTGACTGTCTGAGGTCCGAGTTTGACACCCAATGTAATCATGCCGTCTGCGGGCTTCTTTGAATTATCATATGCGGTCACTGTTATTTGAGATGGCCGGATGTCCTCTTCGGAGATTCCACAAAGATGTAATGTTTCTGGTGGCAGAACATTAATGGATGCTCTGGTATCGACCAAACATGACTTAATGCCTACACCATTGATGTGGACTTTGATGCACAAGGCACATTTCCTTATTTCCGGGTCGGCCAACTCTTCCTTTGTGAATATAAGGGCCGGATACTCACTTCTTGGGACCAGGACTGATGAGATTTTTTCTGGGGGGAGGCTCTCACTCACCATCACTCTTTGCAGATATTGTTGAAGCACTTCTTGATGAGCTTTGGACCTTTTAATCAACTCTAAGATAGAGATTCGTGCCGGGGTTTTATCAAGGTGCTTCAGCAAATCGTAAGATGTTCCTGGCACTGGCTCTTCCGGATGCTCTTCTTCTGCTTCTGGTGCCAACCCTGATTGGCCGGCTTGGGGAAATACTCTTTGGAACATGCGCCCACTTCTGAGTACTGTGGCAAGTTGAGGAGCTATGGCTGGGTTGGTAGTGGTGGGTGGTGGGTTAGGTCGAATGATGGGAGCTCTTGCGATGGGTGTAATGATGGTGGTTTGAGGCATAGTAGGGTAGGTAGGTTGTGAAGGTACAGTTGCTCGGGGCGGGATGATGATGGGTCCTAGTGGTGGTGATGTTTGTAGTGGATTAATCGGGCGGATTAGGGTTCGTCCCGATTGGAGTTGTGTGTTTGGTGGTGTTATGATGAGACGTGATGGTGCTCGGATGATGGGTGGCCGGTTGGAAGTAATGGGGTTGGCTGATGTAGCTTGGGGTATAGAATGGACGGTTCGGTTGACATGCATGGCGGAGGTGGCTCCCTCGACTTGCCAATTCTGGCCCCGATCATGATACTCCTCGGTAGAGACCAAGATGGGATTAACGTGTTGATTCCCAGGCGCGGGTACATGTAGAGGTAAAGGGTTTTGGATAATCCCCAGGCCGGGGTTCTGTTGTTGTTGTTGCTGAGCTGGCACATGCTGTCGTTGAGGTTGATTTTTCACTGTTCTGATGTATTCCCCCATTTGGTCCCAGTCAATACTGCCTTGCTCATAAGATCGTGGATATAGTCTTTGAACTGAAAACAATTTTCCACGGTGTGTCCAGGATATCTATGGAACAAGCAAGACGCTCTGTGTTGGCATTTTGAGGCCACTCCAACTTCTCCCTTGGCAATGCAATTTGCCCTGCCGCCATGAGTGCATTAAATATGTCCATGAGAGAGTACGGCAAAGGCGGGTAATCGTTCCTCTTGGGTCCAATCTTTCAGGGTTCATAGGCCATGAGAGGGGGTGCTTGGTTGTAGTTGGCCAGTTGTTGCCGCGCTGGTTGGGGAACTGGGGCTTGCGGTCGCTGAGGGATCGGGGCTTGTTGCTGACGGGGCTGGAACTGAGGTTGAGGTTGACGAGGGTTTCTAAATGGTTGATTTTGTTGAGGGTTCCTGAACTGGTGTTGATAATTTATAGGTGGGTTCCCTACAACGTTAAGGTTTTCGTTTGTCACTACGCCCTCAGTCACTGGGCCGGTTGTGGTAAAAGTGGTTTTCTTGACAGCTCGGGGTCTAGGATCAAACAAGTTCATGATAGGTGAGTCCCCAAGCTGTGTCTGAATGTACCGTGCCCTCTCATAAAGTTCACTCATGGAGGTGGGGTGATGCAAAGCCAGCATATTCTTTGAGGCCAGAGTGGCATTGGTGATGATCATCTTTACTTGCTCCGGCTCTGAAATGGAATCAGTAAGCTTTTCTGCCATGGACCTCCACCTATTAGCATATCTGGTAAAATCTTCATCATTTCTCAATTTTTCAGCCATGAGGTCAGTGATGGAATATGTTGGTCCGACCCTATCTTGGTATCTCTGCAAAAATTTAGCTTTGACAATTTCAAAGTTACTCGCCTCCAAAGAGTCAAGCGAGTAGAACCACTCTAAAGCTGAACCCTCTAATGATCTTCTGAAAAGAAAAGCAAGGGCCCTTGGCTCATTTTGCCACATTACCGACTCGTAAATAAAGTCCTTGATGTGAATGAAGGGATTACCGGTTCCATTGTAGCGATGGTATACCGGCATCTCAGAGGGAGGTAGATGAAAAGTAGGGAGGGAAGGAAGAGAAATTTCAGGGGCTGCCTTTGTGTCGATCAAACGTCTAAGCTCTCTATCTTGCTCATCCATGCGATTGATCTTGTTAATCATGGCGTGATCGACAGAAGGTTCCCTAAGAGGAGGAAGAGAAGTGGGTGCTTGGTGCACCGGAATTGGGACTTGATGGGCCGAAGTGGCCGGATAAGAAGGGTACATTGGGGGATGCACCAAAGGGTGAGTAGGGTTGAGATGATTAGAGGAATAAACTGGTGGTCTAGAAGGAACAACAACATTTGGAATGGGATGATCTAGATTAGCCACCGGATGAGGAGAAATTGGGGCCATAAGCCCGGTATGAGAATGGCCATGAGTGGGCACATTGGGTTGGTGTGCCACTGACCGAGGGGTAGAGATATGAAGGCCACCTTCGGGAGGAATGTGGTCGGTGGGGGACTTGCCCTGGAGGATGGCTTTGATAGCCTGGATCTGGGTAGGGTCAGCATGAGAAAATGTCTCCTAAAGTGAATTTGGATTGGGTCGAGGAGAATTTTGACTAGGTTCGGGGAGAACTTCAGGTTCATTGACGGCACACACGGCATCAGGGTAGAAATAAGACTGGTCGTATTCCAATTGTAGTTGCTCGTATCCTTGATCCGCCATTCTGATAACTCGACCTGACCTTAAATTCATAAACACAATAGAAAAAGAAGGTTGACAAATAAAAGCTTAAGGATTTTTTTTAGTTTTGATTTTTTTACCCCTTTTCTGTTTTGATTTTCTTTTGTCGGACAAGCAAGTTGTCAAGCAAATTAACCTCAAGCAAATTTTTTGTTTTGGTTCTTTTTAGGTGATTTTGAGATTTTTGTTTAATTTTCAGTTTTTGTTTGCAAACAAGTAATAGCAAAGACTTGGAATGATTAACGCAATTTTTTTTGTTTCAACCTCAAATTAATGGCTTGTTAAGAGAAATATTGTCCACTCAAATAAATGGGTAGGACCCTATGCTCTCACAACGCCGAGCAATCTAAGGTTGTCACTCTTTTCACAATGATAGGTAATAGGTACTCCGGGTTTTGGGATAAAAATCGTACAACCAGCCCGATCAGTGAAGAGGGAATCCTTCACGTTTGGGGACTTACGGAGGCCTTGATGGAAGCTACCCAGTCCTTCCGAGAGGGAATCCCCAGAGGAGGAGTTGGCAACCACCAAGAGGGGTGTTTGGATGTGTGGGGCTTTGGGAGGAGAGAGCCTCCCTTCTCGGATGTCCTAAGGAGATGGGCGAACCCGAAACTCCAATGCGAACTAAATGCAAGTGAAATGTCAAGGAATAAGAAGCAAGCAAGAAGAAAATAAAAGCATACAATGATTAATGAGATGTTGTAGGAAACAAGCGGACAAGACAATGATATGAAATTAAGCTAGGATAGAAGAAAGCACTAATTTAACTAAGCATGCTTTGAAAGATTTGCTAAAGGAGAACTAGACTTAGAAAGAAATAGGCAAGTATGCTTAACAAGGGATGAAAGAAGATGATATCTAAAATACTAAGGTGAAATAAGTTGATTAATAAAGTTGGAAATCAGATCGATATGCTTTTTTTTTTTTAAAAAAAGATAAACAGAGAACAAGTAAACTTGGAAGAAAATAAGATGATGCATCAAGGAAACAAACAAGCATGTAAGCAAGTAAATAGCAATGCAAGGAAATGGAAATGGCTTAAACGAGAACTAAAGTGAAAATAAGCATGTTTTCAAGTGGACATTCTTAGGAAAGAAGAGAAGAACTCGCTAAAGCAAAGTCGGTCCCACCGTGGTCGCCAAAAGGTGTAAGCACCCGGAACGGGACATCCGCGGATATCCCCCTCCCGGAACCCTTACGCTTGCTTTGGGGACTTGGTGGATGGTGTGTTATGTGGTTGTGGTCGCCAGGAGCCAATGGCTCCAAAATATGGTAGAACGAAATGAAATGAAATAGAGAAATGAAAATGACCGTCGTACCTTTGAAAGTGGGGAAATTGTTGGGTTCCGACTTCTCCTCTCTCGGCCGGCCGAAAGAAGAGAGCTTAGTGAGTCCTTCGTCTTCGATCCGGTTGAAGCTCCACCCCAATCGGATTTACCTAAAAATGTCCATATGAAAACATAGAAACAAGTGAAAAGATCATTAGTTCTCGTGACAGTGTAGAATCATGCTCAAAATCAAATGTAAACATGAAAGAGGGAAGGAATCGACCGGATTGGGACTAAATCCCACCCCCTATTTGGTCGGTCTAAATATGCATGAAAATGCAAATGAGTGGCTTAATGCATGCTAAATAACATGTTACTGAGGGTTAAAATGAAAGGGGGGAGTAAAAGATCGACCGGAAAGGTAAATAAACTCAAAAAAATGCAAAACGGGGTCTACCCCTGCTAGTGCCCCATATATGGGGCGCCTGCTGCTGGTGCCCCCTTGATGGGGCGCGTTGACCAAAGTCAAAGCGCCCTATATACGGGGCACCAGGAACTGGCTTCAGCAGATTTTCTTCCCTTCTTTACGGCGTCGCCCCGGAGTGTAGGGAGACCTCCAAGACGGAAAGAAGACTTCTTCAAGTAGCCAACAGTCAAGTGAAGCTAATGGAAGAGTGTTTTGGAACTAGATGTAAGGGAAATGGAGGGTAGAGGCTCTCAAAGTTGGATAAAAATCATATTTCTGAAGAAGGAGACTGCAGGTTTTTGGAGTTTTTGGGAGAGAGTTTTGAATCGGTTTGAAGGCTTATGAGGGGTGGAAATGGGTTAGAATCGTGGTGTTGGATGAGCTCTAGGGTGGCACGAAGTTGGAACCTCCTCCAAGCTCCAAATGGGGCTCTATTTATAGCCCAAAAGAGGGCACTTTGGCCATTTCCGAAAAGCAGTGCCATGTGGCATAGCGCCCTATATATGGGGCGCCAGCATCATGAGATATGTCAAGTCGACAAGACAAGTCACTGCGGGGGGTCAAATCAACTTGTCAAATCAATTTAATTTGGATCCAGGCGCCCTGTATATAGGGCACCAGGCGCCCTGTATACAAGGCGCCTGGTGCCCTGTATACAGGGCGCCTGGTGCCCTGTATACAGGGCGCCAGGTGCCCTGTTTATAGGGCGCCTGGTGCCCTATAAACAGGGCGCCTGGTGCCCTATTTATAGGGCGCTTGGTGCCCTATAAGTAGGGCGCCAGGTGCCCTTACACACAGGGTTTTGCCCTCTTCAAAATCTTCAATTTTTCTGGAAAACTCGGTTCCCTTGAAAGGTTACTCAAATATACTTCATGAAAACAAGAATTTAAGCTCTCCAACTAGGCCAAAATTGCGTGTCTACACCTGGTGCTCTATATACAGGGCGCCAGGTTCCCTATAAATAGAGCGCCAGGTGCCCTATATACAGGGCGCTAGGTGCCCCATATATAGGGTGTTTTGGCCTGGTCGATCGTTCTATCGATCCTCTTCGGAATGTGTCGTAAAACCTGATTCTTTCGGAAAACATGGTTCTCTTCAAATATTCTTCATGAAAACAATAATTTAAACTCTCCAACTAGGCCAAAATTGCGTCTCTACAGTATCCACCACTACACTCCTAATACTCACAACCCCTTTCCATGCACTTAAACCATCCCAAAACCCTCCCCTGAAATCCCAAAAATCCAAAGTTTTCTTATTTAGAAATATGATTTTTTTTCCAACTTTGAGAGCCTCTACAAGCTATTTCCTTTACATCTAGTGCCAAATCACCCTCCCACCAGCTTCTCTTATGTATTGTCTGTTTGGAGAAGCTTTTCTTGCATCTTGGAGGTCATCCTACACTCCAGAGTGACACCGTGAAGAAAGGAAGAAAATCTGACGGAACCAATCCTTAGTGCCACATCAGGGTGTTCTTTGACTTTGGTCAATGAGCCCCACTAACAAGGCACCTACAGCTAGCTCCTTGTTAGTGGGACATGTAGACACGCCAAATTGGCATGATTCGGAGCCCCAAACTCTTATTTCATTGGCAATATTCATTATTTGACCGTTATCTGATCCGAATTACCTCGTGGACATGAGCTAATGACATTGGTGGAGCCCCTTGTGAGTTGGGAATGGACTGATAATTTACGAAATGATGCCGTAACCTTCAAGCGAGAGCCAGACGTAAACTGTGAAAACACGAAGCCTGCTCAATGACCGACCTTGAGTGGTCCATACTTGAACTCTTTGGGAGTCCCGCGTGTGTTCCGTGATATTTTGGGTTTCCGAGAAGTCATTTCGTTAGTCGTCGGTCAATGATGGCTTTCGTTACGGCTTTTTTGATTTGTACTGACACGGCTTTCCTGGACCATGCATTATGTCTTTCCGGTCATCACCAGGTCTTTTTGAGTCGTTCAGGTCGATCCTAGTCATATATTTCATCAACCGGGGCCATACGGCCATTTCGGTCAATTTTAGGGTTTCCCGACTTTACCGATGTTCAGTTGACGTTTACCAGGTTAATCTCAGATTTTTCGATGATTTCAGGTTTTTTGACCATACCAGACTTCTTCGGTCATCATTTTAAGTCATCCCAAGTTGACCCAAGATTCCTCGTCTGGAATCGTGCGCTTCCGGATCTTCGTCACGGTTTTCAGCTTTTTGCGAGAGGGTGAACCGGTAGAAAATCCCGTGTGAACATCTCGGGAGTCATGTCGGCTGGTTTACTAACTTGAGGAGGTGCGGCTTAAGGCTCTCTTTCCAATGCAACAAACGGGAGCCGAATCTGACATCCCGTTGCAAGTTATGGCTCGCAGAATACGCATGTAGGAGAGAGAGTGAACCACACCCCTGCTCCCCTTGAGCTGGGGGCGCAGTCAGTTTCCAAAAATTGGAAATTGCTCTGATTTACACCTTCTAAACTGGATTTTTGGAAGGTTTCCATCGCTAATTATCGATTATTTGGACCGCGCCCCCGGGTTGGTGCCGCGTTACGTTTGTCAAGTTGATTTTTTAGCAATTTCCAGAAGATTCCGTCGATCTTTAGTAGTGAGAAGCGTAACGCGCCCCCGCTTCCATTGAAACAGGGGGGCACACAGACCATGCCCCTGGGTTGAGGGCGCACTCTGTGTGCCCCTGGTTTGAGGGCGCGCCCTCGCCTCCTTTGAAAGGCGGGGGCGCGGTCGGTCCAGTTTTTATATTTTGCACCGATTTCTCTCCTCTATAAACTGAGAGCCATTCTCAATGACCCAAGGTTAATCCCCCATGCCTATCTCGTCCTGAGGTCATCCAATCTCTCTCCCAAAGCCATCCCGACGTCCAAAGCCGATCCGACATCGAGTGATCGATCCCGAGGCGAAGGAGAAGCCCGATCTGTGCGTTCTGCATCAACCGACTTCATTGACTACTGTAGAAAATTTGGAGCTTCTGATGCGAAAGTCTTCAACATAGGAGTTGTTCCTCTCTTCGTCCTCTTTCATCTTCCTCTAATGGCACTCAATTTTGACTTTCCATTTGTTTGTGGCGATTGCTGCACTGAGGGCGCGCATCCAGATTCTGTTTTCCTTATCTGCCCACTTTAAGAATTTTTACAAGCTACTAAAGACAGATTACAGAGAAGTCATAAACATAAGATCTCTTTCTCTCTGAGTTTTCTATCCATAGAAACAAACGATACTTGATTCTGACATCTGGGTCATCTGTAGCATTCTCTGCACCAAAGTCGCACCAGAAGGGTGCAAAGCTACCCGAACCGACTTGTTTCATTCATCTCGGCTTCAACTCAAGCCGTTTCCTTCTATAAGTTTATCTTAACTTAGTTTATTTAATTGTTAGAGAATATTTTTCTTATTTTGCATTATTTTTACATAACCAAAAACACAAAAAAGGGGGTTAGGGCTCGCCCCAATCTAGTGAGTTCTATTCCAATTGCTTCTTTGTTTCATCTCCTCTCCTATAGTTTCTACCCTTCCCATAGTTCTAATCAGTTGCTTTCACTTGGTTTATTTTTCTAGTTGCATAGGTTGATCATGCTAGCATCGGTTGGACTCTTCTTCATCGGCCGGCCAAAGAAGAAGAAGGTTGAACCTACACACATTCTCTCCCGCGCTAAGGTACACACGGTCAAATAAACTCATCTCTTAATTTATATTCCATAAAGCGGAGCCCATGGCTCCTGGTGACCACAATCACTTTATTCATGTTCTAAGTCATTCTATTCCTCACTCTCCTCCCATATGACCCGAACAGTCTCCGGTGCTCGAGCGACGCCGTGAGATGAAAGTTTGGGGATCAATGTGAGTGTGGGACCGAGGTGAGGACTTTTTACCACTTTCCGAGTGTTTTCTGATTCATTCCCATTCCCCTATTCCATCTTTCACCTTATCTTGAGGTGCCGATCCAAAACCCATTTTTGGAGTCGACAAGACACTAGCAGGGACATACCTCATTTTACATTTTTTGAGTTTATTTACCCTTCCAATAAATTTTTTACTCTTCCCTTTCATTCTAGCATCCATTATCATGACATTTAGAATGTATTAGGCTAACATTTGCATCTTCATACTTATTTTAAAAAATTATCAAAAAATAGGGGTTGGGATTTAGTCCCAATCTGGTTAGTTTCTTCCCTTTTGCATGTTTGAATTCAAATTTGAGCGTGATGCCATGCTTTCACTGGTTTCTATGTTTCTTATGGACATTTTTAGGTGAATCTAGCCGGGGTGGAGCTACAACCAGATCGAAGACCAAGAACTCACTAAGCTCTCTTCTTTCAGATGACTGAGAGAGGAGAAGTCAGAACCCAACAATCTCCCCACTTCCAAAGGTACGATGGTTATCCTTGTTCTCCATTTCATTTCATTTCATTCTACTTCATTTTGGAGTCTTTTGGCTCCTGGTGACCATAACTATTTCATCCCATCCACCAAGTCTCCAATAGGGCCAGGAAAAGGAGATTCGAATCCGTTTCGGGTGTCCACATCTTGAACATCTAGAGTGAGCTTTGATGGTTGTTGATCTTGTGCTCCATATAGATGTGTGGCCATGATGCCGTGCATTGCATCAGATCTTTTGATTTTTCTAAACTTTCTGATTGGTGTGATCTCGACCATTGATAATGCCAGAAATTGCAATTGAGTGCAATTAAATTCTTCCGTTGGCCAAATTTTAATTCTGATGTAACAATATTATCAAGACTAAAGTCATAGACTAAGAAATTAAAATATCCAACTTATAAGCTAATCTAAAAATTATTTAGACCATCATGACCCTAATGTGATTTAACATAGATTGTGCCAAGAGTTCTTTCTTGAATAACTTTCCAACCGGCGATTGGATTTTCAATATATTTTAAGCATTATCCAGTTCTATCTATTACTAACAATATGGTGAAGTTGGATTTCTATAATCGAGTCTTGACTTGTCTCGAAGTGTCAGGGGGCAAAATGGCCATTTCAGCCCTCTGGTGTCTATTTTCTTTGTTTTGGGCACCATTTCGAAGCTCTCAACTGGGGCTATCCAATGAGCTTGTTTTATTTCCTATTTCGAGCCTACCATGCCATGTTGAGGCATTTTCAAAGCCTTTTTCGTATATCATCTAGTCATTATTTTACCAAAACTGAGTTTGAATTCTAGACCGACTTCAGCATTGCTCAAATTTGTATTAAGCGAGCTGAACAAAAAATTTTGGCACCAACACTGCACGCAAAGTTGCATCCAACTACCCTACCTGGCCCTTTGTCGAATGGGGAATGGACATAGTTGGACCATTCAAGCCATCTTCTTGAGGATCTAGGTTTATCTTAGCCGTCACTGATTATTTTTCTAGATGGGTTAAGGTGATAGCTGCCCGAGAAGTCACAGGTGTGGTGGTGTTCCATTTTGTTTGGCAAAACATCATCTATAGTATGGTGTTCCCAGCCACATCATGTCTGACAACAGAACTCCATTTAGAAATCAGACAATTTACATTATGATGGTCAAAATATTGGAAGAGTATATGGACATATTCGCATGGACATATGAAGACATGTTGGGGTTAGATAACTCATTGGTCAAATACATATTATTAACCTTAAAACATTGAGTTACCCCAATTAAACAAAAACTCAAAAGATTCCACGCCGATGTTGCACTTAAAATGAAGGTAGAGGTTGATAATTTACACTATGCAAAATTTATTAAAGTCATCATTTATCCTCAAAGGGTGGCAACATAGTCCATGTCATGAAGAATGATGGATGAGTTCATATTTGTATCAACTTCATGGACTTGAACTGAGCATGTCATTAAGGTGACTTTCCATTACCTCATATTGATGTTTTGGTTGATAACAAAGTTGGATACAAAAATCTATCATTTATGGATGGCTATTTCAGTTACAACTAGATTTTATTAGTCAATGAGGGCCAAGAGAAGAGCTCATTCATTACACCTTGGAGAAACTACTGCTATGTTATCATGCCCTTCAGTTTAAAAAATTATGGTGCTATTTACCAAAAACCTATGATGGCTATTTTTCATGACATGATTCACCCAAAAGTATTAAGAAAAATCTTACAAAGAACTAGAGTGAACAAGTTGAAAATGAACCCTATGAATGCACATTTCTTGTTTCATTAGGAAAGTTCTTATGGTTCATTATAAGCAAGAGGGGCATAGAGATTGGCTTAAATAAGATTAAAGCAATCATCAATATACCTCATCCAAAGAATATGAAGGAACTTTGAGAATTGATCGGGAGGCTAAAGTTCTTCTACCAATTTATCTCACAACACTCCGAAAGGTGTAAACCTTTCTAGGAGTTAACCAAGGTGGTGGCCAAGTTTGAATGGGATTTGAAGTGCCAAGAAGCTTTTGATGGTTTGAAGAAATACCTGGCAAGTCCCTCAGTGTTCAAGCTGCTAGTTCCTGGCAAACCCCTGTCCCTTTACATCTTAGTTTAGAAAGTTCTCTTGGAGTAGTCCTTGTGTAGATGGACAAAGAGGGGAATGAGCGAGCAACATACTACTTGTCCAAAATCTTTGTCTCTTGCGAGCAGAAATACATTGTAGTAGAAAAGACCTATGCCACCCTAGCATGTGTAGTTTAGAAAGTCAAGCATTGCTTCCTTGCTTATGATGTCAATCTTATTTCTTATATCAATGCCATCAAGTTTCTTCTTCAATATACTATTCTATTGCCAAACATCTTGCCCAACAATCCATGCCCATTTTTGATCTAGTCTAGTTGGAGCTTCTGAATGAGGAACTAATGTCCATCTAAAAATTCAATCTTCGAACATTATATTTTGATGGTGCTCTGATTTCTCTTACTAGATAAATAAGAATCATCCTTCTATAACCTGAATGTGTCATCATTACATTGGCTTTTTAGCCTCGACTTTCTAGCAGCAAATAACATAACTGAGTATGAAGCCTTGTTAGCTAGGTTGGAGGCTACACTTTCAATTGTGCCACCAAAATGAGAGTGATAGGTGATAGATAACTGATTATGTGCTAGGTCCTAACCAAATATCAGATATCCATCTAAATCTCAAACCCTACCAAGAACTCACTGTCAACTCTAGAAAATGGGGTTCTCGGGTCGGCACCCCTTAGATATAGAGAGAGTGGGAGGAGGAGATCCCTTCATTACCCACACTCACATTGATCCCTAAATGCTCAACCTTCGACATCACTAGGATGTTGTTGAAGGGACTATCTGGGTCATGTGAGTAAAAAATAAGAAAATAAATTAATGCATAAAATAAAGTAAGAATGTGTTCTCTAGAAGCCATGGTCTCCGCTTTATGCAATGGAATTAAATAAGACATTTACCGAGCATGTGTACCTTCATGGGAAAGTGGGTGGGTTCTAGCTTCGTCTTCATCTGGCCGATGAAGAAGAGTCCTCAACACATATGTGCTTGATTTCTTGTGCAACAAGACAATAAAACAAATGAAACAATAACTAGAACTAGATGGGGTGAAGTAGATGTAAATAAAATAATATAAAATAGATTATTGAAGAACGTATTCGGGTTATTTCTAACCTCTTTTATTGGTTTTTTAGTTAATAGACTAAAAATAATACAAAAATGTAAAATCACATGAGACGGATGAAGAATGATAAATTAAAGGGATAAGAAGAAGAATAGATCAATTATGAGCCTGTTTGGAGAAGATATAAGCAAATCTGGGTCCATCAAGAGAGCTGCATAGGAATCGAGATATGTTTGCTGCGACTATGCTTCAGGGCTTGCCACAACCATCACCCACATTGAAATTGCATGCTATATTACAAACGAAAGAGAAAAGAGGAAGAATTTGCTTCAGATAGCTCGGGTGGTAGATGCCTCTAGGCTTCTGTAGAGATCAAAGAAGACAGCCCTGGCCATATGAGCTCAGATCAATTTTTATCTCTCTAAACACATAAATTTATCTTTTTAAAAATCACCAAAAAATAATGGAAGGGTAGAATAATGTCTTGGGATGCCTGGATGGTCATCTTCCAACCTCTAGAATGTCAGAAGTTGACTCAATTTATAGGAGAAAGCCAGTCTCACCCATTCCTACAAAAACTGGACAATGCACCCTAGGGTGGGGTGCATGCACCCCACCTAGGGCACATGGGGGCTTCTGTGCCCTCCTTTGGGGGCACATGAATATTCTTGTATAAATTTGACTAAAATCAAAAATGATAAAAAACAAGATTTTAGGTCTTATCCGGATGAAATTAGAATTGAAGTAGAAGACGGTGCCATGTGCCCTAGGTTGGGGGTGCATGGGCATGTGATCCACCCCTATGGTGCATGGCCACATGCCCTTGGCCAAGGGCACATAAAAACTAGTAGATAAATCTTAAAAAAGTAAAATTTTCCTATATGAAGTTTTCAAATTGAAGATCAAAATTTGAATCAAAATCGGAGTCTGGTACCATGTGCCCTTAGTTGGGAGTGCGTGACCATGTGCCCCCGGGAGGGCAATAGACACATGCCCTCCAGGGAGGGCACATGGGCATGTGTGTCACCCTAGGAGGGTGCATATGCCCAGCCTCAGGGCACATGGTACTGCATCTGCACGTGTCTACAACTTGCCTCACCTTGATGTTGACTTTGTAAGAGAATGGCATGTAATGGAGCGAAGTGATTCGAAGTGAACTCTAATGAAATGTCAGTGAGTGTAGATAAATGTAGTGAAGTGAAATGATAATAGATTAAAAAGGTGGCATCAAAGTATAGATATAGACATGCTTATCAACCTGATTCAGCAAAATAAATCTCACTAAGTATTCTAAATCACTTTCATGTTCTATAAAAACCTCACATAACTGATTGGTAAAAGACATGCCATTGGCACGAGAGATATACAATGAAAAAAAAGTAGCCAACCCTCAACACGGTGAGGAGTTCCTGAATTCGTAGGTTCATCATCATCTAGCAACCCAATCTTTGCGGTGTTCTTGTACTGTGATGGGCTAAAGTTTAAAAGAGAAATTGTTTTGAAAAAAAAGGAAAAGAATACCAAAAACTATATTTGTAATCTCAAGTTCACTCAAGTTTCACCAAAATACTCGGCTTGACTTTGAGTAGAATAACCTTGTGTTTTATAAGGGATTACATTAATCTCCATAAAACTTTCATAGGTATCATAAAAGTAGTTAATCGCATTTTTGCAGAAACCTAATTATTTAGAAAACGACGAGACACAACAAAATGATGGGATGACTTAAAATCAAGTTACGGTGGGGTTGAAAGAATTGGTGGGACAACACTACCACAATGGCAGAAAATATGAAAAGGAGATGGTGGGATATCATTGTCAAAATGGCAAAAAATATAAAAAGGTGATGGCAGGACAACATTGCCAAAATAGCTAAAAAGATGAAAAGGAGATGGTGGAACAACATCGCCAAAATGGCTGAAAATATGAGACAATGAATTCATAGTAGGTGGGGGACATAAAGAAGACAAAAGATAAGGTGGTGCACAAAAAAAATAGAGTTGAGGGGAAAGACCAAGTGGGGCTCAAAGGTTATCTACTAAGGAAAGCTAGATGCTATGCAACAATGCCTATAAGATGCATGTCAGGATGAAGAAATCAAAAATTATTTAAAAAATAGTTGAAGATATAGATCAATCGCCAGAGGTTAGGATACCTAATCAAGAACCATCATCCCTTCAATGTTTGATTTTGGCCTATCTGTGAGTATGAAGAATGACCAATCCGTCAGATTTTGTTGAAGAGGATTTCGGGCCGAGTCCTTTTCACATTTTAACATTCAAGGTCTTCAACATAGATGCTAAAGTAAATACTAATGCCTAATATAACTAAAAAATAAAATTACAAATGCTGATAAAAAGTGATGTGAGAAGTGCAATGCTGATGATAAGATCTTGCACTTGCATCTGTGATGTGAGGTTGACACATGAAGTGACATATTTCAAATTTCATAAGTGTTGTCTTAGTGAAGTCTTTGGGTTGTGGTCATGAAATAGTCTATCAACCTGTACTAGGTCTATCAAACTGCACCAACTTTCTAATTCATCACCATCACTAGTCCATCCACATCTTGTATTTTTAATGGAATACAATGCCATGATAATATTCTATTGGTGGTGCTCACTTTTTTTTGCCACAGGGCTAGTAACCAACCCAGATGTTACTTCAAGAACACTGATCTCACCATTTTGCATGTTGATCTAAAAATGTTGTATGCATATTTCTTACTATTCAACAAACAGATTTGTCATCCGAAGTGTATTTTTTCTGAAATGGACATCTAAAATTTTTACTTTTCAAACCACCATTTGGAAGTCAAAATGATATTTTTCAAGGATGGTTCCTTTAATTAAAATGTTATTTTCAACATTGTTTAGAATTTCTATTTTCTTGGATTTTTCTATTTTTTATTATTTGAATTTTTGTTCATGTACCCTAATTAGGGGCACGTGGCTATGCGCCCTAGTGATGGGGCACATAGCCATGTGCCCTCATGGGTGGGCGCATGCATCGTACCTCAGGGCGCATGGGAAAATCTGAATTTGGTTCAAAATCGGACCAAATTACTCCTATTTATACCCCCCTCAAGTCCAAAAAATTGATTTTTATCCTTGCAAATGGCTCCTCCTTCAAAGAAGATGTGTTTGGACTTAAGAAGAGCAATTTCAAGTATTC
Organism: Cryptocoryne crispatula var. balansae; assembly: GCA_036172225.1. NCBI lineage: Eukaryota > Viridiplantae > Streptophyta > Magnoliopsida > Alismatales > Araceae > Cryptocoryne > Cryptocoryne crispatula. Next base: position 34,629,898 of record CM069919.1, on the reverse strand, counting down.
GAGGGTGTGTGAAGAAAAGTATTTCAGTAAATCGGGTAAGAAAATTAATTTTATACATTTTGAATTTATTTTATTTTTTTCTAAATTTTTGGATTTTTGGTCCATGTACCCCCAGAGGGGGGCTCATAAGCCCACCCTAGGGTGCATGGCTCCAGAAAAAATTTCTTCCTTTGTTTTTTTTTTTCTGCAAAGATGTACATACCTGATAGCTTTTCTAATTGTGTTTTGTAGAATCACCACCTCTTCCCTAGTCCTTGACGATTCTGTTCACCTGCTTGGATTAAAGACCTCTTAGGCTAGTTAGGGTTTCCATGCAAAAGTGTGGCACATCCCCTCACTACTGGGCAGGGGAGGAAACTAATATGCACATGCTATTGGGCGCCCATGCGGATCCGGGGTCTTAAAACCCTGGTGAACTCTCATTTTGACCGGGAGTTTGGGTGCGGCACCGCGCGCTTATAGGCAGGCACATGCCGACGCAATGCACTGGAGAGTGCACTGGGCGGCGCTTTGCGCCCAGCGATATAAAATATATATATACGATTTTAAAATGTTTAAAATCATAAAAAATCGAAAAAAATGCCATAAAAATTCAAAAAAAAATCTTAAAAATTTTAGAATTTAGTTAATGAGTTATTAAAGTGTTTAATAGCTTATTAAATGGGTTTTTCTATTTTTGTCATTGAATTTTATTATTTTGATTTTAAAATTGATTTAAAATCAAAATTATTAAAATTAATGACTATATAAGTTCTGAAAATTTATTTAATAGGTTTATAAAATGTTTTTGATCCTATTAGATAGTTTTGGACTCTAGTTACCACAAAATCATTCTATAAATAATTTTAAAATTGTTTGAAAATTTTAATTGATTTAATTAGTGTTCAAATAAATTCTAAAAGATGTGATTTTGAAAAATTATGACTTGTACATTAATTTAATTCTCTGAGGAATTTTTGTAAAGTATGAATCATTTGAGATATTTTATATTGCTTGTCTTATGTAGGTAAATTTTTTATATATGCACTTAATGTTATTTATTTCATGTAAATTCAACATCCATGAAATTGGAAATTAAAAAAATTATAGTATATAATTTTATGCTGATATATATGATATATCTCATATAATTATCACATATGCGCTCTATGTTAAAGTGATTAATGTTAGTTTGTATGAAAGTGATCATGGACTTAAATATGTTTTGCTTGTGATTGCTTGATTAATTAAGTTGGTTATGCTGTTAAATAAAGTGTGCCTCCTCTCTCTATACAATATGATTGTACATTCTACCTTCTTACATTTATGTATTTCTCTTGGTTAAATTCAAGATTTCTTATAATGATATATAGATTTATGGGTTTGTGTACCCTTAGATGCTTGTAATGGTTAGAAGCCGGCTTGTGGAATAATAGAGAGTGGGACCACTTGGAGAAGTACCCTTCTGAAGTAGGAATATGCCAACGTATGGAAACCTTGAGATATTTTGACTTTTTGATTTTAAAAAGATTTTGCTTTTGTATGCTTTAAAATATCGACATCTGAGTTTACTAGCAAAATAGGTGATAACCTATAAACATACTAGATATTTGGGTGATATTAAAAGAGTATAGAATTGATGTTCAAGTTTTGTGAAAAAAATTTTGACCCCTCTCCATTGGATAGTGCGAATATCCAATGTTCACTTACATCGAGCAATTGCTTGAATACCCTTAATTAACTACCATAGCAATCTATTTGACGGGAGCGTGTACATCCACAAGGTATGAAGAACACAAAGGGCCCCAACCTTTTGGGCCCGATGAGATGCAAACAAGTTTGATTAAGTTTGGTTGGAGATGTTAACTTCATATTTCAATTTGACTTGGTTTTGAATTGTTGTTTGTTTTGGGTTTATTTAAATTATTTGGTTTGATTGTTTACTTCAATTGGTAGTTGTTTATTTTATTTTTGTTTGTACTTGAAATTTTATGTGTTGATCAATTAGACTTGTTTAAGTTTATTTGACATGTGTTGAGTCATTTTTATGTGATTTTATCATATCGGTTGGTGTTTTAATACAAATTTGGGTGTGTTTGGTATGTTTTAAACATTTTCAAACTTGGTTCAAATTGATTAAGCTTAGGTTTCAGATAGTTAATGATCTGAATTTACATGTTTTAAGATGAATTTTAGATATTTTAATGTGATTTTAATGTGTTCTTTGTAAATTCTTTTATTTGCACTTGTTTAGGAAATTGAATTCCAACGGATTAAGTGCATTGAATCAATTTTTCCAAATTATATTAAATATGATTTTTGTTAAATGTTATGGTTTTAATGACCCAATTTAAGTGTGTTTTAAGGTTTGTTTGAATGTATTTTCTTATTTAATTAAGTTAACTTCAGATTTGGTTAACTATTGTTCGGTTTGCATCACATCTGGTCTGTCGGGCTAGTGTCGAAGCCTGGTCACATGCAATTAACTTGGCACTTCAAATGTCCTATATCTGATTTAGAAGTTCATATGCCATGTTCAATGTTGTCAAAGTGTAAATGTCGCCTTCTCATAAAGTCCCGTATGACCGAGAAAATTTTGGCAGCATGCTACCTTATTTTTTGATCGGTGTAAAATTTTACCCATCTGGTGCAACAAATACGTGACTAATCACATCATGGGAAGGATCGTCTACAATGGGAGCTGGCCCGTGCCTACGTCCGAGTCAGTGTTCCGGTGCAAGCCGGATGAGCCGCCCAAGGTGGAGCACCCACGTGGTGGTGCTAACCCTTTATTTAATTTTGGCATTTCGCTTTCAGATTAAGTTACGTGTGATTTTTAAATGTCCAAGACCCAATGGGCTAGCTTCATGTCTCATGGCTTGAGCAGGCCAGCTTCATGTCATGTCGGCCCAGTTGGCCCAATTCAAGCTTCATGGGCCCTCACGGCCTGTTTTGATCGCCAAAAGCCAACAAGGACTATCTTGAAGCTTCATGGGCCAGCTTCATGTCATGTCGGCCCAGTTGGCCCAATTCAAGCTTCATGGGCCCTCACGGCCTGTTTTGATCGCCAAAAGCCAACAAGGACTATCTTGAAGCTTCATGGCTAGCAAGACCTGATTTCAACAACCTTTACGACCTGTTCTTTGGCATTTGCCTTCTTGCTGTAGCAGTGGGCAAAGGAAGCCTCAAAGGGATTGGAATGGATCTGTGGAGGTGCTGTTTGGAAGAGTTGGAAAGGGGACTGCACAAGGGGTAGGTTTAAAACAAGTTTAGAAGGCTTGATTAGGTGCTGCACAAAGGGCACGTAGATAAGAATTTCAATGCCTCAAAGGGGCTATTTGGTATTGAGAATGGAGAAGGTCACACAAAGGGGGTTGTCTTGGCTGAAGATGAGAATCTACCTAGGAGAGACTTGACCCGTTGTACAGATTCCAAGAATGCCTAGGACATCACCCTCTCCTCCAACCAAAACAAGGGATCAAGAGCCCGGCCAGGGGAGACTTGGCCCATCTTGTGAATTAAAGAATGCCTGGGACATCACTCCATCCTTTTCAATGGGTAAAGGGACTGTGTATAGAATGAAATAGGGCTGATTGGGTGCTGTTTAGATGGCCAACAAGGGGGCTGATGGCAGGCTATGTAAGGACCTGTTTGGGTGGCCAGCATAGGGGCTGTGTAGATGACCTGATTAGGACCAGGTTCATGGGTACTCATGGGGCCTGATTGTTAAAGGAACACAAGGGGCCTGATTGTGGATGTGTTTAGGGGCACTCTAGGGGCCTGATTGTGGATGAGTTTCAAGGGGGCACATAGGGGTTGATTCAAAAGACTATAAGACTGGTTTTCTAGAGCACATTCAGGTGGCCAGCAAGGGGCTTATTGACGGGATGCACATAGACTTTTAAAGGGACCAGAAAGAATAGGTTTTGGAGCATTTTGAATGGCCAAAGAGGAGGCCAAAGGGTGAAGAAATAAGAGGATAAGAAGAGAAATGAAGTGCTACATCTTTTATTTCTCTACTCACTTTGTTTCCATTCTCTTTTTCTCTTATGCTGTAGGTGATGCTGAAGATGGAAGGACTATATGCCCTCTTCTTTTAATTTTTTCTTCTTCACCTTGTGCATAGGTGCTTGAGGAGGAAGATGAAGGTCCTGTTGGTGTTGATGTTCTTACCAATGATGAAGAAGCCTGCTGCTCTTGCTGAAGTTGGTGCACCAACCAGGTGGGCTGGTTGCACCTGCTACTGGTGCACCTGCTGAAGGAAGCCTTCTTCTTCTTCTTCTTCTTCTTCTTTACTTAGCAGACCCAAAATGGGTAGGAGAGCTTTCTAACTTGATGCTGAAGTCATACAAGAAATATTAGGAAGGGCTGGAGTAAGGTTGATGGCACACTAAGAAGCCGAGGGAAAGCTGGAGTACGGCTTCGGTAGGGTCAACTTGTCTTGGTCGACCAAGGCCAGATGGGGGGCCTTTATATAAAGAATTATGGTGCCATATGCAGCAGGGGATAAGACTGGGAGGGTGAGAGTCCTAATGACCAAATATTTCTAATTTTAATAGACTCTTAATTAGTTAGATATTCAACCAATGTGAGGTGTGTAAGATGCAATCTGGCACACCCTTCCCTACCTTTTAGGTGAGTGTGCACACATGGCAGGTGGAATTAGGTTGAAGTTCAACTAAAGTGTGCCCATATGATGGTTAAGATAATCCTTGGATAATAAGACTCAGATGGGATATAGATAAAGGTCAGTTGGGTAGAGTTCTAGTGCAAGAAGACTTCTCATCAACCATGTGTGTATGAGGTGAGAAGCTGGCGCACCTGCCCCTACATTTTAGGGTGTTGGCGCACCCAATCCTACATTTAAGAGAATTGAACATTCAAGTAAGGTGAGAAAGAGCTGGGTTCAGCCAGATGCATCTTGGGTTAGCCCAATTTGGGTTGATTCTAGCCTGGGTTTGATCAAAGTGCTCCTGATCCGATGGATACCGTAAATCCTAATAGGAATCAATTAAATACACCTTGAATTAATCCCAAAAAAATATGGAATGAGCTTTGATGACCATTGATCATGTGATCCAACAAGATGTGTGGTCAAGATCTCTAGAATTGTGTCCGATCTCTGATTTTACTAACTTCCATGATCAGTGCGATCTTGGCCGTTAATAATACTATAAATTGCAATTGAGTGCAATTAAATTATCCCATTGGACAAATTTTAATTTTCATGCATAAATATTCTTGAGACTAAAGTCTTATACCAGAAAATTGAAATTTTTAGCCCATGGGTCGATCTGGGAGTTGCTCGGACCATTATCCCCCTAGTGTCATTTAATACGGACTTTGGACGGATTTGATATTCCTTGCATATATTTCCAACCAGTGGTCAGATTTTCTATTCCGTTTTGAGTGTTGTCAAGCTCTATCTGATACTGACAATATGGTAAAGATTGAATTTTATGATAGAGTCCCGACTTGTCCCAAAGTGTCAAGGGAAAAATGGTCATTTTGGCCTTTCAGTGTCTATTTTCTATGTCTTGGGCACTGTTACAAAACTTTTGACTGAGGCTATGCAATGAGCATGTTATCTTGGCCATTTGTAACCTATCAAGACATGATAAGACATTTTTAGAGTCTATTTGCATCATCTGTACTTGAATTTTCTAAATGGTTAGATTTTTCGTACCGGCTTCGGCATTGCTCATATCCATATTAAGCGAGCTAAGTGAAAAATTTTGGTGCCAACACAACTCAAGCTTCTAAAGCTAGGAATTGCTCCTATAGGGGTGCCTCAGGTGTTTTCTTAGGGTTAAGTCTATGATCACTTGTGTTTTTATGCATATTTGATATGTGATTGTGTGCTACATGTTATACCTTAAATATATGATATTCCAAAGGTATATTAAGCACATGTATTGATGAGACTAAAATAAAATCCCTTCTCGTTCTAAGCAGGTTGATAAATGTGAGATATTAAGAATGACTCATGTAGCTTTCTGTTGTTATGATCTTGATGAGCCAATCTTAGATTGGGTGGGTTTGTTGTGTTATCACAAGCCCCATGTAGCAAGGATTGGAGATCATGGCCAAGGCATTAGCTGAACTTTGGAATGAACCATTTGTATGGCTTTGTTGTTATACCACAAGGGCTATGTGAAGAATCTATTCTCATAACCTAACAAGTGAGTTTGACCTAACAAGTGTATATAGTTTATTGTTCTACCACAAGATCATAACTCTAGAGCTAAATGACTAAGAGTTGCAACTGGCAATAATTGCCTACGTATTAAGTATGTGATGATTGGTTGTGTCACCAAAAAGTCATCACCATAAAGTTAGTAGGATCTAAGTCCCACTAGGATTTTAATGTGATATCTCATCTTTACATAATAAGGGTTATGCAAATTCGTCGAAAATTAGTGGGACTAAAAATTAGGATGAAAGGCCATATCTTAATTTTAATGAATGTATGTAATGTGGATATAATTATAGCTCACACTTATTATTGTAAGTAATCGTATATAAAAAATTGGTGTAGCAGAAGCAACGATTCCTATGGGTTCCTTTAGAATTTGTCTCAATCGGAACCGAATGATGAAAACCGAAACTCGACCAAATCGAGTTCGAATATACCTGATAGGGATTCATATAATCCCATGGAGAGAAAGGATATGAGCTTTTCAAGCTCTTCAAACCATTCAAATGTTTGGTCTCCAGCAGTATCCACACGAACTTCATTCACAGTAGTTCTCCCTTCGCGTCGACCTCGAGAACTATTCCCGAACGGAGCTCCATCGACCATGGACACCTTCTAGAGAAAGGAGGAGGTAGAAAGAGGATAGGGATGTGTTTTTCACTCTTGAATTGATAGGGTTTGGCTAAAACCATTAGTATTTATAGAGAATTTTGGATTTTTTTAAAAAAAAACTAAAATTTCTATAAATTACGGCCTTGCCCCTATACTTTTGGATAAGTCCTTTTCTGTGTGACCCACTGGTCCCAATAAAGTATTTGGTTGAGGCCTAAATAAAATAGAACAATTCTATTTAATTAAGTTAAATCTGTTATCTAATAACAAATTAATCGGCCTACCGATCATGAAGTGTACAAGTCACATCCCATGATCTCAAATGGCTATGGGGATAATCTCATCTCCATTTAGCTTTTCCATCATCAGTTACCACATGGATATAAACTCTCGTCCATCCAATATTCCAGTCGGAAAGGAGTGTAGCATCTACTGTCAACTCCTTAATATACTAACTCTATAGGATCTTGTACTCAAAATTAGATCAATTAAAAAACTCCTTTTCCAATCATCCTATGTACCCCTGTCCAGGGATCAGGGATTTAGATTACTATCCTACAGAACATTCACTCTCACTTACCGAGAGTGGACGGTCCCTTGTTTTCAGCTAAATTGCAACTATCGAGTTTTTCTTCTACCCGATCCATCGCTATACTGGACCATCTATACGGTGATCCGTAAGACAACGGTCAAAGCACAAATTCCACCCAATAAGGCATCTTTGGAACTTAGGTCAAAGGTCCAACCATGCAACTGTGATGATAGAAAACCCTAATTTAAAGTTCGGTAATATACCATTAAGGATTTCTAATTTGGTCAGTTCAGTGAACTCATTCAACTAATGAGCACATGTGTGTGTATCTCAGTGTCTCCACACTAATGACTAATGTGATTAGTCATCTTCATCATATGAGAAGACATCACATACACTAGTCTATCCGGATCCTTGATGTCCTATCTCAAGTATCCTATGACTAGAAATATTTAGATCAATTTCCTCTAGATGATCAATCTCATTATCATGATCTCATCATGATTTAATCATCATTATATTTGATTAAGGACTTCATTATGATATTCGCATCTAATAAGAGCATATAATGAAGATTTGCCTAATTTATTGAATGAGATATATCTTGAAATGTCGAATCATATCATATATGATTGACTTGTAGGACATACATTTCTATCAATCTCTCACTTGCACTAAAGTCAATCACCCATCTGGCTGATCTGTATCAGCTCGAGGTGAAGTTCAAACACTCTTTGAGTAACTACTTTAGTTAGTGAATATGCAATGTTATTAACGGCAGATACTCTATCTTTAATTATATCTCTATAAGTTGTAATCTATCTGATTGTTTGGTATTGCCACAGAAGTTCTAAACTTCTGATGAGACATCGACTCTACCCCATTATTTTCTCAAAACAATGATGCACTTTCATAAAAAATTAGGACAATCCCATATCAAATATGTAGATGAAAATCTTCATCTTGACTACTTCTCATGTAGTGTGCAACCACTATGTAAACTTGTTTACCTATGTTGTAGAATTTATAGTGTTCTATCACATAGAACTCTTCCAGTTCACTACACCACCATTATTTTAACTTAATATCAAACTTACTTTATTAGAAGCTTGTGTTTGTAAAACTACAAGACTTCAAGTCTTATCCTCCATTGTATAGAGATACATTCTTATTGCTTCTCAAGTACCAAATGTTATATCTCTAAACTATCAAGTGACTCTCACCTAGATCTTCCTGATGAATGCTCATAACATTTAAAGCATTAATCATTTCATGTACATAGCATCACATAAATGATAGACCCTATGACTAAATCATAATGGCTCTAGTCATATGATCTCTTTATCTCTCAAGAAGTTTTCAAAGATATCACTTTAGAGAGATTAACTCCACACCACATAGGTAAGAAACCTATCTTGGAGTTTATCATGTCAAACCCTTTGACTATGGTGACTACATACATTAACTAAGCATTGATTTTAGATCTATCTCCATAGATCTCAAAACTCAAATTATGTTTGGAGGATTAATTTGATAGCTAAGCTCGCTTATGATAACACCTACTTCATTCTTAATGACTAGAATGTCATCAACATAACATGTCAAGAAAGTAATAGCACTCCCACTTATCTTGTTAAAAACATAAGGCTACTCTTCATTCTTAACAAAGTCATAAGATTTAATCTTATTAAACTTTATATATAATCTATGAGAAGTTTTACTTCAGTTTATAAATAAACTTAATACACACTCTTCTTGGATGTTATTGGGACTTGATTCCCTATAGTTGTATCATATACACATGTCCCTGAAAATACCTTAGAGGAACACTATCTTAACATCCAATTAGCTTATCTTATAATCATAGTGTGTAACAATCAAAATCTAAATGGATTAATCTATGGAATAGGTAAAATATCTCATCATAGTCAACCATTTGACTTAGATGATATCACTTTTAACTATTCTCATATTTGAAGGTCTCTACCTTCTAATCCACTCCAATCTGTTCTTTAGTGATCCATTTATTTTTTTATGTATACTATATCCTTTGGTGGATCTGCCAAGTCTTAAACTTGATTAGAATAGATAAACTTTATATCGGATTTTAATGTCTCTTCCCATTTATAAATCAATATCTCATATTGGTTCTATATAGATCATAGGATCAATATCCTTTCTATCTTATGTCTCATTTCATCCATCAGAGATATGTCCCACAAATCTCTTAGGTTGAATGGACACAAGAAAAGACCTATGAACTGTCCATGTGTAATTATTAACTAGTAACCTTACTAGAATTGTCATTGGGTTGTGGGACTGGAACATCTTCCATATATACCTTGCTCCCACAATCTTTCTTAAGGAGGAACTTTCTCTCTAGAAATGTAATAAGTTGAGCAACACATACCCTTATTCATAAGGGTGGTATATTTAATATACATAAGTTTCCTTAGGATATCACACAAGCCAACACTTCATGGTCTTATATTCCAACTAATAAGGGTTATACTGCTTCACTATATCGGACATTCTGAAACCTTAACTTGCTTAAGGTCAAGTTTTAACCCTTTTTTCATATCCTATATGGAATAATCAGAACAGACTTAGAATGTACCTATTAAAATCAAGTGGTTATAATGAGTACTTAGCCAAAAATAGACAAAGAAGAATTTTGCAAAGCTTGTCATTTTTCATATTATGTCCTACATAATATGACTTTTCATTTTAGCTTCTCAATTAAGCTAAAATGTGTAAAGAGGTGTCCATTAGATTCTATTATCCTTCAATTATGTGTGAATTATGTACTTAAGTAATCTCCTCCTTGATCTCATCAAAGAGTTCTAATACTCTTTCCATTAGTATCTCTACTTCATTCTTAGTCTCAGATAATTTTTCAAAGGTCTTAGATTTGAACTTCATAAAGTACATATATCCATACCTAGAGACATCATCTTTGAAATAATGAAGTAGAAATATTCTTCTTTAGCCTGACTAGATATGGGTTAACATACACCTAGATGTACGAGTTCTAACAACTCATTAACCCATTCTCCATGTCTACATAAAGTTAAAGTGTAGATTGATCTAAATCAACCCATTTTCTCTTAAAATGAGTATTCACACTTAACATGAGAGTTAGCATATCAAACATGATTATCGACTCTGAAACTTCGACGGGGCCTCTCCTTTTCAGGGAAGTCCGTGAACCCAGATCATCACCTCAAGAGGGGATGAGAAAGAAAGGAAGAAAACATGGAAAGAAACTCTCACCTCAGTCCCACACTCACATTGATCCCCGAACTTTCATCTCTTGGCGTCGCTCGATCACCAAAGAGACGGTTCGGGTCATGTGGGAGGAGGGTGAGAAGAAGAAAATTAAGACATGTGGTCGCTAGGAACCGTGGGTTCTAATTTATGAAATTAAATTGACCGTGTGTACCTTAATGTGAAGAGTGTGGGTCAAAGCTTCTCCTTCTTCGACCGGCCGATGAAGAAGAGTCCTCAACGCGTGGGTGCTTGATTTTCTATGCAACTAGACAAAAAACAAGTGAAAAGACTATTAGAACTAAACAAAGTGGAGTATATATAAAGAAAATGACATGAAACACACAATTGACTAGAAACTGACTAGATTCAGGTTATCTCTATCCCCATTTTTATTTTCGTATTAACAAACTAAAAAATGCAAAAATGTAAAAAAATGATAGGAGGATGGAGAATCAGGAAACAAAGAGATAGGAAAAAGAACAGAAAGATTATGATAAGAATAGAGAAAGATATGGCCAAATCTAGGTTGTTGAAAAAGCCAAGTAGCAGTCCAGGATTTATAAGGTGCGACTTTGCTTCTGCGCTCGTCACAACCAGCTCTGACCTTGAAATCAAGTAGCATCAATTGTAAACTGAAGAAAACTTGGAGAGGAATAACTTTAATGAAGAGAGCTCGGGCAGCAGACATCCACACGCTGCTGTAGAGGCCGAAGAAGAGAGACCTGACAGATCACCTGCAGACCAGCCTTCCTCTCTCTTGAACCAATTTTTCTCTCTCTAAAAACTCCAAATTCTCTCTCTAAAAATCCCAAAATGGATGCAGGATGGAGCTTGGACATCTTGAGATACCTGGGGGGTCATGCACATGCCTCTGGAATGACCGGAATCAGAGTTTATTTATAGGAGAACGACTGGTCTTATCCGAGCTAAAAAACAGGTGGATTGCGCCCTACCCCAGGGCGCATGCGCCCTGGTGCAGGGCACATGCGCTCCACTGAGTGGCACATGCGTCCCCTGGAAGGGGCGCATCTTATCCTTTCCAAAAATTTTGGTCTTATCTGGATCGATCCGTTCAGCGGTAGAGTCCCAGTGAAAAATTGGTTCCCTCGTGCCTCAAGTGTAGGGCGCATGTGCCCTCAAGTCAGGGCACAAGGCCATGTGCCTCAGGGGTAGGGCGCATGGGCACATGCTCTGGGTTCTGGGTGCATGTGACCAGGGACCCGGGCGCATGGGACTGTTTTGCACATCCTTCTTCCGGAAGCCATTGCGAACACTCCCGAACTTGGAATTCGACGCCGTTTGTTGCGTTGAAAAGATAACAGGCTGAAGAAGACTCTATAGCATTGTATCATCCATCACACTCTCCAAAACTTCATAATTTTGTCTGGAAGTTAGGATAGTGTACAGAAGATCCGATACTGGTCAAAATGACTCCGACGGCAAACCGGAAAGGCACGGTATGCAACAAAACTTGTCCGGAGTGTGACTATGAATGTAACCTTCAATGTATGATCATTAGGTATTGGTCATTCAGCCATTTTCCGTGTTTACACGATTTACGTGTGGCTTTCGCTCGGAAATTATGGCTTTTTGCGTAAAACCTCGAAAAACATCTAATTTCGTTCGGCGAAGCTCCAAATGAACTTTAAAAGACTCGGCATCATTATAAGGTCAATCACAAATATTACACTATAAAACATGAGTTTTATGCTCTGAATTAGGCAAATTTGGCGTGTCTATAGCTTGCCTCGCCTTGATGTCGGGTTTGTAAGGGAATGTCATGTAATGAAACGGAGTGATTCGTAGTGAACTATAATGGAATGTAAGTGAGCGTAGATGATTGTAGTAGAATGGAATGATGATGGACTGAAAAGGTGGCATCAAGGTGTAGATATAGACACGCTTATCTACTCGATCCAGCAAAATGAATCTTGCTGAGTATTCTAGATCACTTTCATGTTCCATCAAAACATCATATAATTGATTGGTAAAAGACATGCCATTGGCACGAGAGATGAAAAATAAAGCATAAAGAATAAAAGATGTAGCCAACCCTCAACGCGGTGAGGAGTCCTCGAATTCGTAGGTTCATCATTAGCCAGCAACCCGAACTTTGCGGTGTTCTTGTACTGTGATGGGCTAAAGTTTTAAAAGAGAAATTGATTTTAAAATGAAAAGAATACCAATCCATCATATTTGGAATCTCAAGTTCATTCAAGTTTCACCAAAATACTCAGTTTAATTCTGAGTGGAATAATCTCAAATTCTAAAAGGGTTCATTTAAGCATAACAAAATTGCTCGGGTATCGTGAAAACCATGAATCACGCTCTGGCAGAAAATCGAGTATTCAAAAAATGACAAAACAAACTTAAGCCATAGTGAGATTGAAAGATAATGGTGGGACTAACATAGAATGATGGGAAAGAAGAAATAATGGCATGACAATTGCCATGGTGGGATAAAATAAAAGACACGGTGGGATAAAAAAAAGGAAAGAATAAAACATGGTGGGATAGCATTGGTAATGATGAAGAATGAAAAGGAGATGGATGTGAAAACATAGAAAATTATGTAGCAAAAAGTTGAAGATATAGATTATCTATTGGAGGTCAAGACACCCAATTAGGAACCATCGTCCCTCCAATGTTCAATTTTGGCTTATTTGTGAGTGTGAAGAAATGACCAAGCCGTCGTAGATTTTGTTGAAGGGGATCTCGGGCCCTGTCATCTTCACGCTCAAGGTCTTCAACATTAATGCATATAATACTTATCAAATGGACCTAACATAACTAAATGACAAATGATAAGAGTGATGTGAAGTGCAAAATGGAGTGATGGTGATGATGTGAGATTGATGAGAATGTGGATGAAATCTTCAAGCGTGGTCTATCAACTTGCATCGACTGCCTGATTTATCAGCATCTCTAGTCCATCCTTGTCTCTCCTTCTGACGAAATACAACACCACGATCATGCTCAGTTGGGTGGCGCTTCCTCTCTTTTCACCACAGGGTTGGCATGACGTTCCTTCCAGAACACCGATCTCACCACTTCACCTGTTGGACTTAAAAGGTTGCCTGATGGCCCTTCTCTTTTGCTTCTTCAGTTCCTGAAAACACTTAACAAAGATGATTAAATTTTCATCATGACTCATCCCTTTGCTTGTATATTATTTGCCTTGATTTTGAGTCAAAGGGAAGAGCCTTCTTAACAAGGTAGAATAAAACAAATCTATACTATCTATTAGAAGTGCAAGTATGTCTTTTGTCGACAAGCACCTGACCAACCGTGGTGTCTAGATACATCTTATGTCCCAATTTACATTTACGGTCGTTGGATCAATCAACTCTAACCCGTCCGCCGCATCGGCTGCGATTCACCCTAGCCGCCCCCTCACCAGACGGAGAAGCACGTTTACTTTTCCGGCCGCCTCTATCTCCCAGCATCACTCCCCGTCGAAGGCCATCTCCCGGCCATTGTCTACCTCCACAGTGGAGGATTTGTCCTGGAGTTCCTGGAGTTCATCCTGCAGAGCTCCCCCGTGGCTCTTCGCCTCCCCCTACACATTTGTCTTCCCCGGTTGCGGTAATCTGTTGGCTCTAGTGTGAGCCATTTGCCATCCTCCTCCAGATTCCTCCCCCCCTTCTCCATCCTTTTTACCGCCGCTTCCTTTGTTCCTTCTCCGGCCTATCCGTTACTTGGTTCCGTTTCCCTTGCACCGGACAGCGCGGGATTTTCCCTTTTAATGTTCAAGATTTGAGCTTTGTTGCAGAGACACTGGGTTGGCCTTCGTCGGTCTGTAGGAGAAGGAGACAGGTGCGAGAGAGTTCTAGCAGAGAGAGAGAGAGAGAGAGAGAGAGAGAGAGAGAGAGAGAGAGAGAGAGAGAGAGAGAGATGAAGATCCAGTGTGACGTGTGTGAGAAGGCGCCGGCGACGGTCATATGCTGTGACATCTGCCAAGTAGAGCTCCCCTGTTCTTACCACTGTATTTGATTTTCAGTTTTTTTTTTAATCCATCTTGTAAACATCTCTTGCTGTTCCAAGAAGATTGGAGCCTCTTCGTGTAAACACCCGGAACGGGACATCCGCGGATCTCCCCCTCCCGGAACCCTTACGCCCGCCTCGGTGACTTGGTGGTTGGGATGTTAGTCGGTGTGGTCGCCAGGAGCCAAAGACTCCAAAACATAGTGGAATGAAAAGAAATGAAATGGAGAAATGACCGTCGTACCTTTGGAAGCGGGGAGATTGTTGGGTTCCGACTTCTCCTCTCTCGGTCGGCCGAAAGAAGAGAGCTTAGTGAGTCCTTCGTCTTCGATCCGGTTGAAGCTCCGCTTCAATCGGATTTACCTAAGAATGTCCATAAGAAAACATAGAAACAAGTGAAAGGTTCATTAGTTCTAATGACAGTGTAGAATCATGCTCAAATTCAAATGTAAACACGAAAGAGGGAAGGAACTGACCGGATTGGGACTAAATCCCAACCCCTATTTGGAAGGTTTTAAATATATATATATGTGATGCAAAATGATCTAAGACATGCTAAATAACTTGATGCACAGTGATAAGATGAAAAAGGAAGACAAAGACCCTATTAAACGGACGATCGGAGTCCAAAAATAACAAAACAAGCTTCGTCCTTCCTGGTGCCCTGTATATAGGGCGCCAGGAGAAAGTGCCCCCTTTATAGGGCGCGTTGACCAAGTCAAAGCGCCCTGTATACGGGGCACTAAGTCTGGCCCGAACAGATTTTCTTCTCCTCTTCGTGGCGCTGCTCCGGAGTGCTGGGTGGCTTCCGGGACGAAGTAGGGGCTTCTCCTTGTAGACAATACTCAAATGAAGCCAATGAAAAGGAGTTTGGGTGCTGAATGCAAGAGGAGAGACGAGTAGAAGCTCTCAAAGTCAGAGAAAAATCATTTTTCTGGGTGACAGAAATAGAAGGTTTTTAGGGTTTTTGGTGGACGATTTTGGATCGATTTGAAGGCTTGTGGGGGATGAGAATGGCTTAGAAACGTGGTGTTGGATGAGCTATAGGGTGGCACGAAGTTGGAACCTCCTTTTGGTCTCAAATAGGGGTCTATTTATAGCCCAAAAGAGGGCACTTTGGCCATTTTCGAAAAATAGTGCCATGTGGCATAGCGCCCTATATATGGGGTGCCAGCATCATGAGATATGTCAGGTCGACAAGACAAGTCACTGCGGGGGGTCAAATCGGCCTGTCAAATCAATTTAATTTGGATCCAGGCGCCCTGTATATAGGGTGCCTGGTGCCCTGTATACAGGGCGCCAGGTGCCCTGTTTATAGGGCGCCTGGTGCCCTATAAACAGGGCGCCTGGTGCCCTATTTATAGGGCGCCTGGTGCCCTATAAACAGGGCGCCTGGTGCCCTATAAGTAGGGCGCCAGGTGTCCTTATACACAGGGTTTTGCCCTCTCTGAAATGTGCAAAAGACCTTAATTTTTCCGGAAAACTCGGTTCCCTTGAAAGGTTACTCAAATATTCTTCATGAAAACAAGAATTTGAGTTCTCCAACTAGGCCAAAATTGCGTGTCTACAGCTTGCCTCGCCTTGGCGTCGGCTTTGTAGGGGCGTGACACGAATGAAATGTAGGCGAATGTAGCGAAGCGTAATGAGGCGTAGCGGAATGAAGTGGTAATGGACTGAAAAGTGACGCCAAGGTGTAGATTTAGACACGCCCTCATTGGCCTAGTTGAGTGGAATAAAACTTTACCGGACTTCGAGATTACCCTTTGTCTTATCGAAACCTTCCCTCTGGTTGATTGGTTAAAGAGAAAAACAGTACTGAAAATAACTAAAATCCCACGTGGGGGAGAATTGTTACCGGCCAGGACCCGAACTGCATGGTGTGCTGGACTCGGTAGAAATGCATTGAAAAGTAAATTGCGAAAAGTAAAGAGGAGACAGCCAATCAACAAAGGTTGGGTTCTTCAAATTCATGAGGTTTACTCAGAAATACCGGTTCAGTTTGACATGGAAAAACTTCTTATTTCGATGAAATCATTGTCAAAACCCGTTGGAAACCAATTCTCTGAAAAATCAAGACCTTTTCTAGGGGCTATAAAAGACCATCTTTAAAAGGGTGCACGATGCGACTGGAAGGAGGTTTTAGCATTATTAGGAAACAGGAAATGGTTGTGGTGGGATGATGCATGATGGTGTATGAAATGATGCATGCTGGGTTTAAAGAAATAAGTATAAAAAAATAGTTGAAGATATAGGTTGACTATAACGGGTCAGGACATCTATGAAGAAACCGTCGTCCCCTCATATTCAACTTTGGCCTATCCGCAAGCCTAGGGAATGACTGAGCCCTCACTGATTTTGTTGAAGGGGTTCTCAGGCTCAGCCCCCTCTAGACTTGAGGTCTTCAACATATCAAATATTATTTATTTTGATAGATGCTAATAGGGGTCAGAGTAGTCTTCAACATACCTAATAGGGGTCAGAGTAGTCCACTTTTTTTTTTCAATTTTTGATTTTTTTTTGTTGTTTTTCCTTCCTCTATGTTTCTGGGGATATGAAGCTGGTATGCCTTCTCCTATTCCTGCATCCACTTGAGAGAAAATATTAGAACTTTATTTTGGCTTAGTCCCTTGCAAGGAGAGGGCAAAGTTGCCTTGATCTTTTGTCAAGGGACATAGGCCTTATCAAGGTAAAGATAACAGAAAAATATAAGTATGCACAAAAGGAAGTATGCAAGACTGAAATTAAACATGAATGCAAAGGCAGCTAGCCAATTTAGGAAGCAAATTTTAGGTGTTTTGAAATTTTTGATTTGTTTGGGTTTTGATGGTTTTATAATGTTTTTGGTATTTTGGTATTTTTATGATTTTTTGGTATTTTGGATATTTGATTTTTAAAATTTTTGATTTTATGAATTTGTTTGGTTTTTTTTTGAAGTTTTTTAAATTTTTTTTTTGTTTTGATGTGAAAGAAACGACCATCTCATCCTTTGCCCTGCTTGCCACAGGTGCCTCTCATTGTTACCTAAGGGTTAAGGGTAGGCATCACGTGTAAGAGAGTGCCTAGTCCGAGATCTTTTGACCTTCCGCCTTTGATAGGCTATGGCTCTTCTTGGATCCAGTCGGTCAACCTTACCCGCAAGGTTAAAGAGGGAAGAGGATTGGTGGTAAGTCCTTAGTAGGATTCGGGGTGTCGAATTTGTTTCTCTATTAGTGCCCGCATTGCCCGTTTGGGATTTGATATCCTTGGGTCCTTCCTTCTAGCCCTTTTCTTTGATGGCCCACATTCGGACAGGTCTCTCTTTTTCTTTTGCTTGATTTTGACCTGAGGGGTTCATTGCCCATCTTTTGGAGCCTTTTTCTTGGGCTTTTGTTGGTACACATTCAGACAGGTCTATTCTTTCGCTGACCTGAGGGGTCATTGCCCATCTTTTGGCACCTTTTCTTTTAATAAGAAGTCAGACCTTCAGAGGCATTTCCCAACTAAGGCAATGGGCATTTTCGATACTCCTTATTCTAATCCCTTTCATCTATTCCGGACCGAAATAAGAAGAGAATGGGATAGGGTTGACCTTCTTTTGCCAAGTGTTGCCTAGCTTTCTCTCTGACTTCCAGTCATCGGACTTCGAAACCTAGGCGTGTAGTGTGTGCAGCATGATGCCTATCCTTATTTCCCTAAGCGACAAGTTGATGCACCAGGCAAGTAAGCGTTAGATGCTATCATTATACTTCACACCTTTGTTTTTATAGATTTTTTTGTGATTTTTGTTTTAAGGGAAATATTTTTTGAGGTACACCATTCCAGGGATGAGCTAGTTCTTCTCCTTCTGCATTAGTCAGCTTATATGAATTACCGGGATAAAGAGCAGAAATTACATACGGACCCTCCCAATTAGGTTGAAGTTTGGAGCGGGGACTGCCCGGCTTAACAAATATTCTTTTTAGCACAACCTCACCGACTTCAAATTTTCTCTCCACCACCCTCTTCTGATAAAATATTTTAAGTCTATTTTGGTAAGATCTAGCATGTTCGGCAGCGGCCAGCCTCCTTTCATCCAAGAGTTCGAGTTGCACGAGAAGAGAATCTCGACGTTCATCCATTGGGATATCTCGATCGATATGGACTCGGAGAGAAGGAATGATTACTTCGTATGGAACTACCGCCTCCATCCCGAATGCCAAGGCATAGGGGGTCTGACCCGTTGGGGTTCGAATAGAAGTGCGGTAGGCCCATAGAGCATCAACTAACTTATCTGGCCAGTCTGTGAACTTGCTAGACTTACAAATCTTCTTAATGATCTTTATCAGGGTCTTATTGGTGGCTTCAGCTTGACCGTTGCCTTGAGGATAATATGGAGATGAATGATGCAATATGATGCAAAACCTGTTGCAAAGGTCACGTAGCTCCTGAGAGATGAATTACGGTCCATTGTCGGTGATGATGTCGCCTGGGATCCCGAACCTGGCAATGATATTGCGCTTGATGAAGGTGCAGACTGTTGATGCCTTGATCTCCACATATGCTTCCGCTTCCACCCACTTGGTGAAGTACTCCGTTGCAGATTTGGTTTTGTTTGTGGAGTTTGGGTCACCGAGGGGTCCGATAACATCAAAAGCCCACATAGCGAAGGGCCATGGGGCGTGGATCGGATGAAGGGAAGATGCGGGAGAGTGAATCTTGTCGGCGTAGAGTTGGCATTGATGACAATGCCGGACAAAGATCGAGCAATCTTCTTCCAGAGTAGGCCAATAATACCCTTGTCTGATGATCTTCTTGGCGAGGGCTTGAGCATTTACATGGCCTCCACATACTCCGGAGTGTGCCTCTTTGAGTACCAATTCAGCCTACGCATCTTAACAGAACACCGGCCAAACTCCTTTTGTAAAGCACCCCGCCTAAGATGGTGTATCTCTGGGAGACTCTCCTTATGGCTTTCTTCTCTTTGGCAGTTGATCCTGGTGGGTACGTCTGATCCTGACAGTAATTCGCAATCTCATGATACCATGGTTTTTCACCCTCTTCTAGTTCCTCCAACTCGACCAAAGATACTTTCTCCTTTTGCTCAATGTACTTTTTCCTTTCAAACTCCTCCTTAACCTTCAAGAACCGTGCATCTTCTACTGCCGGAATGGTACGTCGGCGGACATAGATCGTCCTAACCTGTCTGCCTAGCGGGACAGATAGTGAAGATGCCAGAGAGGCAAGAGCATCGGCAAGAATATTTTGAGCACGAGGAACGTGAATGAATTCGAGTTTGGAGAATAGCTTGATGTAGCAAGTGGTGAGTTCTTGGTATGGTCTGAGCCCAGGATGAGATGTGCGGTATTTGGCCAGTACTTGGCGGAGTATCAACTGACTATCACCAATTACCCTTAGTTTAGTGACACCATAGAAGTGAGCGGCCTCCAGTCCGGCCAACAAGGCTTCATACTCAGCTATATTGTTTGTTGCTGGAAAATGGAGCTGAAAAGCCTGTGGAATGGTGACACCTTCGGGTGACAGAAGAACAATCCCTATCCCTCTACCCTGGGAGTTTAATGCCCCCGTCAAAATATAAAGTCCATAGATTGGAAGATCGAATGGACATCAATTCTTTATCGGGAAATTTTGACTGGATAGGGTCAAAGATTGGGATAGGATGATGGACAAGGTGTTCAGCGATTGCCTAGCCCTTGATTGCCTTCTGTTGGATGTAGGTGATGTTGAACTGAGAGAGGAAGAAACCCCAATGTTTGATCAATGTTATCCTTCTCCTCATATCGGATTTCATCCAGCTGAATTGCATTTTCTAGATACTCCGGTAGCTTGGCACATTCTAAGCTCTTCTGGGCTAACTGATGCAAGTATCTTCCTGGAACTCTTCTACCTCTGATTTTTTTTTTCTATTTTTATTGGAAACTAAACCTAAGGAAGAAGAAGGTAAATAAAAGGAGGAAGAGGAGGTGGATGGAGTAGAATTTATTGGAGAGGATGGAGGGCAAAGAAGGTCAATCAAGGATCCGGTGGCTCCTTGGGTCGAATGCCCTTCCGAGGCAAGTTGAGATGTTTCCTCGATCAAAATTTGAGTTTCAAGGAGGACGTTGTTTTTTGGGGAGTGCTAAACATAAAGACAGAATGGGCTTCAGGTGCCCGATTTGGGTTAAAATCAACTACGGGAGTCAAAGTAGGCGAAGATATTGATAAAGAGGGGAAGACTTCGAGCAAGGTTTGACAAAGGGGGCTTTCGGGCCCAATGTTGACAGAAAGAGGTGATGGGCCAGTAGGCCGGATGATCATAGAGGAAGATGGGTTCATGGACCCAATAAGAGGAGGATGCGGGCTTAAGGGCCCGGGTTTAGGAGATGGGCTCGAGGGCCTAAGAATTGGATTAAATGGGCGCAGAGGCCCGGATTCAGTAGAGGGGCTCGATGGCCCAAGAGTTGGAGAAAATGGGCACAAAGACCCGGATTCAATAGAGGGGCTCGATGGCCCAAGAGTTGGAGGAAATGGGCACAAAGGCCCAGATTCAATAGAGGGGCTCGGTGGCCCAAGAGTTGGAGAAAATGGGCACAAAGGCCCAGATTTAGTAGAGGGGCTCGGTGGCCCAAAAGCAACAAGTGGGTTCGTGGACCCATGAGTTGGGCCTGGGGGCCTAGAAATAGGGATCGGGCCAAGAAGCCCGGGGAGAGCGTCATAGTGAGTTGGGGCATCGGCCACAAAAGATGACGTAATGAAGGAAGGCCCTCGTGGAGTTGGTTGGACTTTTTCTCGAGTCGGTTTGGCAATATGACCCTCAGGTGGGTTGACAGGTGGTTCAGCCTGGAGTGGTTCATTACTTGACTCTTCTTCATCAGTGGAAAACAAAAGGGATATTTCTGGATACAAGTCATCTTCAGGGTCGTTGGTTCTTCTTCTCTTCTCTTGCTCCATCTCTTGTCCTTCCTCGTTCTCAGCCAGTTGAATGGTTTCTTTCTTGATGAAATTTTTTTGTAAGCATCCAGAAAAGTATCTGCTTCTGAGATTCTGACCATTCGCTATCGTTCCATCATATCCAACCCCACTTTTTGGTTGTAACCTCACTAGATTGATTGGCTCAGCTATGCCTTGCAGTTCTTTGCATAGTCCTCGGCCCTTCTGGTATCCCAAACTTTTCATTATATGCCACCCAATAGTTTCATTATCTTCCCTTTTCCTTCTCCACACTTGCCTGGGTTGCCTACTCATTTCTGGAAGATCCAAGATTGTAAAAATTGGCTCGTTTGGCAACCCAAGAGGTGGTGGTGGAGAAGATGGATGATCTAGGGGCATGCTAGTCACCTTAATCACCTGTCCCTTGTAAGGGAATTTAAGACACTGGTGATTGGTGGAGGCGACTGCCTCTAGTGCTTCCAAATAGGGCCGTCCCAGAATAGCTTTGTAGGTTGGATCCATCTCAAGTATGTGGAAGTTAACAGTGACTGTTCGAGGTCCGAGTTTGACACCCAATGTAATCATGCCGTCAGCGGGCTTCTTTGAATTATCATATGCGGTCACTGTTATTTGAGATGGCCGGATGTCCTCCTCGGAGATTCCACAAAGATGTAATGTTTCTGGTGTCAGAACATTAATGGATGCTCCGGTATCGACCAAACATGACTTAATGCCTACTCCGTTGATGTGGACTGTGATGCATAAGGCACATTTCCTTATTTCTGGGTCGGCCAACTCTTCCTTTGTGAATGTAAGGGCCGGGTACTCACTTCTTGGGACCAAAACCGATGAGATCTTTTCCGGGGGGAGGCTCTCATTTACCATTACTCGCTGTAAGTACTGTTGGAGAACCTCTTGATGGACTCTGGATCTTTTGATCTACTCTACGATAGAGATCCGTGCCGGGGTTTTATCAAGATGTTTCAACAAGTCATAGGATGTCCCAGGCAATGGCTCTTCAATGTGTTCTTCTTCTGCTTCTGGTGCCAACCCTGATTGACCGGCCTGGGGAAAGACCCTTTGGAACATGCGCCCACTCCTGAGTACTGTGGCAAGTTGAGGAGCTATAGCTGGGGTGGTAGTGGTGGGTGGTGGGTTAGGTCGAATGATGGGAGCTCTTGCGATGGGTGTAATGATGGTGGTTTGAGGCATAGTAGGGTAGGTAGGTTGTGAAGGTGCAGTTGCTCGGGGCGGGATGATGATGGGTCCTAGTGGTGGTGATGTTTGTGGTGGATTAACCGGGCGGATTAGGGTCCGTCCCGATTGGAGTTGTGTGGTTGGTGGTGTTATGATGGGTCGTGATGGTGCTCGGATGATGGGTGGCCGGTTGGGAGTAATGGGGTTGGTCGATGTAGCTTGGGGTATAGAATGGACGGTTCGGTTGACATGCATGGCGGAGGTGGCTCCCTCAATTTGCCAATTCTGGCCCCGATCATGATACTCCTCAGAAGAAATCATGATGGGATTAACATGTTGATTCCCAGGCACGGGTGCAAGTAGAGGTAAAGGGTTTTGGATAATCCCCATGCCGGGGTTCTGTTGTTGTTGCTGCTGAGCTGGTGCATGCTGCCATCGAGGTTGATTTTCCACTGTTCTGATGTATTCCCCCATTTGGTCCCAGTCAATACTGCCTTGCTCATTAAGATCGTGGATATAGTCTTTGAACTGAAAACAATTTTCCATGGTGTGCCCAGGATATCTATGGAACAAGCAAGATCGCTTCCGTGTTGGCATTTTGAGGCCACTCCGACTTCTCCCTTGGCAATGCAATTTGCCCTGCCGCCATGAGTGCATTAAAGATGTCCACGAGAGAGTACGGCAAAGGCGGGTAATCGTTTCTCTTGGGTCCAACCTTTCGGGGTTCATAGGCCATGGGAGGGGGTGCCTGGTTGTAGTTGGCCAGTTGTTGCCGCGCTGGTTGGGGAACTGGGGCTTGCGGTCGCTGAGGGATCGGGGCTTGTTGTTGACGAGGCTGGAACTGAGGTTGATGTTGAGGTTGACGAGGGTTTATAAACGGTTGGTTTTGTTGAGGGTTCCTAAACTGGTGTTGATAAATTTCTAGGTGGGTTCCCTACAACATTAAGGTTCTCGTTTGTCACTACGCCCTCAGTCACTGGGCCGGTTGTGGTAAAAGTGGTTTTCTTGACAGCTCGGGGTCTAGGATCAAACAAGTTCATGATAGGTGAGTCCCTAAGCTGTGTCTGAATGTACCGTGCCCTCTCATAGAGTTCACTCATGGAGGTGGGGTGATGCAAAGCCAGCATATTCTTTAAGGCCGGAGTGGCATTGGTGATGATCATTTTCACTTGCTCCGGCTCTGAAATGGAATCAGTAAGCTTTTCTGCCATTGACCTCTATCTATCAGCATATCAGGTAAAGTCTTCATCATTTCTCATTTTTTCAGCCATGAGGTTGGTGATGGAATATGTTGGTCCGACCCTATCTTGATATCTCTGCAAGAATTTAGCTCTGACAGTTTCAAAGTTACTCACCTCCAAAAAGTCAAGCGAGTAGAACCACTCCAAAGATGAACCTTCTAATGATCTTCTGAAAAGAAAAGCAAGAGCCCTTGGATCATTTTGCCACATTACCGACTCATAAAGAAAGTCCTTGATATGAATGAAGGGATTACCGGTTCCATTGTAGCGATGGTATACCGGCATCTCAGAGGGAGGTAGATGAAAAGTAGGGAGGGAAGGAAGAGAAATTTCAGGGGCTGCCTTTGTGTCGATCAAACGTCTAAGCTCTCTATACTGCTCATCCATGCGATTGATCTTGTTAATCATGGCCTGATCGACAGAAGGTTCCCTAAGAGGAGGAGGAGAAGTGGGTGCTTGGTGCACCGGAATTGGGATTTGATGGGCCGAAGTGGCCAGATAAGAAGGGTACATTGGGAGATGCACCAAAGGGTGAGTAGGGTTGAGATGATTAGAGGAATAAACTGGTGGTCTAGAAGGAATAACAACATTTGGATTGGGATGATCTAGATTAGCCACCAGATGAGGAGAAATTGGGGCCATGAGCCCGGTATGAGAATGGCCATGAGTGGGCACATTGGGTTGATGTGCTCCTGACCGAGGAGTAGAGATGTGAAGACCACCTTCGGGAGGAATGTGGTCGGCGGGCGACTTGCCCTTAAGGATGGCTTTGATAGCCTGGAGTTGGGTAGGGTCGGCATGAGGGAATGCCTCCCAAAGTGAATTTGGATTGGGTCGAGGTGAAGTTTGACTAGGTTCACGGAGAACTTCAGGTTCATTGACGGCACACACGGCATCAGGGTAGAAATTAGACTGGTCGTATTCCAATTGTAGTTGCTCGTATCTTTGATCCGCCATTCCGATAACTCGACCTGACCTCAAATTCATAAACACGACAGAAAAAGAAGGTTGGCAAATAAAAGTTCAAGGAATTTTTTTTGGTTTTGATTTTTGACCTCTTTTGTTTTGATTTTCTTTTATTTGGACAAGCAAGTTGTCAAGCAAATTAACCTCAAGCAAATTTTTTGTTTTGGTTCTTTTTTAGGTGATTTTGGGATTTTTGTTTAATTTTTAGTCTTTGTTTGCAAATAAGTAATAGCAAAGACTTGGAATGATTAACGCAAAATTTTTTGTTTCGACTTTAAATTAATGGCTTGTTAAGAGAAATATTGTCCACTCAAATAAATGGGTAGGACCCTATGCTCTCACAACGCCGAGCAATCTAAGGTTGTCACTCTTTTCACAATGATAGGTAATAGGTACTCCGGGTTTTGGGATAAAATGGTACAACCAGCCCGATCAGTGAAGAGGGAATCCATCACGTCTGGGGACTTACGGAGGCCTTGATGGAAGCTACCTAGTCCTTCCGAGAGGGAATCCCCGGAGGAGGAGTTGGCAACCACCAAGAGGGGTGTTTGGATGTGTGGGGCTTTGGGAGGAGAGAGCCTCCCTTCTCGGATGACCTAAAGAGACGGGCGAACCCGAAACTCCAATGCAAACTAAATGCAAGTGAAATGTCAAGGAATAAGAAGCAAGCAAGAAGAAAATAAAAGCATACAATGATTAATGAGATGTTGTAGGAAGCAAGTGAACAAGACAATGATATGAAATTAAACTAGGATGGAAGAAAGCACTAATTTAACTAAGCATGCTTTGAAAGGTTTGCTAAAGAAGAACTAGACTTAGAAAGAAATAGGCAAGTATACTTAACAAGGGATGAAAGAAGATGATATCTAAAATACTAAGGTGAAACAAGTTGATTAACAAAGTTGGAAATTAGATCGGTATGCTTTTAAAAGGATAAATAGAGAGCAAGTAAACTTGGAAGAAACAAGATGATGCTTCGAGAAACAAACAAGTATGTAAGCAAGTAAATAGCAATGCAAGGAAATGGAAATGGCTTAAATGAGAACTAAAGTGAAAATAAGCAAGTTTTCAAGCGGACATTCTTAGGAAAGAAGAGAAGAACTCACTAAAGCAAAATTGGTCCCACCCTGGTTGCCAAAAGGTGTAAGCACCCGGAACGGGACATCCGCGGATCTCCCCCTCCCGGAACCCTTACGCCCGCCTCGGTGACTTGGTGGTTGGGATGTTAGTCGGTGTGGTCGCCAGGAGCCAAAGACTCCAAAACATAGTGGAATGAAAAGAAATGAAATGGATAAATGACCGTCGTACCTTTGGAAGCGGGGAGATTGTTGGGTTCCGACTTCTCCTCTCTCGGCCGGCCGAAAGAAGAGAGCTTAGTGAGTCCTTCGTCTTTGATCCGGTTGAAGCTCCGCTTCAATCGGATTTACCTAAGAATGTCCATAAGAAAACATAGAAACAAGTGAAAGGTTCATTAGTTCTAATGACAGTGTAGAATCATGCTCAAATTCAAATGTAAACATGAAAGAGGGAAGGAACTGACCGGATTGGGACTAAATCCCAACCCCTATTTGGAAGGTTTTAAATATATATATGTGATGCAAAATGATCTAAGACATGCTAAATAACTTGATGAACAGTGCTAAGATGAAAAAGGAAGACAAAAACTCGATTAAACGGACGATCGAAATCCAAAAATAAGAAAACAAGCTTCTGTCCTTCCTGGTGCCCTGTATATAGGGCGCCAGGAGAAAGTGCCCCCTTTATAGGGTGCGTTGACCAAGTCAAAGCGCCCTGTATACGGGGCACTAAGTCTGGCCCGAACAGATTTTCTTCTCCTCTTCGTGGCGCTGCTCCAGAGTGCTGGGTGGCTTCCGGGACGAAGTAGGGACTTCTCCTTGTAGACAATACTCAAATGAAGCCAATGAAAGGGAGTTTGGGTGCTGAATGCAAGAGGAGAGACGAGTAGAAGCTCTCAAAGTCGGAGAAAAATCATTTTTCTGGGTGACAGAAACAGAAGGTTTTTAGGGTTTTTGGTGGACGATTTTGGATCGATTTGAAGGCTTGTGGGGGATGAGAATGGCTTAGAAACGTGGTGTTGGATGAGCTATAGGGTGTCACGAAGTTGGAACCTCCTTTTGGTCTCAAATAAGGGTCTATTTATAGCCCAAAAGAGGGCACTTTGGCCATTTTCGAAAAATAGTGCCATGTGGCATAGCGCCCTATATATGGGGTGCCAGCATCATGAGATATGTCAGGTCAACAAGACAAGTCACTGCGGGGGGTCAAATCGGCCTGTCAAATCAATTTAATTTGGATCCAGGCGCCCTGTATATAGGGTGCCTGGTGCCCTGTTTATAGGGCGCCTGGTGCCCTATAAACAGGGCGCCTGGTGCCCTATAAACAGGGCGCCTGGTGCCCTATTTGTAGGGCGCCTGGTGCCCTATAAGTAGGGCGCCAGCTGCCCTTATACACAGGGTTTTGCCCTCTCTGAAATGTGCAAAAGACCTTAATTTTTCCAGAAAGCTCGGTTCCATTGAAAGGTTACTCAAATATTCTTCATGAAAACAAGAATTTGAGTTCTCCAACTAGGCCAAAATTGCGTGTCTACACTTCGATCTCCTCCTGCGAAGATACCAAATTTTCAGGTAAAGGGACCACGGTCCCGGGCAGATGTTGTAAATAAAAACCAGGTTCCTGAAAATCCATCAACTCCACCCATTTAGATAACAAAAACCCATCTTTTGATGGTCAAGAAAGTCGCTCGGTGCAAGTCTTGGTCTTTGCTAAAGAGGCTTTCTGTATATCAACTCTCAAGATCGTCAGAGCGAACTGTAGAATGCTTTAGCTTGAAGTGCACTTGGTACTAGGGCTTAGACAGGATTATGCCATAATTTTCAATTTATTTCTGACTTATTTTATTTTCGTGCTAGGTGTTTCATCCAAGCAAATTAGCAGGAGCTCAAACACCCTCTTTCATCCTGCTCTTATGTTAGGTTGAGATTCTCGAGTCGGTTTTCATTTCCGTTCTGCAACAAGAGAATAGACAGGACAGTGGGATGCTGCTCATAGTATAGTCCGGTTGCTTGAGCAAGTTTGGTAACCTAAAGAGAAGTTTCATGTTTAGATTGATAAAATGCCAAAGCTACCAAATGGGATCAACTAAGATCTTATTGTAGGACATAATGTCTAATTGATTTCACCTTCCAAGCTGCTGAATTTTGTGTTGATCTTTTCTTCACTTGGAGATCTTGCAACTATGCTTATTGGCTTAAGACCTTGATATTTTGGTCCCAAATTTTGAAGTTTAAACATATTTTACCTTGTTGTTCCGTCCTTTTTCGACAAATACAAATATTTGACTGTAAATCAACATTTTACATGTACTTATTAATGTTTCCTATAACCTATTACAATGGGAATTGGAATCAAATATTCTAATAACATTTTATTTTACTAATTGTCGTAAAATTTGAATATATATTGCTAAAAATAATATTATGATAAAATATAAACAACTAAATTATAAAAAACATAATAAATAGTCATAAGAAAGATAAAAATAAGATATTAAAAGGAATATGGATTATCGGGTTGCGGCCGGATCGACCTACTTGGTCAAATTCAGGCTGACCCAAATAGGCAAATCAAGTCACCTCCTAGCTAACTCGAGGCTAGCCCAATGACTAGCCGCAAGGGCACTTAAGACACCACCAAGCCCCTCAAGGGCACTCTTATCCTCCCCACACCTTCCCCACCCCCAATTCTCTCTCTCCCTCTCTCTCTCTAAAAACTTCTTGTATTAATGGAAATCATTAATAAAGTCATAGGGTCCGTCTATGCATGGTGGAGATTCTTTCATTATTTGTTATGTTGTAATCCTGTTTTTTCTTACGTTTCAAATAAATTATGACCTTCTTTAGGTTACCTTTAAAAATCTATTATCGAATTGTGGTATTATAAAATTCAAGTGGATAATCTTTTTCACTTACTTTTGCTTAGAAAAAAAGTAACAATGCAATTTTGGTTCCCTATTGTTAAGATGGGGTAACAAGAACATTCAACCAGTTATGGAAGATAAAATTACATGTGATAAAGTCATTGTGTAGGATTTTTTAAAAATTTTGGTGCCGCTGATTATTAATGTCGGTTTTGATATTTTGAATATGTTTTAGAGAATTATATGATAAAATCACATTCAATTTTTCTCTTAAATCTATACTATAAAATATGTTAATAATTTAGAATGAGATATACGATGCAAGGCTGCTTAATCATCTACTCAAGGTAGTCAATTTAATTATGGCTGATGGTTGAAGAAGTATCATAACATTCTTTCATATCCATATTCTTTGGATGTAAGAGTTTTTTTTGGAGCCGAAGGGTGAATTTTTTGCAATGTTCTCATGTTAGGAATCGTCTTCTAAACTGTAAAGGAAGACTTTCTCTTTCGCCGTCTCTTCTAGATTCAGGTATCCTTGGGTGTTTCTATTTGTTTATGATATTCTTGTTATTTTGTTTTGTATAGGCAGTATATTTTTCCTTATCTTTTTTTCATATATGCCATGTAGTTACTCTTAATTGAACACATACCCCTCTAAAAATTGTTTTTATACCCCGTAAAAATGAAGTGTTATGGACCCTTGCATTGATTTTTCTACTTTTACTTTAACATAACCTTTATTACCTAATGCTATCCACTAAAACTCAAACACTATTATTCATGTTTGTTTTAATCAAGCCTAACACATTAACAAGTCTTGAGGCTTATGCCTCAGAGGCATTGAGAAAACACCTCATCACCTTCTCAAATCTTTATAAATAGAGTCATAAGCACAATATAGAACGAGTGATTTATTTCAACAATAAGCTCTTACTAGGATAAGAGTATAAGACAAATTTGACACTTTTTTCTCTTCTTGATCGATTGTGTTGGATAAGGCTGAAGGACTATGTTCTGGAAGGATTGTTGGGCCAATGGTATGCCTCTTGATTTGCCGTTCCCCAATCTATGTGGGCTAGATGTAAACAAGAATGTGTGTTAGTTCTCATTAGGATAGTACAACTACATAAGTTAATTGTATTTCTTTTCCACCTATTCTATTACTATCTATTAGAAGTGTGAGTGCCCTTTTCATCAACAAGTATATGCCCATCCTTCCTGTCAAAATACATATAGCCTCCGGTCTTCATTTACACCGTTGGATCAATCATCAACATTTAGTTTCTTCCTCCTCCATTGAGATTCCCTCCGCTACCTCCCCAACCCCGATCCATTTCCTCTGTCAGCGGCTCAAAATATCCTTAGAGAAGCTCTCGGCCCTCCCCCCATCACCGCCTCACCCCACTCCATTTTCTTTGCCATCCTGGAACATCTGCATCTTCATTATGTAAGGATCTCCACTTCTGTAGACACGCCAATTTGGCCTTATTCAGAGTTTAAACCATTATTCCATTGGCAACATCTCTTTTAAACCATCAAAATCATGATGAACCACCCTTTTGGATGATCTGAGGTGCTTATTGGAAATATGAGGATGATTTTCTAATTTCTAATCAAATCCGTGTTTGCCGAACAAGAGACTCTTGGTGGTGTGCCAGATTATGCTTTTCCCAGCATATCCTCTAATTAAAAATTTTTCACAGGATTATGTAGACTTCAAATGAAAAAGTATTCAACATCAATAATCTTCCTCTCTGAGTCCTATTTTCAATTCAACAAACGGCATTCAATTCGGATCTACCATTTGTCCGCAGCGCCTTTTAGAATTCAGACGTGCAGTTTTGTCCGCACGCAGCACCTATCAAGCCCAATTGCATGCAAGCCCAGCCCATTGGGCACATATCTGACAAATTCACGACCTTACCTTCTTTTTTCCTCCTCCATATCACTTATTATAGTATCTGGAAGCTTTATGGTCGAAATTAGCATCATCTAATGATGGCAATCCAACTTGTTGTCTTGTATATCAAGACTTGCCATTTTTAGACTAGATTTGTTTCCTCTTCAAGTGGAGACATATTTTGAACATGGGAAAGGTGATCCATGGTTTAAAATATCTCTAAATCATTTAGTTAAGTTTCTAGATGCCTCAGTATGAAAATCAGCAACATTAAATGGAGGAAATCCAACCTATGGTCGGATGTATCAAAACTTGCTATTTTTTGACATGGTTCTCATCCCCTATAAAGGGAGACTCATATGAACGACCTAAGAAGGGCATCCCCATCCTCCCGAACTCCTCTCTTCATCCTCCAGACACCCTAGGCTTTTCCCAATCTCCCCAAATCTTTCTATCTTCGTCCCGGTGCCCGAAAATCATCCCAAAGTGAAGAAGAAGCCGGTCTATGCTCCGACGTGCTGCACTTCTGATCATCGGCTTATACATATCTTTATAGTTATTTTTCGGCCTAAAATTTTCATAAGAAGTGTGGCTCATAAAGAAATATTTCATATCCAACAAACGGAGATCAATTCTGACATTCCCTCAGTTTGTTATGGCTTCAACACCGGCGCTGCACAGACAGATCCGAAGTCTTCTCTTCTAAGTCATTGTTTTCTCAGTCAATTTCAGTACATCTAATGGTGGATTCAGCCTATACATCCTTCATAGAAATTGTTCCCCGATGAGTCCTCTTTTATTTACAACAAGAATCATTCAATTCAGATATCTTTGGTTCCCATAGCATGTCCTACATCGACATTGTGCTGGGAGTTTCCCGAACTTCATTGTCCAAGATCCGAATTATTAGTTGCACAAATACATCAAGCTAGCATTGGTTGGACTCTTCTTCATCGGCCGTCCGAAGAAGAAGAAGGTTGAACTCACATCCCAATCTCCCATGCTAAGGTACACACGGTCAAATCAACTTCTTTCTATTTTCATTACATAAAGCGGAGCCCGCGGCTCCTGGCGATCACAATTTCTCTTATCATTTTATAAGTTCATCTCCTCCTCACTCTCCTCCAACATGACCCGAACCATATCCGATGCTCGAGCAACACCGTGAGATGAAAGTTAGGGGATCAATGTGAGTGTGGGACCGAGGTGAGGACTTTTTACCGCTTTCCGAGTGTTTTACTATTCACTCCCCTTTTGCCCATTCTATCTTTCACCTTCTCTTGAGGTGCCGATCCGGAACCCATTTTCGGAGTCGACAGCTTTTTGGCGACCACGGTGGGACAACCAATGTCTTTAACCGTGCTAGCTTGATTTGTTTGTGCAACTAGTTTCATTCTAATTCAATTCTAGTCACTAGATTGTTTGTTTTGCTGCATGATTGCTTGTCCTGTTTGCATATCGCATGCTCTATTTACTTCATTTCATTTCATGTTTTTTCACATTGATTGCTTCTTCTCCTCTTACCCTCTATTTTTAGTTTTGCATTAGCTTTTTGCATCGGGTACCGGACTTGCTCCGATCCGTAGGACATTCGAGGTGGGGGCTCTCTCTCCCAACACACCCTCACCCTCCAAACACCTTCTTGGTGGATTCTAACCTCTCTTCTGGGATATTCCTTCCTAGTTGATTTGGTTGTTTCCATCAAGACCTCCGTAAGTCCCCATTCGTGGAGTATTCCTTTCCGCACGATTGGGCCGGTTGTACCACTTTCCTAAAACCCGAAGAACCCAAGTACCTACTCGTGGTGATTGAGTGATAACCATAGGTCTTGAAGATTGAAGCAATAGGAACCATACCCATTTGAGTGAACAATTGCTAACAATCTATCTAATTTAAGGTTTCTGTAAGGAATCAATACATGACAGCGGAAAAATTTTTGATTCCATAAAACCATGATCTTTGCCTTGATCGATGCCGAACGAGTAAAACCGGGAACCGAATATGAAGTAGAACGAGAGTACCTCATGGGATTTCTCAAATCCCTCACCATGGATGAAGAGAGGACATTCCTCCTTGCTGAAAATCGTTCAAGTGTCCGGTCTCTAGCTGTATCCACATGATCTGCTTGAATAGACGAGTTCTCTCTTCCTTCGGGCCTCCAGAAACCTCCCAGATTCAAGCTTGACCATGGGAGATCACCTTCTAGAGGAGAGAGGAGAGAGAGAGGAGGCTTGGGACGTGCTCCAGCCCTATGGCTTTTTAGGGTATGGCTTCATAAGCCATTTATATATAGAAGATGGAATTTTTCACAAAAAACCAAAACTACTATAAAATTGCGTCCATGCCCTCATCTTATTGACCAGATCTATTGTGTGTGACCCACTAGGTCCAATAGTCAATTTGGTTGAAGCCTTAATTAATTTAAAAGAACAATTCCTTTAAATTAAATCAAAACCGTTATCCGATAACAGTTTTTACGGCTTTCTGATCATAAAGGGTACAAGCCACATCCTATGATCCCAAATAACATCCATTGAGCCTTTCCATCATCAATTACCACACGGATTTAAATCCTCGTTCATACAATGTCCCGGTCGGTCAGGGGTTCGGCACTGACTGTCAACCCTTAAGTATTCCGACACTATGAAATCTTGTACTCAAGAATGGATCAACTGGAAAACTCCTTTTACAATTATCCTATCTACCTTGGCCAAGGATTTAGAGTACTATCCATAGGACATTCTCTCTCTCCTACCGAGAGTGAACGATCCCCTATTGTCCGCTCAATTGCCTCCACCGGGTTTCCCATATACCCAATCTATTAACTATATAGGACCACAATACTAAGTGATCCATCAGTCAATAGTCAAAGTACATAGTACGCCTGGCAAGACATCTTTGGCGACTCAGGTCAAAGATCCAACCGTGCTATTGAGATGTAAGAATAACCTGATAGACAGTTCGGTAAGATACCGATCAGGTTTTCCTAAACTGGTCAGTTCAGTGAACTCATTCCACTAATGAGCACATGTGTGTGTATCTCAGTGTCCCCACACTGATGACCAATGAGATCGGTCATTCTCATCTTATGAGAAGACATCACACACACTAGTCTATCCAGATTCTTGATGTCCTGTCTCTAGGATCCTATGACTAGGAACATTTAGATCACATACCTCTAGATGATCAATCTCATTATCATGATCTCATCATGATTCAATCATCATTGCATATGATTAAGGACCTCATTACGATATATGCTTCTAATAAAAGCTAGTAACGAAGTTTTGCCTATTTAATTGAATGAGATATTCCTAGAAATGTCGAATCATATCATATATGATTGGCTTGTAGGGCATACATTTCTATCAATCTACCACTTGCACTAAAGCCAATCACCCATCTGGCTGATCTCTATCAGCTCAAGGTGAAGCCCAAACACTCTTTGAGTAACTGCTTCAGTTAGTGGATCTATAATGTTATAGGGTGTTTGGTAACTCTTTTAATTTTGAGTCAACCTCGTTTTTAAAATCAAGATTATTTGTATTCTTATTTTTAAATTTAAAATCAAAAGAGTCTAACCATTTTATGTTTGGCAAAACTGTCACAATTTTTAAAATTTATAGAATACTGTTTGGCTCCACCGGCACCTCCACCGGCCGAAGTCCGCCGCCCCATCCGCGACTGCCGACGTCGTCCACCCCACCCCCCGCCATCGTCGACCCCCCAACCCTCCGCGGAAAACCACGCCCTCTGCCGGAGTCCGCCGCCCCCTCCGCGACAGTGGCCGTCCACTCCCGCCCCGCGGACAGCCGCGCCACCTGCAACCTCGCCGCCGCCGCGCACACCCCCCACACCCCCCACACCCCCGCACAGCCCCGCACACAACCTCCCGCCGCCGCCCCCCCCCCCCCCGCGCAGCCTCGCCGCCGCGCGGCCCCGCCTCCCCCCTCCGCGCACGCCCGCGCCACCTGCAGCCTCGCCGCCGCCCGCGCGCACCCCACCACCCCCCGCACAGCCTCGCCGCCGCACGCGCCCTCCCGCCGCCCCCCCCCCCCCCCGCACAGCCCCGCAGCCTCGTCGCCGCCGCACACCCCCCCCCCCCCGCAGCCTCGCCGCTGCACAGCCCCGCACACCTGCCGCACAGCCTCGCCGCCGGCACCGCACAACCCCCCCCCTCCCGCTGCGAGACGGGCCACCATAGACGTGGGGGAGATGGGTGACGTGGGGAAGACGGGTGAGCGGGAACAAGCACCCGCTTCTTTCCCGAAAATAAAACAACTTTTTCCTTGTTTTATTTTCGGGAGAGATATTAGAAGTAGGTCTCTTTGTTTTCAAAAAAAGAGGAGTGGGTAGAAGACGTGACCAAACACCTCTCTTTCCCTATTTTCAAATTTTAGGTAAAAAGGAGAGGAAAAAACGTTTCCAAACACCCTATTATTAACGGAAGATACACTATCTTTAATTATATCTTTATCAACTGCATTCTCTCTGATTCTATGGTATTGCTATAGAAGTTTGAAACTTCTAATGAGACTTTGGATCTACCCCATTGTTTTCGCAAAACAATACACTTTCAGAGAAAGTTAGGACAATCCCATAAGCTAGATGAATATCTTCATCTAGTCAGCTTCTCAAGCAATATACATTCATTATTCAATCTACTTTAGATTAGTTGTAGAATTAGCAGTGTTCTCTTGCATGGAACTCTTTCAGCTCACTGCACCACCATTATATTGACTTATTATCAGACTTATCTGATTAGAAGCTTGTGTTCATAAAACTACAAGACCTCATGTCTTATCCTCCATACATTAGAGATATATGCTTAGTGCTTCTCAAGTACTCAAGGACACATCTCTTAATTATCCTGTGACTCTCACAAGGATTTACTTGATGAATGCTCATAACACTTGGAGCATTAATGAAATCATGTGCGTAGCATCACAAATGTGATAGGTCCTATTGAAAAAGCATAAGGGCTATACTAATGTGATCTCTTTATCTCTTAAGAAGTCTACAAAGACATCTCTTTAAAGAAATCAACTCCACACTTCATAGGTAAGGAACCTATCTTGGAGTTTACCATGTCAAACTCTTTGACTATGGTTTTTATGCACATGAATTGGGTAAGGCCAAGAAACCTTTTAGATCTATCTCCATAGATCTTAAAACCCATATTAAGTTTGGAGGATTAATTGATAACTAGGCTCACTAATGATAACATACATACTTCATTCTTAATGAGTAGTATGTCATACATATATGATGTCAAGAAGATAATAGCACTCCCACTTATCTTATATGAAAACACAAGGCATATCTTCATTCTCAATGAAGTCATAAGATTTAATCTCATTAAACCTTATCTACCATCTATGTGAAGTTTTACTTGAGTCCATAAATGGACCTTATGCACACACTATTTGGATGTTTTGGAACTTGATTCCCAAAGGTTGTATCATATACACATGTTTCTCAAAATAACATAGAGAAACACTATCTTAACATCCATTTTACATATCCTATAGTCATAGTGTGTAACAATCAAATCCGAATGAATTAATTCCATGGCATAGGTAAAAGGTCTTATCATAGTCAACTATTTGACATAAATGATATCCCTTTTAACTATCCTTACTTTGAAGGTCTCTACCTTCTAATATACTTCAATCTATTCTTTAGTGATCCATTTATACCCTATAGATACTAAATCCTTAGGTGGATCAATCAAGTTCTGAACTTGATTAGAATAGATAGAGTTTAAATCGGATTTTATTGTTTCTTCCCATTTTGAATCAATATCTCATATTGCTTCAATATAAATCTTAGGATCATTATCCTTTTATCTTATGTCTCATTTCTTCTATCAAAGATATGTCTCACATATCTCTTAGGTTGATTGGACATAAGAAAAGATCTATGATTTGCTCTTATGTAAATATAAACTAGTACCTTAATAAAAGTGTCCATGGATTGTGAGACTGGAACACCTTCCATTTATGCCTTACTCCCACTGTCTTTCTAAATGAGGGACTCTTCCTCTAGAAATATGGAGAGATGAGCAACTCATACCCTTCTCCCTAAGGGAGGCATTAATATCCTTAAGTTTCTTAGGATATCCCACAAGCCAACACTTTGTAGTCTTATATTCCAACTTGATAGGGTTATACTTCTTTACCAAGCCAGACATTCTGAAACCTTAACTTGCTTAAGGTCAAGCTTTAATCCCTTTCCATATCTAATATGGAATAATTGGAATAGACTTGAAAGGTACCGATTTAAGATCAAATATCTATATTGAGTGCTAACCCCTAAACAGACAAAGAAGAATTTTGCAAAGGTTGTCAATGTCCATATTATGTCCTACACAATATGGCTTCTCATTTTAGCTGCTCAATTAAGCTAAAATGTATAAGAGGTGTCCATCAAAATTAGATTATACTATCCTTCCTTTATGTGTGAATTATTACTTAAGTATCCCCTCTTTGATCTCATCAAAGAGTTCTAATACTCTTTTCATTAATATTTCCTCTTCATTCTTAATCTCAAATAATTTCTCAAAGTTTTTGGATTTGTACTTCATAAAGTACATATGTCCATACCTAGAGAAGTCATCTTTTAAAATTAATGAAGTTGAAATATTATCCTCTATCTTTAATAGATATGGGCTAACATGCATCTTGATGCATGAGTTCTATAAACTCAATAGCCCTCTCTCCATGTCTAACAAATGAAGAGTTGGTCATTTTGCTTAATAAGATAAGACTTACATATAGTTAATGATTCTAAATTATTTACCTATATGTTACTATCCGAATAGTACTCCTTAAGTCTTTTCTTATAAATATGACCGTACTACTAAACAATAGATTGATCAATATCAATCTACTTCGCCTAATGAGGATTATTCACACATATTATAAGAGCATACATATCTTATATGAATAAACTCTTTATTATGCTCTTACTGGTAAACACTTTACCAGTTATCATTTTCATACCATAGAATAAATCTCCATTTATTCAACTAGGAAATGAAAACAATATTCTTTTAGAAGGATAATTAAGAGAACTCTAGAAGGCTATAGAAAATTTGTATCTCCCACTAGTAATGATGCAACATTTTGTACCATTTCATATGTAGGATAACAATCTTCTTTAAACCTTCATTCTTCTTTAAACCTTCATTTACTTGCTATTATCTATAACTCTTTGTAGATATATGATGCATATCTAGTATCTCATACTATTATATGCACCCCTAGTATCTTATACTAGAATACACATACATAGTATCTTATACTATCAAATGTGTATATAAGACAAGTAAATATTAATGACATAGATACATGAAGCTTCTCGAGCTCCACCTTTTCATTGTGTGAAATACACTTTGCACTTCTTCTTCTACTTACCATCATCATGATAGTAGAGGAATGCTATGTCAAATTTGGGTTATAATATCTTGACTCACTTCTTTGACTTTTAACTATCACCATCTATCTCTATCTAATGATCTTACTTCTTTCTATTGGTCTTACCAATAAGAAGTATTCATGATGTATTATTCTTCATCGCCTTTAATTAGCTCATCACCATGAGCCATGATGGATATCAAATCCATCTATCCATGTTGCCACTACTAATTTTATCTGATAAAGGCTAACATCTGATATAAGGTAATTAATACATCTTTTCAATGAGATAAGATCTTATCTTCTCTTACTTCATTAGATAGGTTAGGAGATACTTACTTCTCAAGTAGGATAGTCAATAGATCAACTATGAGAACTATTCTCTTAGTTCTAAACTGATATAAGAAGTGTGAGCCATTAAAATACTTAGCATCTAGCATGCTAGATTAATGGTGGTTTATAATATTCTAAAACAGAGATATAATTATATTAACATTAAAAACATTCATTAAAATTAAGATATGGTCTTTCATCCTAATTTATACTCCCACTAACTTTTCGATGAATTTGCATAACCCTCATTATGCAAAGACGGGATATCACGATAACATCCTAGTGGGGACCAAGACCCTACTAACTTTATGGTGACGACCTTGTGGTAGCACAACAAATCATCCCATACTTAATAGGTAGGAAACTATTGTCAATTGCAACTCTTGCAACTCTTAGTCATTTAGCCTCTAGAGTTATGATCTTGTGGTAGCACAACAAACCATATACTCTAGTTAGGTCAAACCCGCTTGTTACGTTATGAGAATGGATTCTTCACACAGCCCTTGTGGTAGCACAACAAAGCCATGCAAATGGTCCACCCAAAAGTTCGGCTAATGCCTTGGCCATGATCTCCAATCCCTTGCTGAATAGGCCTTGTGGTAGCACAACAAACCCATCCAATCTAAGATTTGCTCATCAAGACCATAACAACGGAAGGCTATGTGAGTCATTCTTAATGTCTCACATTTATCGACCTAATTAGAATGAGGAGGGATTTTATTTTAGTCTCATCAACATAGGTGCTATATATAAACATTAATATACCTTTGGAATATCATATATTTAAGGTATAATCTGTAGCGCACACCACATATCAAATATGCATTAAAACATAGGTGATCATGGACTTAACCCTAAGCATACACCTAAGGCACCCCTATAGGTGCAATTCCTTGCTTCAGAAGCTTGAGTTGGCATGCTCCCACTTCAGAAGGGTGCTTCTCCAAGTGGTACCGCTCTCCATTCTACCACGAGCCGGCTTCTAACCATTACAAGTAGCTAAAGGGTACACAGACCCACAAATGTACAACTCATAATAAGAAACCTTGGTTTTAACCAAGGGGAGTACACAAATGGGGGGAGGTAGAATGTACAATCAGATTGTATAGAGAGAGAGGAGGCACACGCACGCCCCATTTAATAACATAACCAACTTAATAAACCAAGCAATCAAAAGCAAAGCATATTTAAGTCCATGATCACCTCCATACACACACCAACATTCATCACATGAACATAGAGCGCATACGTGATAATTATATGAGATATATCATATATACCATCATAAAATTATATACTGTAATTTTGAAATTCCAAATTTCAAGCTTGTCGAATTTTCATAAAATAAATAACATGAAATGCACATATAAACAATTTACATGCATAAGACAAGCAATATAAAATATTCAGATGATTCATGCTTTTCTAAAATTTCTCAGAGCATTAAACTAATGTCCAAATCATAATTCTTCAAAATCATATTTTTTAGAATTTATTTGAACACTAATTTAATCAATAAAGATTTTAAAACAATTTTAAAATAATTTATAAAATGATTCTATGGCAACCAAAGTCCAAAACTATTTAACAGGTTCATAAACATTTTAGAAACCTATTAAATAATTTCTCAGAACTAATATAATCATTAATTTCATTAATTTTGATCTTAAAATAATTTTAAAATCAAAATAGTAGAATTCAATGACAAAACAGTAAAACTTTATTTAATAAGTCATTAAACACTTTACTAACTCATTAAATAAATTCTACAATTTTTCAGAATTTTTCTGAAATTTTCTGGCAATTTTTCGGATCAAAAATGAATTTTAAACAATTTAAAAATCATTTTCGAATTAATTTACTGGCGGCGCATTGCGCCGGCCAGTCAGCGCCGGCCACGTACCCCGCCGGGGTGCGCCGAGCCGCCGGCGACCGCGCGCCGCGCGCCCGCGTGCGCCGCCGCGCTCTCGTGGCCAGCGGCGTGCGGCCACGTACCCCATCCCGGGCGCCAGCACAGCTGGCGCGTACCCCGCCGCTGGCGGGTCCGGATCCGATCCGGATTTAGCGTCTTCTTCGCCCGATAAGGGCGGGGCGGATGCGCGGAAAACCCTAGAAAATCGCCGAATTTCGGGCCTGATTTGGGGGGTCAAACGGTGTCTAAAAAATCCTAAAAAATATGCGTTGGAATCCTTGAACAGTAAGCATTCTATATGTATAAGTTTTATCTCATGAAAAATTTTATCCAACGCGCAGTTCCAGGAGGAAGATGCCACGGCCGCAATCAAACCAAACCTCAAATTCCTCTCAAATCCGGCACCTCCAAGGGCCGTTGAGTGTCCAATAACTTATGGAAACTCTAGGAAACTTAATTTCCTATCTTCCTACGTCATTAGACAGAGGTATTTGAGTCAAAATAGGTAAGTTCATCAACTCCACCAATTTCGGCCGGATTTTCGGATATGATCATCTTAGCAAATTTCCGAACTCATTCCGGACTCTCCGTATGGCCAAAATTCATGAGGTTTGCAGAATTGGAAAGATATCATCCACGAGAATCCAATGAATCTAACCACACATAGTTTTCTATCTCATACAAACTGTGGCGATCAAATAAAAACAGCTCTGTATACAGTTTCGGGAAAGCAAGAAATCACATGAAATCAAGCCAATTTCGATTCAACTTCGACCAAGGCTTCAACCTGGCTCTGATAACACTGTAAGGAATCAATACATGACAGCGGAAAATTTTTTGATTCCATAAAACCATGATCTTTGCCTTGATCGATGCCGAACGAGTAAAACTAGGAACCGAATATGAAGTAGAACGAGAGTACCTCATGGTATTTCTCAAATCCCTCACCATGGATGAAGAGAGGACATCCCTCCTTGCTGAAAACCGTTCAAGTGTCGGGTCTCTAGCGGTATCCACACGATCTGCTTCAATAGACGAGTTCTCTCTTC
Organism: Cryptocoryne crispatula var. balansae; assembly: GCA_036172225.1. Classification (NCBI taxonomy): domain Eukaryota; kingdom Viridiplantae; phylum Streptophyta; class Magnoliopsida; order Alismatales; family Araceae; genus Cryptocoryne; species Cryptocoryne crispatula. Next base: position 34,588,484 of record CM069919.1, on the reverse strand, counting down.
CTTCGGGCCTCCAGAAACCTCCCAGATTCAAGCTTGACCATGGGAGATCACCTTCTAGAGGAGAGAGGAGGGAGAGAGGAGGCTTGGGACGTGCTCCAGCCCTATGGCTTGTTAGGGTATGGCTTCATAAGCCATTTATATATAGAAGATGGAATTTTTCACAAAAACCCAAAACTTCTATAAAATTACATCCATGCCCTCATCTTATTGACCAGATCTATTGTGTGTGACCCACTAGGCCCAATAGTCAATTTGGTTGAAGCCTTAATTAATTTAAAAGAACAATTCCTTTAAATTAAATCAAAACCGTTATCCGATAACAGTTTTTACGGCTTTCTGATCATAAAGGGTACAAGCCACATCCTATGATCCCAAATAACTTTGGGGAGTTAAATAACATCCATTGAGCCTTTCCATCATCAATTACCACACGGATTTAAATCCTCGTTCATACAATGCCCCGGTCGGTCAGGGGTTCGGCACTGACTATCAACCCCTAAGTATTCCGACACTATGAAATCTTGTACTCAGGAATGGATCAACTGGAAAACTCCTTTTCCAATTATCCTATCTACCTTGGCCAAGGATTTAGAGTACTATCCATAGGACATTCTCTCTCTCCTACCGAGAGTGAACGATCCCCTATTGTCCGCTCCATTGCCACCACCAGGTTTCCCATATACCCAATCCATTAACTATATAGGACCACAATACTAAGTGATTCATCAGTCAATAGTCAAAGTACATAGTACGTCTGGGAAGACATCTTTGGCGACTCAGGTCAAAGATACAACCGTGCTATTGAGATGTAAGAATAACCTGATAGACAGTTCGGTAAGATACCGATCAGGTTTTCCTAAATTGGTCAGTTCAGTGAACTCATTCCACTAATGAGCACATGTGTGTGTATCTCAGTGTCCCCACACTGATGACCAATGAGATCGGTCATTCTCATCATATGAGAAGACATCACACACACTAGTCTATCCGGATTCTTGATGTTCTGTCTCAAGGATCCTATGACTAGGAGCATTTAGATCACATACCTCTAGATGATCGATCTCATTATCATGATCTCATCATGATTCAATCATCATTGCATGTGATTAAGGACTTCATTACGATATACGCTTCTAATAAAAGCTAGTAACGAAGTTTTGCCTATTTAATTGAATGAGATATTCCTAGAAATGTCGAATCATATCTCACAAAAAATTGAAAACAACCAAAAATTCCTTCTTGCAAAATACCTAAAAAAACAAAAGAAAAAAAGCTCTTTAATTTTGTGTTCAACTTGTTTTCCAACCAAACAAATTGAAACAAAAAAAATCAAACAAAAAAAAAAAATCTTCAATTCTGTGCTTTGCTTGCTCTCTTTTCTAACCATCTTTCTAGAATTTTCGACAGGATGCCCATGATGCTAAGGTCCGAAAGACATGTCAGGATGCTGGACTACTACAAGACGGGTCACTACATGATACAGCAACCCATGGTCCAACCAGAGGGCCATGTCAATGCCGTTAGAAAAGCTGAAGTTCAAAATCCTACTCATCCACCTGCTTCACTTAGCGTGGAACAAATCCTCCAGGGTCTATCCCTCCATCTAGATCCTGAATCCTTTTCAATTGTGAAATATTTAACAAAGGGTAAGATGCCCGCTAATCAAGATCCGGTTGAAAGAAATCAAGCCCCCTCACTACCCGAATCGACAGTCAGGCCCCTCATCATCTCCTCTCCTGGGCAACCCTGTCATGCCTCTACTCACCCCATTGTGGGGCATTCATATAATTCTATGCCAGTTCCTACTTTGAAGCCACCTCTTCCAACCCATTCATCTAAATACCTTGCACCAATGGCTCAGGAACCCAACATCACTCAAGCATTCATGGACAAACACAACCAAATGGATGAGCACTTTGAAAAGCTAAGGCACCGTTTGGACTCGAAGGCCATCCCTAAAATATCTACTCCATCTTTCCCAGTCCCACATATCTCTCCATCACAAACACCAGCCTACCATCGCTACAATGGCTTAGGTGATCCCTTCACACATGTTAATGATTTCCTTAGCAAATCATCTCAATGGCAGAATGATAGAAAGACCCTTGCCTTTCTTTTTAGGAGATCATTAGAGGGAGTAGCTCTAGATTGGATTTTTTCATTGAATAAAATAGAAATATGAGATTTCAAAATTGTCAAGGCCAAATTCTTGAAACGATATGGGCCAGGCTATTCAATAATTGGAGAAGCAAAAGAAGATGTGGAATTAATGCAATATTCTGATGAATTGAGGCCCAGGCTTGAGAGGAGCATTGATGCTATGAACCAACATAGGAGTCCTCTCCAACCTCACCTAGATCATCATCTTCAGCCAACTCCTCGACGCCAGTTGATTAGGCCACCCATGCCACAATCTTGGCCGGACATGCAACCCGTGTTAATGGCACAATCAATTGTGCACAATCAAGCTCCTCATGTCAATTGTGCCAACACCTCATTATCAAAATCAAATTCTCAACCTATTCCACCAACAACCCCTTGGCCAATCATTCAGTCCTTGGCTTCTCAACCTATTCCACCAACAACCCCTCAGCCAATCATCCCGCCCTGGGCTTCTTAGCCTATTCCACCAATAACTCCTCAGCCAACCATCCAAGCCATGACTCCTCAATTAATTACACCAATAGCTCTTCAGCCTGAACCGACTTCTATGCCAGCACCACTTCAATCAATCCCTCAACATAGGGTTCCCCCTCAGTCAGTCAAACCACTTGTTTCGTCTATTGCTCCTGCCATGGTAGAGGAACCAGTCACTCCGATCAGTCATGCTCTTGCTATGGTATATGATTTAGTTACTCTGACCCCTCACGCTCCTGCCCTGGCAAAGGAATTGATAACTCCAACCATTTGTGCTCCTGCCATGGCAGAAGAATCAGCTTCTCATCATGTCATTGCTATATCTCAAGATCAAAGTCAGCTAGTAGGGGAGGTCGAACCAAACCCTTCTACCTTTTTGGAATCCCCTAGACTAGGCATGCCCTCTTCCATAGAACATCCTGAGGAGAAGCCTGGTATAGGGAGATTAGATGAAGGAATCATAAACTTAGTATATTGTCAATCCAATGATGGACTAGGCAAGGATTTATCAGGCATTGATCAACTATTACCATCATTGGAATTGATCAATGAAGATGGTCAGATTGAATTGACCCCTGAACTGAGAAGTAAGGAATAGAATTGGTCAGTGAAATAGGGAATGAATCGACAAGCCTCCTGAAGGATGTAGACCTTAACAAAGGGATACTGGGACCTCCTCCAGATAGGCAGGCAAATCCCTTAGCATCAATCTTTGGGCCACGACTCTTACCCCATTCTTCTCCTAAGCAACAATCCGGCCTATGGGCCCACAATCAATCAATCTTAGGGCCACAACCCTTTCTTTACCTTTCTCCCAATCAAAGATCAGACCCATGGGCCCACAGTTCCTTAATCTTAGGGCCACCACCTTTTCTTTGTCATGCCCACAACCATCAAATGGACCTATGGGCCCCCAATTCTTCAATATTAGGGCCACCACCCATACTTCATCCTATTAGATTGGGCTCTTATGCCCCTCTTCTGCAATCGGGCCCTTATGCCCCATTTTTGGGCACTTATGCCCCTTTTAATCAACCGGGCTCTTATGCCCCCTTTCTTCAACCGGGCCCATGTGCCCCTTTTAATCAATCGGGCTTGCATGTCCCTTTCCTTCCACTGGGCCCAAATGCCCCTTTTCCCCAATTGGGCCTACATATCCCTTTCCTTCCATCGGGCCCACGAGCCCATAATTCTCCCCGATCGGGCCCATGCGCCCTTAATTTTTCTAAATCAGGCCCACGTGCCTGCAATTCACCTCATCCGGGCTCACATGCCCATGTTTTTCTACAACCGGGCCCATGTTCCCAAATTTCTTCTAAATCAGGCCCACGTGCCCACCTTCCAATAAACTCAGGCACACATGCCCAAACTCCTTCAACTTCGGGCCTGTATGCCCCCATTTCTTCACCATGGGGCCCACGTTCCCAAACTTCTTCGAAATCGGGCCCCCGTGCCCCCATTTCTTCAACTTTGGGATTACGCACCCATACTCTTCAATGGCGCCAGCGAGCCCATCACAAATCACAATCTTGCTCCCAACCATCTAAATCGGGCTGGTGTGCCTGCTCTTTTCGTTGGGTCCCTCGGGCTCAACCTCCAATCATATCTTTGAGCCCATCACCTCCAATCAAGCACTCATGCCCATCAACATCAACCGGCCTCTCTAGCCCACATTCAAATCTTGGGCTCACGTGCCCCTTGATTCTGACTACTCCTGAGCCTTTAAGCCCACTTTCAACTCACGGGCCCAAGAGCCCATTTTAACTCACTTTTGTTTCCAACCATATTTCTTTCCTTTTTGAATTCTCTTTCTTTTTCCAAGTTTTACTTTCAATAAAAATCAGGGTAGAGAAATTTCCTGGGTGATACCCCAATCTTTGCCTTCTACATCATCAATCCTAGTTCCACCATGCCAAATTAGATCCTCCACATCTTGCACCTCGCTGTATGACTCCTATTCTTCAATGCAATATGGTGCATACCAACAGTTGAAGCAGTTGGGAAAGGCAAGGCAAGGCAAGGCAGACAAGGCAAGGCAAGCACAAGCAAAGCTGTCATCAGCAATGAACTTCTTCTTCTCTCAGGTATTACATTGCATTCATCATCATTATGTCATCTGCAAGGCAATATTTTTGAAATGACTTTGAATTTCACATGACAATTTTAATTGAGAGAAATTCATGACTGACAACATTTGTAGCTACCTTGTTCTTATTAAACAAATTCTTTACATTTCAAGGCATATTTTTAATTGATTCACCTATGAAATGTAATCTACCTCAAAAAAAATGGAAAGAACTACTAGTATGACTTAAGTTCACATGTTCTAGGTTGTTGTCTAGGAGTCGAGGGTAGATACCATTCTACACACACAACACATCCCGATCCCAGAATCCGGATGACCCAACACCTGAGAGAAGCTAGGCAAGGCTTAGAGATGGAAGGAAAACCCTCACCATATTCTCTTCTGTTCGGTCCAAGATAGGTGAAGGGGATTAGAGGGGGAGAGTATCAAAAGCATCCGCTGCCCAAGTAGGAGGCTGTCTCAGAAGGTTTAACTTCTCAAATAAAAAAAGGGTGCCAAAAGATGGGCAATGAACCCCACAGGTTTAAACAAATATGGGCCTGTCTGAATGAGTACCCAAAAATGCATAAAATGAAAAAAGGCACCAAAAGATGGGCAATGACCCCACAGGTCAAAGCAACTGTCCGAATGTGTGCCACAAAAATAGGTTTGTCGATAAAGAAGAAAAGACCCGAAGAGGCCGAACCCCAATGGGCAATTGGGTGTGAGTAGAGAAATCCCTCTCAACATCTCCAAAGCCTATCAGGGACTTTCCTTCAATTCTTCATTCTTACCCCCAAGGTGTGGGTGAACCAACCAAATCAAAGCTAAACTCTAGCCGATCAAAGGGTGAAGGTCGGAAAGATTCTGGGCAAGGAACCCCATTTTGCACATGGTGCCTACCAACGAACCTAGAAAAACAACCAAGTGATGAGAACTTGTGTCAATGCTGAATTTTCTCTCCCCAAAAAAATATTTTCAAAAAACAACTACAAAAAAAGTTGAATATCTTCAAAAACTCCAAATAAATAAATATTTTCAAAAACTCAAAAAAAATAAAATATCATTTCAAAAATCCAAAAAAAAATAGAATCTTTTCAACAAAAAAAAGAAATTTTCTTTTTCAAATTCAACAAAAATTTCAAACTTTTTAAAATATTTTATCACCATGCTTGGTTTGAATTTTCATTCATATTTACTATCAATCTCTCATGTTTCAAATTCTTCATTGCATATTTGCTACTTGATTTTTACACTCCTAAGAAGGCTGTTACCCCTTGACAAAGGTCAAGGCATACTGCAACTTGCAAGGGGGATAAGCCGCATTGTTGTTCTAATCTCTTCCTTCTAAGTGTTTCAGGCACAAGAAAAACTTTACAACCCTTGACAAAGGTCAAGGCATACTGCAACTTGCAAGGGGATAAGCCATATTGGCATTCTAATCTCCTTTTTCTAGTTTTTCAGGCACGAAGAACAAATGAGGAGAACTTCACAACAAGGCGAAGCTCGCCACTTCCCTCCCCAAGGATTCTCAGGAGGAGGTGCCACCATGACCTTGACCTCAACTTCATCAAGGAGAATTTTCAAGATTTCAATAAGGCGATTCTTGCCACTTCCCTCCCCTGAGGATTCTTAGGAGGAGGTGTCACCATAACCTCGGCTTCAACTTTACCAAGGAGCTTTATTTTTCAAGATTTCAATAAGGCGATGCTCATCACTTCCCTCCTCTGAGGATTCTCAGGAGGTGGTGTCATCATTACCTCGGCCTCAACTTTGCCAAGAAGCTTTTGCTCTGTGTCCTCATTAGGACACATGAACTCTTTTGTGAGAATGCATGTCATCACATCGCAAACTCACCGTTATCATTTCCTTTCTTAGCATATATTAGGTGCATTACTATTTATTTTATGCATTGATGTTGAAGACCGTGAATGCAAAGAAGACCAGGCCCGAGATCCCCTTCATCAAAATCCACGATGGTCGGGTCATTCTTTGTGCTCACGGATAAGCCAAAATTGTGCAGTGAGGGACGATGGTTCCCGAATGGGTATCTTGACCTCATAGACAATCTATATCTTCAACTAATTGTTAGACAAGTTTTGTTTTTGTTTTCTTGAGCCCAGCATGCATCATATAGCATTAGTTGCATTGCATTTTTCATTATCACTGCATACATCCTTTCAAAAGCTTCACCTTCTCACCCTCTTGTATCATAATTCTGATCATTCTGAATCCCATCATGTTTTCTAATCCCACTGTGTTTTCTAATCCCACCGCATTTTATAGTCCCACCAAGCTTTCTAATATCCCACCGTGTCTGTTAATCCCACCATGTTCGGTAATCACCTTGTGCCTTCAAATTTTTTATTTCTATCCCCACTGTGGCCACTGTCGACTCCGAAAACAGGTTCCGGATCGGCACCTCAAGAGAAGAAGGTGAAAGATGGAATGAGGGAATAAGAGGGAGTGAATCGGAAAACACTCGGAAAGCGGTAAAGACTCCTCACCTCGGTCCCACACTCACATTGATCCCCGAACTTTCATCTCACGGCGTCGCTCGAGCACCGGAGATGGTTCGGGTCATGTGGGAGGAGAGTGAGGAGGAGATGAAATTAAAACATGAAATAAAAATAAAGTGTGGTCGCCAGGAGCCGCGGGCTCCGCTTTATGTAATGGAAATAGAGTGAAGTTGACCGTGTGTACCTTAGCGTGGGAGAAAGGGATGTGAGTTCAACCTTCTTCTTCTTCGGCCGGCCGATGAAGAAGAGTCTCCAATCCAATGCTAGCTTGATCAACCTGTGCAACTAGAACAATAAACCAAGTGAAGAGTTTGGTTAGACTTGTGAAGTGTAGTAACTGTAGAGAGAATATGAGAGAGAAGCAATTGGAATCGAACTCACCGGATTGGGGTGAGTCCTAACCCCTTTTTTTGTATTTTTGATTAGGTAAAAATGATATAAATGAACTAAAAGATGCTTTAAAACAATGAATAAACAGATTTAATGGAGTTGAGAAAGCTTATAGAATGGATCGGCTTGAGTTGAAGCCGAGTTGGTTGAGAAAAGGCCGGTTCGGGTAGCTTTGCACCCTTCTGGCGCAACTTCGGTGCAGAGGATGTTACGGACGACCCCGATGTCAGAATCGAGTTCCGTTTGTTGCAGTAGACGGAGGACTCAGAGAGGAAGAGTTTCTATGTTGATGATTTCTCCGAAATCCTCCTGTATAAGTCAGTAAAAATTCTGAAAGTGGGAGGATATCAAAACAGAACCTGGATGCGCGACCTCAGTGTAGCAACCGCCACGAACAAACGGCAAGTCGGAATGGAGTGCCGTCAGTTGGGGACGAGAGAGGACGAAGAGAGGGACAATTTGTATGTTGAAGACTTTTGCAGCAGAAGTTTCGGATTTTCTCCAGAAGTCGATGAAGACGGTTGATGAAGAACACCCGGATCGAGCCTTCTTCTTCACCTCGGGATCGATTTCTTGACTTCGGATCGCCTTTGGACGTCGGGACGGCTTTGGAGAAGAGCTGGGACGACCTTGGGACGAGCTAGGCACCGGGGGTTCAACCTTGGGTCGTTGAGAATGGCCCTCAATTTATAGGGGAAGAGAGCCGGTGCAAAATTTAGAAACTGGATGTACCGCGCCCCCGCGTTTCAAAGGAGACGAGGGCGCGCAGGGCGCGCCCTCAAACCAAGGGCGCGCAGGGCGCGCCCCCAGTTCGGGGGCGCGGTCTGCGCGCCCCCCTATTTCAAAGGGGGCGGGGGCGCGTTCGGCGTCTCACTGCTAAAAATCGACGGAAACTTCTGGAAATTGCTAAAAATCGACTTGACATACGTAACGCGCCCCCGAACCGGGGGCGCGGTACAAATAAGTGAAAATCCTCCCCCGGAAACCTTCCAAAAACCCGGTTTAGAAGGTGCTAATCGGGGTAATTTCCGATTTAAAGCAACTGACCGCGCCCCCGCCTTTCAAAGGAACCGGGGGCGCGCCCTGCGCGCCCCCAGTTTGAGGGCGCGCAGGGCGCGCCCCCAGGTTGAGGGCGCGCAGGGCGCGCCCTCCCCTTTCAATCGGAGCGGGGGCGCGGTACACTCTCTCTCCTGCGCGCGTGTTCCGCGAGCCGTATCTTGCAAACCGGATGTCCGATTCGGCTCCCGTTTGTCGCGTTGGAAAGAGGGCCTTCATCCGCACCTCCTAAAGTCAATAAACCAGCCGTATGACTCCCGATATGTTCGTACGGGGCTTTCTACCGGTTTACCCTCTCGCGGAAAGCCGAAACCCGGGGCGAAGATCCGAAAGAGCACGGTTCCGGTCGAGAAATCTCGGGTCAACTCGGGATGACTTGAAATGATGACCGAACAAATCCGGTACGATCGGACAATCCGAAGTCATCGAAAAATCTGAGATTAACCCGGTAAACGTGAATCGAAAGCCGTAAAAGCCGTGAAACCCTAAAATTGACCGAACCGGCCTTATAGCCCCGGTTGATAAAATATACGGCTAGAATCGACCCGGATGACCTGAAAAGACCCGGTGATGACCGGAAAGGCCTAACATGTGGTCCGGGATAGCCGTGTCAGCACAGATCGAAAAAGCCGTAACAAAAAGCCGTCATTGACCGATGTGTACCGAAATGACTTCTCGGAAACCCTGAATGTTACGGAACACATGCGGGACTCCCGAGACCTTCAATTATGGACCATTCAAGGTCGGTCATCGAGCAGGCCTCGCGTTTTTACAGTTCACGTGCGGCTCTCGCTTGAAGGTTACGGCAATATTCCGGAAATCATTGGTCCATTCTCAACTTACAAGGGGCTCCACCACTGTCCTTGGCTCATCTCCATGAGGTAGTCCGGATCAGATAACGGTCAAATAAAAGATATCGCCTATGGAATAAGAGTCTAGGGCTCCGAATCAGGCCAATTTGGCGTGTCTACAGCCACTGCAACAACCTTCTTGCTATTTATCCCACTGTGGCAGTCACTTCCTCCCACCAAGGGCCTCTTATTCGATCAGAACTTGCACCGTCATTATCTTCACGGTCTAATCTTCAACATTTGCCTTTCGGAATATGAGATCATTCCATTCCGAATCAAATCTTGTCTCTTGGAAGACTTAAATGAATCTGAGAGCCTGAATGTGCTTAATTGGTATTCTTTTACTTTTTCAAAACAAATCTCTTTTTTAAACTTTAGCCCATCACAGTACAGGAACACCGCAAAGATCGGGTTACCAGCTGATGATGAACCTACGAACCCATGTTTCGGGGACTCCCCGCCACATTGGGGGTTGGCTATTCTTCTCTCGTGCCAATGGCACATCTCTTACCAATCGACCATAGGAAGACTTGATGAAACATGGCGGTTAACCAGGAGACTTGAGGAGATTCGTCTTGCCGAATCTGGTCGTTGAGCGTGTCTATATCTACACCTTGATGTCACCTTTTCAGTCCATCACTATTTTACTCCACCGCATTCCATTACAACTCATTTCGCTTCGCTACATTCCTCAACATTTCACTCCGCTACGCTACTGTCGACTCCAGAAATGGGTTCCGGATCGGCACCTCAAGATAAGAAGGTGAAAGATGGAATAGGGGAGCGGGAGATTGTGGGTTCGAGTCCCACCGTGGTCGCCAAAAAGCTGTCGACTCCAGAAACGGGTTCCGGATCGGCACCTCAAGAGAAGGTGAAAGATGGATGGAATTGGGGAAAAAATGGAAGTGAATTGAAAACACTCGGAAAGTGGTAAACTGTCCTCACCTCGGTCCCACACTCACATTGATCCCCGAACTTTCATCTCACGGTGTCGCTCGAGCACCGGAGATGGTTCGGGTCATGTGGGAGGAGAGTGAGGAGTGAATTAGCTTAGAACATGAATAAAAAGAAAGGTGGTCGCCAGGAGCCGTGGGCTCCGCTTTATAGAGTAACAACGAGAGTGAGTTGTTTTGACCGTGTACCTTAGCGTGGGAGAGAGTGTGTGAGTTCAACCTTCTTCCTCTTCGGCCGGCCGATGAGGGAGAGTCCAACCAATGCTAGCTTGATGTATTTGTGCAACTAGAAGACAATAAGACAAGAAAACAAGTGAAGAAGGATTAGAGCGAGTGAAGTGTAGTAACTTGTAAAAGTAATAACATAAAACGACAATTGGAAACAAACTCACCGGATTCGAGGTTAGCCCTAACCCCTTTTTTTGGTTTTTTTATGATGTATGAAATGATGCAAGATTGAATAAAAATGATTCTTAAATATGAACTAAATGATTTGAATGAAGAAAAAAGAATATAAATAGTTAAAGACAACACAACCCAGGCAAAGTGGCAACCGGGTTGGACAGATTTAATGTAAAGCTACGCGGCTCGATACAGAGACCGTAGAGGACAGCACCGATGTAAGAATCAAGTGAAATTTATTTCAAAATAAAGATAACTCACCGTGGGTGGTTTGATATGAAGACAAGTTTGCCTGAATATTATGATAAGTAATCTGAATTTACCTGATAAGCCGGATCTTGGGCAGTGAAGTTCTGGAAACTCCCAGCACAATGTCGATGTAGGACATGCTATGGGCACCACAGATATCCAAATTGAAATATTCTTGTTGGAGATAAAATATAACTCACTGGGGAACAATTTCTATGAAGGATGTATGGGCTGAATCCACCATTAAATGTACTAAAATTGACTGAGAAAACAATGACTTAGAAGAGAAGACTTCGGATCTGTCTGTGCAGCGCCGGTGTTGAAGCCATAACAAGCAGAGGAAATGTCAGAATTCCTCTGTTGAAGCCTACAGAGATCAATTCTGACATTTCCTCTGCTTGTTATGGCTTCAACACTGGCGCTGCACAGACAGATCCGAAGTCTTCTCTTCTAAGTCATTGTTTTCTCAGTCAATTTCAGTACATTTAATGGTGGATTCAGCCCATACATCCTTCATAGAAATTGTTCCCCGGTGAGTTATATTTTATCTCCAACAAGAATAATTCAATTTGGATATCTGTGGTGCCCATAGCATGTCCTACATCGACATTGTGCTGGGAGTTTCCAGAACTTCACTGCCCAAGATCCGGCTTATCAGGTAAATTCAGATTACTTATCATAATATTCAGGCAAACTTGTCTTCATATCAAACCACCCACGGTGAGTTATCTTTATTTTGAAATAAATTTCACTTGATTCTTACATCGGTGCTGTCCTCTACGGTCTCTGTATCAGAGCCGCGCAGTTTACATTAAATCTGTCCAACCCGGTTGCCACTTTGCCTGGGTTGTGTGGTCTTTAACTATTTATATTCTTTTTTCTTAATTCAAATCATTTAGTTCATATTTAAGAATCATTTTTATTCAATCTTGCATCATTTCATACATCATAAAAAAACCAAAAAAAAGGGGTTAGGGCTAACCTCGAATCCGGTGAGTTTGATTCCAATTGTCGTTTTATGTTATTACTTTTACAAGTTACTACACTTCACTCAGTTCTAATCCTTCTTCACTTGTTTTCTTGTCTTATTGTCTTCTAGTTGCACAAATACATCAAGCTAGCATTGGTTGGACTCTCCCTCATCGGCCGGCCGAAGAGGAAGAAGGTAGAACTCACACACTCTCTCCCACGCTAAGGTACACGGTCAAAACAACTCAATCTTGTTGTTATTCTATAAAGCGGAGCCCACGGCTCCTGGCGACCACCTTTCTTTTTATTCATGTTCTAAGCTAATTCACTCCTCACTCTCCTCCCACATGACCCGAACCATCTCCGGTGCTCGAGCGACGCCGTGAGATGAAAGTTCGGGGATCAATGTGAGTGTGGGACCGAGGTGAGGACATTTTACCGCTTTCCGAGTGTTTTCAATTCACTTCCATTTTTCCCCCAATTCCATCCATCTTTCACCTTCTCTTGAGGTGCCGGTCCGGAACCCGTTTCTGGAGTCGACAGCTTTTTGGCGACCACGGTGGGACTCGAACCCACAATCTCCCGCTCCCCTATTCCATCTTTCACCTTCTTATCTTGAGGTGCCGATCCGGAACCCGTTTCTGGAGTCGACAGCTTTTTGGCGACCACGGTGGGACAACCAATGTCTTTAACCGTGCTAGCTTGATTTGTTTGTGCAACTAGTTTCATTCTAATTCAATTCTAGTCACTAGATTGTTTGTTTTGTTGCATGATTGCTTGTCTTGTTTGCATATCGCATGCTCTATTTACTTCATTTCATTTCATGATTTTGCACATTGATTGCTTCTTCTTCTCTTACCCTCCATTTTTACTTTTGCATTAGCTTTTTGCATCGGGTTCCAGACTTGCTCCGATCCGTAGGGCATTCGAGGCGGGGGCTCTCTCTCCCAACACACCCTCACCCTCCAAACACCTTCTTGGTGGATTCTTACCTCTCTTCTGGGATATTCCTTCCTAGTTGATTTGGTGGTTTCCATCAAGACCTCCGTAAGTCCCCATCCGTGGAGTATTCCTCTCCGCACGATTGGGCCGGTTGTACCCTTTCCAAAAACCCGAAGAACCCAAGTACCTACTCGTGGTGATTGAGTGATAACCTTAAGTCTTGAAGATTGAAGCAACAGGAACCATACCCATTTGAGTGAACAATTGCTAACAATCAATCTAATCTAAGGTTTCAACCCAAAAATTGTCGAGTAGTCATTTTAAAAACTTGTTTGCACAACTTGCTTGCTCACCAAAAATTGAAAACAACCAAAAATTTCTTCTTGCAAAACACCTAACAAAACAAAACAAAAACCTTTTTAATTTTGTGTTCAACTTGTTTTCCAAACAACCAAATTGAAAAAAAAACAAAATAAAACAAAACAAAACATAAAAAATATATATCTTTAATTGTGTGCTTTGATTGCTCTCTTTTCTAACCGTCTTTCTAGAAAGATTGACATGATGCCCATGATGCTACGTTGGGAGGTCGGACTACTACAAGCAACAAGAGTATGGGAAAGGTCTCTACAAGCTCCAACAACAACCCGAGAGCCATGTCAATGCTACTATGGAATCTGAAGTGCAAGGGGATGCCCATCAGTCCGCTTCATTTAGTATAGAACAAGCTCTTAAGGAACTATCTTTTCATCTTGATCCCAATACCTTGTCATTCATACAATCTCTAGTGAAGGGCAAGATGCCTGCTAATCAAGGTCCAGCCAAAGTCAACCGAGCTGCTTTGCCTCCCCAATCGACAGTTCGACCTCTTGTCATAACCCCACCTGGGCAGCCCTGCCATGTTACTTCACCTACTCTCCCCACTATGGGTCATTCTTCAGCTCGCACACCAACCCACCTCCCTTCCATCCAGGTGCCACATGCACGCCTCCTGGTGAATTCCTCCCCACCTGTTGCCAAGGATAATGAAATCATCGAATTTCCCCTCTATACTATCTACATCCCCCCATCACAAATGCCAACCTACCATTGCTACAATGGCTCAGGTGATCCCTTCACCCATCTCAATGATTTCCTGAGCAAATCATCTCGATGTCATAATGATAGAAAGACCCTTGCCTTTCTTTTTAGGAGATCTTTAGAGGGTGTAGCACTAGAATGGTTTTTTTCATTGAACGAAGTAGAGATATGGGATTTCGAAATTGTCAAGGCCAAATTCTTGAAACGATATGGGCCAGGCTATTCAATAATTGGGTAAGCAAAAGAAGATGTGAAATTAATGCGATATTCTGATGAATTGAGACCCACACTTGAGAGAAGCATTGATGCTATGAACCAACCTAGGAGCCCTCTCCAACCTCATCTAGATCATCATCTTCGGCCAACTCCTCGACGTCAGTTGATTAGGCCACCCATGCCCCATTCTCAGTTGGACATGCAACCCGTGTCAACGGCACAATCAATTGTGCACAATCAAGCTCCTCATGTCAATTGTGCCAACACCTCATTATCAAAATCAAATTCTCAGCCTATTTCACCAACAACCCCTCGGCCAATCATCCGGCCCTTGGCTTCTCAACCTATTCTACCAAAAACCCCTCGGCGAATCATTCGGCCCTTGGCTTCTCAACCTATTCCACCAACAACCCCTCGGCCAATCATTCGTCCCTTGGCTTCTCAGCCTATTCCACAAACAACTCCTCATCCAACCATCCAAGCCATGACTCCTCAAATAATTACACCAATAGCTCTTCAGCTTGAACCGACTTCTATGCCAGCACCACTTCAATCATTCCCTCAACATAAGGTTCCCCCTCAGTTAGTCAAACCACTTGTTTCGTCTATTGCTCCTGCCATGGTAGAGGAACCAGCCACTCCGATCATTCATGCTCCTGCCATGGCAGATGATTTAGTCACTCTGACCGCTCAAGCTCCTACCCTGGCAGAGGAATTAATAACTCCAACCATTTGTACTCCTGCCATGGCAGAAGAATCAGCTTCTCATCATGTCGTTGCTATATCTCAAGATCAAAGTCAGCTAGTAGGGGAGGTAGAACGAAACCCTTCTACCTTTTTGGAATCCCCTAGACTAGGCTTGCCCTCTTCCATAGAACATCCTGAAGAGAAGCCTGCTATAGAGAGATTAAATGAAGGAATCATAAACATAGTTGATTGTCAATCCAATGATGGACTAGGCAAGGATTTGTCAGGCATTGATCAAATGTTACCATCATTGATCAACGAAGATGGTCAGATTGAATTGACCCCTGAACTAGGAAGTAAGGAGACCGAATTGGTCATTGAAATAGGAAGTGAATCGACAAGCCTCCAGAAGGGCATAGACAAAGGGATACTGGGACCTCCTCCAGATAGGCAGGCAAATCCCTTAGCATCAATCTTAGGGCCACGACCCTTACCCCATTCTTCTCCTAAGCAACAATCCGGCCCATGGGCCCACGATCAATCAATCTTAGGGCCACGACCCTTTCTTTATTCTCCTCCAAATCAACGATCAGGCCCATGGGCCCACAATTCCTCAATCTTAGGGCCAACGCCCTTTATTTATCCTTCTTACAACCATCAATCAGGCCCATGGGTCCAAAATCTGTCAATCTTATGGCCATGGCCCACACCCCATCCCACTCAATTGGGCCCTTATGCCCCATTTTTGGGCCCTCCATTTTCGGGCACTTATGCCCCTTTTCGTCAATCGGGCTCTTATGCCCCTTTTCATCAACTGGGCCCACGTGCCGCTTTCCATCATCCGGGCCCACGTGCCCCCTTTATCCATCCGGGCCCATGTGCCCCTTTTAATCAACTGGGATCTTATGCCCCTTTTCTTCAACCGTGCCCATGTGTCTTACATGCCCCTTTCCTTCAACTGGGCCCACGAGCCCATAATTCTGCCAAATCGGGCCAAAGTGCCCTTCATTTTTCTAAATCGGGCCCACATGCCCACAATTCACCTCAATCAGGCCCACGTGCCCGTAATTCATCTCAACCGGGCTCACATGCCCATGTTTTTATGCAATCGGGTCAATGTGCCCAAATTCCTCCTAAATCGGGCCCACGTGCCCACCTTCCATCAACCTCGGGCACACATGCCCACACTCCTTCAACTTCAGGCCTGTATGCTCCCATTTCTTCACCATCGGGCCCGCGTGCCCATACTTCTTCAAAATCGGGCCCCCGTGCCCCCACTTCTTCGAATTCGGGTTTGCGCACCCATACTCTTCAATGGTACCCACGACCCCATAACAAATCTTCCAAATCACAATCATACTTCCAATCACCTAAGTCGGGTCCACAGGCCCATTCTTTTCGTTGGGTCCCTCGGGCTCAACCTTCAATCGGGCCTTCGAGCCCATCAACTCCCATCGGGCCCTCATGCCCATCAACATCAACTGGGCCCTCT
Organism: Cryptocoryne crispatula var. balansae; assembly: GCA_036172225.1. Taxonomy (NCBI): domain Eukaryota; kingdom Viridiplantae; phylum Streptophyta; class Magnoliopsida; order Alismatales; family Araceae; genus Cryptocoryne; species Cryptocoryne crispatula. The sequence goes on along the minus strand of CM069919.1, from coordinate 34,571,976 downwards.
AGCCCGCCTTCAAATCTTGGGCTCACGTGCCCCCTGATTCCAACCCTTCCCGGGCTTTCAAGCCCACTTTCAACTCATGGGCCCAAGAGCCCATTTTAACTCACTTTTGTTTCCAAGCATGTTTCTTTCCTTTTTAAATTCTCTTTCTTTTCATAAGTTCTACTTTCAACAAAAAAAATCAAGGTAGAGAAATTTCCTGGGTGATACCACAATCTTTGCCTTTTACATCATTAATTTTGACTCCGCCATGCTAAATCAGATCCTCCACATTTTCACTTCATCCTATGACTATGAATCTTCAATCCAATGCAATATGGTGCATATCAATAGTGGAAGCAATTAGGCAAGGCAAGGCAAGGCATGGCAGGCAAGGCAAGGCAAGCACAAGCGAAGCCGTCATCAACAATGAACTTCTCCTTCTCTCAGGTATTACATGAAATTGCATTCATCATCATTATGTCATCCGTAAGGAAATATTTTTTTAAAATGATTTCTAATCTCACATGACAATCTTACTTGAGAGAAATTTATGATTGATGATAACTACCTTTTGTTTTATCCTAATGAGTTCTTTACAATGCAAGGCATGTTTTCAATTGATTCGCCCATGGAATGTAATCTACCTCAAAAATGGAGAGAACTACCAGTATGACTTAAGTCAACATGTTCTAGGTTGTTGTCTAGGAGTCGAGGGTAGATACCATTCTACACACACAACACGTCCTGATCCCAGAATCTGGATGACTTGACACCCGAGAGAAGCTAGGCAAGGCTTAGAGATGGAAGGAAAACCCTCGCCATATTCTCTTCTGTTCAGTCCAAGATAGGCAAAGGGGACTAGAGGGGGAGAGTATCGAAAGCATCTGCCGCCCTAGTAGGAGGCCGTCTCAGAAGGTCCAACTTCTCAAATAAAAAAAAGGGTGCCAAAAGATGGGCAATGAACCCCACAGGTTTAAACAAATATGGGCCTGTCTGAATGAGTACCCAAAAATGCAGAAAATGAAAAAAGGCACCAAAAGATGGGCAATGACCCCACAGTCAAAGCACTGTCCGAATGTGTGCCACAAAAATAGGTTTGTCGATAAAGAAGAAAAGACCCGAAGAGGCCGAACCCCAACGGGCAATTGGGTGTGAGTAGAGAAATCCCTCTCGACATCTCCAAAGCCTATCAAGGACTTTCCTTCAATTCTTCATTCTTACCCCCAAGGTGTGGGTGAACCAACCAAATCAAAGCTAAACTCTAGCCGATCAAAGGTTGAAGGTCAAAAGATTCTGGGTAAGGAACCCTATTTTGCACATGGTATCTACATTTGAACCTAGAAAAACAATCAAGTGATGAGAACTTGTGTCAATACTGAATTTTCTCCCCAAAAAAATATTTTCAAAAAAAAACTACAAAAAAGTTGAATATCTTCAAAAACTCTAAGAAAATAATTATTTTTAAAAAAAAACTCAAAAAAAAAGAAAATAGCATTTTCAAAAATCCCAAAAATATTGAATATTTTCAACATAAAAAAACCTTCTTTTTCAAATTCAAAAATTTTCAAACTTTTTAAAATATTTTATCACCATGCTTGGTTTGAATTTTCGTCTTTACATTCATATTTACTTTCAATCTCTCATGTTTCAAATTCTTCATTGCATATTTGCTACTTGATTTTTACACTCCTAAGAAGGCTATACCCCTTGACAAAGGTCAAGGCATACTGCAATTTGCAAGGGGATAAGCCGCATTGTTGTTCTAATCTCTTCCTTCTAAGTGTTTCAGGCACAAGAAAAATTTTACACCCCATTGACAAAGGTCAAGGCATACTGCAACTTGCAAGGGGATAAGCCGCATTGTTGTTCTAATCTCTTCCTTCTAAGTGTTTCAGGCACAAGAAAAACTTTACACCCCTTGACAATGGTCAAGGCAAACTGCAACTTGCAAGGGGAATAAGCCATATTGGCATTCTAATCTCCTTTTTCTAGTGTTTCAGGCACGAAGAACAAATAAGGAGAACTTCACAACAAGGCGAAGCTCGCCACTTCCCTCCCCAAGGATTCTTAGGAGGAGGTGCCACCATGACCTCGACCTCAACTTCGTCGAGGAGCATTTTCAATATTTCAATAAGGCGATGCTCGCCACTTCCCTCCCCTGAGGATTCTTAGGAGGAGGTGTCACCATAACCTCAGCCTTAACTTTGCCGAGAAACTTTTTGCAGGCGACACTCGCCACTTCCCTCCCCTGAGGATTCTCATGAGGAGGTGTCATCATTACCTCGGCCTCAACATTGTCGAGGAACTTTTGCTCTGTGTCCTCATTAGGACACATGAACTCTTTTATGAGAATGCATGTCATAACATCGCAAACTCACTGTTATCATTTCCTTTCTTAGCATATGTTAGGTGCATTACTATTTATTTATGCATTGATGTTGAAGACCGTGAATGCAAAGAAAACCAGGCCCGAGATCCCCTTCATCAAAATCCACGACGGTCAGGTCATTCTTTGTGCTCACGGATAAGCCAAAATTGTGCAGTGAGGGACGATAGTTCCCGAATGGGTATCTTGACCTCATAGACAATCTATATCTTCAACTATTTGTTATACAAGTGTTGTTTTGTTTTCTTGAGCCCAACATGCATCATGTAGCACTAATTGCATTACATTTTATTTTGTCATTGCATACATCATTTCCTAAAACTTCACCTTCTCACTCTCTCGATCATTCTAAATCCCACCGTGTTTTCTAATCCCACCATGTTTTCTAATCCCACCATGATCTCTAGTCCCACCAACCTCTCTAATATCCCACCGTGTCTATTAATCCCACCAATCTTTCATTTCTTTTCACCATCGTGGCCATTGCAACTTCTTTGCTATTCATCCCACCATGGCAGCCAATTCATCCCGCCAAGGACCTTCTATTTGATCGTAACTTGCACCGTCATTATCTTCACGGTCTGTGCTTTAACATTTGCCTTTCGGAATTTGAGATCATTCCATTCCGAATTGAATCTTGTCTCATGGAAGACTTAAATGAATCTAAGAGCCTGAATGTGCTCGATTGGTATTCTTTTACTTTTTCAAAACAAATCTCTTTTTAAATTTTAGCCCATCACAGTACAGGAACACCGCAAAGATCGGGTTACCGACTGATGATGAACCTACGAACCCATGTTTCGGGGACTCCCTACTGCGTTGGGGGTTGGCTATTCTTCTCTCGTGCCAATGGCACATCTCTTACCAATCGAACATAGGAAGACTTGATGAAACATGGCAGTTAACCAGGAGACATGAAGAGATTCTCTTTGCCGAATTTGGTCGTTGAGCGTGTCTATATCTACACCTTGATGCCACCTTTTCAGTCCATTGCTATTTCGTTCTGCTGCATTCCATTACAACTCATTTAGCTTCTCTATATTCCTCTACATTTCACTTCACTTCACTACATAACATTCCCTTGCAAAGCCGACATCAAGGCGAGGCAAGCTGTAGACACGCCAATTTGGCATTATTTAGAGCTTAAACCATTATTCCATTGGCAACATCTCTTTTAGACCATCAAAATCATGATAAACCACCCTTTTGGATGAGCTGAGGTGCTTATTGGAAATATGAGGATGATTTTCTAATTTCTAATCAAATCCGTGTTTGCCGAACAAGAGACTCTTGGTGGTGTGCCAGATTATACTTTTCCCAGCATATCCTCTAATTGTAAATTTTTCACAGGATTATATGGAAGTCTAATGAAGAAGTATTCAACATTAATAATCTTCTTCTATGAGTTATCTTTCCATTGCAACAAACGGCATTCAATTCTGATCTCCCATTTGTCCGCAGCACCTTTTAGAAGTCAGGTGCGCAGTTCTGTCCGCACGCAGCACCAATCAAGCCCAATTGCATGCAAGCCCAGCCCATTGGGCACATATCTGACCAATTCACGACCTTACCTTCCTTTTTACTCCTCCATATCAATTTTTATAGTATCTGGAAGCTTCATGGTCGAAATTAGCATCATCTAATGATGGCAATCCAACTTGTTGTCTTGTATATCAAGACTTGCCATTTTTAGACTAGATTTGTTTCCTCTTCAAGTGGAGGCATATTATGAGCATGGGGAAGGTGATCCACGGTTTAAAATCTCTCTCAATCATTTAGGTAAGTTTCTAGATGCCTCAGTATGAAAATCAGAAACATTAAATGGAGGAAATCCAACCTAAGGTCGGATGTATCAAAACTTGCTATTTTTTGACATGTTCTTCATCCCCTATAAAGGGAGACTCATATGAACGACCTAAAAAGGGCATCCCCATCCTCCAGCACTTCTCTTTTAGTTTTCCAGCCACCCTAGGCTCTTTCCAATCTCTCCAAATAATTCTATTTTCGTCCCGGTGCCCGGAGATCATCCCAAAGTGAAGAAGAAGCCGGTATATGCTCCAACGTGCTGCACTTCTGATAATCGGCTTCTACAGATCTTTGTAGTCGTTTTCTGGCCTGACTTCTTTCATACGAAGTGTGGTTCATAAAGATATATTTCATATCCAGCAAACATAGATCAATTCGGACATTTCCTCTTCTTGTTATGGCTTCAACACCGGAGATGCACAGACAGATCCGAAGTCTTCTCTTCTAAGTCATCATCTTCTCAGTCAATTTCAGTACATTTAATGGTGGATTCAGCCCATACATCCTTCATAGAAATTGTTCCCCGGTGAGTTATATTTTATCTCCAACAAGAATAATTCAATTTGGATATCTGTGGTGCCCATAGCATGTCCTACATCGACATTGTGCTGGGAGTTTCCAGAACTTCACTGCCCAAGATCCGGCTTATCAGGTAAATTCAGATTACTTATCATAATATTCAGGCAAACTTGTCTTCATATCAAAACACCCACGGTGAGTTATCTTTATTTTTAAATAAATTTCACTTGATTCTTACATCGGTGCTGTCCTCTACGGTCTCTGTATCAGAGCCGCGCAGTTTACATTAAATCTGTCCAACCCGGTTGCCACTTTGCCTGGGTTGTGTTGTCTTTAACTATTTATATTCTTTTTTCTTCATTAAAATCATTTAGTTCACATTTAAGAATAATTTTTATTCAATCTTGCATCATTTCATACATCATAAAAAAACCAAAAAAAAAGGGTTAGGGCTAACCTCGAATCCGGTGAGTTTGTTTCCAATTGTCATTTTATGTTATTACTTTTACAAGTTACTACACTTCACTCAGTTCTAATTCTTCTTCACTTGTTTTATTGTCTTATTGTCTTCTATTTGCACAAATACATCAAGCTAGCATTGGTTGGACTCTCCCTCATCGTCCGGCCGAAGAGGAAGAAGGTTGAACTCACACACTTTCTCCCACGCTAAGGTACACGGTCAAAACAACTCAATCTTGTTGTTATTCTATAAAGCGGAGCCCATGGCTCCTGGCGACCACCTTTCTTTTTATTCATGTTCTAAGCTAATTCACTCCTCACTCTCCTCCCACATGACCCGAACCATCTCCGGTGCTCGAGCGACGCCGTGAGATGAAAGTTCGGGGATCAATGTGAGTGTGGGACCGAGGTGAGGACATTTTACCGCTTTCCGAGTGTTTTCAATTCACTTCCATTTTTTCCCCAATTCCATCCATCTTTCACCTTCTCTTGAGGTGCCGATCCGGAACCCGTTTCTGGAGTCGACAGCTTTTTTCCCACCGTGGTCGCCAAAAAGCTGTCGACTCCAGAAACGGGTTCCGGATCGGCACCTCAAGATAAGAAGGTGAAAGATGGAATAGGGGAGCGGGAGATTGTGGGTTCGAGTCCCACCGTGGTCGCCAAAAAGCTGTCGACTCCAGAAATGGGTTCCGGATCGGCACCTCAAGAGAAGGTGAAAGATGGATGGAATTGGGGAAAAAATGGAAGTGAATTGAAAACACTCGGAAAGTGGTAAAATGTCCTCACCTCGGTCCCACACTCACATTGATCCCCGAACTTTCATCTCACGGCGTCGCTCGAGCACCGGAGATGGTTCAGGTCATGTGGGAGGAGAGTGAGGAGTGAATTAGCTTAGAACATGAATAAAAAGAAAGGTGGTCACCAGGAGCCGTGGGCTCCACTTTATAGAATAACAACAAGATTGAGTTGTTTTGACCGTGTACCTTAGCGTGGGAGAGAGTGTGTGAGTTCAACCTTCTTCCTCTTCGGCCGGCCGATGAGGGAGAGTCCAACCAATGCTAGCTTGATGTATTTGTGCAACTAGAAGACAATAAGACAAGAAAACAAGTGAAGAAGGATTAGAACTGAGTGAAGTGTAGTAACTTGTAAAAGTAATAACATAAAACGACAATTGGAAACAAACTCACCGGATTCGAGGTTAGCCCTAACCCATTTTTTTTGGTTTTTTTATGATGTATGAAAGGATGCAAGATTGAATAAAAATGATTCTTAAATATGAACTAAATGATTTGAATGAAGAAAAAAGAATATAAATAGTTAAAGACAACACAACCCAGGCAAAGTGGCAACCGGGTTGGACAGATTTAATGTAAACTGCGCGGCTCTGATACAGAGACCGTAGAGAACAGCACCGATGTAAGAATCAAGTGAAATTTATTTCAAAATAAAGATAACTCACCGAGGGTGGTTTGATATGAAGACAAGTTTGCCTGAATATTATTATAAGTAATCTGAATTTACCTTATAAGCCGGATCTTGGGCAGTGAAGTTCTGGAAACTCCCAGCACAATGTCGATGTAGAACATGCTATGGGCACCACAGATATCCAAATTAAATTATTCTTGTTGGAGATAAAATATAACTCACCGGGTAACAATTTCTATGAAGGATGCATAGGTTGAATCCACCATTAAATGTACTGAAATTGACTGATAAGATGATGACTTAGAAGAGAAGACTTCGGATCTGTCTGTGCATCTCCGGTGTTGAAGCCATAACAAGAAGAGGAAATGTCAGAATTGATCTATGTTTATTGGAGATGAAATATATCTTTATGAACCACACTTCGTATGAAGGAAGTCAGGCCAGAAAATGACTACAAAGATCTGTAGAAGCCGATTATCAGAAGTGCAGCACGTTGGAGCATATACCGGCTTCTTCTTCACTTTGGGATGATCTCCGGGCACCGGGACGAAAATAGAATTATTTGGAGAGATTGGAAAGAGCCTAGGGTGGCTGTAAAACGAAAAGAGAAGTGCTGGAGGATGGGGATGCCCTTTTTAGGTCGTTCATATGAGTCTCCCTTTATAGGGGATGAAGAACATGTCAAAAAATAGCAAGTTTTGATACATCCGACCTTAGGTTGGATTTCCTCCATTTAATGTTTCTGATTTTCATACTGAGGCATCTAGAAACTTACCTAAATGATTGAGAGAGATTTTAAACCGTGGATCACCTTCCCCATTCTCATAATATGCCTCCACTTGAAGAGGAAACAAATCTAGTCTAAAAATGGCAAGTCTTGATATACAAGACAACAAGTTGGATTGCCATCATTAGATGATGCTAATTTCGACCATGAAGCTTCCAGATACTATAAAAATTGATATGGAGGAGTAAAAAGGAAGGTAAGGTCGTGAATTGGTCAGATATGTGCCCAATGGGCTGGGCTTGCATGCAATTGGGCTTGATTGGTGCTGCGTGCGGACAGAACTGCGCACCTGACTTCTAAAAGGTGCTGCGGACAAATGGGAGATCAGAATTGAATGCCGTTTGTTGCAATGGAAATATAACTCATAGGATAAGATTATTAATGTTGAATACTTCTTCATTAAACATCCATATAATCCTGTGAAAAATTTACAATTAGAGGATATGCTGGGAAAAGTATAATCTGGCACACCACCAAGAGTCTCTTGTTCGGCAAACACAGATTTGATTAGAAATTAGAAAATCAACCTCATATTTCCAATAAGCACCTCAGCTCATCCAAAAGGGTGGTTTATCATGATTTTGATGGTCTAAAAGAGTTGTTGCCAATGGAATAATGGTTTAAGCTCTAAATAAGGCCAAATTGGCGTGTCTACAGCTACATGCCATTCCTTTGCAAAGCTGACATCAAGGCAAAGCAAGCTGTAGACACGCCAATTTGGCCTTATTCAGAGCTTAAACCATTATTCCATTGGAAACATCTCTTTTAAACCATCAAAATCATGATGAACCACCCTTTTAGATGATTTGAGGTGCTTATTGGAAATATGAGGATGATTTTCTAATTTCTAATCAAATCCGTGTTTGCCGAACAAGAGACTCTTGGTGGTGTGCCAGATTATGCTTTTCCCAGCATATCCTCTAATTAAAAATTTTTCACAGGATTATGTGGACATCAAATGAAGAAGTATTCAACAACAATAATCTTCCTCTCTTAGTCCTATTTTCAATTCAACAAATGGCATTCAATTCTGATCTACCATTTGTCCGCAGCGCCTTTTAGAAGTCAGACGTGCAGTTCTGTCCGCACGCAGCACCTATCAAGCCCAATTGCATGCAAGCCCAGCCCATTGGGCACATATCTGACCAATTCACGACCTTACCTTCCTTTTTCCTCCTCCATATCACTTATTATAGTATTTGGAAGCTTTATGGTCGAAATTAGCATCATCTAATGATGGAAATCCAACTTGTTGTCTTGTATATCAAGACGTGCCATTTTTAGACTAGATTTATTTCCTCTTAAAGTGGAGACATATTTTGAAGATTGGAAAGGTGATCCACGGTTTACAATCTCTCTAAATCATTTAGTTACGTTTCTAGATGCCTCAGTATGAAAGTCAGCAACATTAAATGGAGGAAATCCAACCTATGGTCGGATGTATCAAAACTTGCTATTTTTTGACCTGGTTCTCATCCCCTATAATGGGAGACTCATATGAACGACCTAAGAAGAGCATCCCCATCCTACATAACTCCTCTCTTCGTCCTCCAGCCACCCTAGGCTTTTTCCAATCTCCCCAAATCGTTCTATCTTTGTTCCGGTGCCCGAAAATCATCCCAAAGTGAAGAAGAAGCCGGTCTATGCTCCGACGTGCTGCACTTCTGATCATAGGCTTAAACAGATCTTTATAGTTATTTTTCGGCCAAAAAGTATTCATAATAAGTGTGGCTCATCAAGATATCTTTTATATCCAACAAACGGAGATCAATTCTGACATTCCCTCGGTTTGTTATGGCTTCAACACCGGCGCTACACAGACAGATCCGAAGTCTTCTCTTCTAAGTCATTGTTTTCTCAGTCAATTTCAGTACATCTAATGGTGGATTCAGCCCATACATCCTTCATATAAATTGTTCCCCGATGAGTCCTCTTTTATTTACAACAAGAATCATTCAATTCAGATATCTGTGGTTCCCATAGCATGTCCTACATCGACATTGTGCTGGGAGTTTCCCGAACTTCATTGTCCAAGATCCGAATTATCAGTTGCACAAATACATCAAGCTAGCATTGGTTGGACTCTTCTTCATCGGACGGCCGAAAAAGAAGAATGTTGAACTCACATCCCAATCTCCCACGCTAAGGTACACACGGTCAAATTAATTTCTTTCTATTTTCATTACATGAAGCAGAGCCCGCGGCTCCTGGCGATCACAATTTCTCTTATCATTTTATAAGTTCATCTCCTCCTCACTCTCCTCCAACATGACCCGAACCATCTCCGATGCTCGAGCAACACCGTGAGATGAAAGTTCGGGGATCAATGTGAGTGTGGGACCGAGGTGAGGACTTTTTACCGCTTTCTGAGTGTTTTCCGATTCACTCCCCTTTTGCCCATTCTATCTTTCACCTTCTCTTGAGGTGCCGATCCGAAACCCATTTTCGGAGTCGACAACTTCTTTTTCCAAAGGAAGAAGGTTATAGCCAACCTCTCGATCGTTCATCTTCTGTGCATATTCTGGTAATTTTTCTTATTGGATATGTTCATGTTTCTGCTTCCAATCCTTGCTCCGTTGCTTAATAGTGCGTTCGATCTATTCTTTAAGTGTGCCTCTGTGTGTTTAGTGTTTGAAGGCACATACATTGTGCACTCATGTATTTGTGAGAGTTACCAAATTGAATTCTTATCTTTTATGAAATTATTGTGTTTAGTGTGTGGGTTTGTTTTTAAATGAAGCTTTCTATGTTAACCTTCAAAAATTAAAGTTTTTTTATGAAATTATTGTGTCGTTAGTGTGTGCCGACACATACACTGTTCACTCCTGTATTTGTGTAAGTTAACATTAGGGTTTCTTAAATGAACTTTTCTTTGTCAACTTAGAAAAAGTGAAAGCTTAACTTTTTTATGAAATTCTTGTATTTAGTGTGTGCGGGCATATACATTGTGAACTCTTGTATTCCTGTAGGTTGCTATTAGGGTTTGTTCTAAAATTAACTTTTATGTGTCAAGTCAATCATCAAAAATTGAAAGCTTGTTTTTTTACGAAATTACTACTTTTGCTTATTGTCTATATGTCAATCAGCTAAAATGATGCATTAGATTAAATCTTATGTGATCAATCTTTTTGCAGGAAATATAGACTGTTGAGTTAATGAAACCTGTTGGTTGGGTATACATATCCTTGTCTGGAACAGAACCTCGGTCAGTCACCTGCATGTTTGTGAAAGCCATGTAACTTTTACTTTAATTTTATGTCTTTCTGAAGTTTCATCTATCTGCAACTTTAATTATATAAGGTCACGGCCGTAGCAGTGTTATGATTTGTTGACTTTAAATGAGTACCTGTTATGAGTTATTCAGTATAATTAATATTTTGTAGCCCTTTTTTCATTTCCAGAAAGAAAGCACATTTTTATTTTCTCCAGGTCTTTTAAATGGCCTGAACATGCATGTATCATTTTTTTGGCTTTATGAAACCAGATGTTGGGACTGCCACTCAAGTGTCTATGTTAATTGACTATAAATATTATTGATTAGTCATCACCCTAATATCACCATGATGGAAATGGAAGCATTGTATATAGATTCTTAAGTAACAATAAAAAAGAAGAGTATCAGAAAACTATTTGTTAAACATATTTTGTTTTGCTTAAAGAGACGGCCATCCATGTGTGGTTAAAGATAATTTGTTTTACTTAATAGAGTCAATGTGGGCCATAATAATTTTCTTTAAGTATAGTTTGGTTGGAGAGTTTCAACTTCTGGATAAATGTTGTCAATGATTGTAATAAGTTTTTTGGGATGGTTGTATAAGGAAGGTTTTTTAGAACTAGGATATTTTCTACTCTTCTACATTTGTTGTCCTAGGTAATGGTAAAAGAACAAAGTTCTGAATAGATTATTGGATAGGATATGGGTCGTTGGCAATTGTGTTCCCTTCTCTCTTTGGAATTGTCTCTTACCAAGATGCTACAATTAGCTCCCTTTGGGATGTTTAGATGAATTGGTCCTTAGTTTTCGAATGGAGTATGAAGAATGAGGAAGTTTATGCACGCACAAGATTGATTGACATGATTGAACACCAATGATGTGTTGACCCTCAATGTAGTAGATATATGTACTATATTCTGGTCTAAAATTTTTCAACATTTGCTCACCCCATAAAGTATGTAGAGTGCAAGTATTTTACTTAAGTGAGCTTCTCAAAGAACAAATGACCTATATAGAAATTTCAACATTACGGAATAGTTAGAAGAGATTGAAACAAAGATGAAGATCAACAAAGAAGATGAGTAAATCTACAGCCAGTTGATGTTGGTGAGTCTTTGGCATGGTTCTGCACTCTTCTGCTCGTTTGAAGATGTAAGTTCGGTGAAGATTTCTTTAAATAGGAATTGCTTGTCGACGAAAAAGGTACTCGCACTTCTAATAGATAGTATAGATTTTAACTTTTATATCTAATTGATTTAAAATGTACCAACCACTCACACACATGCGTAGCACGTGATTTGACTAGTGACTTAAATGAAATGGAGGTAAGGGTTAAGAGAACTTACCTGCTATGGTATGAATTTTCTCCTTTCCTACATTGAAATGCCTGAAACACTTGATAAAAGGGGATTAGATCTTCACCACATGACTCATTCCTTTGCCAATTACGGTCAACTTTGACTTAGGTCCAAGGGAAGAGCCTTCTTAACAAGATAATTAAAGCAAAAATGGATATGCAATGCAAGAATGGAAATATGCATAACAGAAAAATAAGCATGGATGCAACTGAGGCAATGATCATGACTGAGCTAAAAAAAGATGCATTTTTTTTGGGTTTTCTTAGAAATATTGATTTTTTTAGATTTTTAAAATATGCAATTTTTTGGATTTTTGAAATATGCATCTTTTTGGTTTTTTTGAAATATTCATTTTTTTGGATTTTTGAAATATGCACCTTTTTGGGTTTTTTTTGAAACATTCAATTTTTGTGGATTTTTGAAATATTCACTTTTTTTGGATTTTTGAAATATTCACTTTTTTGTGGGGAAAATACTAGTATTTGAGACAATTCATCGGTTTTTGGAGTTTGTCAAGACTCAAGTGGTAGATGCCACATTCAAAAATAAAGTTCCCTACCTAGAATCCTTCTAACCTTCTTCCTTTTATTGGCTTGGATTCCACCTGGATTTGGTCGATTTACCCTACCCAAGGGGTTTAAAGAAGAAGAGTATAGAGGAAATCCTTGATAGGGTTTAGAGATGTTGAGAAGGATTTCTCTACTCACACTCATATTGCCCGTTGGGGTTCGGCCTCTTTGGGTCTTTCTTATTTTTTGCTCTTTTCTATGTGGCACATATTTAGACAGGTTTTTGACCCGTGGGGACATTGCCCATCTTTTAGTGCTTTTTGCCTTGACTATCATTCTGCGTACTCATTCAGACAGGTTGTTCATTTTTTATTTTTCTAACCTGAGGGGTTCATTACCCATCTTTTGGCACCCTTTTGCACCCTCCGAGACAGCCTCCTACTAGGGTGGCGAGTGTTTTCGATACTACCCCTCTCTAATCTTCTCTCCTTATCTTGGACCGAGTAGAAGAGAATAGGATAAGGGCACTCCTTCCATTTCTAGATTTCTGCCTTGCCTTTCGCAAGTGTCGGGTTGTCTGGATTCTAGGATCGGGAACTGTTGTGTGTGTAGGATGGTACCTACCCTTAACTTCTCACGAACAACCTAGGATCGATGACTTGAGATTATACCAGCGGTTTTTCCATTTTTATGGAAAGTACTTTTTAAGGTAAACTCCATTCCAAGGATGACTCAATTTTTCTCCATCAGTATTAGTCAATTCATATGCATTACCTGGATACTTTTCAGTGATTATAAAAGGCCCTTCCCAGTTAGGTTGCAACTTGGAGCGAGGACCCCCCTGCTAAACGAATATGCATTTGACTACCATCTCACCGATTTCGAACTTTCTCTCAACCACCCTTTTTTGATAAAACCTTTTAAGTCTTTTCTGATAAGTCCGGGCATGCTCGGTGGCGGCTAGCCTTCTTTCATCCAAGAGTTCAAGCTGTGCAAGGAGAGATACTCGTCTCTCATCAAAAGGAATATCCCTGTTGAGCTGAACTCGGAGAGATAGAAGTAATACTTTGTAGGGGACCACTGCTTCCATCCCATATGCCAAGGCATACGGGGTTTGTCCAGTGGAGGTCCTTACAGAAGTACGATAAGCCCATAGAGCATCTACAAGCTTATCAGGCCAGTCGACAAATTTGCTAGACTTACAAATTTACTTGATGATCTTGATTAAGGTCTTATTGGTGGCTTCTACTTGACCATTGCCTTGAGGATAGTATGGTAATGAATGATGCAATGAAATGCGATTACTGTTGCAAAGATCACACAGATCTTGAGAGAAATTGTGGCCCATTATAGGTGATGATGTCACTTGGGATCTCGAACCTTGCCAAGATGTTGCGCTTGATGAAGGAGCATACTGTTGACGCTTTAATCTCCACGAATGCTTTCGCTTCAGCCCACTTTGTGAAGTACTCCGTTGCAGTCAGAATGAATGATTTTGAGCACATTTCGGAGTTGAGGTCACTCAAGGGGTCAATGATATCAAAAGCCCACATGGCAAAAGGCCATGGGGCATGAATTGGATGAAGGGAAGATGCGGGAGAGTGAATCTTGTCGGCATGGAGTTGACATGAATGACAGTGCCGGACAAAGATGGAGTAGTCTTCTTCTAGAGTTGGCCAATAATACCCTTATCGAATGATTTTCTTAGCAAGGGATTGGGCATTCACATGACCACCACAAACTCCAGAATGTGCTTCCTTCAGCACCAACTCAGCTTCTTCTTCATCAAGACATCTGAGTAAGATTCCACTTAAGCTTCTCTTATAGAGCACTCCTCCTAGGATTGTATACCTCTGGGATACTCTTCTAATTGCTTTCTTTTTCTTGGTGGTTGATCCAGGCGGGTATGACTGATCTTGGCAATACCTCGCAATCTCGTCATATCAAGGTCTCTCACCTTCTTCTAATTCTTCCAACTCAATTAAGAAGATTTCTTCTTTGTGTTCCAAGTATTCCTTTCTGTTGAACCTCTCCTTAACCTTTAGAAAACGTCCATCCTCAATTGCTAGAATTGTCCTCTTGTAGATGTGGATAGTTCGCACTTGCCTGCCTAGCGGGATAGATAGAGATGAAGCTAGTGAAGCTAAGGCGTCGGCGAGGATATTCTGAGAACGGGGGACATGGACAAAGGTGAGTTTGAAGAATAGCTTGATGTAGCAAGTGGTGAGCTCCTGGTAGGGTTTGAGGTTTGGATGGGAAGTTTGGTACTTGGATAGGACTTGGCGTAGGATCAATTGACTATCACCTATCACCCTCAGTTCAGTGGCATTATGGAAATGAGCAGCCTCCAGCCCGGCCAGCAAGGTTTCATACTCAGCTATGTTGTTGGTTCCTAGAAAGTTAAGCTGAAAAGCCTGTGGAATGGTGACACCTTCAGGTGACAGAATGACAATACCTATCCCTCTACCACGAGAGTTCAGAGCCCCGTCAAAATATAATGTCCAAAGATTGGAAGATCGGACTGACATTAGTTCGTCATCCGGGAACTCCGACCGGACTGGGTCAAAGACGGGTATGGGATGATGGGCAAGGTGTTCATCAATAGTATAGCCCTTGATTGCCTTCTGTGGGACCTAAGTGATATCAAATTGGGATAAGAAACTCTGCCATCACCCTAACCGATCAGTCAAAACTGTCTTCTCTAACAGAAACTTAATGGCAATGAGCTTGACTTGGTGAGCAAGAAAATAATGTTTGAGTTTTTGAACCACCCAAACAAGAGCAGCACAGGTCTTTTCTACCACAGTGTACTTCAGCTCACAAGCATCAAACATCTTAGACAAGTATTAAGTAGCTCGTTCTTTCCCTTCTTCATCAACTTGTGCAAGGACTACCCCAAGAGAGTTCTCAAGAACTGAAATGTAGAGGACCAAGGGCTTGTCAGGAAATGGTGGTCTAAGTACAGGGGGACTTTCCAGGTATGTTTTCAACCTATCAAACGCCTCCTGGCACATCGAATCCCATTTAAACTCGGCCCCCGCCTTGGTTAATTCATAGAAAGGTTTACACCTTTGGAAGTGTTGTGAGATAAACCGACGGACAAATTGTAGCCTCCCAATCAATCCTCGAAGCTCGTTCATATTCTTCGGGGGAGGCATACCAATAATTGCCTTGGCCTTGTTTGGGTCGATCTCTATACCCCTTTTGCTTACTATGAACCCAAGTAGCTTTCCTGATGAAATTCTAAATGTGCACTTCTTACGGTTCATTTTCAGCTCGTATTCTCTAGCTCGTTGCAAAACTTTCCTTAGTACTTCAGAATGATCTTCCCGACTCTTGGACTTGATAACCAAATCATCCGCATACACCTCTACAATGGTGTGCATCATGTCGTGAAAGATAGCCATCATAGCCCTCTTATATGTAGCACCAGCATTCTTTAACCCAAAGGGCATGACAACAAAGCAATATGTTCCCCAAGGTGTAGTGAACGAGGTCTTCTCTTGGTCTTCCTCAGCTAACCAGATCTGATTGTATTCAGAATAGCCATCCATGAATGAAAGCATTTCAAATCCAGCTGTGTTCTCAACCAAAACATCGATATGAGGTAAATGAAAATCATCCTTAGGACACGCTTGGTTCAAGTCCTCAAATTTGGGATCCTTCTCTGATACCACCTCTTATGCTCCCAAAGTATGATCTATGCCTCATATTGGATTTCATCTAGCTGGATGGTATTCTCTAAAATGTTTGGCAGCCTTGCACACTCTACACATTTCTGTGCCAATTGTTACAAATACCTATTTGGAACTCGTTTACCTCTGACTTTCCTAACCTAACTTGACCTACTGAAGACAAAGCTGGAAAGGTGGTATTCACAGTGGAGGTAGGATCAAGTAAATCGATCAATGATTCATAAAAGAGGGGTCCCTAATTGGAAGCACCCTCTGGGATGAGTAGAGACGTCTCCTCGATGGAAATGTGAGTTTCAGAGAAGACAATTTTTTTTGGAATTTTCAAGTAAAAAGATAGAATGAGTCGGAATGACTCGAGGTTTTCTGGAAGTTGACAGGATTACCAGAGAGAAAAACTTAATAATAAAGGGAAAAAAGGGGCTCGTGGGCCCAATGGTAATAGAAAGTGGACACATGGGTCCAAAACTGATGAAAAAAGTAAACGGGTACGTGGACCTGATCTTAGAAATGGATGGGCAAGTGAGCGCATGCTAAAAAGAACCCTCAGTTCTAAAGTCGATGAGTGGAGTAAATGGGCAAGCAGGCGCATTGAGAATAGAAGGCTTAAAAGGGCACATGGGCCCAAAGTGGGTAAGTGGGCCCGGAAGCCCATCCAAAAGACCTAAGAACAACGGTACGAGGTTTAAACATGAGATTGTTATGCTCAGGCCTCGTGGAATGGTTCTTACTTGGGTGGTATGCTCAACCAGATGATCCAAGATTGGTTTGCCCTTGAGTGGTTCTTGGTATTCTTCCCCACTTGAGAACAAACGAGTCAAAGATAAGCATATATCTTCCAAGTCTTCTTCTTCATCTGGAGCCTTCCTTCTTTTGATAGCTGTAACGAAACTCTTGTCATCTTCAGCCATCATCATGGTCTCCCCTTTGATAAAGAATGTATGGAGTCCCATGGCATATCCTGGCTGGAAGATCCTCCTTGTGATGGAATCCTCTTCGTATCCCAACCCCTGCCTGCGTGGCCTTTTCACAGTTTGAATTGGCTGAGTGATCCCTTGAAGATCCTTGCCTAAACCTTTTCCAGGCTGATAGCCCAGTTTTATCATCATCCGCCATCCCACTGTGTCAGGTAGAGAGGCGGTCATGCATCTGACTTCTGGCAATTCTCCCACTGAGATCTGGGGCTATATTGAAAGACCTAGGGGTGATGTAAAAGTAGCATCATTCATCTCATCCCTTATACGCATACTAGTCACCTTGACCACTTGTCCTTTAAAGGGAAACTTTATGCACTTGTGGTTTGTTGAAGCCACAGCTCCTATTGCCTCCAAGTATGGCCTCCCCAGTATAGCCTGAAAAGTTGGATCCAATTCTAGGATATTGAAGTCAGTTGTGACCACACATGGTCCAAGTTTAACTTCTAGAGTGACCACCCCCTGTGCAGACTTCTTAGAGTTGTCATAGGCCGTTGTAGACACGCCAAATTGGCTTGATTCGGAGCCCTAGACTCTTATTCCATAGGTGATATCTTTTATTGGACCGTTATCTGATCCGGATTACCTCGTGGAGATGAGCTAAGGACACTGGAGGAGCCCCTTGTGAGTTGAGAATGGACCAATGATTTCCGGAATTATACCGAATCCTTCAAGCGAGAGCTGTGTGTGAACTGTAAAAAATGAAGCCTGCTCGATGACCAACCTTGAATGGTCCATAATTGAAGATCTCGGGAGTCTCGCATGTGTTCCGTAACATTCAGGGTTTCTAAGAAGTCATTTCGGTAGGCGTCGGTCACTGACGGCTTTCGTTATGGCTTTTTCGACCTGTGCTGCCTCGGCTATCCCGGACCACATGTTAGGCCTTTCCGGTCATCACCGGGTCTTTTCAGGTCATCCGGGTTGATTCTAGCCGAATATTTTCATCAACCGGGGCCATATGGTCATTTCGGTCAATTTTAGGGTTTCCCGGCTTTTCCGAGTTTTGGTTCACGTTTACCTGGTTAATATAAAATTTTTCGATGACTTCGGGTTTTTTGGTCGTATCGGACTTGTTCGATCATCATTTTAAGTCATCCCAAGTTGACCCGAGATTTCTCGATCGGAACCGTGCACTTTCGGATCTTCGCCCCGGGTTTCGGCTTTCCGCGAGAGGATAAACCGGTAGAAAGCCCAGTGTGAACATCTTGGGAGTCATGCCGGCTGGTTTACCGACCTGAGGAGGTGCGGCTTAAGGTCCTCTTTCCAACGCAACAAACGAGAGCCAAATCGGAGATCCCATTTGCAAGATACGGCTCGCGGAACGCGCGCGCAGGAGAGAGAGTGTACCGCGCCCCCACTCTACTTGAAAGGGGAGGGCACGTCCTCCCTGCGCGCCCTCAAACCGGGGGCACGTCCTGCGCGCCCCCGGTTCCTTTGAAAAGCAGGGGCGCGGTCAGTTTCTTTAAAACGCAAATTACCCCGATTAGCACCTTCTAAACCTGATTTTTGGAAGGTTTCTGGCATTGATTTTTGATTATTTGTACTGTGCCCCCGGTTCGGGGGCGCGTTTCGAATGTCAAGTCAATTTTTAGCAATTTCTGGAAGTTTCCGTTTATTTTTAGCAGTGAGATGCGTAACGCGCCCCCGCTTCCTTTCAAACTGGGGGCGCGCCCTGCACGCCCTTGGTTTGAAAAGCATGGGCGCGTTACGACCTTGGTTTGAAAAGCAGGGGCCCAGCGCGCCCTCGTCCCCTTTGAAAAGTGGGGGCGCGGTCGGTCCAATTTCTAAATTTTGCACCGGCTTCCTTCCCCTATAAACTGAGGGTCATTCTCAACGACCCAAGGTTAATCCCCGGTGCCTAGCTCATCCAGAGGTCATCCAAGCTCTTCTCCAAGGCAGTCCCGATGTCCAAAGGCGATCCGAAGTCAAGAGATCGATCCCGAGGTGAAGGAGAAGGCTCGATCCAGGTGTTCTGCATCAGCCAAATTCATCGACTTCTGCAGAAAATACAAGACAACTTATGCAAAAGTCTTCATCATAGAAGATGTTTATCTCTTCGTCCTCTTTCATCTCCAACTGACGGCACTCAATTCTGACTTGCCGTTCGTTCGTGGCGATTGCTGCACTGAGGGCGCGCATCCAGGTTCTATTTTCTACATCTGCCCACTTTCAGAATTTTTGCAGACTTTTACAGGAGGATTTCGGAGAAGTCATAAACATAATAACTCTTCCTCTCTGAGTCTTCTATCTACTTCAACAAACGGCACTCAATTGTGACATCGGGACTGCCCGTGGCAAGCTATGCACCAAAGTCACGCCAGACAGTGCAACGCGCCCCCGAAACAAGTGCAACGCGCCCACCGCGCCCCCAAACCCAAGGGCACGTTCAGTCCAGTGCGTTGTCCGGCCATATTGGTGATATCTTCTCTGTTTTAGCTCCGATTTGAGTCATTCTAGTTTCTATGTCTTCGTCATTCATCTAAGATCATTTTAGCATCATTTTTATTTAGTTTTTGCATAATTTTATATCACAAAAAATACACTGAAAGTGGGTTAAGGCTCACCCCGAAGCCGGTGAGTTTGATTCCAATTACTTCTTTCTCCTCTTCTTACTATAGTTACTACACTTCTCACAAGTCTAACCAAACTCTTCACTTGGTTTATTGTTCTAGTTGCACAGGTTGATCAAGCTAGCATCGGTTGGACTCTTCTTCATCGGCCGGCCGAAGAAGAAGAAGGTTAAACTCACATCTCAATCTCCCACGCTAAGGTACACATGGTCAATTCATCTTTCTTTTTCCATTACATAAAGCGGAGCTCTCGGCTCCTGGCGACCACAATTTCTCTTATCATGTTCTAAGTTATTTTCCTCCTCACTCTCCTACCACATGACCCGAACCATCTCTGGTGCTCGAGCGACGCCGTGAGATGAAAGTTCGGGGATCAATGTGAGTGTGGGATCGAGGTGAGGAGTCTTTCCCGCTTTCTGAGTGTTTTCCGATCCACTCCTCCTTTTTCCCAAATCTATCTTTCACCTTCTTATCTTGAGGTGCCGATCCGGAACTCGTTTTCAGAGTCGACAGCCGTCACCATGGCACAAGACGGCTTGATTTCTTGCTGAGAAATACCGCACAACTGCAAAGTTTCTGGTGGCATAACGTTGATAGAAGCTCTAGTGTCAACCAAACAGGATTTCACTTTGATATTACAAATAATAACAGCCACATGCAAAGCATATCTCCTGACCTATGGATCTGCTAATTCCTTATGAGAGAAAGTGAGTGTTGGGTGCTCACTTCTAGGGGCTAACATTGTAGTGATCTTCTTAGGTGGGAATCTTCACTCACCATGACCCTTTGTAAATATTGCTGTAGATACTCCTGGTGCACCTTTGATCTTTTGATCAACTCAAGTATAGAAATATGGGCCGGTCTTATCCAAATGTTTTAACAAATCATACGCTGTGCCTAGCAATGGTTCTTCCACTTGTTCCTCCTCCACTAGATCCTGCGGTTGAGTACCAGCTTGGGGAAAGAGTTGCTGGAGCATCCTCCCACTCTGAAGCACCGGGGCTATTTGGCAGTTGGGTAGAGGTGATGGGTTAACTGGGGTGGACTGTGGTGGAACAGGTGGTGTAGGTGTAGGTATGGTAGGCAATGGGATCGGTGGTTCTGGGATGATTAGGTTAGTGGGTAGAGGGGTAGGGTTTGGAGGTGGTAGTGATGGTGATACTAGTGGCCTGATAAGAAGAGGCCAGGGTGTAGGAGTGGTTGATGGGTTTAATGAAGGTATAGGTTGTGGGGTTGGGTGTATAATAGGTTGGGGTTTTGGAGTGACAGAGCTCCTAGGCTGGGAGTTCAGGTTTGGTGGTGATTGTGGTGGTCGGATGAGCAAGGGCCGGTGTGTAGCAATAGTTGAAGGAAGTGTAGTTAAGGAGGGGGCTAGCCTAATGATTGGTCGGCGAGAAGAAGTGGCGGCCAGTGGTTGGGTTATTGAACTAGGTGGGGGTTGTGGAGTAGAAGGTGCACGGATTATATGTCTAGGAGGGTTCCTAGCAGCCGGCCTGGCTGGGTTGACCGGCATGGTTGCATTTTGGTTTTCTAGTTGCCAACCTTGAGCACAGCTGGCATCTCCTTGGACAATGGAGTGTACTAGACCAATTCCTGGGTTTGGATGTGCTAGTGCCGGTGCTGGAGCGGGAGCATGTACTGGGAGCGGATTCTGAACAATCCCCAAGCCAGGTTGTTGTTGAGGTTGAGTCGGTGGACGCTGCCGCTGCTGCCTTCATTGCCTGTATGCATTCCCCCATTTGAGCCCAATCAATGATGCCTTGGTCATTCAGATCATGGATGTAATCCTTGAATTGAAAACACACTTCTAAGGTGTGACCAGGACACTGATGGTAAGCACAGTATCGGGACATATCTGCGTTTGCTGGCCAAACCTCTCTTTCCTTGGGCAATTCCAGCTGTTTTTCTGACATAAGTACATTGAAGATGTCGGTCAAGAAGTAAGGGAGTTATTGGTAGTTCTCTCTCCTAGGACCTCCCCTTCTTGGTGCCTGATTGAGTGGTGGCGGTGTCCTATTGTAGGAAGGTTGACGAGGTTGATAGGGTTGTGCTACTGGCTGAGGGGGTTGTTGGGGTTGTCGTGGTTGTGGTGGCCTAACCTGTTGTTGAGGGAGGTAATAGGAAAGGTTCTGTGGTGGGTTTTTGAACTGGTTTTGACGGTTACCTCCCTGGTTCCCCCACAATGTTTATAGCTTCATTGTTGACCACTCCCTCCGTTGTAGGCCCAGCTGGTGCAGAGGGGGTCTTCTTGAAGTTTCTGGGTTTAGGATCAAAAGGGTTTATCATGGTGGCATCTTTGAAGTGGGCTTGTATGTATCGGGCACTGTCATAGAGTTCATTCATGGTGGTAGGACGGTGCATGATCAATACATTCCTCAAGGCAGGTGTAGTGTTTCCAATAAGCATCTTTAATTGTTACCCTTTAGAAATCACATCCATTAGCTTCTCTGCCATTCCCCTCCAACGATCAGCAAACTTTATGAAATCCTCTTCAGGCTTCATCTTCTCATCAATCAAATCTGTAATGGAGCATGATGGTGCGACCCGGTCTCTGTATCTTTGCAAAAATTTGGTTTTGACAATATCAAAGTCTCCTGCCTCAAAGGGGTCAAGCGAGTAGAACCATTCCAATGCAGACTGATGCGGGACAAACTGGCTAGACCGGGCTAAACAAACCGAACGCAAAATAAACCGGCGCTAATCACCACTAAACAGAACTAACGAACCCAAAGTAGGCGGACTGGGCTCGAACCAGCCGAAACGGACTCAAACCGGCATGACTCAGCCTGAACCGGCCGGTTCAGTGCCAGAACCGGGCTAAACAGGTCGGAACCGGGTCTAACCTGGGTTGAACCGGGTCTGGCGGCCGGTCAGGCCACGGACCGGCCTGGTGTGAACCGCCTCGACGAACTGAGGTTGCGGCCGGGTTCGCCCGCGAACGCAACCGAGGGGGGAGTCGTGGCGTCCTCTCGTGAAGACACGGGATGGTCGTGTGGCCGCGATCCAGCCGCCGTCCGATGTCGCCGTGGTAGGATCGCCGCGGACCCGCGAGGTTGCGGGCTGCGACAAAAGAGGCGAGTGCGGAGGTGCCCGCGTCGTCTTCGCGGCGGCGTCGTCCGGACGGCTTCCGTGCGCAGGTTGGTGAAGCAGGGGGGGCGTCCTCGACGCAGTCCAACGAGCGCTGCCGAACGCCGCGGAGCAGCGCCCTCCGCCACCGTCACTGCGAGGCAAGCCAAAGCCGTCGCCCGGTGGCCCTGACGACTTCCGCGCACAGGTTGGTGGAGCAGGGGGGGCATCCTCAATGCAGTCCAACGAGCGCTGCCAAACGCCGCGGAGCAGCGCCCTCCGCCACCGCCGCTGCGAGGAGAGCCAAAGCCATCACCCGGTGGCCCTCTGGTGCTGGCGGGACAGGGGGGAGGAGCTGCAGTCTGGCACACGCGCGCAGCGAATCTCCCGTCGATGGCATCGGCGGCTGAGGGAGGAGATCGCCGAGAGGAGACGCACGGGAAGGGTGGGGACGCAGATCCGGGGATCGCCGGATCTGGCCCCTCCCACAGCTCCTTCTTCTTCTTCTTCCTCCTCTTCCCTCGTCGACCTTCATCAGCGTTCGGATAGGGACGGAGAAGGAGGACGGCGGTGAAGGTTGATGTCGGACGTAGAGAGCCCCACCGGATCCGCCGCTTCGAGTCTGTGCGAGGGAAGGAGGGGTTGAATCATTCCGGAAGCTGCCGCCGTCGATGTCGTCGAGGAAAGTCCGGGTAGGGGGAGAAGAGATGAACGGCGCGGAGGGCGGAGGATGAGGAGGAGGGAGATAGACGGCGACCTAGCCAGATCTGGAAGGTTGAGGGGAACTGCCAGCCTTACGCTGGAGGTGGGATAAAGACGGCCATCACTGGCCGGGGTTGGGGAAGAAGACGGGGCGGCAGCCCCTACGCGGGAGAACCAGCGCTCAAGGCGTTCCAAAAATTCTCTATCACTTGTTAAAACTATGTACATCGGTCCTCTTTTAAAGAGGGAGAAGAGACCTAATTAAAAAAACACCCTCTAAGACTTCTATTTACAAACTTGTCCTCGTAGGGACATAAGTAAAAGAAAACCCAAAAATATGTCCCCTCATCCTCTGGCCTCCGCGCCGTTCATCTCTTCTCCCCCTTCCCGGACCTTCCTCGACGTCGTCGACGGCGGCGGCTTCCGGAATAATTCAACCCCTCCTTCCCTCGCATAGACTCGAAGCGGCGGATCCGGTGGGGCTCTCTGCGTCTGACATCAACCTTTGCCTCCGTCCTCCTTCTCCATCCCTATCCGAGTGCTGATGAAGGTCGACGAGGGAAGAAGAGGAAGAAGAAGAAGAAGGAGCTGTGGGAGGGGCCAGATCCGGCGATCCCCGGATCTGCGTCCCCCCCCCTTCCCGTGCGTCTCCTCTCGGCGATCTCCTCCCTAAGCCGCCGATGCCATCGATGGGAGGTTCGCTGCGCGTGTGTGCCAGACCGCAGCTCCTTCCCCTCCTGTCCCGCCTGCACCCGAGGGCCACCGAGCGATGGCTTTGGCTCGCCTCGTAGCGGCGGTGGCAGAGGGCGCTGCTCCGCGGCGTTCGGCAGCGCTCGTTGGACTGCGTCGAGGACGGCCCCCCTCCATTCGGTGACTTCGCGGGACGGCTGTGATGCCGCCACGGCGTCGAGACGATGACGTCCGGATCACGGCGACGCGACCACCCGGATCAGCACGAGCGGGCGCCACGACCCCCCCTCCTTTCGTGTTTGCCCGTGACCCCGCGGTCGCAGCAGCTCGCCAGGCCGGTTCGCGCCCAGGCCGGCCTGCTGGCCTGTTCAACCGGGTCCAGACCCGGTCCAAGTCGGTTCAGGCCGGTTCAGCGCCTGAACCATCCGGTTCTGTCCGGTTCAGGCCGGTTCATGGTGTTTTGAGCCGGTTTTGACCGGTTCAGACCATTGTGAACCCGGTTCGGACCTGTCTCGACCGATTCAAGGCCGGTTTACTTAATTTTGGGTTCGTTTAGGTCGTTTAGCGGCGATTAGCGCCGGTTTATTTCATTTTCTGTCGTTTTAGCCCGGTCTAGCTGGTCTAGCAGGTCCCCTCCACCTTCCAGATCCGGCGAGGTCGCCATCTATCTCCCTCCTCCTCATCCTCCGGCCTCCGCACCGTTCATCTCTTCTCCCCCTTCCCGGACCTTCCTCGACGATGTCGACGGCGGCGGCTTCCGGAATGATTCAACCCCTCCTTCCCTCGCACAGACTCGAAGCGGCGGATCCGGTGGGGCTCTCTACGTCCGACATCAACCTTCGACGCCGTCCTCCTTCTCCGTCCCTATCCGAGTGCTGATGAAGGTCGACGAGGGAAGAAGAGGAAGAAGAAGAAGAAGGAGCTGTGGGAGGGGACAGATCCGGCGATCCCCGGATCTGCGTCCCCCCCTTCCCGTGCGTCTCCTCTCCGCGATCTCCTCCCTCAGCCGCCGATGCCATCGACGGGAGGTTCGCTGCGCGCGTGTGCCAGACCGCAGCTCCTTCCCCCCTGTCCCGCCTGCACCCGAGGGCCACCGGGCGACGGCTTTGGCTCGCCTCGCAGCGGCGGTGGCGGAGGGCGCTGCTCCGCGGCGTTCGGCAGCGCTCGTTGGACTGCGTCGAGGACGCCCCCCCCTGCTCCACCAACCTGCACGCGGAAGTCGTCAGGGCCACCGGGCGATGGCTTTGGCTCGCCTCGCAGCGGCGGTGGCGGTAGTCTCTGCTCCACGGCGTTCGGCAGCGCTCGTTGGACTGTGTCGAGGACTTCCCCCCTGCTCCACCAACCTGCACGTGGAAGCCGTCCGGACGACGACGCCTCGAAGATGACGCGGGCACCTCCGCGCTCGCCTCTTTTGTCGCAACCCGCGTCCTCGCGGGTCCGCGGCGATCCTGCCACGGCGACATTGGGCGGCTTCTGGATCGCAGCCATGCGACCATCCCGTGTCTTCACGAGAGGACGCCATGACCCCCCCTCGGTTGTGTTCGCGGGCGAACCCGTCCGCGACCTCGGTTCGTCGAGGCGGTTCACACCAGGCCGGTCCGCGGCCTGACCGGCCGCCAGACCCGGTTCAACCCAGGTTAGACCCGGTTCAGACCGGTTTAGCCCGGTTCTGGCACTGAACCGGCCGGTTCAGGCTAGGTCATGCCGCTGCCCGATGTCGCCGTGGCAGGATCGCTGCGGACCCGCGAGGTCGCGGGCTGCAACAAAAGAGGCGAGCGCGGAGGTTCCCGCGTCGTCTTCGCGGCGTCGTCGTCCGGACGGCTTCCGCGCGCAGGTTGGTGGAGCAGGGAGGGCATCCTTGACGCAGTCCAACGAGCGCTGCCGAACGCCGCGGAGCAGCGCCCTCCGCTACCGCTGCTGCGAGGCGAGCCAAAGTCGTCGCCCGGTGGCCCTCGGGTGCAGGCGGGACAGGGGGGGAAGGAGCTGCGGTCTGGCACACGCACGCAGCGAACCTCCCGTCGATGGCATCGGCGGCTGAGGGAGGAGATCGCGGAGAGGAGACGCACGGGAAGGGGGGGACGCAGATCCGGGGATCGCCGGATCTGGCCCCTCCCACAGCTCCTTCTTCTTCTTCTTCCTCTTCTTCCCTCGTCGACCTTCATCAGCACTCAGATAGGGACGGAGAAGGAGGACGGCGGAGAAGGTTGATGTCGGACGCAGAGAGCCCCACCGGATCTGCCGCTTCGAGTTTGTGCGAGGGAAGGAGGGGTTGAATTATTCCGGAAGCCGCCGCCGTCGACGTCGTCGAGGAAGGTCCGGGAAGGGGGAGAAGAGATGAACGGCGCGGAGGCCGGAGGATGAGGAGGAGGGAGATAGACGGCGACCTAGCCAGATCTGGAAGGTGGAGGGGAACTGCCAGCCTTACGCTGGAGGTGGGATAAAGACGGCCATCACTGGCCGGGGTTGGGGAAGAAGACGGGGCCGCAGCCCCTACGCGGGAGAACCAGCGCTCAAGCAATACAGTTGAATTTTTGGAAGCCTTCGGGTTGGTTCCTCCCGCGTAGGGGCTGCGGCGCCCTTTCTTCCTCCACCCCGGTGATGAGCGCCATTCCCCTCTCTTCCCCTTCTCGGTTCGACGACAACACATCCTTGAGGATCCGGCGACTCCCTCCATGGCTACGAAGGACGGGATCCCACTTCCCCCCTGCTTTGTGCGCACGAAAGACGGCGAAGAGAGAAAAGAAGAAGGGAAGGGGGCGGAAGATCCGTCAGCAACGCCTCCTCCATTCTCCTCCGATCGGGTCCAGGTAGAAGAAGAAGAAGAAGGAGCGGTGGGAGGGGCCAGATCAGGCGATCCCCGGATCTGCGTCCCCCCCTTTTCATGCGTCTCCTCTCGGCGATCTCCTCCCTCAGCCGCCGACACCATCGACGGGAGGTTCGCTGCGCGCGTGTGCCAGACGACAGCTCCTTCCCCCCTGTCCCTCCTGCACCCGAGGGCCACCGGGCGACAGCTTTGGCTCACCTCGCAGTGGCGGTGGCGGAGGGCGCTGCTCCGCGGCGTTCGGCAGCGCTCGTTGGACTGCGTCGAGGATGCCCCCCTGCTCCACCAACCTGCGCGCGGACGTCGTCAAGGCCACCGGGCGACGGCTTTGGCTCGCCTCGCAGCGGCGGTGGCAGAGGGCGCTGCTCCGCGGTGTTCGGCAGCGCTCGTTGGACTGCGTCGAGGACGCCCCCCTGCTCCACCAACCTGCGCGCGGAAGCCGTCCGTACGACGACGCCGCGAAGATGACGCGGGCACCTCCGCGCTTGCCTCTTTTGTCGTAGCCCGCGACCTCACGGGTCCGCAGCGATCCTGCAATGGCAACATCGGGCGGCGGCTGGATCGCAGCCACGCGACCATCCCGTGTCTTCACGAGAGGACGCCACGACCCCCCCCCTCGGTTGCGTTCGCGGGCGAACCCGACCGCGACCATGGTTTGTCGAGGCGGTTCACACCAGGTCGGTCCGCGGCCTGACCGGCCGCCATACCCGGTTCAACCCTGGTTAGACCCGGTTTAGACCAGTTTAGCCCGGTTCTGGCACTGAACCGGCCGGTTCAGGCTGGGTCATGCCGGTTTGAGTCCGTTTCGACCGGTTCAAGCCTGATCCGCCTATTTTGGGTTCGTTAGTTCTGTTTAGTGGCGATTAGCGCCGGTTTATTTCCCGTTCGGTTTGTTTAGCTCGGTCTAGCTGTGGGGTACAGAATTGGAAACAAAAAAAGTGAGGCTATTAACCCACAAAGAAAAATTCTGACTCCCACAATTAGTTCTAGGTTTTTCAATTTTTAAAGTTATCTAATTAAGAATTTGTCCACTTAAGTTGCTTTCACTTTTATTTAATCAGAAGAGGAAGAAGAAAGTGGAGAAAATGCCAGTTTCGAAAATCTTGATAGATTTTGAAATTCGGTTCTACAGCTAACGAAACCGATTTTAGTTATCTAGATTAGGTCCACACTAAGGTGCTCGACAATGACCAACAGAAATTATGCTACTAGCTAGGACCTAAAATCGCACCAGGCATGGCATTTCGATGTAGATAATAGGAAAACAAAGCTATGACCATACAAGGAAGAGTTATCAGAAATGTACCTTCACACCAGAGTGTGGGGAAGACAATCTTCGGCTGAGAGATTGGTAATCCCCTCTAATTACAATGATTTTAACAATTAAGTACAGAATCAAATGATGACCCACACCTCACAGGGTGGTAATAGGTTTACAAAAATTTCTTGGAGGATTACCAATCTTCAGGTTGACAAAAAAACACATGATATGCACCTTGCTTAATTTTTCAGCAACAATCTCGATTTCCAGCAATAGGGACAGCATTCAGATTTTAGGCTCATAAAATTTGTCTCCTCACAGCCTTGGAATCAGGAGACCAGAACTAAGGTGATTTCCTTCCAGTGGAGAACTAAGCTCACTGTCGGCAGCTTCAAAAAGCTACCAAGGCCACAGGAAAATCACTGGTCCTCATCATTTTCAGCATCAAATAATGTTGGCAGATTCACACTTGTCTGCCAATTACTCTGACTAATTGTTGCCGATAGCTGAACTGAGGTTAAACTGACCACTGTATACTATTTAAATGAAATCAACCTAATTCAGAACCATAAAACTTAAAGACATCAACAGTTGAATATCACGTGACTGGAAATGGACCAGTCCAACAGTCAGCGTATGACAAAGAAATAACGTCAACAGTGTCTGTCCATATGATTCCACGAAGATCAGCAAAAACAGAGGAACGCTGGCTTCAGACTGGAAATAGGACCAGTCTCGCTTCCCATTATTTGTCAATAAAGTAATGCAGCAGTAACAGTATTCAGATCCAGAAGAACTCTGTTCTTGGACTAGAGGAGGACCAGTGCCTCGAACCGGAAAGAATCAGCAGGTCAAACTGAAGTTAAGTGGTTCGGAGTGGTGTGTTCAAAACTAGAAGAGAAGATTTGTTCTCATCAGGACAGCAGTTCAAATAGTCGATCAAGACCTTTTCGGTTTCCAACACTTGATAGAAAATAGGAACTCATCTCGGATGGAAATCTTGATTCATTAAGTGGATGAAACCAATATCGGAATAGAAACGTCGATGAGCCTATGTTCAGCTGTTGACAATAGAAAGTCGATGGACCGAAATGCTGGAAATAGTATTTGCAAACTATTCCAGATTCGGAAATCAACCAATATTCTACAACCAGATTCAAAGAACAAGAGAGTATCTGTTCAACTCAGTTTTATCAACCATGATATAGAGCCGTATATGCAGGACTACCGTGAGTGGGAGGACGTACTCACAGTTGTAGCACCATACTTTCCATAAGCGTATTCAAGAGATCAAGGAAGTCTAACCAATATTAAGACATAGATCTCATCGTCATAGGTCACAGACCTCAGATCCAGAAGCTTCCGCGGACGGAGCTCAACAGAAACTCAACCAGCTAGAACGGCAACAACGAAGAGTCTGTATCCAGCGCGGGAGAGGAACTCTTCGGCTACCAGCACAGTCGATCTCATAGATCCGACAGCCACTTCAACTAGGAAAGAAAACCCCAATCGTACGAAGAGAAGCAAAGCGTCGGAACCAGATCCATCAGATGAAGAAGGAAGGAGGCGATCTGCCTTCAGGGAGGAGTCGAGAAGGAGGACGAGCTATCCTCGATAGGAGGAGAAGGAAGGAAGTTCCGTAGAGACCGGAGGATTGATCCCACGAGAGATGGAGCTCAAGATAAACCGGTAGATCTAAGGGAAAGGAATCGAACTCTCTAAAGGCACATCGCCATTGCTCCATCGGAGGAAGGAAATACGGAGGACGAAGACCGCGCTAGGGCATCGCCGTCGGAGGAGCTCAAGGAAGGCAGCCAGCTGCTCACCGAATGGAGGGAGAGGGAGAAACCCCACGTAGACCAGCGGCTCGCCAGGCCGGTTCGCGCCCAGGCCGGCCGGCTGGCCGGTTCAACCGGGTCCAGACCCGGTCCAAGCCGGTTCAAGCCGGTTCAGCACCTGAACCGTCCGGTTCTGTCCGGTTCAGGCCGGTTCATGGTGTTTTGAGCCGGTTTTGACTGGTTCAGACCATTGTGGACCCGGTTCGGACCTGTCTCGACCGATTCAAGGCCGGTTTACTTAATTTTGGGTTCGTTTAGGTCGTTTAGCGGCGATTAGTGCCGGTTTATTTCATTTTCTGTCGTTTTAGCCTGGTCTAGCCGGTTCGTCCCGCATCACAGACCCTTCTAGTGATCGGCGGAATAAAAAAGCAAGAACCCTACGATCATTTTTCCAGAATGAGGATTCATAGAGAAAATCTTTTAGGTGGATAAAAGGATTGCCAGTACCATTGTAGTGGCGATAAACTGGTAGTTCAGAAGGTGGTAGGTGGAGAAGCCGACAAAGAAGGAATAGAAATCTCAGGAACTGACTTGGGGTCCAGGCGACATCTTAGCTCTTCATAACGTTCATTCATCTGGGTGAGCTGATCCATGATTGCCTGGGTGAGAGCAGATTCTTGGTTTACTGGTCGGGGTATGTGGTTAGAGACATGATTTTGGAATTGAGGAGCATGACTTGGCAAATTCACTGAAGATTGTCCCATGACTTGATGGGCCGGGGAGCAACATGGTTAAAATAAGATGGCTGAACAAATGATGGTTGAACCACAGATGGTTGAACTATAGATGGTTGAACTAATGATGGTTGAATCACAGATTGTTGAATCACAGATGGTTGAACAATAGGTGGTTGAACAAAGGGTGATTGAATGAGTGGTGGTCGAACCAGAGGATAAGGAGATGAGGCAACTTGGTTGGCTTCAGTCAAATCTGAGGCAATTTTGCCCTTCACCATGGATTGCATGTGGGCGTAGGTTTATGGGTCGGTATAGAGAGACAACTCCCTAAAGAGTTGTTCAACATCACGGGGAGCAGATGGTTGAGGGACCTCTTGCGCTTCTGACTCAAACAATGGATTAACATGACCCTCTGACGGAATTGGTTGGTGACCCATATCGTGCTCTCGATGTTCAGCTTGTTTTGCCATTCCAACGTGCCTTCCAAACCTTAATTGCATTGTCACCTTTCAACTTCAAGGAGAAGGTGAAACAAACAAGTTTGGCAAAGCAAACAAAGAACTTTTTTGGTTTTTTAGTATCTTGAAAAAGTTAGAGGTTTGAATTGTTGTTTGATAAACAAGTGATGCAAAGACTTGAAAACAAGATTACGCAATGATTTTGATTCAACCTTAGGTTTATGGATTTTTTTAAGAATTTTTCTTTCAACAAATGGGTTAGGATCCTAACTCCAATCTCCAATGACCTAGGTTTTACACAATCTCACCACGCGTAGGTAACATAGGATGCTTCGGGTTTTGGGGAGTGGTACAACCAACCTGACCGTGAAGAGGAATACTCCACGTATGAGGAATTACGGAGGCCTTGATGTAAACCAACCAAGTCAACTACGAAGGAATATCCCAGAGGAGAGGTCAGAATCCACCAATAGGGTGTTTTGGATGGGAGGGGTAAATGGGAGAGTGAGCTCCCACCTCAAAAAAGTGTAAAATAAGGAGGTAGAGAGGAGCAGAGAATTCAATCAAGTAATAAAGCAAGTAATAAAGCAAGTAATAAGCAAAACATAAACTTAAATAAACAAGCAATCACACAAGACAAACAATTAGAAACTAGATAGACAACTAGAAACTAGAATCAAGTCCTTGTTTCTTATGTGAGCCAAATGGAGATAGTGAAAAGTGATGGAAAGAAGAGGGTTCAGATCTGATAGCCAAGAAAAAGGGTGTTCCACATGGGGACCGATGTAAGAATAAGCTGGTTGACGTGGAAACCGGGGTAAAAAGTAAAGGTGGTTCACACGGGAACAGTTTTGGGTAAAAAGGGTGGTTCACGTGGGAACCGGTTTGAATGATTGAAAGAAGGCCACGTGGGGCCAATTAAAGGTGAATAAGGATGTGATCCAAGTGGGGATAGATCTGATGGAAAGTGGTTTGGTTCACATGGGAACCAAAGTAAAGAAAGAGAATGGTACACGCCGGAACCGGTTTAAAAGGAAAAGGGTGGTTCACATGGGAACCGGTTTAAATAAAATGACAGAAATTAAATAAAATACTTGGCACTTAAGATCTGATAAAATATGGGTGAAATAAGAAATTTTGAGATGGCATGAAATTAAGAAAGGTGGAAGGAAGGAAAGGCTCACGTGGGAACTGGTCTAGAACTAGAACTAGTTGCAAACAAAACACTAAGCACCCACGGTTGAAGACATTGCTTGTCCCACCGTAGTCGCCACAAAGATGTCAACTCTGAAAATTCGATAGGCCCTCTCCTTTTCGGGAAGTCCGTGAACCCAGATCGTCACCTCAAGAGGGGATGAGAAAGAAAAAAAGAAAACATGGAAAGCAACTCTCACCTCGGTCCCACACTCACATTGATCCCCTAACTTTCATCCCATGGCGTCGCTTGATCACCAAAGAGACAGTTCAGGTCATGTGGGAGGAGGGTGAGAATAAGAAAATTAAGACATGTGGTCGCCAGGAACCGCGGGTTCCGATTTATGAAATTAAATTGACTGTGTGTACCTTAGCGTGAAGAGTGTGGGTCAAAGCCTCTCCTTCTTCTGCCGGCCGATGAAGAAGTGTTCTCAATGTGTGGGTGCTTGATTTTCTATGCAACTAGACAAACAAACAAGTGAAAATACTATTAGAACTAAACAAAGTGGAGTATATATAAAGAAAATGGCATGAAACACACAATTGACTAGAAACTGAGCGGATTCGGGTTATCTATAACCCTTTTTTATTTTAGGATTAACAGACTAAAAATAATGCAAAAAATGTAAACAAATTATAGGATAATGTATAATCACGAAACAAAGAGATATGAAAAAGAACATAAAGATTATGATAAGAATAGAGAAGGATATGGCCAAATCTGGGTTGTCGAAAGAGCCGAGCAGTAGTCTAGGATCTGTCAGGTGCGACTTTACTTCTGTGCTCATCACAACCAGCCCCGACCTTGGAATCAAGTGTAGTCAATTGCAAACTAAATAAAACATGGAGAGGAAGAACTTTGATGAAGAGAGCTCGGGCAGCAGACGTCCACACGCTGCTGTAGAGACTGAAGAAAAGAGACTTGATAGATCACCTGCAGATCAGCCTTCCTCTCTCTTGAACCAACTTTTCTCTCTCTAAAAACTCCAAATTCTTTTTCTAAAAATCCCAAAATGAATGCATGAGGGAGATTGGATGTCTTAAGATTCCTGGGGGGTCGTGCACATGCCTCTGGAATGACTAGAATCGGAGTTTATTTATAGGAGAACGATTGGTCTTATCCGGGCTAAAAAACAGGTGGATTGCGCCCTACCCCAGGGCGCATGCGCCCCACTGAGGGGCACATGCGCCCCCTATAAGGGGCGCATCTTATCCTTTCTGAAAATTTTGGTCTTATCTGGATCGATTCGTTCAGCGGTAGAGTCCCGGTGAAAAACTGGTTCCCTCGTGCCTCAAGGGTAGGGTGCATGTGCCCTCAAGTCAGGGCACAAGGTCATGTGCCTCAGGGGTAGGGCGCATGGGCACATGCCCTAGGTTCTGGGCGCATGTGACCAGGGACCCGGGTGCATGAGACTATTTTGCGCGTCCTTTTTCCGGAAGCCATTGCGAACACTCCCGAACTCGGAATTCAACGCCGTTTGTTGCGTTGGAAAGATAACAGGACGAAGAAGCTCTCTATAGCATTGTATCATTTGTTTGAAAGTTAGGATAGTAAACAAAAGATCCGATACTGGTCAAAATGACTCCGACGGCAAACCGAAAGGGCACGATATGCAACAAAACTTGTCCGGAGTGTGAATATGACCGTAACCTTCAATGTACGATCATTAGGTATTGGTCATTCAGCCAATTTCCATGTTTACACGATTTACGTGTGGCTTTCGCTCAGAAATTATGGCTTTTTGCGAAATACCTCGGAAAACATCTAATTTCGTTCGGCAAAGCTCCAAATGAACTTTAAAAGACCTGACATCATTATAAGGTCAATCACACATGTTACCCTATAAAACATGAGTTTTATGCTCTGAATTAGGTGAATTTGGCGTGTCTACAATGATTAAACAATTCATTATGCTCCTACTAGCAAACATTTTGTCATTCAATCTTTTAGAACATCTATCAATTCCATAGCTTAGAATAAATCAAGATTTTTTCACGTAGGAAATCATATAATGTTCTTGTAGAAGGACATAATAGCAATCTTAATTATTAAAACATCTCCATAAGGCTATTAAAGAATTGTACCTCCCACTAATAATGATGCAACATTTGCACCATTTTATATGTAGGTCAACATCTTATTTATTAAGCTTTCATTTACTTGTCATCATCTACAACTTCTTGTAGATATAAGATCTATGTCCGGTATATCATACCATTAGATGCATCCATAGTATCTAATATTATGATATACACATATAGTATCTAATACTATTAAGTTTATATTTAAAACAAGTGTTAATGACTTGGATGCATGAATCTTCTCAAGCTCCACCTTTGCATTATATACGATACACTTTGTACTTCCTCTTCCACTTACCATCATCATGATAGTGTAAAAATTCTATCTTATTTTGGTTTTATTATCTTGACCACCTTCTTTTACTATTAACTATCTCATATTTCTATATAATGATTTTACTTCTTTCTATTGGTCTCACCAACTAGAAGTAATTAAGATGTATTGTTTTTCTAACTTACCCTTAGTTATCTCATCACTATGAACCATGATGGATCTCATATCCATCTATCTATGTTGTCTCTACAATTTATATCTCATATAGACTAACATCTAATTTAAGGCAAACAATGCATCTTGTCTATAAGATAAGATCTTATCTTTCACATCATTAGATAATCCAGGAGACACCTTCTTCTCAAGTAGGATAATTAATTGGTCAACTATGAGAACAATTCTCTTAGTTCTAAACCGGTCTAAGAAGTGTGAGCCATTAAACTATTTGGCATCTAGTATGCCATACTAATGGTGGTTTATCATCGTATTCTACAACTGAGATATAATTTTATTAATATAACATTGTAGACATTCATGAAATTAAGATATGGTTTTTCATCCTAATTTATGCTCTCACTAACTTTTGACGAATTTGCATAACCCTCATTATTCAAAGACAGGATGTCACAAAGAAATCCTAGTGGAGACTAAGACCCTATTAACTTTATGGTGATGACCTTGTGGTAGCATAACAAATCATCCCATACTTAATTGGTAGGAAACTATTGCCAATTGCAACTCTTGCAACCCTTAGTCATTTAGTTTCTAGAGTTATGACCTTATGGTAGCACAACAAGCCATTAACTCTAGTTAGGTCAAACTCGCATGTTACATTACGAGAATGGATTCTTCACACAACTCTTGTGGTACCACAACAAAGCCATGCAAATGGTCCACCCCAAGGTTAGGCAAGTGCCTTAGCCATGATCACCAATCCCTTACTGAATGTGCCTTGTGGTAGCACAACAAACCCACCCAATCTAAAATTGGCTCATCTAGACTATAACAATGGAAGGCTACATGAGTCATTCTTAATGTCACATGCTTATCGACCTAATTAAAACAAAGTGGGATTTTATTTTAGTCTCATCAATAATATGTGCTAAGTATATATAATACCTTTAGAATATCATATATCTATGGTATAACTTGTAGTACACATCCACATATCAAATATGTATAAAAAAATAGGTGATCATGGACTTAACCCTAAGCATGCACCTAAGGCACCCCTATAGGTGCAAATCCTTGCTTCAAATGCTTGAGTTGGCATGCTCCCACCTAAGAAGGGTGCTTCTCCAAGTGGTCCCTCTCTTCAACCTACCACGAAGTGGCTTCTAACAATTACAAGTGGCTTAAGGGTACGCAAACCCGCAAATGTACATAACTATATAAGAAACCTTATTTTTAACCAAGGTTAGTACATTAATGGAAGAAGGTAGAATGTACAATCAGATTGTAAAGAGAGAGAGGAGACACACAGGTCCCAATTAATAACATAACCAACACAATTCAAAGCAATCACAAGCCAAGCATAATTAGGTCCATGATCACCTCCATACACAAACTAACAATCATCACATGAACATAGAGTGCATACGTGATAATCATCTGAGATATATCATATATATCAGCATAAAATTACATACTATATTTTTGAAATTCTTAATTTCATGCATTTTCAATACTGTGAAAAGTCAGAAATTAATGTCTCAATTTCTATTCTGGAAAATTTCATTTTACAAAATTAATTAAGACACTAATTATTTTAAGTTAAACCTTTAAAATAATTTTAAAGTTTAACCATGAGTGAATCTATGTAAATAGAGTTTAACATCATTTAACATGTCATTAAATACATTAAATAATAATATATAAATTTTAAAATTTATTTGAAATTTTTTGGTAATTTTTTGAATTTTTATGAATTTAAAATCATAAAATAAAGTGTTTGGCGCATTATGCCGCATCCTCCGGCGCATTCTGCCATGCTCGTGTGTGCCCACATGCACCGCCAGGTGTGCCAGCATTTTTTGGTGTGAGCGCCAAACACCGTGCGCCGCCTGGTGCACAGTGCGCGAGGCCGCCCATCCACGGCTCCGCTCGATGACAATCAAGGAAATATGTCGCCCTTAAGATCGAACATATCTCCTTATTTAGAAATACAAAAAATCACTAAAAATATGTGTTTGAATCCTCATGGAATAAGGATTCCAAAACAATCAGTCTTATATACAGGAAAAATTTCAACCGACTGTAAGCTGAGGAAGAAGAGGCGGCGGTCACCGAGATTTTGTAGCAAAAATCATTATTTTGCAACGGGGATAACTCCTTATCCCAAAAAACAAAAATTCTTCAAAAATACAATTTATAATCACCATAAAATAAAGTTTCCAAATATGTATATATTCCTTCATATAAAAAAATTTTAATAATGAGAGAACAAGGAGAAACAAGTCAGCGCCGTCGGACTCCGCAGA
Source organism: Cryptocoryne crispatula var. balansae (assembly GCA_036172225.1). Lineage (NCBI taxonomy): Eukaryota > Viridiplantae > Streptophyta > Magnoliopsida > Alismatales > Araceae > Cryptocoryne > Cryptocoryne crispatula. The sequence goes on along the minus strand of CM069919.1, from coordinate 34,534,755 downwards.
ACCCTAGTTCGCCAGAAAAAATCTTAAATTCTCTTTCTCCGCCGCTGTTCAATGGAGGATATCATGAGTAAAGGTTAGGTAATAAAATTAACCATCTCCTAAAATTTTTATATAAGCCTCAATTTTGTTTGTGGACAGAGATTTCACAAAATTCCCAAATTCGAGTGACGATTCGGGCATGACAGAAACACCAATTTTGGGGCTTCTCCCAAACTCTACAGAGATCAAAACATCTAATGGTTTGTGGCATTGGAAAGGCTTGTATCACTAGATTCTACAAAATCCAACCAATTTATTATCTGGATCACATACAGATTATGGTGGCCTCAACAATATAGATGTTTGCACAGAATCGAGAATACAAAAATTACATGAAATAATGTTGATTCGCTGTCAGTTTTGACCAAGACTTGAACCTGGTACTAATACCGCTGTAAGGAATCATTTATAAAAAATTGGTGCAGCAGAAGCGACGATTACTATGGGTTCCCTTAGAATCTGTCTCAATCAGAACTGAACGATGAAAACCAAAAGTCGATCAAATCAGGGTCGAAAATACCTAATAGGGATTCATATAATCCCATGAAGATAAAGGATATGAGCTTCTCAAGCTCTTCAAACCATTCACATATCCAGTTTCTAGCAATATCCACACAAACTTCATCCACAGCAAGTTCTCTCTTCGCACCGACCTCGAGAACTCTTCCCGAATGGAGATCCATCGACCATGGACACCATCTAGAGAGAGAAGATAGGAAGGAAGCTAGAGATGTGGTTTTCACCTTTAGATTGATAGAGTTTGACTGAAACCATTAATATTTATAAAGAATTTTGAATTTTTTTATAAAAATTCAAAATCTCTATAAATTATGCCCTTGCCCCTGTACTTGTGGATAAGTCTTTTTCTGTGTGACCCACTAGGCTCAATAGCCTATTTGGTTAAGGCCTATATAAAATAGAACAATTCTATTTAATTTAATTAAATCTGTAATCTGGTAACAAATTAATCGGCCTACCAATCATGAAGGGTACAAGCCACCTCCCATGATCCCAAATGGCTATGGGAATAATCTCATCTCCATTGAGCCTTTCCATCATCAGTTACTGCATCAATATAAACCCTCATCCATCCAATGTCCCGGTCAAAAACGAGTACGGCATTGACTATCAACTCCTTAGTATATCGACTCTATAGGATCTTGTACTCGGAATTAGATCAATTGAAAAACTACTTTTCCAATCATCTTATGTACCCTGGCACAGGATTTAGAGTACTATCCTATAGGACATTCACTCTCACTTACCGAGAGTGGATGATCCCTTATTGTCCATTCAATTGCCTCCATCGGGATTTTCTTATACCCGATCCATCGCTATCTTGGACCATCTATACGATGATCCATAAGATAATTGTCAAAGCACAAGTTCCACCCAACAAGGCATATTTGGTGACTCGGAGTCAATGGTCCAACCATACAACCGTGATGATAGAAAGCCCTGATTGACAGTTTGGTAAGATACCATTCAGGATTTCTAATTTGGTCAGTTCAGTGAACTCATTCAACTAATGAGCACATTTATATGTATCTCAGTGTCTCCATACTAATGACCAATGAGATAAGTCATCCTCATCACATGAGAATACATCACATATACTAGTCTATCTGGATCATTGATGTCCCGTCTCAAGTGTCCTATGACTAGGAACATTTATATCAATTACCTCTAGATGATCAATCTCATTATCATGATCTCATCATGATTTAATCATCATTTCATTTGATCAAGGACTTCATTATAATATCTGCATCTAATAAGAGCTTATAATGAAGATTTCCCTAATTAATTGAATGAGATATATCTAGAAATGTCGAATCATATCATATATCATTGGCTTGTAGGGCATACATTTCAATCACTTATATCGATTTAGAACTAAGAGAATAGTTCTCATAGTTGACCTATTAACTATCCTACTTGAGATGTAGGTATCTCCTACTCTATCTAATGATGTGAGAGAAGATCAGATCGTATCTCGTAATATTGAAAAGATGTATTGTTACCCTTATATCAGATGTTAGCCTCTATGAGATAAAAATAGTAGTGGCAACATGGATAGATGGATATGATATCTATCATGGCTCAAGGTGATGAGCTAATTAAAAGTAAATAAGAATAATACATCTTAAATACTTCTTGTTAGTGAAATCAATAGAAAGAAGTAAGATCATTAGATATAAATAGAATGAGATAGTTAAAAATCAAAGAAGTTAGTCTAGATATTAAAACACAAATAAGACATTGCATTCTTCTAATATCATGATGATGGTAAGTGGAAGAGGAAGAGCAAAGTGTATCGCATAAAATGCAAAGGTGGAGCTTGAGAGGCTTCATGCATCATCTAAGTCATTAATATTTACTTGTCGTAAATACACACTCAATAGTATTAGATACTATATATGTATATCATAGTATATGATACTAGGGATGCATATAATAGTATGAGATACTGAATATGCATCATAATTCTACAAAGAGTTGTAGATAATAACAAGTAAATGAAGGTTTAAAGATGATTGTTGAGTTGTCTTAATTATCCTTCTCAAAGAACATTATTTTCATTTCCTAGTTGAATAAATGGTGATTTATTCTATGCTATGGAAATGATAATTGTTGTATAATAATTGGTAAAGTGTTTAGTAGTGGGAGCTTAATAAAGAGCTTTATCATATTTAATATGTATCCTCTTATAATATATGTGAATAATCTTCTTTAGATGAAGTAGATTGATATTGATGAATCTATTCTTTAGTAGTATGGTCATATTTATAAGAAAAGACTTAAGCAGCACTATTCAGAAGAAACATATTAGGTAAATAATTTCGAATCATTAATTATATGTAAGTCTTATCTTATTAAGCAAAATGACCACCTCTCCATTAGTAAGACATAGAGAAAGGGCTAATGAGTTTATAAAACTCATGCATCTAAATGCATGTTAGCCCATATCTATTAAAGTTAGAGGATAATATTTCAACTTCATTAATTTTCAAAGATTACTTCTCTAGGTATGGACACAATTACTTTATGAGGTATAAATCCATAATCTTTGAGAAATTATTTAAGATTAAGAATGAAGTAGAAATATTAATGGAAAGAGTATTAGAACTCTTTGATGATATCAAGGAGGAAAATACTTAAGTACATAATTCACACATTATTGAAGATAGTAGAATCTAATTTTGATGGACACCTCTTATACATTTTAGCTTAATTGAGTGGCTAAAATGAGAAGCCATATTGTGTAGTACATAATATAAACAATGACAACCTTTGAAAAAATTTTCTTTGTCTATTTAGGGGTTAGTATTCAATATAGGCACTTGATCTTAAATTGGTACCTTCCAAGTCTATTCCAATTATTCCATATAGAATATGGAAAGGGGTTAAAGCTTGACCTTAAGCAAGTTAAGGTTTCAGAATGTCTTCCCTAGTGAAGAAGTATAACCTTATCAAGTTGGAATATAAGATTATAAAGTGTTAGTTTGTGGGATATCCTAAGGAAACTTAAGGATATTAATGCCACCCTTAGGAATAAGGGTATAAGTTGCTCATCTCACCATATTTCTAGAGGAAGAGTCCCTCCTTGAAAAAAATAGTGGGAGCAAGGTATAAATGGAAGGTGTTCTAGTCTCACAACCTAAGGACACTTTTATTATGGTATAGGTAAATAATTACACAAGGGAAAATTATATATCTTTCCATATGTCCAATCAACCTATGAGATACGTGAGACATATCTTTGATGGAAGAAATGAGACATAAAATAATAGATAATGATCCTAAGATCTATAATGAAGCAATATGAGATATTGATTCAAAAATGGAAATATACAATAAAATCCAATATAAATTCTATCTATTATAATCAAGTTTAGAACGATCCACCTAAGTATAGAGTATCTATAAGGTATAAATAGATTACTAAAGAATAGAATGAAGTGGATTGGAAGGTAGCGACCTTCAAAGTAAGGACGGTTAAAAGGGATATCATCTAAGTCAAATAATTAACTATGATGAGACATTTTACCTATGCTATGGATTAATCCATTTAGATTTTAGTTGTTACACACTATGACTATAAGATACAACGCTTGGGAATTAATTTTCTAAACATCTAAATAGTGTGTGTATAAGGTCTATTTAAGTAAAGTAAAACTTCCCATAGCTAGTAGATAAAATTTAATGATATTAAATATTATGACTTCGTTGTGAATGAAGAGGTGCCTTATGTATTCAATTAAGATAAGTGGGGTACTATTATCTTCTTGACATAATTTGTGGATAACATACTACTCATTGAGAATGAAGCAGGTATGTTATCATAAGTGAGCTTAGCTATCAAATTCATCCTCCAAATAGAATGAGTTTAAGATCTATATAGATAGATCTAAAAGGTTGCTTGACCTTACCTAGTTTACGTACGTAGTTACCATAGTCAAAGGGTTTGACACAATATACTTGAAGATAGGTTTTTTACCTTGTAGTATGGAGTTGATCTCTTTAAAAAAATGGTTTTCTTAAGAGATAAAGAGATCACATGAGTAGTGCCCTTATGCTTTTGAAATAGGGTCTATCACATTTGTGATGCTATGTACATGACTTGATTAATGCTTTAAGTGTTATGAGCATTCATCAGGTAGATCCATATGAGAGTCACTTTGGATGATTAAGAGATGTATCCTTGAGTACTTGAGAAGCACTAAGGATGTATCTCTAATGTGTGGAGGATAAGACTTGAAGTCTTGTGATTTTATAAACATAAGTTTCTAGTCAGATAAGTCAGATAATAAGTCTAAATGATGGTGGTGCAGTGAGCATGAAGAGTTCCATGCAAGAGAACATTGCTAATTCTACAACTAATCAAAAGTAGATTAAATAATGGCTTCATATTGCTTAAGAACCAGACTAGATGACGATGTTCATCTGGCTTATGGAATTGTCCCAACCTTCTCTAAAAGTGTATCATTGTTTTGGAAAAATAATGAGGGTAGAGCCAAAGTCTAATTAGAAGTTTAAAACTTCTATGCCAATACCACAAAATCAGAGAGAATGCAGCCTATAGAGATATAATTAAAGAAAGAGTATCTTCTGCTAATAACATTGTAGATTCACTAGCTAAAGTAGTTACTCAAAGAGTGTTTGAGCTTCACCTTGAGTTGATAGAGATCAGCCAAATGGGTAATTGGCTTTAGTAAAAGTAGAAGATTGATAAAAATGTATGCTCTATAAGCCAATCATATATGATATGATTTGACATTTCTAGGAATATCTCATTCAATTAATTAGGCAAAATTTTATTACTAGCTCTTATTAGATGTGAATATCGTAATGAAGTCCTTGATCACATGCAATAATGATTGAATCATCATGAGATCATGATAATGAGATCAATCATTTAGAGGTATGTGATCTAAATATTCCTAGTCATAGGGTCCTTGAGATGGGACATCAATGATCCATATATACTAGTGTGTGTGATGTATTCTCATATGATGAGGATGACCGATCTCATTGGTTATTAGTGTGGGGATATTGAGATACACATAAAGGTGCTCATTAGTGGAATGAGTTCACCGAACTAACCAATTATAAAAATCTGATCAATATCTTACGAAACTATCTATCAGGTTATTCTTACATCTCAATAGAGCGGTTGGGTCTTTGACCTGAGCCGCCAAAGATGTCTTACCAGATGTATCTTGTACTTTGATTATTGACTTATGAATTACCATCTTGATGTTTCAGTATAGTTGATATATTGGGTGCAAGAGAAACCCTGTGAAGGTAATTGAGCGGACAACAAGGAATCGTTCACTCTCAGTAGGAGAGAGAGAATGTCATATAAGATAGTACTCTAAATCTTTAGCCAATGTACTTAAGATAATTATGAAATGAGTTTCCCATAGAGTCGAAATATTTATGGGTTGACAGTCGATGCCGAACCCCTGACCGACCGGGGCATTGTTTGAACGAAGATTTAAATCTTTGTGGTAATTTTTGATAGAAAGTCTCAATGAATGTTATTTAACTCCACAAAGTTATTTGGTATCATAGGATATGGCTTGTACCCTTTATGATCGAAAATCCATATAAATTATTATCAGATAACAGTTTTGAATTAATTTAAAGAAAATATTCCTTTAAATTAATTAAGACTTCAACCAAATTGACTATTGGGCCTAGTGGGTCACACACATTAGATCTGGTCAATAAGATGAGGGCATGGGTGTAATTTTATTGAAGTTTTATGTTTTTGTAAAAATTTCATCTTCTATAAAATAAATGGCTTATGAAGCCAAACCCTAACAAGCCATAGGGCTGGAGCATGTCCCAAGCAGCCTCTCTCCCTCTTCACTTCTCAATAATGTGATATCTCATGGTCAAGCTTGGATTTGGAAGGTTTCTGGATGCTCGAAGGAAGGGAGGACTTGTCTATTGAAGCAGATCGTGTGAATACTAGAGACCATACACTAGAATGGTTTTAAGTAAGAAGTAATGTTCTCTCTTCATCCATGGTGAGGGATTTTGGAAATCCCATGAGGTAGTCTCATTCTACTTCATATTCGGTTCCTATTTTACTCGTTCAACATTGATCTAAGGAAAGATCTTGGTTTTAAGAAATTAAAATTTTTTCTGCTATCATGTAATGATCCCTTACACATACGCCCCCTTCCCAAGGCACATAAAAATTTATTTTTTATAGAAAAATAAAAGAAAAATTTAGATTATTAATTATTTTAAAAACAATTCTCACTAATTTTTAAATCTACAGATGTCAAAGAGGGTTTGCCATCCACATGCACATGATTCCAAGGTTGATCCTTCTGAGCTGGCAGTCAGATGTGAGGAACATTCATTCCGTGCCATCTTTTAATATATTATCTTGGTTTGGCAGTTATATGATGTAAAAATTTCTTTGTAGGGACATATCAAATCTCGTATTTCATAGCGAGATGGTGCAACTAGCCTGCGAGGCCTCCGTTCCTTCTAGCACCAGCATCTAGATGAGATGGGGTTCAACCCCATGCTGAGAGTGCTCCCATTCTGGTTGGATCTAGCCTTGATCAAGGTCCTTCGAGAGAGATGGGATGTGACTACTTGTTCTTTTCTAGCTGCCATGCAGCCACATGGTCCCTACGTTAGAGGACATGACCCATATCTCTGGGCCTCGTGTTTATGGCCAGCCCGACATCGGCTACACATACAAAGACTACTCTCAGATGGCTTTAGATCTCCTTTCCTTCTACTCACCTCAGTTCCAGGATTAGGTAGGATTATCGTTCACCTAAAAGGAGTGCTTTTGAGTTGGTGGGCCTATCAGAGGCCCACATGCTAGCCAAGATGAACATTGAAGACTATGAGCTATGTCTGGTTAGACAAGTGTTAGCTACTCTGTGTGGCATTCCTAGGACCCCGGGGGCAAACCAGGACCTTTGATGGTTTTTAATCTTTTTCATTGGGTGTTTGTTGCTAGGCAACAAGACGAAGTAGGTTCACCTAAGGTTTCTTCCCTTCTTGGCTAACCTTGGGATAGTGGGGGAGTATGCCTTGGGCACAGCCGTTCTAGCTCATCTAGAGTGTTCTTTCAGGTGTGGAGTTACCATACATTCCCTTCAACCATGGGAAGCTATAGTAACCCGACCATCTTCCTTTAATGGCACATCAGCACTCCCTTCGCGATATTGCATCTCACTCTCACTAGCTCCTTTGGCTATGGAGTGAGCTACTTAGTTTTTCTCCTGAGTGGGTATGCTTCTTCAAATCCTACCTTTCTTTGCTTTTATTTGCTAGTTATTGATTCCTTCTTTTCTTTGTAGGTCTGTTGGCACCCCATATCTGACCACTAATGATGATAGCACTTAGTGGGTAGAGAAAGGTTCTCACCTCTTTGGGCGCGATATCTATCTCCATTGCCTGAATCAAGCAAAGCCACTATGGGTCCACCTAGTGATGAGGACCTTTGGTGGGCACCAGGATTGGTGCCCTCCTCCTCCTTTCAAACATAGCCACAGCTCTTGGGGCTTACTGCACTCAATGAACTAGGTAGCCATGTATCGATCTTCATTAGAGGATTGGGAGGTAGAGAGGACCATTGTGTTCTTGACAGCCGTCAATGACACCAAGTTCCACCGGCAATATGGTGTAGCCTATAGTCACCTTTTTTATTTTTCTGTCTAGGTTAACTTTCTTTCACCATCTCTTTGTTCATAGAACTCTATTAGCTTGTCATATGAAAATCTTTTTTCAAGACACTCATGATTTGTTAGCCAGTATAGGTCGTAGATCAAGGCTTTGGAGGAACAAGTTGCCTCTCTTTAGGTAGAGGTGTGTATTGCTTGTGTTCTTCATATTCTCTGATTACATTGCCTATCAAACCTGACTTGTTCTTTGTTTCTTCCTTGAAATAGCACAAGGCCCGTGTAGTAGGTGCTTCTTCCTCTAAGAAGGTAGGTGCTTTGCGGGAGGAGTTATCTTCCACGAAGAGGACCCTAGCGAGAGAAGGAGATAGAAGTAACTTTTTTTTCCACAAATTTTCTATCATAGTTGCCTTTGTAATTCCAATGCCTTAGCTTTCTATCTGCCTTGCAGGGCTGATTTGGAATGGTCGGCTACTACTTCTTCTATATATTCTTCTTCCAAAATCCAGGCTCTGGAGGTAGAGTTATGGACCTATGCCCCTACTCTGGAGATGGCACAACTTCATCTTGACTACGAGGCAGAGTTGTTGACTTTGGACCACCGACATTATGAGGCGGTACAGGGTTTGGGGATGCAACTTGTAGCGGCGATTTGCGAATGTGATTCCACGATTCATTTGCTGGAGCAAAGTCAATACCAGATTCACCTTGATCAAGTATCAACTCAGGCAAAGCTTAAATTTTACCGTCAGACTACTCGACAACCATCTCAAAGTTAGACCCAGTAGAGTGGCACTCACCAGAGTCAGAGCGATACAGACCGTAGCAGCTCTCACCAAAGTCAAGGCCACACTCCCCAAGTCGGAGCCCTTCCAAAGTGGAGCCATACTCCTAGTGTTGCTGATTACTTAGTTTTCTTTCCTAATCACCGGAGGAATGAGGAAGCCACTAGATTGTAAACATCATTGCCTCTTCCTTGAGAGAGGTATCCCAAAGAGGGTGATGGAGAGAGTTGATGTAGTTTTATAGTTGTAACCTATACCTGCATCATGTCATGCTTGGATCTGTGTTTGCTTTTGCTTTTGTTGTGCTATTTCATTGATTGTATGAGCTTGTTTTGCCCTGTGACACCATTTGAGCATGTTGGTTAGTTCGACTTTTTGGCTTGGCCCCTTGCTTCTTTGTCAAAGGGCATAGCCTTCTTAACACGGTGAAGAAATAATAAGTAACTAACTAATAAAAATGAAATATGGAAAGGGGTAAGAATACTTACCTACTTGGCAAGAATCTCTCCATTTTTCTATACGGTGCCTGAAAACAATTAGCAAAAAGATCAAATCTATCCATGACTCATCCCTTTGCTTGTTTATCATTGCCTTGATTTTAAGTTAAAGGGAGGAGCCTTATTAAAAAGGTGGAATTAAATAAATGAATAAATGAAATTGGAGTAAGGGTTGAGAGAACTTCTCTACCATGGTGAGAATTCTCTCTTTTTGATTTAAAGTACCTAAAATGCTTGATAAAAGGGGATTATATCTTCACTGTGACTCATCCCTTTGCCTATTATGGCTAAATTTGAATTAGGTCAAAGGGAGGAGCCTTTTTAACAAGGGAATAATATAAAGTAAATATGCATGTAGAAATTAAACATGCAAGACAAAAAAATAAACATAGATGCAACTAAAGGCAATAATCAAGGTTAAGCTAAGTTAAATGATGCCTTTTTTGGATTTTCTTGAAAACAAGCAATCTTTTAAGTTTTTTAAAAATATTTAAATTTTTGAATTTTCAAAATATTTGGTTTTTTTACTTTTAAAAATATTTTATTATTTTGATTTTTGTGGACAAAACACTAGTATTGAGACAATTTATTGATCCTTTGGTGTTAATCGAGATTCAAGTGGTAAACACCACATGCAAAATAAAGTTCCCTTAGCCAAAATCCTTCTATCCTTCTTCCTTTGGTTAGTTTGGATTTTCACCTAGATTTGGTCGATTCATCCTACCCTAGTGGTTTAAGAAGGAAGAGTGAAAGAAGAAGTCCTTGATAAGGTTTGGAGATGTTGAGAGGGATTTCTCTACTCATGCCCATGTTACCCATTGGGGTTTGGCCTCTTCGTGTCTTTTAATATTTTTGCTCTTTATGTGGCACACATTCGGATAGGTCTTTGACCCGTGGGGACATTGCCCATATTTTGGTGCCTTTCTTACATTGACTACATTTTGGGTACTTATTCAGACAGGTTGATCATCTTTTGGTTTTAACCTAAGGGCTTCATTGTCCATCTCTTGGCACCCTTTTACACCCTCCGAGACAGCCTCCTACTAGGGTGGCGGGCACTTGTGATACTACCCCTCTCTAATATTTTCCTCCTATCATGGACCAAATAAGAAAAAAATAGGGTAAGGGTGTCGCTTCTGCCTCCAGGTTTCTACCTTACCTCTTGTAAGTGTTGGGTTGTTTAGATTCCAAGATCAGGAGGTGTTATGTGTAGGGTGGTGCCTACCATTAACTTCTAGCAAACATCCTTTGACCGATGACTTGAGATCATACATGTGATTCTCCATTTTTCACGAAAATTTATTTTAGGTAAACTCTATTCGAAGGATGATTCAATTTTTCTTTATCTACATTAGTCAATTTGTATGCACTAGCTGAATATTTTTTAATGATTATAAAAGGCCCTTCCCATTAGTTTACAGTTTGGAGCCGGGACCACCCAGCTTAACAAGTATTCACTTGACTACCATCTCACTAATTTCAAATTTTCTTTTAACCACCCTCTTTTGACAAAACCTTTTAAGTCTATTCTAATAAGTCCAGGCATGCTTTGCAATAGCTAGCTTTCTTTCATCTAGGAGTTCAAGTTGTGCAAGAAGAGATTCTCATCTCTGATCAACAGGAGTGTCCCTGTCGAGTTGAACTCAGAGAGATAGAAGAAATACCTTGTACGGGACCAGTACTTCCATCCCATATTCCAAAAATAGATGGGGTTTATTCGGTGGGAGTTCATACAAAAGTACGATAAGCCCATAGAGCATCTATGAGCCTATTAAGCCAATCCGCAAACCTTTTAAACTTACATGTGTTTCTTAATAATTTTGATTAAGATTTTATTGGTGGCTTCTGCTTGACCAATGCCTTATGGATAATATGGTGATGAATGATGCAATGAAATTCAATACCTATTGCAAAGATCTTACAAATCTTGAGAGAGGAACTAAGGTCCATTATTAGTGATGATGTCGATAGGGATCCCGAACCTTGCAATGATGTTGCACTTGATGAAGGAGCAACCTGTTAACACTATAATCTCTATGAATCCTTCCGCTTCAGCCCACTTTTTGAAATACTCTGTTGCCAACAAAATGAACGATAGCATGCACTTCGGAGTTGAAGTCGCTCAGGGGGCCAATGATATCAAAGTGCACATGGCAAATGGCCATAGAGCATGGATTGGATGAAGGGAAGATGTAGGAAAATGAATCTTGTCGGCATGAAGTTGACATGAGTGATAGTGCCAGACAAAGATGGAGCAATTTTCTTCTAATGTTGGCCAATAAATCCCATGTCGGATGATTTTTTTGGAAACGGCTTATGCACTCACATGGCCTTCACATACTCCAGAATGTGCTTCCTTTATCACCAACTCAACTTCTTCTTCATCAAGACATAGGAGTAAGATGCTACTTAGGCTCCTCTTGTAGAGCATTCCTCCTAAAATTGTGCACCTCTAGGACGTTCTTCTGATTGCCTTCTTCTCCTTGGTAGTAGATCTAGGTGGATATGTCTAATCTTGACAAAACCTTGCAATTTCATCATATCAAGGTCTGTCACCTTTTTCTAATTCTTTAAACTCAATCAAAGATATTTCTTCCTTATGTTTCAAAAAAATATTCTATCAAATGTCTCGTTAACCTTTAAAAAATGTTCATTCTCAATTGTTGGAATTGACCTCTTATGAACATGAATAGTTCGCACCTGCCTACCTAGCGGGATAAATAAAGATGAAGTTAATGAGGCTAAGGCATTAGCAAGGACATTTTGTGCACAATGGACAAGGACAAAGGCGAGTTGAAGAACAACTTGATGTAACAAGTAGTGAGCTCTTGGTAGAGTTTGAAATTTGGATGGGAAGTTTGATACTTGGATAGGACCTAGCATAGGATCAATTGACTATCACATATCACTCTTACTTCCGTGGCACCATAGAAATAAGTAGCTTTTGCCCTAGCCAGCAAGGCTTCATACTCAACTATGTTGTTGGTTGCTAGAAAATCGAGCTGAAAAGCTTGTGGAATGGTGACATCTTTGAGTGATAAAAAATGATTCCTATTCATCTACAATGTGAATTTAGAGACCCGTCAAATATATAATGTCCAAAGATTGGAAGATCAGACTAACATTATTTCATCATCCGAGAACACTAACTGGACTAGATCAAAGCCAGGTATAGGGTGATGATGGGTAAGGTGTTCATCAATACAATAGCACTTGATCTCCTTCTCGGGACAAAAGTGATATCAAATTGAGATAAGAATTTCTATCACTCTAGCCGATTAGTCAAGATAGTCTTTTCTAAGAGAACTTGATCGAGTTGATACGAGAAATAAGCTTGACTTCATGAGCAAGGAAGTAGTGTTTGAGTTTTTAAACTACCCAACTAGTGTAGCGTAGGTCTTCTCTACCACAAGGTATCAAAGATCTTAGACAAGTAGTAAATAACTCGCTTTTTCTCTTCCTCATCAACTTGTGCAAGGACTACCCCAAAAGAATTCTTAAGACCTGAAATGTATAAGACAAGGGGTTCATTGGGAACTGGTGGTCTAAGTACAAAGGGACTTGCCAGATATCTTTTCAATCCATCAAATGCCTCTTGGCATTGTAAATCCAATTTAAACTTGGCCCCCACCTTGGTTAGATTAAAGAAAGGTTTGCACCTTTGGAAGTGTTGTGAGATAAACCAGTAGACAAATTGTAGCCTCCCGATTAGTACTCGAAGCTCTTTCATATTATTTGGAGAAGGCATACCAATGATTGTCTTGGCTTTGTTTGGTGTCAATATCTATGCCCCTTTTGTTTACAATGAACTCTAGCAATTTACCTGATGAGACACCAAATGTGCACTTCTTGGGGTTCATTTTTAGCATGTACTTGTCGACTCTGAAAATTCGACAGGGTCCTCTCCTTTTCAAGGAAGTCTGTCAATCCAGATCGTCACCTCAGGAGGGGATGAGAAAAGAAAGGAATAAAGCATGGAAAGCAAATCTCACCTCAGTCCCACACTCACATTGATCCCCGAACTTTCACCCCTTGGCGTCGCTCGATCACCAAAGAGACGGTTCGGGTCATGTGGGAGGAGGATGAGAAGAAGGAAATTAAAACATGCAGTCGACAGGAACCGTGGGTTATGATTTATGAAATAAAGATTGAAAGATGACCGTGTGTACCTTAGCGTGAAGAATGTGGGTTAAAGCTTCTCCTTCTTCGGCCGGCCGATGAAGAAGAGTCCTCAACGGGGTGGGCGCTTGATGTTCTGTGCAACTAGACAAATAAACAAGTGAAAGAGACTATTATAACTAAACAAAGTGGAGTATATGTAAAGATAATGACATGAAACACACAACTGACTAGAAACTGACCGGATTCGGGTTATCTCTAACCCCTCTTTTTCTATTTTTGTATTAACAGAGTAAAAGTAATGCAAAAAAATGTAAAAAAATAATGGGAGAATGGAGAATCACGAAACAAAGAGATAGAAAAAAAACATAAAGATTCTGAGTTGAATAGAGAAAGATATAGCCAAATCTGTGTTATCGAAAAAGCCGAGCAGCAGTCCAGGATCTGCCAGGCGCGACTTTACTTTTGTGCTCGTCACGACCAGCCCCAACTTCAGAATAAAGTTCCATGGAATGAAAACTGAATAAGACTAGAAGAGGAAGAACTTTGATGAAGAGAGCTCAGGCAGAGGACGTCCACACACTGTTGTAGAGGACGAAGAAGAGAGACCTGGCTGATCACCTGCAGAACAGCCTTCCTCTCTCTTGAACCAACTTTATCTCTCTAAAAACTCTAAATTCTCTCTCTAAAAATCACAAAATCGATGTAGGAGGGAGGTTGGACATCTTGAGATTCCTGGGGGGTCGTGCTCATGCCTTTGGAACGACCGGAATCAGAGTTTAATTATAGGAGAACGAACGGCGCGATCAAGACTAAAAAATAGGGCTCCTTGCGCCCTACCCCAGGGCGCATGCACCTTGGTGCAGGGCGCATGCACCCCACTGAGGGGCGCATGTGCCTCCCAGTGGGGGTGCATGGCACTGTTCCCGAAAAATTTGTCCTTATCCGGTCGATCAGTTTAGTGGTAGAGTCCCGGTGAAAAACTAGTTCCCTCGTGCATCAAGGGTAGGGCGCATGTGCCCTCAAGTGAGGACACGAGGTCATGTGCCTCACTGATAGGGTGCATGGTCACGTGTCTTGGTACCCGGGCGCATGTGACCAGGGATCCGGGCGCATGGGACTATTTTTTGCGCGTCCTTCTTCCGGAAGCCATTGCGAACACTCCGGACAAGGGCCACCGGGCGATGGCTTTGGCTCGCCTCGCAGCGGCGGTGGCGGTAGTCGCTGCTCCACGGCGTTCGGCAGCGCTCGTTGGACTGTGTCGAGGACTTCCCCCCTGCTCCACCAACCTGCACGTGGAAGCCGTCCGGACGACGACGCCTCGAAGACGACGCGGGCACCTCCGCGCTCGCCTCTTTTGTCGCAACCCGCGACCTCGCGGGTCCGCGGCGATCCTGCCACGGCGACATTGGGCGGCTTCTGGATCGCAGCCATGCGACCATCCCGTGTCTTCACGAGAGGACGCCATGACCCCCCCTCGGTTGTGTTCGCGGGCGAACCCGGCCGCGACCTCAGTTCGTCGAGGCGGTTCACACCAGGCCAGTCCGCGGCCTGACCGGCCGCCAGACCCGGTTCAACCCAGGTTAGACCCGGTTCAGACCGGTTTAGCCCGGTTCTGGCACTGAACCGGCCGGTTCAGGCTAGGTCATGCCGCTGCCCGATGTCCCCGTGGCAGGATCGCCGCGGACCCGCGAGGTCGCGGGCTGCAACAAAAGAGGCGAGCGCGGAGGTTCCCGCGTCGTCTTCGCGGCGTCGTCGTCCGGACGGCTTCCGCGCGCAGGTTGGTGGAGCAGGGGGGGCATCCTTGACGCAGTCCAACGAGCGCTGCCGAACGCCGCGGAGCAGCGCCCTCCGCCACCGCTGCTGCGAGGCGAGCCAAAGTCGTAGCCCGGTGGCCCTCGGGTGCAGGCGGGACAGGGGGGGAAGGAGCTGCGGTCTGGCACACGCACGCAGCGAACCTCCCGTCGATGGCATCGGCGGCTGAGGGAGGAGATCGCGGAGAGGAGACGCACGGGAAGGGGGGGACGCAGATCCGGGGATCGCCGGATCTGGCCCCTCCCACAGCTCCTTCTTCTTCTTCTTCCTTCTTCTTCCCTCGTCGACCTTCATCAGCTTTCGGATAGGGACGGAGAAGGAGGACGGCGGCGAAGGTTGATGTCGGACGCAGAGAGCCCCACCGGATCCGCCGCTTCGAGTTTGTGCGAGGGAAGGAGGGGTTGAATTATTCCGGAAGCCGCCGCCGTCGACGTCGTCGAGGAAGGTCCGGGAAGGGGAGAAGAGATGAACGGCGCGGAGGCCGGAGGATGAGGAGGAGGGAGATAGACGGCGACCTAGCCGGATCTGGAAGGTGGAGGGGGAACCGCCAGCCTTACGCTGGAGGTGGGATAAAGACGGCCATCACTGGCCGGGGTTGGGGAAGAAGACGGGGCCGCAGCCCCTACGCGGGAGAACCAGCGCTCAAGCAATACAGTTGAATTTTTGGAAGCCTTCGGGTTGGTTCCTCCCGCGTAGGGGCTGCGGCCCCCTTTCTTCCTCCACCCCGGTGATGAGCGCCATTCCCCTCTCTTCCCCTTCTCAGTTCGACAGCAACACATCCTTGAGGATCCGGCGACTCCCTCCATGGCTACGAAGGACAGGATCCCACTTCCCCCCTGCTTTGTGCGCACGAAAGACGGCGAAGAGAGAAAAGAAGAAGGGAAGGGGGCGGAAGATCCGTCAGCAACGCCTCCTCCATTCTCCTCCGATCGGGTCCAGGTAGAAGAAGAAGAAGAAGGAGCTGTGGGAGGGGCCAGATCAGGCGATCCCCGGATCTGCGTCCCCCCCTTTTCATGCGTCTCCTCTCGGCGATCTCCTCCCTCAGCCGCCGACGCCATCGACGGGAGGTTCGCTGCGCGCGTGTGCCAGACGACAGCTCCTTCCCCCCTGTCCCGCCTGCACCCGAGGGCCACCGGGCGACAGCTTTGGCTCACCTCGCAGCGGCGGTGGCGGAGGGCGCTGCTCCGCGGCGTTCGGCAGCGCTCGTTGGACTGCGTCGAGGATGCCCCCCTGCTCCACCAACCTGCGCGCGGACGTCGTCAAGGCCACCGGGCGACGGCTTTGGCTCACCTCGCAGCGGCGGTGGCAGAGGGCGCTGCTCCGCGGCGTTCGGCAGCGCTCGTTGGACTGCGTCGAGGACGCCCCCCTGCTCCACCAACCTGCGCGCGGAAGCCGTCCGGACGACGACGCCGCGAAGATGACGCGGGCACCTCCACGCTTGCCTCTTTTGTCGTAGCCCGCGACCTCACGGGTCCGCTGCGATCCTGCAATGGCAACATCGGGCGGCGGCTGGATCGCAGCCACGCGACCATCCCGTGTCTTCACGAGAGGACGCCACGACCCCCCCCTCGGTTGCGTTCGCGGGCGAACCCGACCGCGACCATGGTTTGTCGAGGCGGTTCACACAAGGTCGGTCCGCGGCCTGACCGGCCGCCATACCCGGTTCAACCCTGGTTAGACCCGGTTTAGACCAGTTTAGCCCGGTTCTGGCACTGAACCGGCCGGTTCAGGCTGGGTCATGCCAGTTTGAGTCCGTTTCGACCGGTTCAAGCACGATCCGCCTATTTTGGGTTCGTTAGTTGTTTAGTGGCGATTAGCGCCGGTTTATTTCGCGTTCGGTTTGTTTAGCTCGGTCTAGCTGTGGGGTACAGAATTGGAAACAAAAAAAGTGAGGCTATTAACCCACAAAGAAAAATTCTGACTCCCACAATTAGTTCTAGGTTTTTCAATTTTTAAAGTTATCTAATTAAGAATTTGTCCACTTAAGTTGCTTTCACTTTTATTTAATCAGAAGAGGAAAAAGAAAGTGGAGAAAATGCCAGTTTCGAAAATCTTGATAGATTTTGAAATTCGGTTCTACAGCTAACGAAACCGATTTTAGTTATCTAGATTAGGTCCACACTAAGGTGCTCGCCAATGACCAACAGAAATTATGCTACTAGCTAGGACCTAAAATCGCACCAGGCATGGCATTTCGATGTAGATAATAGGAAAACAAAGCTATAACCATACAGGGAAGAGTTATCAGAAATGTACCTCCACACCGGAGTGTGGGGAAGACAATCTTCGGCTGAGAGATTGGTAATCCCCTCTAATTACAATGATTTTAACAATTAAGTACAGAATCAAATGATGACCCACACCTCACAGGGTGGTAATAGGTCTACAAAACTTTCCTGGAGGATTACTAATCTTCAGGTTGACAGAAAAACACATGATATGCACCTTGCTTAATTTTTCAGCAACAATCTCAATTTCCAGCAATAGGGACAGCATTCAGATTTTAGGCTCATAAAATTTGTCTCCTCACAGCCTTGGAATCAGGAGACCAGAACTAAGGTGATTTCCTTCCAGTGGAGAACTAAGCTCACTGCCGGCAGCTTCAAAAAGCTACCAAGGCCACAGGAAAATCACTGGTCCTCATCATTTTCAGCATCAAATAATGTTGGCAGATTCACACTTGTCTGCCAATTACTCTGACTAATTGTTGCCGATAGCTGAACTGAGGTTAAACTGACCACTGTATACTATTTAAATGAAATCAACCGAATTCAGAACCATAAAACTTAAAGACATCAACAGTTGAATATCACGTGACTGGAAATGGACCAGTCCAACAGTCAGCGTATGACAAAGAAATAACGTCAACAGTGTCTGTCCATATGATTCCACGAAGATCAGGAAAAACAGAGGAACGCTGGCTTCAGACTGGAAATAGGACCAGTCTCGCTTCCCATTATTTGTCAATAAAGTAATGCAGCAGTAAACAATATTCAGATCCGGAAGAACTCTGTTCTTGAACTGGAGGAGGACCAGTGCCTCGAACCGGAAAGAATCAGCAGATCAAACTGAAGTTAAATGAGTCGGAGTGGTGTGTTCAAACTAGAACAGAAGATCTGTTCTCATCAGGACAGCAGTTCAGATAGTCGATCAAGACATTTTCGATTTCCAACACTTGATAGAAAATAGGAACTCATCTCAGATGGAAATACTGATTCATTAAGTGGATGAAACCAATATCGGAATAGAGAACGTCGATGAGCCTATGTTCAGCTGTTGACAATAGAAAGTCGATGGACCGAAATGCTGGAAATAGTATTTGCAAACTATTCCAGATTCGGAAATCAACCAATATTCTACAACCAGATTCAAAGAACAAGAGAGTATCTGTTCAACTCAGTTTTATCAACCATGATATAGAGCCGTATATGCAGGACTACCGTGAGTGGGAGGACGTACTCACAGTTGTAGCACCATACTTTCCATAAGCGTATTCAAGAGATCAAGGAAGTCTAACCAATATTAAGACATAGATCTCATCGTCATAGGTCACAGACCTCAGATCCAGAAGCTTCCGCGGACGGAGCTCAACAGAAACTCAACCAGCTAGAACGGCAACAACGAAGAGTCTGTATCCAGCGCGGGAGAGGAACTCTTCGGCTACCAGCACAGTCGATCTCATAGATCCGACAGCCACTTCAACGAGGAAAGAAAACTCCAGTCGTACGAAGAGAAGAAGGCGTCGGAACCAGATCCAGTAGAAGAAGAAGGAAGAAGGAGAGCTGTCTTCAAGGAGAAGTCGAGAAGGAGGACGAGCTATCCTCAATAGGAGGAGAAGGAAGGAAGTTCCGTAGAGACCGGAGGATTGATCCCACAGAGATGGAGCTCAAGATAAACCGGTAGATCTAAGGGAAAGGAATCGAACTCTCTAAAGGCACATCGCCATTGCTCCATCGGAGGAAGGAAATCTGGAGGACGAAGACCGCGCTAGGGCATCGCCGTTGGAGGAGCTCAAGGAAGGCAGCCAGCTGCTCACCGAATGGAGGGAGAGGGAGAAACCCCACGTAGACCAGCGGCTCGCCAGGCCGGTTCGCGCCCAGGCCGGCCGGCTGGCCGGTTCAACCGGGTCCAGACCCGGTCCAAGCCGGTTCAAGCCGGTTCAGCACCTGAACCGTCCGGTTCTGTCCGGTTCAGGCCGGTTCATGGTGTTTTGAGCTGGTTTTGACTGGTTCAGACCATTGTGGACCCGGTTCGGACCTGTCTCGACCGATTCAAGGCCGGTTTACTTAATTTTGGGTTCGTTTAGGTCGTTTAGCGGCGATTAGTGCCGGTTTATTTCATTTTCTGTCGTTTTAGCCTGGTCTAGCCGGTTCGTCCCGCATCACGGACCCTTCTAGTGATCGGCGGAATAAAAAAGCAAGAACCCTACGATCATTTTTCCAGAATGAGGATTCATAGAGAAAATCTTTTAGGTGGATAAAAGGATTGCCAGTACCATTGTAGTGGCGATAAACTGGTAGTTCAGAAGGTGGTAGGTGGAGAACTGACAAAGAAGGAATAGAAATCTCAGGAACTGACTTGGGGTCCAGGCGACATCTTAGCTCTTCATAACGTTCATTCATCTGGGTGAGCTGATCCATGATTGCCTGGGTGAGAGCAGATTCTTGGTTTACTGGTCGGGGTATGTGGTTAGAGACATGATTTTGGAATTGAGGAGCATGACTTGGCAAATTCACTGAAGATTGTCCCATGACTTGATGGGCCAGGGGAGCAACATGGTTAAAATAAGATGGCTGAACAAATGATGGTTGAACCACAGATGGTTGAACTATAGATGGTTGAACTAATGATGGTTGAATCACAGATTGTTGAATCACAGATGGTTGAACAATAGGTGGTTGAACAAAGGGTGATTGAATGAGTGGTGGTCGAACCAGAGGATAAGGAGATGAGGCAACTTGGTTGGCTTCCGTCAAATCTGAGGCAATTTTGCCCTTCACCATGGATTGCATGTGGGCGTAGGTTTATGGGTCGGTATAGAGAGACAACTCCCTAAAGAGTTGTTCAACATCACGGGGAGCAGATGGTTGAGGGACCTCTTGCGCTTCTGACTCAAACAATGGATTAACATGACCCTCTGACGGAATTGGTTGGTGACCCATATCGTGCTCTCGATGTTCAGCTTGTTTTGCCATTCCAACGTGCCTTCCAAACCTTAATTGCATTGTCACCTTTCAACTTCAAGGAGAAGGTGAAACAAACAAGTTTGGCAAAGCAAACAAAGAACTTTTTCTGGTTTTTTAGTATCTTGAAAAAGTTAGAGGTTTGAATTGTTGTTTGATAAACAAGTGATGCAAAGACTTGAAAACAAGATTACGCAATGATTTTGATTCAACCTTAGGTTTATGGATTTTTTTAAGAATTTTTCTTTCAACAAATGGGTTAGGATCCTAACTCCAATCTCCAATGACCTAGGTTTTACACAATCTCACCACGCGTAGGTAACATAGGATGCTTCGGGTTTTGGGGAGTGGTACAACCAACCTGACCGTGAAGAGGAATACTCCACGTATGAGGAATTACGGAGGCCTTGATGTAAACCAACCAAGTCAACTACGAAGGAATATCCCGGAAGGAGAGGTCGAATCCACCAATAGGGTGTTTTGGATGGGAGGGGTAAATGGGAGAGTGAGCTCCCACCTCAAAAAAGTGTAAAATAAGGAGGTAGAGAGGAGCAGAGAATTCAATCAAGTAATAAAGCAAGTAATAAAGCAAGTAATAAGCAAAACATAAACTTAAATAAACAAGCAATCACACAAGACAAACAATTAGAAACTAGATAGACAACTAGAAACTAGAATCAAGTCCTTGTTTCTTATGTGAGCCAAATGGAGATAGTGAAAAGTGATGGAAAGAAGAGGGTTCAGATCTGATAGCCAAGAAAAAGGGTGTTCCACATGGGGACCGATGTAAGAATAAGCTGGTTGACGTGGAAACCGGGGTAAAAAGTAAAGGTGGTTCACACGGGAACAGATTTTGGGTAAAAAAGGGTGGTTCACGTGGGAACCGGTTTGAATGATTGAAAGAAGGCCACGTGGGGCCAATTAAAGGTGAATAAGGATGTGATCCAAGTGGGGATAGATCTGATGGAAAGTGGTTTGGTTCACATGGGAACCAAAGTAAAGAAAGAGAATGGTACACGCCGGAACCGGTTTAAAAGGAAAAGGGTGGTTCACATGGGAACCGGTTTAAATAAAATGACAGAAATTAAATAACATACTTGGCACTTAAGATCTGATAAAATATGGGTGAAATAAGAAATTTTGAGATGGCATGAAATTAAGAAAGGTGGAAGGAAGGAAAGGCTCACGTGGGAACTGGTCTAGAACTAGAACTAGTTGCAAACAAAACACTAAGCACCCACGGTTGAAGACATTGCTTGTCCCACCGTAGTCGCCACAAAGATGTCAACTCTGAAAATTCGATAGGCCCTCTCCTTTTCAGGGAAGTCCGTGAACCCAGATCGTCACCTCAAGAGGGGATGAGAAAGAAAAAAAGAAAACATGGAAAGCAACTCTCACCTCGGTCCCACACTCACATTGATCCCCTAACTTTCATCCCATGGCGTCGCTTGATCACCAAAGAGACAGTTCAGGTCATGTGGGAGGAGGGTGAGAATAAGAAAATTAAGACATGTGGTCGCCAGGAACCGCGGGTTCCGATTTATGAAATTAAATTGACTGTGTGTACCTTAGCGTGAAGAGTGTGGGTCAAAGCCTCTCCTTCTTCGGCCGGCCGATGAAGAAGTGTTCTCAATGTGTGGGTGCTTGATTTTCTATGCAACTAGACAAACAAACAAGTGAAAATACTATTAGAACTAAACAAAGTGGAGTATATATAAAGAAAATGGCATGAAACACACAATTGACTAGAAACTGAGCGGATTCGGGTTATCTATAACCCTTTTTTATTTTAGGATTAACAGACTAAAAATAATGCAAAAAATGTAAACAAATTATAGGATAATGTATAATCACGAAACAAAGAGATATGAAAAAGAACATAAAGATTATGATAAGAATAGAGAAGGATATGGCCAAATCTGGGTTGTCGAAAGAGCCGAGCAGTAGTCTAGGATCTGTCAGGTGCGACTTTACTTCTGTGCTCATCACAACCAGCCCCGACCTTGGAATCAAGTGTAGTCAATTGCAAACTAAAGAAAACTTGGAGAGGAAGAACTTTGATGAAGAGAGCTCGGGCAGCAGACGTCCACACGCTGCTGTAGAGACTGAAGAAAAGAGACTTGATAGATCACCTGCAGACCAGCCTTCCCCTCTCTTGAACCAACTTTTCTCCCTCTAAAAACTCCAAATTCTTTTTCTAAAAATCCCAAAATGAATGCATGAGGGAGATTGGATGTCTTAAGATTCCTGGGGGGTCGTGCACATGCCTCTGGAATGACTAGAATCGGAGTTTATTTATAGGAGAACGATTGGTCTTATCCGGGCTAAAAAATAGGTGGATTGCGCCCTACCCCAGGGCGCATGCGCCCCACTGAGGGGCACATGTGCCCCCTATAAGGGGCGCATCTTATCCTTTCTGAAAATTTTGGTCTTATCTGGATCGATTCGTTCAGCGGTAGAGTCCCGGTGAAAAACTGGTTCCCTCGTGCCTCAAGGGTAGGGTGCATGTGCCCTCAAGTCAGGGCACAAGGTCATGTGCCTCAGGGGTAGGGCGCATGGGCACATGCCCTAGGTTCTGGGCGCATGTGACCAGGGACCCGGGTGCATGAGACTGTTTTGCGCGTCCTTTTTCCGGAAGCCATTGCGAACAATCCCGAACTCGGAATTCAACGCCGTTTGTTGCGTTGGAAAGATAACAGGACGAAGAAGCTCTCTATAGCATTGTATCATTTGTTTGAAAGTTAGGATAGTAAACAAAAGATCCGATACTGGTCAAAATGACTCCGACGGCAAACCAAAAGGGCACGATATGCAACAAAACTTGTCCGGAGTGTGAATATGACCGTAACCTTCAATGTACGATCATTAGGTATTGGTCATTCAGCCAATTTCTGTGTTTACACGATTTACGTGTGGCTTTCGCTCAGAAATTATGGCTTTTTGCGAAATACCTCGGAAAACATCTAATTTCGTTCGGCAAAGCTCCAAATGAACTTTAAAAGACCTGACATCATTATAAGGTCAATCACACATGTTACCCTATAAAACATGAGTTTTATGCTCTGAATTAGGTGAATTTGGCGTGTCTACAATGATTAAACAATTCATTATGCTCCTACTAGCAAACATTTTGTCATTCAATCTTTTAGAACATCTATCAATTCCATAGCTTAGAATAAATCAAGATTTTTTCACGTAGGAAATCATATAATGTTCTTGTAGAAGGACATAATAGCAATCTTAATTATTAAAACATCTCCATAAGGCTATTAAAGAATTGTACCTCCCACTAATAATGATGCAACATTTGCACCATTTTATATGTAGGTCAACATCTTATTTATTAAGCTTTCATTTACTTGTCATCATCTACAACTTCTTGTAGATATAAGATCTATGTCCGGTATATCATACCATTAGATGCATCCATAGTATCTAATATTATGATATACACATATAGTATCTAATACTATTAAGTTTATATTTAAAACAAGTGTTAATGACTTGGATGCATGAATCTTCTCAAGCTCCACCTTTGCATTATATACGATACACTTTGTACTTCCTCTTCCACTTACCATCATCATGATAGTGTAAAAATTCTATCTTATTTTGGTTTTATTATCTTGACCACCTTCTTTTACTATTAACTATCTCATATTTCTATATAATGATTTTACTTCTTTCTATTGGTCTCACCAACTAGAAGTAATTAAGATGTATTGTTTTTCTAACTTACCCTTAGTTAGCTCATCACTATGAACCATGATGGATCTCATATCCATCTATCTATGTTGTCTCTACAATTTATATCTCATATAGACTAACATCTAATTTAAGGCAAACAATGCATCTTGTCTATAAGATAAGATCTTATCTTTCACATCATTAGATAATCCAGGAGACACCTTCTTCTCAAGTAGGATAATTAATTGGTCAACTATGAGAACAATTCTCTTAGTTCTAAACCGGTCTAAGAAGTGTGAGCCATTAAACTATTTGGCATCTAGTATGCCATACTAATGGTGGTTTATCATCGTATTCTACAACTGAGATATAATTTTATTAATATAACATTGTAGACATTCATGAAATTAAGATATGGTTTTTCATCCTAATTTATGCTCTCACTAACTTTTGACGAATTTGCATAACCCTCATTATTCAAAGACAGGATGTCACAAAGAAACCCTAGTGGAGACTAAGACCCTATTAACTTTATGGTGATGACCTTGTGGTAGCATAACAAATCATCCCATACTTAATTGGTAGGAAACTATTGCCAATTGCAACTCTTGCAACCCTTAGTCATTTAGTTTCTAGAGTTATGACCTTATGGTAGCACAACAAGCCATTAACTCTAGTTAGGTCAAACTCGCATGTTACATTACGAGAATGGATTCTTCACACAACTCTTGTGGTACCACAACAAAGCCATGCAAATGGTCCACCCCAAGGTTAGGCAAGTGCCTTAGCCATGATCACCAATCCCTTACTGAATGTGCCTTGTGGTAGCACAACAAACCCACCCAATCTAAAATTGGCTCATCTAGACTATAACAATGGAAGGCTACATGAGTCATTCTTAATGTCACATGCTTATCGACCTAATTAAAACAAAGTGGGATTTTATTTTAGTCTCATCAATAATATGTGCTAAGTATATATAATACCTTTAGAATATCATATATCTATGGTATAACTTGTAGTACACATCCACATATCAAATATGTATAAAAAAATAGGTGATCATGGACTTAACCCTAAGCATGCACCTAAGGCACCCCTATAGGTGCAAATCCTTGCTTCAAATGCTTGAGTTGGCATGCTCCCACCTAAGAAGGGTGCTTCTCCAAGTGGTCCCTCTCTTCAACCTACCACGAAGTGGCTTCTAACAATTACAAGTGGCTTAAGGGTACGCAAACCCGCAAATGTACATAACTATATAAGAAACCTTATTTTTAACCAAGGTTAGTACATTAATGGAAGAAGGTAGAATGTACAATCAGATTGTAAAGAGAGAGAGGAGACACACAGGTCCCAATTAATAACATAACCAACACAATTCAAAGCAATCACAAGCCAAGCATAATTAGGTCCATGATCACCTCCATACACAAACTAACAATCATCACATGAACATAGAGTGCATACGTGATAATCATGTGAGATATATCATATATATCAGCATAAAATTACATACTATATTTTTGAAATTCTTAATTTCATGCATTTTCAATACTGTGAAAAGTCAGAAATTAATGTCTCAATTTCTATTCTGGAAAATTTCATTTTACAAAATTAATTAAGACACTAATTATTTTAAGTTAAACCTTTAAAATAATTTTAAAGTTTAACCATGAGTGAATCTATGTAAATAGAGTTTAACATCATTTAACATGTCATTAAATACATTAAATAATAATATATAAATTTTAAAATTTATTTGAAATTTTTTGGTAATTTTTGAATTTTTATGAATTTAAAATCATAAAATAAAGTGTTTGGCGCATTATGCCGCATCCTCCGGCGCATTCTGCCATGCTCGTGTGTGCCCACATGCACCGCCAGGTGTGCCAGCATTTTTTGGTGTGAGCGCCAAACACCGTGCGCCGCCTGGTGCACAGTGCGCGAGGCCGCCCATCCACGGCTCCGCTCGATGACAATCAAGGAAATATGTCCCCCTTAAGATCGAACATATCTCCTTATTTAGAAATACAAAAAATCACTAAAAATATGTGTTTGAATCCTCATGGAATAAGGATTCCAAAACAATCAGTCTTATATACAGGAAAAATTTCAACCGACCGTAAGCAGAGGAAGAAGAGGCGGCGGTCACCGAGATTTTGTAGCAAAAATCATTATTTTGCAACGGGGATAACTCCTTATCCCAAAAAACAAAAATTCTTCAAAAATACAATTTATAATCACCATAAAATAAAGTTTCCAAATATGTATATATTCCTTCATATAAAAAATTTTTAATAATGAGAGAACAAGGAGAAACAAGTCAGCGCCGTCGGACTCCGCAGAACCCTAGTTCGCCAGAAAAAATCTTAAATTCTCTTTCTCCGCCGCTGTTCAATGGAGGATATCATGAGTAAAGGTTAGGTAATAAAATTAACCATCTCCTAAAATTTTTATATAAGCCTCAATTTTGTTTGTGGACAGAGATTTCACAAAATTCCCAAATTCGAGTGACGATTCGGGCATGACAGAAACACCAATTTTGGGGCTTCTCCCAAACTCTACAGAGATCAAAACATCTAATGGTTTGTGGCATTGGAAAGGCTTGTATCACTAGATTCTACAAAATCCAACCAATTTATTATCTGGATCACATACAGATTATGGTGGCCTCAACAATATAGATGTTTGCACAGAATCGAGAATACAAAAATTACATGAAATAATGTTGATTCGCTGTCAGTTTTGACCAAGACTTGAACCTGGTACTAATACCGCTGTAAGGAATCATTTATAAAAAATTGGTGCAGCAGAAGCGACGATTACTATGGGTTCCCTTAGAATCTGTCTCAATCAGAACTGAACGATGAAAACCAAAAGTCGATCAAATCAGGGTCGAAAATACCTAATAGGGATTCATATAATCCCATGAAGATAAAGGATATGAGCTTCTCAAGCTCTTCAAACCATTCACATATCCAGTTTCTAGCAATATCCACACAAACTTCATCCACAGCAAGTTCTCTCTTCGCACTGACCTCGAGAACTCTTCCCGAATGGAGATCCATCGACCATGGACACCATCTAGAGAGAGAAGATAGGAAGGAAGCTAGAGATGTGGTTTTCACCTTTAGATTGATAGAGTTTGACTGAAACCATTAATATTTATAAAGAATTTTGAATTTTTTTATAAAAATTCAAAATCTCTATAAATTACGCCCTTGCCCCTGTACTTGTGGATAAGTCTTTTTCTGTGTGACCCACTAGGCTCAATAGCCTATTTGGTTAAGGCCTATATAAAATAGAACAATTCTATTTAATTTAATTAAATCTGTAATCTGGTAACAAATTAATCGGCCTACCAATCATGAAGGGTACAAGCCACATCCCATGATCCCAAATGGCTATGGGAATAATCTCATCTCCATTGAGCCTTTCCATCATCAGTTACTGCATCGATATAAACCCTCATCCATCCAATGTCCCGGTCAAAAACGAGTACGGCATTGACTATCAACTCCTTAGTATATCGACTCTATAGGATCTTGTACTCGGAATTAGATCAATTGAAAAACTACTTTTCCAATCATCTTATGTACCCTGGCCTGGGATTTAGAGTACTATCCTATAGGACATTCACTCTCACTTACCGAGAGTGGATGATCCCTTATTGTCCATTCAATTGCCTCCATCGGGATTTTCTTATACCCGATCCATCGCTATACTGGACCATCTATACGATGATCCATAAGATAATTGTCAAAGCACAAGTTCCACCCAACAAGGCATATTTGGTGACTCAGGTCAATGGTCCAACCATACAACCGTGATGATAGAAAGCCCTGATTGACAGTTTGGTAAGATACCATTCAGGATTTCTAATTTGGTCAGTTCAGTGAACTCATTCAACTAATGAGCACATTTATATGTATCTCAGTGTCTCCATACTAATGACCAATGAGATAAGTCATCCTCATCACATGAGAATACATCACATATACTAGTCTATCTGGATCATTGATGTCCCGTCTCAAGTGTCCTATGACTAGGAACATTTATATCAATTACCTCTAGATGATCAATCTCATTATCATGATCTCATCATGATTTAATCATCATTTCATTTGATCAAGGACTTCATTATAATATCTGCATCTAATAAGAGCTTATAATGAAGATTTCCCTAATTAATTGAATGAGATATATCTAGAAATGTCGAATCATATCATATATCATTGGCTTGTAGGGCATACATTTCAATCACTTATATCGATTTAGAACTAAGAGAATAGTTCTCATAGTTGACCTATTAACTATCCTACTTGAGATGTAGGTATCTCCTACTCTATCTAATGATGTGAGAGAAGATCAGATCGTATCTCGTAATATTGAAAAGATGTATTGTTACCCTTATATCAGATGTTAGCCTCTATGAGATAAAAATAGTAGTGGCAACATGGATAGATGGATATGATATCTATCATGGCTCAAGGTGATGAGCTAATTAAAAGTAAATAAGAATAATACATCTTAAATACTTCTTGTTAGTGAAATCAATAGAAAGAAGTAAGATCATTAGATATAAATAGAATGAGATAGTTAAAAATCAAAGAAGTAAGTCTAGATATTAAAACACAAATAAGACATTGCATTCTTCTAATATCATGATGATGGTAAGTGGAAGAGGAAGAGCAAAGTGTATCGCATAAAATGCAAAGGTGGAGCTTGAGAGGCTTCATGCATCATCTAAGTCATTAATATTTACTTGTCGTAAATACACACTCAATAGTATTAGATACTATATATGTATATCATAGTATATGATACTAGGGATGCATATAATAGTATGAGATACTGAATATGCATCATAATTCTACAAAGAGTTGTAGATAATAACAAGTAAATGAAGGTTTAAAGATGATTGTTGAGTTGTCTTAATTATCCTTCTCAAAGAACATTATTTTCATTTCCTAGTTGAATAAATGGTGATTTATTCTATGCTATGGAAATGATAATTGTTGTATAATAATTGGTAAAGTGTTTAGTAGTGGGAGCTTAATAAAGAGCTTTATCATATTTAATATGTATCCTCTTATAATATATGTGAATAATCTTCTTTAGATGAAGTAGATTGATATTGATGAATCTATTCTTTAGTAGTATGGTCATATTTATAAGAAAAGACTTAAGCAGCACTATTCAGAAGAAACATATTAGGTAAATAATTTGGAATCATTAATTATATGTAAGTCTTATCTTATTAAGCAAAATGACCACCTCTCCATTAGTAAGACATAGAGAAAGGGCTAATGAGTTTATAAAACTCATGCATCTAAATGCATGTTAGCCCATATCTATTAAAGTTAGAGGATAATATTTCAACTTCATTAATTTTCAAAGATTACTTCTCTAGGTATGGACACAATTACTTTATGAGGTATAAATCCATAATCTTTGAGAAATTATTTAAGATTAAGAATGAAGTAGAAATATTAATGGAAAGAGTATTAGAACTCTTTGATGATATCAAGGAGGAAAATACTTAAGTACATAATTCACACATTATTGAAGATAGTAGAATCTAATTTTGATGGACACCTCTTATACATTTTAGCTTAATTGAGTGGCTAAAATGAGAAGCCATATTGTGTAGTACATAATATAAACAATGACAACCTTTGAAAAAATTTTCTTTGTCTATTTAGGGGTTAGTATTCAATATAGGCACTTGATCTTAAATTGGTACCTTCCAAGTCTATTCCAATTATTCCATATAGAATATGGAAAGGGGTTAAAGCTTGACCTTAAGCAAGTTAAGGTTTCAGAATGTCTTCCCTAGTGAAGAAGTATAACCTTATCAAGTTGGAATATAAGATTATAAAGTGTTAGTTTGTGGGATATCCTAAGGAAACTTAAGGATATTAATGCCACCCTTAGGAATAAGGGTATAAGTTGCTCATCTCACCATATTTCTAGAGGAAGAGTCCCTCCTTGAAAAAAATAGTGGGAGCAAGGTATAAATGGAAGGTGTTCTAGTCTCACAACCTAAGGACACTTTTATTATGGTATAGGTAAATAATTACACAAGGGAAAATTATATATCTTTCCATATGTCCAATCAACCTATGAGATACGTGAGACATATCTTTGATGGAAGAAATGAGACATAAAATAATAGATAATGATCCTAAGATCTATAATGAAGCAATATGAGATATTGATTCAAAAATGGAAATATACAATAAAATCCAATATAAATTCTATCTATTATAATCAAGTTTAGAACGATCCACCTAAGTATAGAGTATCTATAAGGTATAAATAGATTACTAAAGAATAGAATGAAGTGGATTGGAAGGTAGCGACCTTCAAAGTAAGGACGGTTAAAAGGGATATCATCTAAGTCAAATAATTAACTATGATGAGACATTTTACCTATGCTATGGATTAATCCATTTAGATTTTAGTTGTTACACACTATGACTATAAGATACAACGCTTGGGAATTAATTTTCTAAACATCTAAATAGTGTGTGTATAAGGTCTATTTAAGTAAAGTAAAACTTCCCATAGCTAGTAGATAAAATTTAATGATATTAAATATTATGACTTCGTTGTGAATGAAGAGGTGCCTTATGTATTCAATTAAGATAAGTGGGGTACTATTATCTTCTTGACATAATTTGTGGATAACATACTACTCATTGAGAATGAAGCAGGTATGTTATCATAAGTGAGCTTAGCTATCAAATTCATCCTCCAAATAGAATGAGTTTAAGATCTATATAGATAGATCTAAAAGGTTGCTTGACCTTACCTAGTTTACGTACGTAGTTACCATAGTCAAAGGGTTTGACACAATATACTTGAAGATAGGTTTTTTACCTTGTAGTATGGAGTTGATCTCTTTAAAAAAATGGTTTTCTTAAGAGATAAAGAGATCACATGAGTAGTGCCCTTATGCTTTTGAAATAGGGTCTATCACATTTGTGATGCTATGTACATGACTTGATTAATGCTTTAAGTGTTATGAGCATTCATCAGGTAGATCCATATGAGAGTCACTGGATGATTAAGAGATGTATCCTTGAGTACTTGAGAAGCACTAAGGATGTATCTCTAATGTGTGGAGGATAAGACTTGAAGTCTTGTGATTTTATAAACATAAGTTTCTAGTCAGATAAGTCAGATAATAAGTCTAAATGATGGTGGTGCAGTGAGCATGAAGAGTTCCATGCAAGAGAACATTGCTAATTCTACAACTAATCAAAAGTAGATTAAATAATGGCTTCATATTGCTTAAGAACCAGACTAGATGACGATGTTCATCTGGCTTATGGAATTGTCCCAACCTTCTCTAAAAGTGTATCATTGTTTTGGAAAAATAATGAGGGTAGAGCCAAAGTCTAATTAGAAGTTTAAAACTTCTATGCCAATACCACAAAATCAGAGAGAATGCAGCCTATAGAGATATAATTAAAGAAAGAGTATCTTCCGCTAATAACATTGTAGATTCACTAGCTAAAGTAGTTACTCAAAGAGTGTTTGAGCTTCACCTTGAGTTGATAGAGATCAGCCAAATGGGTAATTGGCTTTAGTAAAAGTAGAAGATTGATAAAAATGTATGCTCTATAAGCCAATCATATATGATATGATTTGACATTTCTAGGAATATCTCATTCAATTAATTAGGCAAAATTTTATTACTAGCTCTTATTAGATGTGAATATCGTAATGAAGTCCTTGATCACATGCAATAATGATTGAATCATCATGAGATCATAATAATGAGATCAATCACCTAGAGGTATGTGTTCTAAATGTTCCTAGTCATAGGATCCTTGAGATGGGACATCAATGATCCAGATAGTCTAGTGTGTGTGATGTCTTCTCATATGATGAGAATGACCGATTTTATTGGTCATTAGTGTCGGGACATTAGGATACACACATAGGTGCTCATTAGTGGAATGAGTTCACTGAACTAACCAATTATAAAAATCTGATCAATATCTTACGAAACTATCTATCAGGTTATTCTTACATCTCAATAGAGCGGTTGGGTCTTTGACCTGAGCCGCCAAAGATGTCTTACCAGATGTATCTTGTACTTTGATTATTGACTTATGAATTACCATCTTGATGTTTCAGTATAGTTGATATATTGGGTGCAAGAGAAACCCAGTGAAGGTAATTGAGCGGACAACAAGGAATCGTTCACTCTCAGTAGGAGAGAGAGAATGTCATATAAGATAGTACTCTAAATCTTTAGCCAATGTACTTAAGATAATTATGAAATGAGTTTCCCATAGAGTCGAAATATTTATGGGTTGATAGTCGATGCCGAACCCCTGACCGACCGGGGCATTGTTTGAACGAAGATTTAAATCTTTGTGGTAATTTTTGATAGAAAGTCTCAATGAATGTTATTTAACTCCACAAAGTTATTTGGTATCATAGGATATGGCTTGTACCCTTTATGATCGAAAAGCCATATAAATTATTATCAGATAACAGTAATGATGTAATGATCTTGGTTTTAAGAAATTAAAATTTTTTCTGCTATCATGTAATGATCCCTTACACATACGCCCCCTTCCCAAGGCACATAAAAATTTATTTTTTATAGAAAAATAAAAGAAAAATTTAGATTATTAATTATTTTAAAAACAATTCTCACTAATTTTTAAATCTACAGATGTCAAAGAGGGTTTGCCATCCACATGCACATGATTCCAAGGTTGATCCTTCTGAGCTGGCAGTCAGATGTGAGGAACATTCATTCCGTGCCATCTTTTAATATATTATCTTGGTTTGGCAGTTATATGATGTAAAAATTTCTTTGTAGGGACATATCAAATCTCGTATTTCATAGCAGATGGTGCAACTAGCCTACTGAGGCCTCCGTTCCTTCTAGCACCAGCATCTAGATGAGATGGGGTTCAACCCCATGCTGAGAGTGCTCCCATTCTGGTTGGATCTAGCCTTGATCAAGGTCCTTCGAGAGAGATGGGATGTGACTACTTGTTCTTTTCTAGCTGCCATGCAGCCACATGGTCCCTACGTTAGAGGACATGACCCATATCTCTGGGCCTCGTGTTTATGGCCAGCCCGACATCGGCTACACATACAAAGACTACTCTCAGATGGCTTTAGATCTCCTTTCCTTCTACTCACCTCAGTTGTAGGATGAGGTAGTATTATCGTTCACCTAAAAGGAGTGCTTTTGAGTTGGTGGGCCTATCAGAGGCCCACATGCTAGCCAAGATGAACATTGAAGACTATGAGCTATGTCTGGTTAGACAAGTGTTAGCTACTCTGTGTGGCATTCCTAGGACCCCGGGGGCAAACCAGGACCTTTGATGGTTTTTAATCTTTTTCATTGGGTGTTTGTTGCTAGGCAACAAGACGAAGTAGGTTCACCTAAGGTTTCTTCCCTTCTTGGCTAACCTTGGGATAGTGGGGGAGTATGCCTTGGGCACAGCCGTTCTAGCTCATCTAGAGTGTTCTTTCAGGTGTGGAGTTACCATACATTCCCTTCAACCATGGGAAGCTATAGTAACCCGACCATCTTCCTTTAATGGCACATCAAGACTCCCTTCGCGATATTGCATCTCACTCTCACTAGCTCCTTTGGCTATGGAGTGAGCTACTTGGTCTTGCTCCCGTGGGGGGATGCTTCTTCAAATCCTACCTTTCTTTGCTTTTATTTGCTAGTTATTGATTCCTTCTTTTCTTTGTAGGTCTGTTGGCACCCCATATCTGACCACTAATGATGATAGCACTTAGTGGGTAGAGAAAGGTTCTCACCTCTTTGGGCGCGATATCTATCTCCATTGCTTGAATCAAGCAAAGCCACTATGGGTCCGCCTAGTGATGAGGACCTTTGGTGGGCACCAGGATTGGTGCCCTCCTCCTCCTTTCAAACATAGCCACAGCTCTTGGGGCTTACTGCACTCAATGAACTAGGTAGCCATGTATCGATCTTCATTAGAGGATTGGGAGGTAGAGAGGACCATTGTGTTCTTGATAGCCGTCAATGACACCAAGTTCCACCGGCAATATGGTGTAGCCTATAGTCACCTTTTTTATTTTTCTGTCTAGGTTAACTTTCTTTCACCATCTCTTTGTTCATAGAACTCTATTAGCTTGTCATATGAAAATCTTTTTCAAGACACTCATGATTTGTTAGCCAGTATAGGTCGTAGATCAAGGCTTTGGAGGAACAAGTTGCCTCTCTTTAGGTAGAGGTGTGTATTGCTTGTGTTCTTCATATTCTCTGATTACATTGCCTATCAAACCTGACTTGTTCTTTGTTTCTTCCTTGAAATAGCACAAGGCCCGTGTAGTAGGTGCTTCTTCCTCTAAGAAGGTAGCTGCTTTGCGGGAGGAGTTATCTTCCACGAAGAGGACCCTAGCAGAGAAGGAGATAGAAGTAACTTTTTTTTCCACAGCTTCTATCATAGTTGCCTTTGTAATTCCAATGCCTTAGCTTTCTATCTGCCTTGCAGGGCTGATTTGGAATGGTCGGCTACTACTTCTTCTATATATTCTTCTTCCAAAATCCAGGCTCTGGAGGTAGAGTTATGGACCTATGCCCCTACTCTGGAGATGGCACAACTTCATCTTGACTACGAGGCAGAGTTGTTGACTTTGGACCACCGACATTATGAGGCGGTACAGGGTTTGGGGATGCAACTTGTAGCGGCGATTTGCGAATGTGATTCCACGATTCATTTGCTGGAGCAAAGTCAATACCAGATTCACCTTGATCAAGTATCAACTCAGGCAAAGCTTAAATTTTACCGTCAGACTACTCGACAACCATCTCAAAGTTAGACCCAGTAGAGTGGCACTCACCAGAGTCAGAGCGATACAGACCGTAGCAGCTCTCACCAAAGTCAAGGCCACACTCCCCAAGTCGGAGCCCTTCCAGAGTGGAGCCATACTCCTAGTGTTGCTGATTACTTAGTTTTCTTTCCTAATCACCGGAGGAATGAGGAAGCCACTAGATTGTAAACATCATTGCCTCTTCCTTGAGAGAGGTATCCCAAAGAGGGTGATGGAGAGAGTTGATGTAGTTTTATAGTTGTAACCTATACCTGCATCATGTCATGCTTGGATCCGTGTTTGCTTTTGCTTTTGTTGTGCTATTTCATTGATTGTATGAGCTTGTTTTGCCCCGTGACACCATTTGAGCATGTTGGTTAGTTCGACTTTTTGGCTTGGCCCCTTGCTTCTTTGTCAAAGGGCATAGCCTTCTTAACACGGTGAAGAAATAATAAGTAACTAACTAATAAAAATGAAATATGGAAAGGGGTAAGAATACTTACCTACTTGGCAAGAATCTCTCCATTTTTCTATACGGTGCACGAAAACAATTAGCAAAAAGATCAAATCTATCCATGACTCATCCCTTTGCTTGTTTATCATTGCCTTGATTTTAAGTTAAAGGGAGGAGCCTTATTAAAAAGGTGGAATTAAATAAATGAATAAATGAAATTGGAGTAAGGGTTGAGAGAACTTCTCTACCATGGTGAGAATTCTCTCTTTTTGATTTAAAGTACCTAAAATGCTTGATAAAAGGGGATTATATCTTCACTGTGACTCATCCCTTTGCCTATTATGGCTAAATTTGAATTAGGTCAAAGGGAGGAGCCTTTTTAACAAGGGAATAATATAAAGTAAATATGCATGTAGAAATTAAACATGCAAGACAAAAAAATAAACATAGATGCAACTAAAGGCAATAATCAAGGTTAAGCTAAGTTAAATGATGCCTTTTTTGGATTTTCTTGAAAACAAGCAATCTTTTAAGTTTTTTAAAAATATTTAAATTTTTGAATTTTCAAAATATTTGGTTTTTTTACTTTTAAAAATATTTTATTATTTTGATTTTTGTGGACAAAACACTAGTATTGAGACAATTTATTGATCCTTTGGTGTTAATCGAGATTCAAGTGGTCAACACCACATGCAAAATAAAGTTCCCTTAGCCAAAATCCTTCTATCCTTCTTCCTTTGGTTAGTTTGGATTTTCACCTAGATTTGGTCGATTCATCCTACCCTAGTGGTTTAAGAAGGAAGAGTGAAAGAAGAAGTCCTTGATAAGGTTTGGAGATGTTGAGAGGGATTTCTCTACTCATGCCCATGTTACCCATTGGGGTTCGGCCTCTTCGTGTCTTTTCCTATTTTTGCTCTTTATGTGGCACACATTCGGATAGGTCTTTGACCCGTGGGGACATTGCCCATATTTTGGTGCCTTTCTTACATTGACTACATTTTGGGTACTTATTCAGACAGGTTGATCATCTTTTGGTTTTAACCTAAGGGCTTCATTGTCCATCTCTTGGCACCCTTTTACACCCTCCGAGACAAATTCTCCTACTAGGGTGGCGGGCACTTGTGATACTACCCCTCTCTAATATTTTCCTCCTATCATGGACCAAATAAGAAAAAAATAGGGTAAGGGTGTCGCTTCTGCCTCCAGGTTTCTACCTTACCTCTTGTAAGTGTTGGGTTGTTTAGATTCCAAGATCAGGAGGTGTTATGTGTAGGGTGGTGCCTACCATTAACTTCTAGCAAACATCCTTTGACCGATGACTTGAGATCATACATGTGATTCTCCATTTTTCACGAAAATTTATTTTAGGTAAACTCTATTCGAAGGATGATTCAATTTTTCTTTATCTACATTAGTCAATTTGTATGCACTAGCTGAATATTTTTTAATGATTATAAAAGGCCCTTCCCATTAGTTTACAGTTTGGAGCCGGGACCACCCAGCTTAACAAGTATTCACTTGACTACCATCTCACTAATTTCAAATTTTCTTTTAACCACCCTCTTTTGATAAAACCTTTTAAGTCTATTCTAATAAGTCCAGGCATGCTTTGCAATAGCTAGCTTTCTTTCATCTAGGAGTTCAAGTTGTGCAAGAAGAGATTCTCATCTCTGATCAACAGGAGTGTCCCTGTCGAGTTGAACTCAGAGAGATAGAAGAAATACCTTGTACGGGACCAGTACTTCCATCCCATATTCCAAAAATAGATGGGGTTTATTCGGTGGGAGTTCATACAAAAGTACGATAAGCCCATAGAGCATCTATGAGCCTATTAAGCCAATCCGCAAACCTTTTAAACTTACATGTGTTTCTTAATAATTTTGATTAAGATTTTATTGGTGGCTTCTGCTTGACCAATGCCTTATTGATAATATGGTGATGAATGATGCAATGAAATTCAATACCTATTGCAAAGATCTTACAAATCTTGAGAGAGGAACTAAGGTCCATTATTAGTGATGATGTCGATAGGGATCCCGAACCTTGCAATGATGTTGCACTTGATGAAGGAGCAACCTGTTAACACTATAATCTCTATGAATCCTTCCGCTTCAGCCCACTTTTTGAAATACTCTGTTGCCAACAAAATGAACGATAGCATGCACTTCTGAGTTGAAGTCGCTCGTGGGGCCAATGATATCAAAGTGCACATGGCAAATGGCCATAGAGCATGGATTGGATGAAGGGAAGATGTAGGAAAATGAATCTTGTCGGCATGAAGTTGACATGAGTGATAGTGCCAGACAAAGATGGAGCAATTTTCTTCTAATGTTGGCCAATAAATCCCATGTCGGATGATTTTTTTGGAAATGGCTTATGCACTCACATGGCCTTCACATACTCCAGAATGTGCTTCCTTTATCACCAACTCAACTTCTTCTTCATCAAGACATAGGAGTAAGATGCTACTTAGGCTCCTCTTGTAGAGCATTCCTCCTAAAATTGTGTACCTCTAGGACGTTCTTCTGATTGCCTTCTTCTCCTTGGTAGTAGATCTAGGTGGATATGTCTAATCTTGACAAAACCTTGCAATTTCATCATATCAAGGTCTGTCACCTTTTTCTAATTCTTTAAACTCAATCAAAGATATTTCTTCCTTATGTTTCAAAAAAATATTCTATCAAATGTCTCGTTAACCTTTAAAAAATGTTCATTCTCAATTGTTGGAATTGACCTCTTATGAACATGAATAGTTCGCACCGCCTACCTAGCGGGATAAATAAAGATGAAGTTAATGAGGCTAAGGCATTAGCAAGGACATTTTGTGCACAATGGACAAGGACAAAGGCGAGTTGAAGAACAACTTGATGTAACAAGTAGTGAGCTCTTGGTAGAGTTTGAAATTTGGATGGGAAGTTTGATACTTGGATAGGACCTAGCATAGGATCAATTGACTATCACATATCACTCTTAATTCAGTGGCACCATAGAAATAAGTAGCTTTTGCCCTAGCCAGCAAGGCTTCATACTCAACTATGTTGTTGGTTGCTAGAAAATCGAGCTGAAAAGCTTGTGGAATGGTGACATCTTTGAGTGATAAAAAATGATTCCTATTCATCTACAATGTGAATTTAGAGACCCGTCAAATATATAATGTCCAAAGATTGGAAGATCAGACTAACATTATTTCATCATCCGAGAACACTAACTGGACTAGATCAAAGCCAGGTATAGGGTGATGATGGGTAAGGTGTTCATCAATACAATAGCACTTGATCTCCTTCTGCGGGACAAAAGTGATATCAAATTGAGATAAGAATTTCTATCACTCTAGCTGATTAGTCAAGATAGTCTTTTCTAAGAGAACTTGATCAGGTTGATACGAGAAATAAGCTTGACTTCATGAGCAAGGAAGTAGTGTTTGAGTTTTTAAACTACCCAACTAGTGTAGCGTAGGTCTTCTCTACCACAAGGTATCAAAGATCTTAGACAAGTAGTAAATAACTCGCTTTTTCTCTTCCTCATCAACTTGTGCAAGGACTACCCCAAAAGAATTCTTAAGACCTGAAATGTATAAGACAAGGGGTTCATTGGTAACTGGTGGTCTAAGTACAAAGGGACTTGCCGTATATCTTTTCAATCCATCAAATGCCTCTTGGCATTGTAAATCCAATTTAAACTTGGCCCCCACCTTGGTTAGATTAAAGAAAGGTTTGCACCTTTGGAAGTGTTGTGAGATAAACCAGTAGACAAATTGTAGCCTCCCGATTAGTACTCGAAGCTCTTTCATATTATTTGGAGAAGGCATACCAATGATTGTCTTGGCTTTGTTTGGTGTCAATATCTATGCCCCTTTTGTTTACAATGAACTCTAGCAATTTACCTGATGAGACACCAAATGTGCACTTCTTGGGGTTCATTTTTAGCATGTACTTGTCGACTCTGAAAATTCGACAGGTCCTCTCCTTTTCAAGGAAGTCCGTCAATCCAGATCGTCACCTCAACAGTGGATGAGAAAAGAAAGGAATAAAGCATGGAAAGCAAATCTCACCTCAGTCCCACACTCACATTGATCCCCGAACTTTCACCCCTTGGCGTCGCTCGATCACCAAAGAGACGGTTCGGGTCATGTGGGAGGAGGATGAGAAGAAGGAAATTAAAACATGCAGTCGACAGGAACTGTGGGTTATGATTTATGAAATAAAGATTGAAAGATGACCGTGTGTACCTTAGCGTGAAGAATGTGGGTTAAAGCTTCTCCTTCTTCGGCCGGCCGATGAAGAAGAGTCCTCAACGGGGTGGGCACTTGATGTTCTGTGCAACTAGACAAATAAACAAGTGAAAGAGACTATTATAACTAAACAAAGTGGAGTATATGTAAAGATAATGACATGAAACACACAACTGACTAGAAACTGACCGGATTCGGGTTATCTCTAACCCCTCTTTTTCTATTTTTGTATTAACAGAGTAAAAGTAATGCAAAAAAATGTAAAAAAATAATGGGAGAATGGAGAATCACGAAACAAAGAGATAGAAAAAAAACATAAAGATTCTGAGTTGAATAGAGAAAGATATAGTCAAATCTGTGTTATCGAAAAAGCCGAGCAGCAGTCCAGTATCTACCAGGCGCGACTTTACTTTTGTGCTCGTCACGACCAGCCCCAACTTCAGAATAAAGTTCCATGGAATGAAAACTGAATAAGACTAGAAGAGGAAGAACTTTGATGAAGAGAGCTCAGGCAGAGGACGTCCACACACTGTTGTAGAGGACGAAGAAGAGAGACCTGGCTGATCACCTGCAGAACAGCCTTCCTCTCTCTTGAACCGACTTTATCTCTCTAAAAACTCTAAATTCTCTCTCTAAAAATCACAAAATCGATGTAGGAGGGAGGTTGGACATCTTGAGATTCCTGGGGGGTCGTGCTCATGCCTTTGGAACGACCGGAATCAGAGTTTAATTATAGGAGAACGAACGGCGCGATCAAGACTAAAAAATAGGGCTCCTTGCGCCCTACCCCAGGGCGCATGCACCTTGGTGCAGGGCGCATGCACCCCACTGAGGGGCGCATGTGCCTCCCAGTGGGGGTGCATGGCACTGTTCCCGAAAAATTTGTCCTTATCCTGTCGATCAGTTTAGTGGTAGAGTCCCGGTGAAAAACTAGTTCCCTCGTGCATCAAGGGTAGGGCGCATGTGCCCTCAAGTGAGGACACGAGGTCATGTGCCTCACTGATAGGGTGCATGGTCACGTGTCTTGGTACCCGGGTGCATGGGACTATTTTTTGCGCGTCCTTCTTCCGGAAGCCATTGCGAACACTCCCAAACTCAGAATTCGACGCCGTTTGTTGCAATGGAAAGATAACAGGCCGAAGAAGCTTTCTATAGCATCGGATCAGCCATCACACTCTCCAAAACTTCATAATTTAGTCCAGAAGATAAGGCAGTGAACAGAAGATCCAATACATGTCAAAATGACTCCGACGGCAAACCGGAAAAGCACGGTATGCAAACTTGTCTGGGGTGTGAATATGACCATAAACTTAAATGCATGATCATTAGGCATTTTTCATTCAGCCAACTTCCGTGTTTACACGATTTACGTGTGGCTTTCGTTCGGAAATTACGGCTTTTGCGAAAAATTTCGGAAAACATCCGATTTCGTTCGGCGAAGCTCCAAATCAATTTTTAAAGACCCAGCATCATTATAAGGTCAATCGCACATATTACCCTATAAAACATGAGTTTTATGCTCTGAATTAGGCGAATTTGGCGTGTCTACAACTTG
The DNA here is from genome assembly GCA_036172225.1 of Cryptocoryne crispatula var. balansae. Classification (NCBI taxonomy): domain Eukaryota; kingdom Viridiplantae; phylum Streptophyta; class Magnoliopsida; order Alismatales; family Araceae; genus Cryptocoryne; species Cryptocoryne crispatula. Next base: position 34,493,398 of record CM069919.1, on the reverse strand, counting down.
CCTCGCCTTGATGTCGTCTTTGTAAGGGAATGGCATGTAATGAAGCGGAGTGATTCGGAGTGAACTGTAATGAAATGCAAGTGAACGTAGATGAATGTAGCGGAATGGAATGGTGATGGACTGAAAAGGTGGCATCAAGGTGTAGATATAGACACGCTTATCTACCCGATCCAGCAAAATGAATCTCACTAAGTATTCTAAATCACTTTCATGTTCTATCAAAACCTCATATAATTGACTGGTAAAAGACATGCCCTTGGCACAAGAGATGAAAAAGTAAATGATAAAGGATAAAAGGATGTAGCCAACCCTTAGCGTGGTGAGGAGTCCTGGAATTCGTAGGTTCATCATCAGCCAGCAACCCGAACTTTGCGGTGTTCTTGTATTGTGATGGGCTAAAGTTTTAAAAGAGAAGGTGATCTTAAAATGAAAAGAATACCAATCCATCATATTTGGATTCTCAAGTTCATTCAAGTTTCACCAAAATACTCAGTTTAATTCTGAGTGGAATAACCTCAAGTTCTTAAAGGGTTCGTTTAAGCATAACAAAATTGCTCGGGTATCGTGAAAACCATGAATCACGCTCTAGCAGAAAATCGATATTCGGAAAAAGACAAAACAGACTTATGCCATACTAAGATTGAAAGATAATGGTGGGACTAACATAGAATGATGAGAAATAAGAAACAATGGCATGACAATTGCCATGGTGGGATAAAAGAAAGGAAAGAATAAAACATGATGGGATAAAAGAAAGAATGAAGAATGAAAAGGAGATGGATGTGAAAACATAGAAAATTATGTATAAAATAGTTGAAGATATAGATTGTCTATTGGAGGTCAAGACACCTGATTAGGAACCATCGTCCCTCCAATGTTCAATTTTGGCTTATCTGTGAGTGTGAAGAAATGACCAAGCCGTCGTAGATTTTGTTGAAGGGGACCTCGGGCCCAGTCATTTTCACTCTCAAGGTTTTCAACATTAATACATATAATATGTATCAAATGGACCTAACATAACTAGGTGACAGATAGTAGGAGTGATGTGAAGTGCAAAAAAAAAAATGAAGTGATGGTGATGATGTGAGAATGAGAATGTGGATGAAGTCTTCAGGCGTGATTTATCAACTTGCATCATCCGCCTGATTCATCAGCATCTCTGGTCCATCCTTGTCTTGCCTTCTGATGGAATACAACACCATGATAGGTAGCGCTTTCTCTCTTTTCGCCACAAGGTTAGCATGACGTTCCTTGGGGAACACTGATCTCACCAATTCACCTGTTGGACTTAAGAGGTTGTTTGATGGCCCTTCTCTTTTGCTTCTTCAACTCCTGAAAACACTTAACAAAGATGATTAAATTTTCATCATGACTCATCCCTTTGCCTATTTATCGTTTGCCTTGATTTTGAGTCAAAGGGAAGAGCCTTCTTAACAAGGTAGAATAAAACAAATGACTAAAATGAAATGGAGGAAAGGGTTGAGAGAACTTACCTGCCGTGGTGTGAATCCTCTCATCTCCTATATTGAAATGCCTGAAACACTTGATAAAAGGGGATTAGATCTTCACCATGACTCATCCCTTTACCTATTATGGTCAACTTTGACTTAGGTCAAAGGGGAGAGCCTTCTTAACAAGGTAATTAAAGCAAAAAGGATATGCAATGCAGGAATGGAAATATGCATGACAGTCAAATAAACATGGATGCAACTAAGGCAATGATCATGACTGAGCATTTTTTGGTTTTCTTAGAAATATTCATTTTTTTTGGATTTTCAAAAGTATTCAAAATTTTTGGATTTTCGAAATATGCAATTTTCTAGATTATTTTGAAATATTCAATTTTTTTTGGGTTTTTGAAATATTCAATTTTTTTAGATTTTTGAAATATTCAACTTTTCTTTTGGGTTTTTGAAATATGCATGTTTTTTTTGGAATTTTGAAATATACAACTTTTTTTGTGGAGAGAATGTTTATACTTGAGATAGTTCATCGGTCTTTGGAGTTTGTCAAGACTCAAGTGGTAGATGCCACGTGTAAAAATAAAGTTCCCTACCTAGAATCCTTCTAACCTTCTTCCTTTGATCGGCCTGGATTCCACCTGGATTTGGTCAGTTTACCCTTCCCTAGGGATTTAAGGAGGAAGAGTATAGAGGAAGTCCTTGATAAGGTCTGAAGATGTTGAGAGGGATTTCTCTACTCTCACTAAAATTACCCATTGGGGTTCGGCCTCTTTGGGTTTTTCCTTTTTTTTTGCTCTTTTCTATGTGGCACATATTTAGACAGGTTTTTTTTGACCAGTTGGGACATTGCCCATCTTTTCGTGCCTTTTGCCTTGACTATCATTCTGGGTACTCATTTAGACAGGTTGATCATTCCTCCTTTTCTAACCTGAGGGGTTCATTACCCATCTTTTGGCACCCTTTTGTCCCCTCCGAGATGGCCTCCTACTAGGGTGGCGAGTGTTTTCGATACTACCCCTCTCTAATCTTCTCTCCCTATCTTGGACCAAGTAGAAGAGAATAGGGTAAGGGTACTCCTTCCATTTCTAGATTTCTGCCTTGCCTTTCGCAAGTGTCGGGTTGTCTAGATTCTAGGATTGGGAAGTGTTGTGTGTATAGGATGGTACCTACCCTTGACTTCTCATGAACAACCTAGGATCGATGACTTGAGATTATACCAGTGGTTTCTCCATTTTTATGGAAAGTACTTTTTTTGAGGTAAACTCCATTCCAAGGATGATTCAATTTTTCTTCATCTGTATTAGTCAATTCATATGCATTACCTGGATACTTTTCAGTGATACAAAAGGTCCTTCCCAGTTAGGTTGCAACTTGGAGTGGGGACCCCCCAGCTTAACGAATATGCGTTTGACTACCATCTCACCGATCTCGAATTTTCTCTCGACCACCCTCTTTTGATAAAACCTTTTAAGTCTATTCTGATAAGTCTGGGCATGCTCAGCGGCAGCTAGCCTTCTTTCATCCAAGAGTTCAAGCTGTGCAAGAAGAGATTCTCTTCTCTCATCAACAGGAATATCCCTGTCGAGCTGAACTCGGAGAGATGGAAGTAATACTTCATAAGGGACCACTACTTCCATCCCATATGCTAAGGCATATGGGGTTTGTCCAGTGGGAGTCCTTACATAAGTACGATAAACCCATAGAGCATCTACAAGCTTATCAGGCCAGTCGGCAAATTTGCTAGACTTACAATATTTTTTGATGATTTTGATTAAGGTTTTATTGTTGGCTTCTACTTGACCATTGCCTTGAGAATATTATGATGATGAATGATGCAATGAAATGCAATACCTGTTGCAAAGATCATGCAGATCTTGAGAAAGAAAGTGTGGCCCATTATCGGTGACGATGTCGCTGGGGATCCCGAACCTTGCCAGGATGTTGCTCTTGATGAAGGAGCAAACTGTTGACGCTTTAATCTCCACGAATGCTTCCGCTTCAGCCCACTTTGTGAAGTACACCGTTGCCGTCAGAATGAATGATTTTGAGCGCATTTCGGAGTTGAGGTCACTCAAGGGGCCAATGATATCAAAAGCCCACATGGCGAAAGGCCATGGGGCATGAATTGGATGAAGGGAAGATGCTGGAGAGTGAATCTTGTCGGCATGGAGTTGACATGAATGACAATGCCGGACAAAGATGGAGCAGTCTTCTTCTAGAGTTGGCCAATAATACCCTTGTCAGATGATTTTCTTAGCAAGGGCTTGGGCATTCACATGACCACCACAAACACCAGAATGTGCTTCTTTCAGCACCAACTCGGCTTCTTCTTCATCAAGACATCTGAGTAAGATTCTACTTAGGCTTCTCTTATAGAGCACTCCTCCTAGGATTGTATACCTCTGGGATACTATTCTGATTGCCTTCTTTTCCTTGGTGGTTGATCCAGGAGGATATGACTGATCTTGACAATACCTCGCAATCTCGTCATACCAAGGTCTCTCACCTTCTTCTAATTCTTCTAACTCAATTAGGGAGATTTCTTCTTTATGTTCCAAGTATTCCTTTCTGTTGAACCTCTCCTTAACCTTCAGAAAACGTCCATCCTCAATTGTTGGAATTGTTCTTTTACAGATGTGTATAGTATGCACTTGCTTGCCTAGCGGGACAGATAGAGATGAAGCTAGTGAAGCTAAGGCATTGTTGAGGATATTATGAGAATGGGGAACATGAACAAAAGTGAGTTTGAAGAATAGCTTGATGTAGCAGGTGGTGAGCTCCTGGTAGGGTTTGAGGTTTGGATGGGAAGTTCAGTACTTGGATTGGACTTGGCGTAGGATCAATTGACTATCACCTATCACCCTCAGTTCGGTAGCACCATGGAAATGAGCGGCCTCCAGCCCGGCCAGCAAGGCTTCATACTCAGCTATGTTGTTGGTTGCTGGAAAGTTAAGCTGAAAAGCCTGTGGAATGGTGACACCTTCAGGTGACAGAAGGACAATACCTATCCCTCTACGATGAGAGTTCAGAGCCCCGTCAAAATATAATGTCCGAAGATTGGAAGATCGGACTGACATTAGTTCGTCATTCGGGAACTCCGACCGGACTGGGTCAAAGACGGGTATGGGATGATGGGCAAGGTGTTCAGCAATAGCATAACCCTTGATTGCCTTCTGTGGGACCTAAGTGATATCAAATTGGGATAAGAAACTCTGCCATCACCCTAACCGATCAGTTAAAACAGTCTTCTCTAACAAAAACTTAATGGGATTGATATGAGCAATGAGCTTGACTTGGTGAGCAAGAAAATAATGTTTGAGTTTCTAAACCACCCAAACAAGAGCAGCACAGGTCTTTTCTACCACAGTGTACTTCAGCTCACAAGCATCAAACATCTTAGACAAGTAGTAAGTAGCTCGTTCTTTCCCTTCTTCGTCAACTTGTGCAAGGACTACCCCAAGAACTGAAATGTAGAGGACCAAGGGCTTGTCAGGAATTGGTGGTCTAAGTACAGGAGGACTTGCCAGGTATGTTTTCAACCTATCAAACGCCTACTGGCACTTCGAATCCCATTTAAACTCGGCCCCCGCCTTGGTTAATTCATAGAAAGGTTTACACCTTTGGGAGTGTTGTGAGATAAACCGGCGGACAAATTGTAGCCTCCCAATCAATCCTCGAAGCTCTTTCTTATTCTTCGGGGGAGGCATACCAATAATTGCCTTGGCCTTGTTGGGTCGATCTCTATGCCCCTTTTGCTTACTATGAACCCAAGTAGCTTTCCTGATGAAACTCCAAATGTGCACTTCTTAGGGTTCATTTTCAGCTTGTATTCTCTAGCTCGTTGCAAAACTTTCCTTAGTACTTCAGAATGATCTTTCCGACTCTTGGACTTGATAACCAAATCATCCACATACACCTCTACAAGGGTGTGCATCATGTCGTGAAAGATAGCCATCATAGCCCTCTGATATGTAGCACCAGCATTCTTTAACCCATAGGGCATGACAACATAGCAATATGTTCCCCAAGATGTAGTGAACGAGGTCTTCTGTTGGTCCTCCTCAGCTAACCAGATCTGATTGTATCCAGAATAGCCATCCAAGAATGAAAGCATTTCAAATCCAACTGTGTTATCAACCAAAACATCGATATGAGGTAAAGGAAAATCATCCTTAGGACATGCTTGGTTCAAGTCCCTGAAGTTTATACAAATCTGAATTCGTCCATCCTTCTTCATAACAGGGACTATGTTAGCCACCCATTGCGGATATAGGACAACCTTAATAAATTTTGCTTGATATAGTTTGTCGACCTCTTCTTTCATTTTGAGTGCAATATCAGGGTGGAACCTCCTGAGCTTTTGTTTAATCGGGGTAGTTCCAGGTTTCAAGGTTAATCTATGTTCAACCAATGAATTATCTAATCCCGGCATATCTTCATATATCCATGTGAACGTGTCATTATATTCTTCTAAAACTTTGATCAAACGTTGTTCTTCTGAGGGAGTGAGGTTTGCACTAATGAGGATAGTCTTAGGATCTTCCAGGGTTTCTAAATTTAGTTTCTTGGTCGGTTCATTCCTTGTGGCTGATGGTTCTTCAGATCTTCTAAGTCCAGATGCATACGCATCAACCAAGTCCTCGATTTCATCCTCAGATTCAGGATCCTTCTCTGATACCACCTCATATAATCCCAAAGTATGATCTATGTTATGCTCATCCTCATATCGTATTTCATCTAGCTGGATGGTATTCTCTAAAAAGTTTGGCAGCCTTGCACACTCCATGCATTTTTGTGCCAATTGTTGAAAGTACCTATTTGGAACTCGTTTACCCCTAACTTTCCTATTTCCTAACCTAACTTGACCTATTGAAGACAAAGCTGGAAAGGTGGTATTTACAGTGGAGGGAGGATCGAGTAAATTGATCAATGATTCAGAAAAGAGGGATACCAGATTGAGAGCACCCTCTGGGATGAGTAGAGATGTCTCCTCGATGGAAATGTGAGTTTCAGATAAGATGTTTTTTTTTTTGGAAATTTCAAGTAAAAAGATAGAATGAGTCAGCATGACTCGAGGTTTGCTGGAAACTGACTGAATTACCAGAGAGAAAAACTTAAAAATAAAAAGGAAAAAGGGGCTCGTGGGCCCAATGGTAACAGAAAGTGGACACATGGGTCCAAAACTGATGAAAAAAGTAAACGGGTACGTGGACCCGATTTTAAAAATAAATGGGCATGTAAGCCCATGTTGGGAAAAGCCCTCAGTTCTGAAGTTGATGAGGAAAGCAAATGGGCAAGCAGGCCCAATAAGAGAGGAAGGTTGAAGAGGGCACATGGGCCCAAAGTGGGTAAGTGGGCCCTGAAGGCCATCCAAAAGATCTAGAAACAATGGTACGAGGTTCAAACATGGGATTGTTGTATTTGGGCCTCGTGGAATGGTTTTGACTTGGGTGGTATACTCAACCGGATGATCCAAGATTGGTCTACCCTCGAGTGGTTCCTGGTGCTCTTCCCCACTTGAGAACAGACGAGTCAAAGATAAGCATAGGTCTTCCAAGTCTTCTTCATCTTCTTCTTCATCTGGAGCCTTCCTTCTCTTGACAACTGTAATGAAACTCTTGTCATCTTCAGCCATCATCATGGTCTCCCCTTTGATAAAGAAGGTGTGGAGTCCCATGGCATATCCTGGCTGGAACATCCTCCTTGTGATGGAATCCTCTTCGTATCCCAACCCCTGCCTGCGTAGCCTTTTCACAGTTTAAATCGGCTGAGTGATTCCTTGAAGATCCTTGCCTAAACCTCTTCCAGGCTGATAACCTAGTTTCATCATCATCTGCCATCCCACAGTGTCGGGTAGAGAGGCGGTCATACATCTGACTTCTGGTAAATCTCCCATTGAGATCTGGGGTTGTATTGACAAACCAATGGGTGTAAAAGTAGGATCATTCATCTCGTCCCTTATAGGCATGCTAGTCACTTTGACCACTTGTCCTTTAAAAGGAAACTTTATGCACCGGTGGTTTGTTGAAGCAACAGATCCTATTGCCTCCAAGTATGGCCTCCCAAGTATAGCCCGAAAAGTTGGATCTAATTCTAGAACATGAAAATCTGTTGTGACTGTACATGGTCCAAGTTTAACTTCTAGAGTGACCACCCCACGTGCAGACTTCTTGGAGTTGTCGTAGGCCGTCACCATGTCACAGGATGGCTTGATTTCTTGCTCAGAAATGCCACACAACTGCAAAGTTTCTGGTGGCATAACGTTCATAGAAGCTCCAGTGTCAACCAAACATGATTTCACTTCGACATTGCAGATGATAACTGCCACATGCAAAGCATATCTCCTGACCTCTAGATCTGCTAATTCTTCCTGAGAGAAAGTGAGTGTTGGGTGCTCACTTCTTGGGGCTAACACTATAGTTATCTTTTCAGGTGGGAGAACTTCACTCACCATGACCCTTTGCAAGTACTGCTGTAGAATCTCCTCGTGCACCTTTGATCTTTTGATCAACTCAAGTATGGAAATACGGGCCGGTGTCTTATCTAAATGTTTCAACAGATCATAAGCCGTGCCCGGCAATGGTTCTTCTACTTGTTCCTCCTCCAATGGATCCTACGGTTGAGTACCGGCTTGGGGAAAGAGTCGCTGGAACATCCTCCCACTCCAAAGCACCGGGGCTATTTGGCGGTCGGGTAGAGGTGACGGGTTAACTGGGGTGGATTGTGGTGGAACAGGTGGTGTAGGTGCAGGTATGATAGGTAATGGGATCGATGGTTCTGGGATGATGGGGTTAGTTGGTAGAGGGGTAGGATTTGGAGGTGGTAGTGATGGTAATACCGGTGGCCTAATAAGAAGAGGCTGGGGTGCAGAAGTGGTTGATGAGTTTAATGAAGGTGTAGGTTGTGGGATTGGTTGTGGTGTTGGTGGTATGATAGGTTGGGGTTTTGGAGTGGTAGAGCTCGTAGGCTGGGAGTTCAGGTTTGGTGGTGATTGTGGTGGTCGGATGAGCAGGGGTTGGTGTGTAGCAATGGTTGAAGGAGGTGTAGTTAAGGAGGGGGCTGGCCTAATGATGGGTCAACGAGAAGAAGTGGCGGCCAGTGGTTGGGTTACTGAGCTATGTGGTAGTTGTGGAGTAGAAGGTGCACAAATTATTTGTCTAGGAGGGTTCCTAGCAGGAGACCTAGCTGGGTTGACAGGCATGGTTGCATTTTGGTTTTCTAGTTGCCAACCTTGAGCACGACTGGCATCTCCCTGGACAATGGAGTGTACTAGACCAATTCCTGGATTTGGATGTGCTGGTGCCGGTGCTGGAGCGGGAGCATGTAATGGGAGTGGATTCTGAACAATCGCCAAGCCAGGTTGTTGTTAAGGTTGAGCCGGTGGACGTTGCCGCTGCTGCTGCCTAGCCTTCATAGCGTGTATGCATTCCCCCATTTAAGCCCAATCAATGCTACCTTGGTCATTCAGATCGTGGATGTAATCCTTGAATTGAAAGCACACTTCCACAGTGTGACCAGGACACCGGTGGTAAGCACAGTATCGGGACATATCTACATTTGTTGGCCAAACCTCTCTTTCCTTGGGCAATTCCAACTATTTCTCCGCCATGAGTACATTGAAAATGTCAGTCAAGGAGTAAGGGAGTTGTTGGTAGTTCTTTCTCCTAGGACCTCCCCTTCATGGTGCCTGATTGGGTGGTGGCGGTGCCCTATTGTAGGTAGGTTGACGAGGTTGCTGGGGTTGTGCTACTGGCTGAGGGGGTTGTTGTGGTTGTCGTGGTTGTTGTGGCCTAACCTGTTGTTGAGTGGGGGTAATAGGGAAGGTTTTGTGGTGGGTTTCTGAACTGGTTTTGACGGTTCTCTCCCTGGTTCCCCACAATGTTTATAGCTTCGTTGTTGACCACTCCTTCGGTTGTAGGACCAACTGGTGTAGAGGGGGTTTTCCTGAAGTTTCTAGGTTTGGGATCAAAAGGATTTATCATGGTGGCATCTTTGAAGTGGGCTTGCAAGTATCGGGCACTGTCATAGAGTTCATTCATGGTGGTAGGACGGTGCATGATCAAGACATTCTTCAAGGCAGGTGTAGTGTTGCCAATAAGCATCTTCACTTGTTCCCCTTCAGAAATCACATCTGTCAATTTTTTTGCCATCCCCTCCAGCGATCAGCAAACATTATGAAGTCATCTTCGGGCTTCATCTTCTTAGCAATCAAGTCTGTAATGGAGCATGCTGGTGCCACACAGTCTCTGTATCTTTGCAAGAATTTGGTCTTTGCAATAACGAAGTCTCCTGTCTCAAAGGAGTCGAGTGAGTAGAACCATTCCAATGCAGACCCTTCTAGTGATCAGCAGAAAAAGAAGGCAAGAACCCTATGATCATTTTTCCAGAACGAGGACTCGTAGAGAAAATCTTTTAAGTGGAGAAAAGGATTGCCAGTACCATTGTAGCGGCGATAAACTGGTAGCTCAGAAGGTGGCAGATGTAGGACTGGCAGAGAAGGAATAGAAATCTCAGGAAGTGACTTGGAGTCCAGGCGACATCTCAGCTCTTTATAACGTTCATTCATCTAGGTGAGCTGATCCATGATTGCCTGGGTGAGAGCAGGTTCTTGGTTTACTAGTTGGAGTATGTGGTTAGAGACATGATTTTGGAATTGAGGAGCATAACTTGGCAAATTTACTGAAGATTGTCCCATGACTTGATAGGTCAAGGGAGCAACATGGTTGAAATAAGATGGCTGAACAAATGAGGGTTGGACCACAGATGGTTGAACTATAGATGGTTGAACTACAGATGGTTGTGCTAGTGCCAATGATGGTTGAATCATAGATTGTTGAACAATAGGTGGTTGAACAAAAGATGATTGAATGAGTGGTGGTCGAACCAGAGGACAAGAAGATGAGACAACTTGGTTAACTTCAGCATGATCTAAGGCAATTTTGCCCTTCACCATGGATTGTATGCGGGCATAGGTTTCTAGGTCGGTATAGAGAGACAACTCCCTATAGAGTTGTTCAACATCACGAGGAGCAGATGGTTGAGGGACCTCTTGCGCTTCAGACTCAAATAATGGATTAACAAGACCGTTTGATGGAATTGGTTGGTGACCCATCTTGCGCTCTCGATGTTCAGCTTTTTCCGCCATTCCAATGTGCCTTCCATACCTTAGTTGCATTGAAATTCAAGGAGAAAACAAACAAGCTGACAAAGTAAACAAAGAACTTTTTTTTGGTTTTTTTAGTATTTTGCAAAAAGTTAGAGGTTTGAATTTTTGTTTGACAAGCAAGTGATGCAAAGACTTGAAAGTAAGATTACGCAATGATTTTGATTAAACCTTAGGTTTATGGATTTTTTAAGAATTGTTCTCTCAACAAATGGTTTAGGATCCTAACTCCAATCTCCAATGACCTAGGTTTCACACAATCTCACCACGTGTAGGTAACATAGGATGCTTCGGGTTTTGGGGAGTGGTACAACCAACCCGATCGTAAAGAGGAATACTCCAAATATGAGGAATTACGGAGGCCTTGATGAAAGCCAACCAAGTCAACTAGGAAGGAATATCTTAGAAGAGAGGTCAGAATCCACCAAGAGGGTGTTTTGGATGGGAGGGGTAAATGGGAGAGTGAGCTCCCGCCTCAAAAAAAGTGTAAAAGAAGGAGCTAGAGAGAAGGAGCAGTGAATGCAATCAAGTAATAAAACAAGTAATGAGCAAAACATAAACTTAAATAAACAAGCAATGACACAAGACAAGCAATTAGAAACTAGACAAGCAACTAGAAACTAGAATCCAGACCTTGTTTCATATGTGAGCCAAATGGAGATAGTGAAAAGGTGATGGAAAGAAGAGGGTTAAAATCTGATAGCCAAGCAAAAGGGTGGTCCACATGGGGACCAATGTAAGAATAAGCTGGTTCACGTGGGAACCGGGGTAAAAAGTAAAGGTGGTTCACGCGGGAACCGATTTTGGGTAAAAAGGGTGGTTCACGTGGGAACCGGTTTGAATGGTCAAAAGAGGGCCACGTGCGGCCAATTAAAGGTGAATAAATATCTGATCCAAGTTGGGATAGATCTGGAAAAAAAGGGGTTTGGTTCACGTGGGAACCGAAGTAAAGAAAGAGATTGGTTTACGCGGGAACTAGTTTAAAAGGAGATGGGTGGTTCACGTGGGAACAGGTTTAAATAAAATGACAGAAATTAAATGGCATACTTGGTACTTCAGATCTGATGAAAGATGGGTGAAATCAGAAATTTTGAGATGGCATGAAGTTAAGAAAGGTGGAAAGAAGGAAAGGCTCACATGGGAACCGGTCTAGAACTAGAACTAGTTGCAAACAAGACACTAAGCACCCACGGTTGAAGACATTGCTTGTCCCACCATGGTCGCCACAAAGCTGTCGACTCTGAAAATTCGACGGGGTCCTCTCCTTTTCAGGGAAGTCCGTGAATCCAGATCGTCACCTCAAGAGGGGATGATAAAAGAAAGGAATAAAGCACGGAAAGCAAATCTCACCTCGGTCCCACACTCACATTGATCCCCGAACTTTTATCCCTTGGCGTCGCTCGATCACCAAAGAGACGGTTCGGGTCATGTGGGAGGAGGATGAGAAGAAGTAAATTAAAACATGTGGTCTCCAGGAACCGTGGGTTCCGATTTATGAAATAAAGATTGAAAGATGACCGTGTGTACCTTAGCGTGAAGAATGTGGGTTAAAGCTTCTACTTCTTCGGCCGGCCGATAAAGAAAAGTCCTCAACATGGTGGGTCCTTGATCTTCTGTGCAACTAGACATATAAACAAGTGAAAGAGACTATTAGAACTAAACAAAGTGGAGTATATGTAAAGAGAATGACATGAAACACACAACTGACTAGAAACTGACCAGATTCGGGTTATGTCTAACTCCTCTTTTTCTATTTTCCGATTAACAGAGTAAAAGTAATGAAAAAAATTTAAAAAAATAATGGGAGGATGGATAATCACGAAACAAAGAGATAGGAAAAAAACAGAAAGATTCTGAGTTGAATAGAGAAAGATATAGCCAAATCTGTGTTGTCGAAAAAGCCGAGCAGCAGTCCAGGATCTGCCAGGCGCGACTTTGCTCTTGTGCTCGTCACGACCAGCCCCAACCTCAGAATCAAGTTTTGTCGATTGAAAACTGAAGAAGACTTGAAGACGAAGAACTTTGATGAAGAGAGCTTAGGCAGAAGACGTCCACACGCTGCTGTAGAGGACGAAGAAGAGAGACCTAGCTGATCACCTGCAGAATAGCCTTCTTCTCTCTTGAACCGACTTTTCTCTCTCTAAAACCTCAAAATTCTTTCTCTAAAAATCACAAAATCGATTTAGGAGGGAGGTTGGACGTCTTGAGATGCTTGGGGGGTCGTGCTCATGCCTTTGGAACGACCAGAATCAGAGTTTATTTATAGGAGAACGAACAGTGCGATCAAGACTAAAAAATAGGGCTCCTTGCGCCCTACCCCAGGGCGCATGTGCCCCACTGAGGGGCGCATGTGCCTCCCAGTGGGGGCGCATGGCACTATTCCCGAAAAATTTTTCCTTATCCGGTCGATCGGTTCAGTGGTAGAGTCCCGGTGAAAAACTGGTTCCCTCGTGCCTCAAGGGTAGGGCGCATGTGCCCTCAAGTGAGGACACGAGGTCACGTGCCTGACTGGTAGGGCGCATGGTCACGTGTCCTGGTACCCAGCGCATGTGACCAAGGACCCGGGCGCATGGGACTATTTTTTACGCGTCCTTCTTCCAGAAGCCATTGCGAACACTCCCGAACTCGGAATTCGACGTTGTTTGTTGCGTTGGAAAGATAACAGGATGAAGAAGCTTTCTATAGCATTGCATAAGACATCACATCCTCCAAAACCTCAGAATTTAGTCCGGAAGTTAGGGCAGTGAACACAAGATCCGATACAGGTCAAAATGACTCCGACGGCAAACCGGAACGGCACGGTATGCAACAAAACTTGTCCGGGATGTGAATATGACCATAACCTTCAATGCATGATCATTAGGCATTGGTCATTCAGCCAACTTCCGTGTTTACACGATTTACGTGTGGCTTTCGTTCGGAAATTATTGCTTTTGCGGAAAACTTCAGAAAACATACGATTTCATTCGGCGAAGCTCCAAATCATCTTTTAAGGACCCGACATCATTATAAGGTCAATCGCACATGTTACCCTATAAAACATAAGTTTTATGCTTTGGATTATGCGAATTTGGCGTGTCTACAGCACTATATAGCTCTTTGTAGGACTTTTCTTACTACTTTAGGATGATCTCTAAGCTTTTGGAATTAATGACCAAATAGTCTACATAAAACTCTATAGTGTGTGCATTGTAGACACGCCAAATTGGCTTGATTCGGAGCCCTAGACTCTTATTCCATAGGTGATTTCTTTTATTTGACCGTTATCTAATCCGGATTACCTCGTGGAGATGAGTTAAGGACATTGGTGGAGCCCCTTGTGAGTTGAGAATGGACCAATGATTTCCGGAATTATGCTGAAACCTTCAAGCGAGAGCCGTGTGTCGACTCTAAAAATTCGATGGGGTCCACTCCTTTTCAGGGAAGTCCGTGAACCCAGATCGTCACCTCAAGAGAGGATGAGAAAAGAAAGGAATAAAGCTCGGAAAGCAATTCTCACCTCGGTCCCACACTCACATTGATCCCCGAACTTTCATCCCTTGGCGTCGCTCGATCACCAAAGAGATGGTTCGGGTCATGTGGGAGGAGGGTGAGAAGAAATAAACGTGGTCGCCAGGAACCGTGGGTTCCGATTTATAGAATTAAAATTGACCGTGTGTACCTTAGCGTGAAGAATGTGGGTTAAAGCTTCTCCTTCTTCGGCCGGCCGATGAAGAAGAGTCCTCAACGCGGTGGGTGCTTGATATTCTGTGCAACTAGACAAATAAACAAGTGAAATAGATAATTATAACTAGACAAAGTGGAGTATATGTAAAGAGAATGACATGAAACACACAATTGACTAGAAACTGACCGGATTCGGGTTATCTCTAACCCCCTTTTTTTATTTTCGGATTAACAGAGTAAAAGTAATGAAAAAAATGTAAAAAAATAATAGGATGATGGATAATCACGAAACAAAGAGATAGGAAAAAGAACATAAAGATTTTGAGTTGAATAGAGAAAGATATGGCCAAATCTGTGTTGTCGAAAAAGCCGAGCAGCAGTCCAGGATCTGCCAGGCGCGACTTTGCTTCTGCGCTCGTCACGACCAGCCCCGACCTTGGAATCAAGTGCCAGCGATTGCAAACTCAAGAAGTCTTGGAGAGGAAGAACTTTGATGAAGAGAACACTGGCAGAAGACGTCCACACACTTCTGTAGAGGCCGAATAAGAGAGACTTGGCAGATCACCTGCAGAACAGCCTTCCTCTCTCTTGAACCGACTTTTCTCTCTCTAAAAACTCGAAATTCTCTCTCTAAAAATTACAAAATTGATGCAAGAGGGTTGTTGGACGTCTTGAGATGCCTGGGGAGTCGTGCTCATGCCTCTGGAACGACCAGAATCAGAGTCCATTTATAGGAGAACATGCAATCTTATCAAAGCTAAAAAATAGGGATAAATGCGCCCTGGTGCCAGGCGCATGCGCCCCACTGAGGGGCGCATGTGCCCCCCAGTGAGGGCGCATGGCACTGTTCCCGAGGATAATGGTCTTATCTCTTCCGTCTGTTCAGCGGCAGAGTCCGGGTGAAAGACTGACTCAAGGGTGGGGCGCATGTGCCCTCAAGTGAGGGCACAAGGCCACGTGCCTCACTGGTAGGGCGCATGGCCATGTGCCCTGGGTCCCGGGCGCATGTGACCAGGAACCCGGGCGCATGGGACTGGTTTCGTGCGTCCTTCTTCCGGAAGCCATTGCGAACACTCCCGAACTCGGAATTCGATGCCGTTTGTTGTGTTGGAAAGATAACAGGCCGAAGAAGCTTTCTATAGCATCGGATCAGCCATCACACCCTCCGAAACTTCAGAATTTATCCGGAAGTTAGGGCAATGAACAGAAGGTCCGATATAGGTCAAAATGACTTCGACGGCAAACCGGAAAGGCACGGAATGCAACAAAACTTGTCCGGAGTGTGAATATGACCATAACCTTCAATGCATGATCATTAGGCATTGGTCATTAAGCCAACTTCCGTGTTTACATGATTTACGTGTGGCTTTCGCTCGGAAATTACGGCTTTCTGCGGAAAACGTCGGAGAACATCCGATTTCGTTCGGCGAAGCTCCAAATCAACTTTAAAAAGACCCGGCATCATCATAAGGTCAATCATACATGTTACCCTATAAAACATGAGTTTTATGCTCTGAATTAGGCAAATTTGGCGTGTCTACAGCTTGCCTCGCCTTGTTGTCGGCTTTGTAAGGGAGTGTCATGTAATGAAGCGGAGTGATTCGTAGTGAACTGTAATGGAATGCAAGTGAATGTAGATGAATGTAGCGGAATGGAATGGTGATGGACTGAAAAGGTGGCATCAAGGTGTAGATATAGACACGCTTATCTACCTGATCCAGCAAAATGAATGTCACTAAGTATTCTATATCGCTTTCATGTTCTATCAAAACCTCATATAATTGACTGGTAAAAGACATGCCCTTGGCACGAGAGATGAAAAAGTAAATGATAAAGGATAAAAGGATGTAGCCAACCCTCAACGTGGTGAGGAGTCCTTGAATTCGTAGGTTCATCATCAGCCAGCAACCCGAACTTTGCGGTGTTCTTGTACTGTGATGGGCTAAAGTTTGTAAAAGAGAAGTTGATCTTAAAATGAAAAGAATACCAATCCATCATATTTGGAATCTCAAGTTCATTCAAGTTTCACCAAAATACTCAGTTTAATTCTGAGTGGAATAATCTCAAATTCTAAAAGGGTTCGTTTTAAGCATAGCAAAATTGCTCGGGTATCGTGAAAACCATGAATCACGCTCTTGCAGATAATCAAGTATTCGGAAAACAACAAGACAGATTTAAGCCATAGTGGGAATGAAAGATAATGGTGGGGCTAACGTAGAATGATGGGAAAGAAGAAACAATGGCATGACAATTGCCACGGTGGGGCGAGATAAAAGACACGGTGGGATAAAATAAATGATAGAATAAAACATGATGGGGTAAAAAGAAAGAAATAAAACATGATGAAATAAAAGAAAGAGAAAACATAATGAAATAGAATTGGTAATGATGAAGAAAGAAAAGGAGATGGATGTGAACACATAGAAAATTATGTAGAAAATAGTTGAAGATATAGATTGTCTATTGGAGGTCAAGACACCCGATTAGGAACCATCGTCCCTCCAATGTTCAATTTTGGCTTATCCGTGAGTGTGAAGAAATGACCAAGCCGTCGTAGATTTTGTTGAAGGGGACCTCGGGCCCAGTCATCTTCACTCTCAAGGTCTTCAACATTAATGCATATAATATGTATCATGGACCTAACATAACTAGGTGACAGATAGTAAGAGTGATGTGAAGTGCAAAAATGAAGTGATGGTGGTGATGTGATTTGAGATTGATGAGAAACTGAGTGAAGTCTTCAAGCGTGGTCTATCAACTTGCATCGACCGCCTGATTCATCAGCATCTCTGGTCCATCCTTGTCTTGCCTTCTGACGGAATACAACACCATAAGAATGTTCAGCTGGGCATGCTTCCTTTCTTTTCGCCGCAAGGTTGGCATGATGTTCCTTGGGGAACACTGATCTCGCCAATTCACCTGTTAGGACTAAAAATGTTGTCTGCACATTTCTGGTTAGTACCCAACAGACAGAATTGTCATATGAATCAGATTGTTCATGAAATGATCAATTGAAGATTTTACTATTTGAACCATCATTTGGATGTCAAAACAAAGTTTCTAATGATGGTTCCTTTAGCAAAATGTCACTTTTAACATTATAGACATTTTCTGAATTTTTGAGATTTTTCTAAATTTTTCAAATTTTTTGTCCATGTGCCACCGATCGGGGGCACCTGGCCATGCGCCCTGGGGTGGGGCACCTGGCCATGTGCCCCCAGATGAGGGCACATGCGCCCTGAGGCCAATTTTTTTTTTTTCAGAAAAAAATTGTACCTGATTGCCCTTCTCTTTTTGCTTCTTCAGCTCCTGCAAATACTTAATGAAAATGATTAAATCTTCATTATGACTCATCCCTTTGCCTATTCATCGTTTGCCTTGATTTTGAGTCAAAGGGAGGAGCCTTCTTAACAAGGTAGGATAAATCAAATGACTTAAATGAAATGGGAGATAAGGGTTGAGAGAACTTACCTGCCATGGTGTGAATCCTCTCCTCTCCTGCATTGAAATGCCTGAAACACTTAACGGAAGGAGATTAGATCTTCACCGTGACTCATCCCTTTGCCTATTATGGTCAACTTTGACTCAGGTCAAAGGGAGGAGCCTTCTTAACAAGGTAATTAAAGTAAAAATGGATATGCAATGCAGAAATGAAAATATGCATGACAATCAAATAAGCATGGATGCAACTAAGGCAATGATCATGACTAAGCAAATTTTTTTTGGATTTTCTTGAAAACAATCATTTGGATTTTCAAAAGTACTCAATTTTTTTGGATTTTTGAAATATGTGTTTTTTTTGAAATTTTGAAATATTCATTTTTTTGGGTTTTTGAAATATTCAATTTTTTTTTGGGTTTTTGAAATATGCATTTTTTTTTGTCTTTGAAATATGCATTTTTTTGTGGAGAAAATGCTGGTATTTGAGACAGTTCATCGGTCTTTGGAGTTTGGCAAGACTCAAGTGGTAGATGCCACGTGCAAAAATAAAGTTCCCTACCTAGAATCCTTCTAACCTTCTTCCTTTGATCGGCTTGGGTTCCACCTGGATTTGGTCGGTTTACCCTACCCAAGGGGTTTAAGGAGGAAGAGTATAGAGGAAGTCCTTGATAGGGTTTGAAGATGTTGAGTGGGATTTCTCTACTCTCACTCAAATTACCCATTGGGGTTCGGCCTCTTTGGGTTTTTCTTTCTTTTTTTTTGCTCTTTTCTATGTGGCACATATTTGAACAGGTTTTTGACCCGTGGGGACATTGCCCATCTTTTAGTGCCTTTTGCCTTGACTATCATTCTGGGTACTCATTCAGACAGGTTGATCATTTTTCTTTTCTAACCTGAGGGGTTCATTGCCCATCTTTTGGCACCCTTTTGCACCCTCTGAGACGGCCTCCTACTAGGGTGGCGAGTGTTTTCGATACTACCCCTCTCTAATCTTCTCTTCCTATCTTGGACCGAGTAGAAGAGAATAGGGTAAGGGTACTCCTTCCATTTCTAGATTTCTGCCTTGCCTTTCGCAACTGTCGGGTTGTCTGGATTCTAGGATCGGTAAGTGTTGTGTGTGTAGGATGGTACCTACCCTTGACTTCTCACGAACAACCTAGGATCGATGACTTGAGATTATACCAGTGGTTTCTCCATTTTTATGGAAAGTACTTTTTGAGGTAAACTCCATTCCAAGGATGATTCAATTTTTTTCCATCTGCATTAGTCAATTCATATGCATTACCTGGATACTTTTCAGTGATTACAAAAGGCCCTTCCCAGTTAGGTTGAAATTTGGAGCGGGGACCCCCCGGCTTAACGAATATGCGTTTGACTACCATCTCACCGATTTGGAACTTTCTCTCGACCACCCTCTTTTGATAAAACCTTTTGAGTCTATTCTGATAAGTCCGGGCATGCTCGGCGGCGACTAGCCTTCTTTCATCTAAGAGTTCAAGCTGTGCAAGGAGAGATTCTCTTCTCTCATCAACAGGAATATCCCTGTCGAGCTGAACTCGGAGAGATGGAAGTAATACTTCGTAAGGGACCACTGCTTCCATCCCATATGCCAAAGCATACGGGGTTTGTCCAGTGGGAGTCCTTACAGAAGTACGATAAGCCCATAGAGCATCTACAAGCTTATCAGGCCAGTCGGCAAACTTGCTGGACTTACAAGATTTCTTGATGATTTTGATTAAGGTTTTGTTGGTGGCTTCTGCTTGACCATTGCCTTGAGGATAGTATGGTAATGAATGATCCAATGAAATGTAATACCTATTGCAAAGATCACGCAGATCTTGAGAAAGAAATTGTGGCCCATTATCGGTGACAATGTCGCTGGGGATCCCGAACTTTGCCAGGATGTTGCTCTTGATGAAGGAGCAAACTGTTGATGCTTTAATCTCCATGAATGCTTCCGCTTCAGCCCACTTTGTGAAGTACTCCGTTGCCGTCAGAATGAATGATTTTGAGCGCATTTCAGAGTTGAGGTCACTCAAGGGGCCAATGATATCAAAAGCCCACATGGCGAAAGGCCATGGTGCATGAATTGGATGAAGGGAAGATGTGGGAGAGTGAATCTTGTCGGCATGGAGTTGACATGAGTGACAATGCCGGACAAAGATGGAGCAGTCTTCTTCTAGAGTTGGCCAATAATACCCTTGCCGGATGATTTTCTTAGCAAGGGCTTGGGCATTCACATGACCACCACACACTCCAGAATGTGCTTCCTTCAGCACCAACTCAGCTTCTTCTTCATCAAGACACCTGAGTAAGAGTCCACTTAGGCTTCTCTTATAGAGCACTCTTACTAGGATTGTATACCTTTGGGATACTCTTCTGATTGCCTTCTTTTCCTTGGTGGTTGATCAAGGTGGATATGACTGATCTTGACAATACCTCGCAATCTCGTCATACCAAGGTCTCTCACCTTCTTCTAATTCTTCTAACTCAATCAAGGAGATTTCTTCTTTATGTTCCAAGTATTCCTTTCTGTTGAATCTCTCCTTAACCTTCAGAAAACGCCCATCCTCAATTGCTGGAATTGTCCTCTTACAGATGTGGATAGTTCGCACTTGCCTGCCTAGCGGGACAGATAGAGATGAAGCTAGTGAAGCTAAGGCATCGGCGAGGATATTCTGAGAATGAGGGACATGGACAAAGGTGAGTTTGAAGAATAGCTTAATGTAGCAAGTGGTGAGCTCCTGGTAGGGTTTGAGGTTTGGATGGGAAGTTTGGTACTTGGATAGGACCTGGCGTAGGATCAATTGACTATCACCTATCACCCTCAGTTCGGTGGCACCATGGAAATGAGCGGCCTCCAGCCCGGCCAGCAAGGCTTCATACTCAGCTATGTTGTTGGTTGCTGGAAAGTTAAGTCGAAAAGCCTGTGGAATGGTGACACCTTCGGGTGACGGAAGGACAATACCTATCCCTCTACCATGAGAGTTCAGAGCCCCGTCAAAATATAATGTCCAAAGATTGGAAGATCGGACTGACATTAGTTCGTCATCCGGGAACTCCGACCGGACTGGGTCAAAGACGGGTATGGGATGATGGGTGAGGTGTTCAGCAATAGCATAGCCCTTGATTGCCTTCTGTGGGACATAAGTGATATCAAATTGGGATAAGAAACTCAGCCATCGCCCTAACCGATCAGTCAAGACTGTCTACATTTCTATGTTAATTGTTGCAGATATCTGTTTGGAACTCCTTACCTCTGACTTTCCTATTTCCTAACCTAACTTGACCTACTGAAGACAAAGCTAGAAAGGTGGTATTTACAGTGGAGGGAGGATCGAGCAAATCGATCAGTGATTTAGAAAAGGGGGATCCCTGATTGGGAGTACCCTCTGGGATGAGTAGAGACGTCTCCTCGATGGAAATGTGAGTTTCAGAGAGAAGACGTTTTGGAAATTTCAAGTAAAAAGATAGAATGAGTCAGCATGACTCGAGGTTTGCTGGAAACTGACTGAATTAATAGAGACAAAAACTTAAGAATAAAAGGGAAAAAGGGGCTCGTGGGCCCAATGGTAAAAGAAAGTGGACACATGGGTCCAAAACGGATGAAGAAAGTAAACGGGTACGTGGACCCGATCATAGAAATAAATGGGCATGTGAGCCCATGTTGGGAAAAACCCTCAGTTCTAAAGTTGATGAGGGAAGCAAATGGGCAAGCTGGCCCAATAAGAGTGGAAGGTTGAAGAGGGCTCATGGGCCCAAAGTGGGTAAGTGGGCCCTGAAGCCCATCCAAAAGATCTAGAAACAAAGGTACGAGGTTCAAACATGACATTGTTGTATTTGGGCCTCGTGGAATGGTTTTGACTTGGGTGGTCTGATTAACTAGATGATCCAAGATTGGTCTGCCCTTGGGTGGTTCTTGATACTCTTCCCCACTCGAGAACAGATGAGTCAAAAATAAGCACATGTCTTCCATTTCTTCTTCTTCATCTGGAGCCTTTCTTCTCTTGACAGCTATCACGGAACTTTTGCCATCTTCAGCCATCATCATGGTCTCCCCTTTGATAAAGAAGGTGTGGAGCCCCATGGCATATCCTGGCTGGAAGATCCTCCTTGGGATGGAACCCTCTTCATATCCCAACCCCTGCCTGCGTGACCTTTTCGCATTTTCAATTGGCTGAGTGATCCCTTAAAGATCCTTGCCTAAACCTCTTCCATGCTGATAGCCCAATTTTATCATCATCCGCCATCCCAGTGTGTCTGGTAGAGAGGCGGTCATGCATCTGACTTCTGGCAATTCTCCCACTGAGATCTGGGGCTGTATTGACAGACCTAGGGGTAAAGAAGCATCGTTCAGCTCGTCCCTTATAGGCATGCTAGTCACCTTGACCACTTGTCCTTTAAAGGGAAATTTTATGCACTGGTGGTTTGTTGAAGCCACAGCTCCTATTTCCTCCAAGTATAGCCTCCCAAGTATAGCCCGAAAAGTTGGATCTAATTCTAGAACATGAAAATCTGTTGTGACCGTACATGGTCCAAGTTTGACTTCTAGAGTGACCACCCCACGCGCAGACTTCTTGGAGTTATCATAGGCTGTCACCATGGCACAGGATGGCTTGATTTCTTGCTCAGAAATGCCACACAACTGCAAAGTTTCTGGCGGCATAACGTTGATAGAAGCTCCAGTGTCAACCAGACATGATTTCACTTCAATATTACAGATGATAACAGCCACATGCAAAGCATATCTCCTAAATTCTGGATCTGCTAATTCCTCCTGAGAGAAAGTGAGTGTTGGGTGCTCACTTCTAGGGGCTAACACTGTAGTGATCTTCTCAGGTGGGAGATCTTCATTCACCATGACCCTTTGCAAGTACTGCTGTAGAATCTCTTGGTGCACCTTTGATCTTTTGATCAACTCAAGTATAGAAATATGGGCCGGTGTTTTATCCAAATGTTTTAACAGATCATACGCCGTGCCTGGCATTGGTTCTTATACTTGTTCCTCCTCCACTGGCTCCTGCGGTTGAGTTCCGGCTTGGGGAAAGAGCCGCTGGAACATCCTCCCACTCCGAAGCACTGGGGCTATTTGGCGGTCGGGTAGAGGTGATGGGTTAACTGGGGTGGGTTATGGTGGAACAGGTGGTGTAGGTGCAGGTATGATAGGTAATGGGATTGGTGGTTTTAGGATGATTGGGTTAGTTGGTAGAGGGGTAGGATTTGGAGGTGGTAGTGATGGTGATACTGGTGGCCTGATAAGAAGAGGCCGGGGTGCAGAAGTGGTTGATGAGTTTAATGAAGGTTGTGGTGGTATGATTGGTTGTGGTGTTGGTGTGGTAGAGCTCGTAGGCTGGGGGTTCAGGTTTGGTGGTGATTGTGGTGGTCGGATGAGCAAGGGCCGGTGTGTAACAATGGTTGAAGGAGGTGTAGTTAGAGAGGGGGCTGGCCTAATGATGGGCCGGCGAGAAGAAGTGGCGGCCAATGGTTGGGTTCCTTCATAGCTTTGTGGTAGTTGTGGAGTAGCAGGTGCATGGATTATCTGTCTAGGAGGGTTCCTAGTTGGAGGCCTAGCCAGGTTGACAGGCATGGTTGTATTGTGGCTTTCTAGTTGCCAACCTTGAGCACGGCTGGCATCTCCCTGGACAATGGAGTGTACTAGACCAATTCCTGGGTTTCGATGTGCTGGTGCCGGTGATGGAGCGGGAGCATGTAATGGGAGCGGATTTTGGACAATCCCCAAGCCAGGTTGTTGTTGAGGTTGAGCCGGTGGACGTTGCCGCTGCTGCTGCCTAGCCTTCATAGCTTGTATGTATTCCTTCATTTGGACCCAATCAATGCTGCCTTGGTCATTCAGATTGTGGATATAATCCTTGAATTGAAAGCACACCTCTACAGTGTGACCAGGACACCGGTGGTAAGCACAGT
Source organism: Cryptocoryne crispatula var. balansae (assembly GCA_036172225.1). Lineage (NCBI taxonomy): Eukaryota > Viridiplantae > Streptophyta > Magnoliopsida > Alismatales > Araceae > Cryptocoryne > Cryptocoryne crispatula. Next base: position 34,469,740 of record CM069919.1, on the reverse strand, counting down.
ATCGGGACATGTCAACATTTGTTGGCCAAACCTCTCTTTCCTTGGGCAATTCCAACTGTTTCTCCACCATGAGTACATTGAAGATGTCGGTCAAGGAGTAAGGGAGTTGCTAGTAGTTCTCTCTCCTAGGGCCTCCCCTTCGTGGTGCTTGATTGGGTGGTGGCGGTGCCCTATTGTAGGTAGGTTGACGAGGTTGCTGGGGTTGTGCTACTTGCTGCGGGGGTGGCTGTGGTTGTCGTGGTTGTGGTGGCCTACCCTGTTGTTGAGGGGGGTAATAGGAAGGGTTCTGTGGTGGGTTTCTGTACTGATTTTGACGGTTCCCTCCCTGGTTCCCCACAATATTTACAGCTTCATTGTTGACCACTCCTTCGGTTGTAGGCCCAACTGGTGCAGAGGGGGTTTTCCTGAAGTTTCTAGGTTTAGGATCAAAAGGGTTTATCATGGTGGCATCCTTGAAGTGGGCTTGTAAGTATCGGGCACTGTCATAGAGTTCATTCATTGTGGTAGGACGGTGCATGATCAATACATTTCTCAGAGCAGGTGTAGTGTTGCCAATAAGCATTTTTACTTGTTCCCCTTCAGAAATCACATCTGTCAGTTTTTCTGCCATTCCCCTCCAGCGATCAGCAAACTTTATGAAGTCCTCTTCGGGCTTCATCTTCTCAGCAATCAAGTCTGTAATGGAGCATGCTGGTGCCACCCGGTCTCTGTATCTTTGCAAGAATTTTTTTTTGACAATGTCAAAGTCTCCTGCCTCAAAGGAGTCGAGTGAGTAGAACCATTCCAATGCAGACCCTTCTAATGATCGACGGAACAAGAAGGCAAGAACCCTACGATCATCTTTCCAGAATGAGGATTCATAGAGAAAATCTTTAAGGTGGATAAAAGGGTTGCCGTACCATTGTAGCGGCGATAAACCGGTAGCTCGAGAAGGTGGCGAGGTGTAAGACCGCGAGAGAAGGAATGGAAATCTCGTGAACTGACTTGGAGTCCAGACGACATCTCAGCTCTTCATAACGTTCATTCATCTGGGTGAGCTGATCCATGATTGCCCTGGTGAGGGCAGGTTCTTGGTTTACTGGTGGGGGTATGTGGTTAGAGACATGGTTCTGAAATTGAGGAGCATGGCTTGGCAAATTCACTGAAGATTGTCCCATGACTTGATGGGTCAAGGGAGCAACATGGTTGAAATAAGATGGCTGAACAAATGAGGGTTGGACCACAGGTGGTTGAATCATAGATTGTTGTACAACAGGAGGTTGAATCATAGATTGTTGAACAACAGGTGGTTTAATCATGGATTGTTGAACAACAGGTGGTTGAATCATAGATTGTTGAACAACAGGTGGTTGAACAAAGGGTGACTGAATGAGTGGTGGTTGAACTAGAGGACGAGGAGATAGGGCAACTTGATTGGTTTCATCCTGATCTGAAGCAATTTTGCCCTTCACCATGGATTGTATACGGGCATAGGTTTCTGGGTCGGTATAGAGAGACAACTCCCTAAAGAGTTGTTCAACATCATGGGGAGCAGATGGTTGAGGGACCTCTTGCGCTTCTGACGGAATTGGTTGGTGACCCATCTCGTGCTCTCGATGTTCAACTTGTTCCGCCATTCCAACGTGCCTTCCGGACCTTAGTTGCATTGAACCTTAAGGAACAAACAAGTTGACAAAGTAAACAAAGAACTTTTTTTGGTCTTTTTTGTTTAGTATTTTGCAAAAAGTCAGAGGTTTGAATTTTTGTTTGACAAGCAAGTGATGCAAAGACTTGAAAGCAAAATTACGCAATGATTTTGATTAAACCTTAGGTTTATGAATTTTGTTAAGAATTGTTCTCTCAACAAATGAGTTAGGATCCTAACTCCAATCTCCAATGACCTAGGTTTCACACAATCTCACCACGTGTAGGTAACATAGGATGCTTCGGGTTTTGGGGAGTGGTACAACAAACCCGATCGTGAAGAGGAATACTCCACGTATGAGGAATTACGGAGGCCTTGATGAAAGCCAACCAAGTCAACTAGGAAGGAATATCCCAGAAGAGAGGTCAGAATCCACCAAGAGGGTGTTTTGGATGGGAGGGGTAAATGGGAGAGTGAGCTCCCGCCACAAAAAGTGTAAAAGAAGGAGGTAGAGAGAAGAAGCATGGAATGCAATCAAGTAATAAAGCAAGTAATAAGCAAAATATAAACTTAAATAAGCAAGCAGTGACACAAGACAATCAATTAGAAACTAGACAAGCAACTAGAAACTAGAATCTAGACTTGTTTCTTATGTGAGCCAAATGGAGATAGTGAAAAGGTGATGGAAAGAAGAGGGTTCAGATCTGATAGCCAAGCAAAAGGGTGGTCCACGTGGGGTCCGATGTGGGAACTGGGGTAAAAAGTAAAGGTGGTTCACGTGGGAACCGGTTTTGGGTAAAAAGTGGTGGTTCACGTGGGAACCGGTTTGAATGGTCAAAAGAGGGCCACGTGGGGCCAATTAAAGGTGAATAAAGATCTGATCCAAGTGGGGATAGATCTGAAGGAAAGTGGTTTGGTTCACGTGGGAACCGAAGTAAAGAAAGAGATTGGTTCACGCGGGAACCGGTTTAAAAGGAAAAGGGTGGTTCACGTGGGAACCGGTTTAAATAACATGCAGAAATTAAATGGCATACTTGGCATTTCAGATCTGATGAAAGATGGGTGAAATCGGAAGTTTTGAGATGGCATGAAGTTTAAGAGAGGTGGAAAGAAGGAAAGGCTCACGTGGGAACCGGTCTAGAACTAGAACTAGTTGCAAAACAAAACACTAAGCACCCACGGTTGAAGACATTGCTTGTCCCACCGTGGTCGCCACAAAGCTGTCGACTCTGAAAATTAGACGGGGTCCTCTCCTTTTCAGGGAAGTCCGTGAACCCAGATCGTCACCTCAAGAGAGGATGAGAAAAGAAAGGAATAAAGCTCGGAAAGCAATTCTCACCTCGGTCCCACACTCACATTGATCCCCGAACTTTCATCCCTTGGCGTCGCTCGATCACCAAAGAGACGGTTTGGGTCATGTGGGAGGAGGGTGAGAATAAATAAACGTGGTCGCCAGGAACCGTGGGTTCCGATTTATAGAATTAAAATTGACCGTGTGTACCTTAGCGTGAAGAATGTGGGTTAAAGCTTCTCCTTCTTCGGCCGGCCGATGAAGAAGAGTCCTCAACGCGGTGGGTGCTTGATATTCTGTGAAACTAGAAAAATAAACAAGTGAAATAGACAATTAGAACTAGACAAAGTGGATTATATGTAAAGAGAATGACATGAAACACACAATTGACTAGAAACTGACCGGATTCGGGTTATCTCTAACCCCCTTTTTTTATTTTCGGATTAACAGAGTAAAAGTAATGAAAAAAAATGTAAAAAAATGATAGGATGATGGAGAATCACGAAACAAAGAGATATGAAAAAGAACATAAAGATTCTGAGTTGAATAGAGAAAGATATGGCCAAATCTGTGTTGTCAAAACAGCCGAGCAGCAGTCCAGGATCTGCCAGGCGCGACTTTGCTTCTGCGCTCGTCACGACCAGCCCTAACCTTGGAATCAAGTGCCGTCGATTGAAAACTCAAGAAGTCTTGGAGAGGAAGAACTTTGATGAAGAGAGCACTGGCAGAAGACGTCCACACACTGCTTTAGAGGCCGAAGAAGAGAGACTTAGCAGATCACCTGCAGAACAGCCTTCCTCTCTCTTGAACCGACTTTTCTCTCTCTAAAAACTCGAAATTATCTCTCTAAAAATTACAAAATTGATTCAGGAGGGTGGTTGGACGTCTTGAGATGCCTGGGGAGTCGTGCTCATGCCTCTGGAACGACCAGAATCAGAGTCCATTTATAGGAGAACAGGCAATCTTATCAAAGCTAAAAAATAGGGATAAATGCTCCCTGGTGCCAGGCGCATGCGCCCTGGTGCCAGGCGCATGCGCCCCACTGAGGGGAGCATGTTCCCCCTAGTGAGGGCGCATGGCACTGTTCCCGAGGATAATGGTCTTATCTCTTCCATCTGTTCAGCGGCAGAGTCCGGGTGAAAGACTGACTCAAGGGTGGGGCGCATGTGCCCTCAAGTGAGGGCACAAGGCCACGTGCCTCACTGGTAGGGCGCATGGCCATGTGCCCTGGGTCCAGGGCGCATGTGACCAGGAACCCGGGCGCATGGGACTGGTTTCGCGCGTTCTTCTTCCGGAAGCCATTGCGAACACTCCCGAACTCGGAATTCGACGCCACTCCCGAACTCGGAATTCGACGCCGTTTGTTGCGTTTGAAAGATAACAGGCCGAAGAAGCTTTCTATAGCATCGGATCAGCCCTCACACCCTCCAAAACTTCAGAATTTTATCCGGAAGTTAGGGCAATGAACAGAAGGTCCGATATAGGTCAAAATGACTTCGACGGCAAACCGGAAAGGCACGGAATGCAACAAAACTTGTCCGGAGTGTGAATATGACCATAACCTTCAATGAATGATCATTAGGCATTGGTCATTAAGCCAACTTCCGTGTTTACACGATTTACGTGTGGCTTTCGCTCAGAAATTACGGCTTTATGCGGAAAACGTCGGAGAACATCCGATTTCGTTCGGCGAAGCTCCAAATCAACTTTAAAAAGACCCGGCATTATCATAAGGTCAATCATACATGTTACCCAATAAAACATGTGTTTTATGCTATGAATTAGGCAAATTTGGCGTGTCTACACCGTGCGTGAACCATAAAAACACGAAGTCTGCTCAATGACCAACCTTTTATAATCCATAATTAAAGGTCTCGGGAGTCCCGCATGTGTTCTTTAACATTCAGTGTTTCTGAGAAGTCATTCCGGTAGGCATCGGTCAATGACGGCTTTCATTATGGCTTTTTCGACCTGTGCTGACACGGCTATCCCGGACCACATGTTAGGCCTTTCCGGTCATCACCGGGTCTTTTCAGGTCATCCGGTCGATTCTAGCCGAATATTTTCATCAACCGAGGCCATATGGCCATTTCGGTCAATTTTAGGGTTTCCTGGCTTTTCCGAGTTTCGGTTCACGTTTACCTGGTTAATATCAAATTTTTCGATGACTTCGGGTTTTCCGGTCGTACCGGACTTGTTCGGTCATCAGTTTAAGTCATCCCAAGTTGACCCGAGATTTCTCGATCGGAACCGTGCTCTTTCGGATCTTCGCCCCGGGTTTCGGCTTTCCGAGAGAGGGTAAACCGGTAGAAAGCCCCGTGTGAACATCTTGGGATTCATGCCAGCTGGTTTACTAACTTGAGGAGGCACGGTTGAAGGCCCTCTTTCCAACGTGACAAACAGGAGCCGAATCGGACATCACGTTTGCAAGATACGGCTCACGAAACACGCGCACAGGAGAGAGAGTTTATCGCACCCCCGCTCCCTTTGAAAGAGGAGGGTGTGCCCTGCGCGCCCTCAAACCGGGGGCATGTCTTGCACGCCCTCGGTTCCTTTGAAAAGAGGGGGTGCGGTCAGTTTCTTTAAATCAGAAATTTCACCGATTAGCACCTTCTAAACCGGATTTTTGGAAGGTTTCTGGCGTTGATTTTCGATTATTTGTACCGCGCCCCCGGTTCGGGGGCGCGTTACGTATGTCAAGTCAATTTTTAGCAATTTCCGGAAGTTTCCATCGATTTTTAGCAGTGAGACGCGTAACGCGCCCCCGCTCCCTTTGAAACATGGGGGCGCGCAGACCGCACCCCCGAACTGGGGGCGCGCCCTGTGCGGCCTTGGTTTCAGGGCGCGCCCTGCGCGCCCTCGTCCCCTTTGAAAAGCGGGGGCGCGGTCGGTCCAATTTCCAAATTTTGCACCGGCTTCCTTCCCCTATAAATTTAGAGCCATTCTCAACGACCCAAGGTTAATCCCCCGTGCCTAGCTCGTCCAGAGGTCGTCCAAGCTCTTCTCCAAAGCCGTCCCGATGTCGAAAGGCGATCCGAAGTTAAGAGATCGATCCCGAGGTGAAGGAGAAGGCTCGATCCGGGTGTTCTGCATCAGCCAACTCCATCGATTTCTGAAGAAAATCCAAGACTCCTTATGCAAAAGTCTTCAACATAGAAGATGTTCATATCTTCGTCCTCTTTCTTCTCCAACTGATGGCACTCAATTCCGACTTTTCGTTTGTTCGTGACGATTGCTACATTGAGGGCGCGCATCCAGGTTCTGTTTTCTATATCCGCCCATTTTCAGAATTTTTACTGACTTCTAAATGAGGATTTCGGAGAAGTCATCAACATATGAACTATTACTCTATCAGTCCTATGTCTACTCCAAAAAACGGCACTCGATTCTGACATCAAGGTCGTCCGTAGCATCCTCTGCACCCTAGTCGCGCCAGAAGGGTGCAAAGGCTACCTGAACCGGCCTTCTTCAACCAACTCGGCTTCAACTCAAGCCGATCCATTCCATAAGCTTTCTAAGCTCCCTTAACTCAGTTTATTTATTGTTTTAAAACATCTTTTAGTTTATTTACATCATTTTTACATAATCAAAAATACAAAAAAAGGGGTTGGACTACACTTCCCATAGTTCTAATCATTTTCTTTCACTTGGTTTATTGTTCTAGTTGCACAGGTTTATCAAGCTAGCATCGGTTGGAGACTCTTCTTCATCGGCCGGCCGAAGAAGAAGAAGGTTGAATCCATATCCTGATCTCCCGCTCTAAGGTACACGGTCAAATCAACTCATCTCTTCTTTTTATTCTATAGAGCGGAGCCCGCAGCTCCTGGCGACCACATCTTTCATGTTTTAATTTCATCTCCTCCTCACTCTCCTCCCACAGGACCCGAACCATCTCCGGTGCTCGAGCGATGCCGTGAGATGAAAGTTCGGGGATCGAGGTGAGTGTGGGATCGAGGTGAGGACATTTTACCTCTTTCCGAGTGTTTTCAATTCACTCCCCCCTTTTTCCCCCTCTTCTATCTTTCACCTTCTTATCTTGAGGTGCCGATCTGGAACCCGTTTCGGAGTTGACAGCGTTTTGGCGACCACGGTGGGACAACCAATGTCTTCAACTGTGCTAGCTTGATTCAACCGTGCAACTAGTTGTTTTCCAACTTGGTTCCCGCGTGAACCGGCTTGTCCTTTACTTTCTCCATGACAATTTGCCTTTAAACTTGTTGTTTACTCTTTCTTTAAGATTGTCCCCCATGTGAGCTTAATTTGCTTGTCTTTAATTTCAACCCGGTTCCCGCGTGAACCACTTTTCTTCTTATAAACCGGTTCCCGCGTGAACCACCTTTCTTTTCCAACTCGGTTCCCGCGTGAACCAACTTCTTTTCAGATCGGTCCCCGCATGGACCACCTCTTTACAGCACCTTTAGATTGGCCCCATGTGGCCCTCTTTCTATTTTGTCAACTCTTACATCGGTTCCCGCGTGAACCACCCCTTTCTTCATTAAAACCGGTTCCCGCATGAACCAAACCCTTTTCTACATCGGTTCCCGCGTGAACCAACTCACCTTAAGATCGGTCCCCGCGTGGACCACCCCTTTGCACCAATTAGATTGGCCCCACGTGGCCCTCCCTTCTTTTCTCCAATGAAACAAACCGGTTCCCGCGTGAACCACCTCTTTTCCTTAAAAAAAACCGGTTCCCACATGAACCACCTACCTTTCCAAAACTCGGCTCCCGCATGAGCCACTTTATTTTCAAATAGGTTCCCTCATGGACCATCCTTTTACCTTTACTTCAGATTTGTCCCCAATTGGACACTCCAACACAAGCCGGTTCCCGCGCGAACCACCTTTTAGTTGCTAGTTTCTAGTTACTTGTTTACTTTATCATTGCTTGTCTTGTTTGCATTCACTTGCTTGGTTTATTTAATAGCTTTCATTCATGTTTGCATATTGATTGCTTCTTTTGCCAGATTTTCTGATCGGTGGAGCGGAATGGCTGAGAGGCTAGTAGATACGATCTCATAGGGGGAGCAGGTGAGGATGCTCATAGGGAACACCATGCCCAACCTTCGCAACCTCCTGATCATGCACCGCCCAACAACCATGAGTGAGTTGTGTGATAGCGCCCGCTATCTCCAAGCCCACTTTAAGGACGCATCCATGATCAACCCGTTCGACACCAAGCCTCGTAACACTAGAAGGCCTACACCTGTAGGACTCACCACCGAAGGGGTAGTAAACAATGAGAGCATCAATGCCATGGGTAACCAGGGTGGGTATCACCGAAGCCAATACCGTAACCCACCACCCAATCAACAATACCGCCCATCTCCTCAACCAGCTCCTCAGCCCCAGCAGCAACTTGCATACAACCGAGAACCACCACAGCAACCCACCTACAACCGAGCGCCCCAGCAACCAAATGCCTACAACCGAGCGCCTCAACAACAACATGTCTACAACCAACCCCAACCACAACAACAAGCCTACAACCAAGTGCCACCACCAGCCAACCGACCTAGGAGGGGGGACCCAAGAGAGAATACTATCCTCAACTGCCATTCCCCCTCACCAATATCTTTAATGCATTGATGGCTGAACAGCAGTTGGAACCTCCAAAGGAGAGAGAAGGATGGTCGGCAAATGTTGACACAACAAAGTACTACGCTTATCATCGGTATCCCAGGCACACGGTGGATGTATGTTTCCAGTTTAAAGACTACATTCATGACCTCAATGATCAGGGGAACATTGACTGGGCACAGATGGGAGAATCCATACAAGCGATGATGGCACGTCAAAATCAACCACGGTGACAGCAAGCACAACAGCAGCCCGGCCTGGGCATAGTCTAAGATCCACTCCCGTTACATGCACCCATACAAGCACCGGCACCAGCACCACCAAACCAACGACTCGGCCTCGTCCACTCCGCCATCGAGGAGTCAACCCACCATTCCCAGGGTTGGAAGGTCGAGGATCAAATCACCTCCATGCCCGCCATACCAACCCCACCTACAAACCGCACCATACTCTCCATACCGAGAGCTGCCCCTAGCCCACAAACTACCCAAACACCACTACCCTCACCAACCATTAACCCTCCACGGCGCTTAATCATTAGACCACCACCAGCCTCCCAACCAGCACCCCAACCATCACCCCAGCCTAACCCACCAACCACCATTAATCCTCCACGGCATCTAATCATTAGACCGCCACCAACACCCCAGACATCACCTAACCTACCGATCCGCCACCCCACGACCCCTCATCATTAGACCATCACCACCAATACCCCAACCATCACCCAACATACCGGCCTCCACCACTCCACGACCGCTCATCATTAGACCATCACCCCAACCATCACCCAACATACCGGCCTCCACCAATCAACGACCCCTCATCATCCGATCCTCACCACCCCTACCTACCATGGGCTCCTCAACCTACCAACCAACCCTACCATCACCATCATCACCACTTCCCCCTACCACGCTGGCGCCGGTACTTCGTAGTGGGAGGATGTTCCAAAGGGTCTTCCCCCAGGCCGGGATGCAACCACAGGAGCAAGTAGAAGAGGAGGTAGTGGAAGAACCGTTGCCCGGCACGGCATATGACCTATTGAAGCATCTGGACAAAATGTCAGCATGGATTTCAATCATAAAGCTGATTAAGAGGTCAAAGAACCATCAGGACATCCTACAACAATATCTGCAGCGGGTCATGGTCAATGAGGACCTCCCGCCTAAGAAGATCATTACTGTCCTGACCCCGAGGAGTGAACATCCGGCACTCACATTTACACAGGAGGAGTTGGCACGGCCAGAGATCAGAAAGAATGCCTTGCGTGTTGCAGTAGTCATCCGAGGCGTGGAGATCAAGTCCTGCTTGATTGACACCAGAGCATCCATAAATGTCATGTCGCCAGAAACATTGCAACTTTGCGGCATCTCCGATGAAGAAATCGAGCCTTCTGCTATCACGGTGACCGCATATGACAACTCCCGGAAGCCGGCACGAGGGGTGGTTATGTTGGAAGTAGGGCTCGGGCCGTGTGCTGTCACCGCCGAGTTTCACGTTCTAGAATTGGACCCTACATTCAAAGCTATCTTGGGACACCCGTACCTTGAGGCAATAGGAGCTGTTGCCTCCACTAATCATCAGTGTCTGAAGTTCCCATACAAGGGCTAGGTGATCAAAGTAACCAACATCCCCATTCTGAATGACGTGGATGACCCCTCTTCTGCACTGCCAATGTCAAAATTTGTCCAACCGTTGGTTTCCACTACAGAGCTGCCCGAGGTCATGATGTTAACGATGCCTCCAGATACAGTTGCATGGCGGATGATGAAAAGGATGGGCTATCAGCTAGAAAGGGGTTGGGAAAGGAGCTGCAGGGGGTTGTGCACCCCATTAAAGCCGTACAAAGACCAAAGAGACACGGGCTTGGCTATGAGCCCAGTTTCACTCCGCGGATGGTCTACCGGCCAAAAATTGCCAGGGGACTCCAAAAATTCTTTATCAAAGGGGAGACCATGATGATGGCCGAGGACGAAGAAAAAGAACTAGTCAAGAGGAAGAAGGCACCAGAGCAAGAGGAGGAGGTGGACAACCAACCTGAGTTCATCTTTGGCTTGGTTGTTCATAGAGGAGGAAGAACTAGTCGAGGGCAAGTCCATCTCTAAACAACTTGTCCACTCGAACCCACCTCCAAACAACATCCTGCGTGAAAATACCCAAAATACCCAAAAAAACGTCCTCTCACAAACTCAATTTTCCATTGAGGAGACGTTTCTACTTGTCTCGGAGGGTGCTCCCAACCAGGGACCCCTCTTCTCCAACTCACTGATCGATCTGCTCGATCCTTCACCCATTGTAAATACCACCTTTTCAATTTCGTCTACTTTAGGAGTAGTTAGGGTAGAAAAGAAGAAAATTTGAGATAAACGTGTTCCAGAGAGATATCTCCAACAAATATCTCAAAAATGTAAGGAAAATGCCTAGGTTTTTGGAAAATGCTATCCAGCTTGATGAAATCCAATATGAGGATGAATTCAATGTAGATCATACACTAGGAGTTTATGAGGTATTATCAGAAAAGGATCCTGATTTTGAAGATGGAATTGAGGACTTGGCTGATGCGTATGCATCTGGACTTAAAAGATTTGAAGAACCATCAGCCACGGTGGATGAACCAACAAAAGAACTGAATCTTGGAACACCGGAAGATCCCAAGACAATCCTTCTAAGTGCAAACCTCACTCTCACTGAGGAACAGAGTTTAATTAAAATTTTGGAAGAATATAAGGACACGTTCGCATGGACATACAAAGACATGCCGGGGTTAGACAACTCGTTAGTTGAACATCGTCTAACTTTGAAACCTGGAGTTACCCCGATCAAACAAAAATTAAAGAGATTCCACCCTGATGTTGCACTTAAGATGAAAGAAGAGGTCGACAAGTTACATCAAGCAAAATTCATTAAGGTTGTCCTTTATCCGCAATGGGTGGCAAACATAGTCCATGTAATGAAGAAAGATGGTAGAATTCAGATCTGTATAGACTTCAAGGACTTGAACCGAGCGTGTCCTAAAGATGACTTTCTTCTACCTCATATTGATGTACTGGTTGATAACACTACTGGATTCGAGATGCTATCATTCATGGATGGCTATTCCGGTTATAATCAAATCCTGTTGGCTGAAGAGGACCAGGAGAAGACCTCGTTCACCACACCTTGGGGAACCTACTGCTATGTCGTCATGCCCTTTGGACTGAAGAATGCTGGTGCTACCTATCAGAGGGCAATGATGGCTATCTTCCATGACATGATGCATACCCTTGTAGAGGTGTACGTGGACGACCTGGTCGTTAAGTCCCAAAGCCGAGAAGATCATCCTGAAGTGTTAAGAAAGGTCTTGCAAAGGGCTAGGGAATATAAATTGAAAATGAACCCAAAGAAATGCACGTTTGGAGTATCCTCAGGAAAACTGTTGGGGTTCATAGTGAGCAAAAGGGGCATAGAGATTGACCCAAACAAGGCCAAGGAATTCATTGGTATGCCTCCTCCGAGAAATATGAAAGAACTTCAAGGATTAATCGGGAGGCTACAGTTTGTCCGCCGGTTCATCTCACAACACTCCCAAAGGTGTAAACCTTTGTATGAGTTGACCAAGGCGGGGGGGCGAGTTCAAATGGGATTCGAAGTGCCAGGATGCATTCGATAGATTGAAAAGATACCTGGCTAGTCCCCATGTACTTAGACCACCAGTCCCTGGCAAGCCCTTAGTTTTATACATCTCGGTTTTGGAGAATTCTCTTGGGGCAGTCCTTGCACAAGAGGATGAAGAAGGAAAAGAGAGGGCAACTTACTATTTGTCAAAGATCTTTGATCCATGCGAGAAGAAGTATGGGTAGTTCAGAAGCTTAAACACTAGTCTGGGTAGTTCAGAAGCTTAAACACTAGTCAACTTACTATTTGGGACCTGTGCTGCACTAGTCTAGGTAGTTCAGAAGCTTAAACACTATTTCTTAGCTCATGAGGTCAACCTTATTGCCCGTATCAATCCCATCAAATTCCTTCTCGAGAAAACTGTTCTAACTAATCGGTTAGGTCGTTGGCAGAGCTTCCTTTCCCAGTTTGATATCACCTATGTCCCCCAGAAGGCGATTAAGGGCTATGTCATTGCCGAACATCTAGCCCATCACCCTATACCCCTCTTTGACCCGGTCCAATCGGAGCTCCCGGATGACGAACTAATGTTGATCCGATCTTCCCACCTTTGGACATTATATTTTGACGGGGCTCTGAATTCACACGGTAAGGGAATAGGAATCGTCCTTCTATCGCCCGAGGGTGTCACCATTCCACAGGCATTTCAGCTTGACTTCTCAGCAACCAACAATATAGCTGAATACGAAGCCTTGTTGGCCGGGCTGGAGGCTGCTCATTTCTATGGTGCCACGGAATTAAGGATGATAGGTGATAGCCAACTAATCCTTCGCCAAGTCCTAACCAAATACCGAACTTCTCATCCAAACCTCAAAACTTACCAAGAACTCATCTCTTGCTACATCAAACTCTTTTCCAAACTCACTTTTGTTCATGTTCCTCGAGCTCAGAACATCCTTGTTGATGCCCTTGCCTCCTTAGCTTCATCTCTATCAATCCCGCTAGGTAGACAAGTGCGGACTATTCATGTCCGTAGAAGGTCGATGCCAGCGATTAAGAATGGGCGATTTCTGAAGGTCAAGGAGAGATTTGGTAGAAAGGAATATCTAGAGCAGAAAGAGGAAGTTTCTCTAGTCGAGTTGGAAGAGTTAGACGAAGGTGAGAAGCCTTGGTTTGATGAGATTGCAAGGTATTGTCAAGATCAGACATATCCACCTGGATCAAATGCAAAAGAAAAGAAGGCCATCAGGAGAGTATCCCAGAGGTATACCATCCTAGGAGGGGTGCTCTACAAGAGGAGCCTGAGCAGAATCTTGCTTAGATGCGTTGATGAAGAAGAGGCAGAATTGGTCCTTAAGGAAGCACATTCCAGGGTCTGTGGAGGCCATGTCAATGATCAAGCTCTTGTCAAAAAAATCATCAGGCAGGGGTATTATTGGCCAACCCTAGAAGAGGATTGCTCCATCTTTGTCCGGCACTGTCATTCTTGCCAACTCCATGCCGACAAGATCCATTCTCCCGCATCTTCCCTTCATCCGATTCATGCCCCATGGCCCTTCGCCATGTGGGCTTTCGACATCATTGGCCCTCTAAGTGATCTTAACTCTGAAATCCGTTCCAAATCGTTCATCCTGATGGCAACAGAGTACTTCACCAAGTGGGCAGAAGCGGAAGCGTTCGTGGAGATCAAGGTATCAACACTATGCTCCTTCATCAAACGCAACATCATCGCCAGGTTCGGGATACCCAGCGACATTATCACCGACAACAGACCGCAATTTCTCTCTCAAGATCTGTGTGATCTTTGCAATAGGTACAACATTGCATTGCATCATTCATCTCCTTATTACCCGCAAGGCAACGGTCAAGCAGAAGCCACCAACAAAACTTTGATTAAAATCATTAAGAAAACCTGTAAGTCTAGCAAGTTCGCAGACTGGCCAGATAAGCCTGTAGATGCCCTATGGGCTTATCGTACTTCTGTACGGACCCCCACTGGTGAAACCCCGTATGCTCTCGCATATGGGATGGAGGCGGTGGTCCCATACGAAGTACTCCTTCCAACACTCTGAGTTCAACTCGATAGGGACATCCCTGTCGATGAGAGGCGAGAATCTCTCCTTGCACAACTTGAACTCCTATATGAAAGAAGGTTGGCCGCCTCCGAGCATGCCCGGACTTATCAGAACAGATTGAAAAGGTTTTATCAAAAGAGGGTGGTAGAGAGAAAGTTCGAAATCGGTGAGATGGTAGTCAAACATATATTCGTTAAGCTGGGTGGTCCCCGCTCTAAGTTGCAACCTAACTGGGAAGGGCCTTTTGTTATAACTGTAAAATATCCAGGCAATGCATATGAGCTAACCAACGCCGATGGAGAAAAATTGAACCATCCATGGAACGACATTTACCTCAAAAAATTATTTTCCTTAGAAAAGAAAATGGAGAATTTCTGGTATGATATTAAGTCATCGATTCAAGGGTGTTAGCTAGAAGTCAAGGGTAGACATCACATTGCACACACGACACCTCCCGATCCCAGAATCTGGATAGCCCAACACTCAAGAGAGGCAAGGCGAAACCCTGAAGGCGGAAAGAAAACCTTACCCAATTCTCTTCTATTCAGTCCAAGATAGGTGAAGGGGCCTAGAGGAGGATAGTATCGAAAATGCCTGCCGCCTTAGTAGGAGGCCATCTCATAGGGTGCAAAAGGGTACCAAAAGATGGGCAATGAACCCCACAGGTTTAAACAAATATGGGCCTGTCTGAATGAGTACCCAGAAGAATAAAAAATGAAGAAAAGGCACCAAAAGATGGGCAATGACCCCACAGGTCAAAGACTTGTCTAAGTAAGTGCAACATGTAGAAAAGACCTGAAGAGGCCGAACCCCAGTGGGCAATTTGGGCATGAGTAGAGAAACCCTCCTCAACACCCCCAAATCCTTTCAAAGACTTCCTCTATTATTCTTCCATCTTAAAACCCCTAGGGTAGGGTAAACTATCCAAACTCAGGGGGAATCCAAACCGATCAAGAGAAGAGGGCAAGAAAGATTCTGGGTAAGGAACCTTATTCACACGTGGTACTTATTGCTTGAATCTTGATCAACACTCAAAGATTGATGAATGGTCTCAATACCGGCACATTCTCCACATAAATCCAAAATAAAATGAATATTGTTAAAAAAAAATCTAAAAAAATCAAGTATTTTTAAAAAAAATGAATATTTTAAAAAAACCAAAAAAACTGAATGTTTTCAAAAATCCAAAAAAATCAAATATTTTCAAAAATTCAAAAAAAGTGAATATTTTCAAAAATTTTAAAAAAGTTGAATATCTTCAAAAATATTTAAAAAATGAATATTTTCTAAAAAAAACTAAAAAAATGCATCATTTATTTTTGCCTTTTCTAGCATTCATGTTTATTTTTATGTCTTGCATGTTTCATTTCTGCATCGCATATTTATCTTGATTATCACCCCATTAAGAGGGCTCCTCTCTTTGACCTAAGTCAAAGTTGGCCATAATAGGCAAAGGGATGAGTCGTTGTGAAGATCTGATCCTCTTTTATCAAGTATTTTTAGGGACTTTAAAATAGGAGGAGAAGGTTCTCTCAACGATAGGATGCTAAGATCAAGAAGGGTATGACTCTCACCAAAGCAGGTAAGCTTTCTTAACCCTTATCTTAATAAGATTTAATCTCATTAAACCTTATCTACTATTTATGGGAAGTTTTACTTGAGTCCATAAATGGACCTTATACACACACTATTTGGATGTTTTGGAACTTGATTCCCAAAGGTTGTATCATATACACCTGTTTCTCAAAATTAACAAAGAGAAACACTATCTTAACATCCATTTGACATATCCTATAGTCATAGTGTGTAACAATCAAATCCGAATGGATTAATTCCATGGCATAGGTAAAAGGTCTTATCATAGTCAACTATTTGACATAAATGATATCCCTTTTAACTATCCTTACTTTGAAGGTCTCTACCTTCTAATATACTTCAATCTATTCTTTAGTGATCCATTTATACCCTATAGATACTAAATCCTTAGGTGGATCAATCAAGTTCTGAACTTGATTAGAATAGATAGAGTTTATATCGGATTTTATTGTTTCTTCCCATTTTGAATCAATATCTCATATTGCTTCAATATAGATCTTAGGATCATTATCCTTTTATCTTATGTCTCATTTCTTCCATCAAAGATATGTCTCACATATCTCTTAGGTTGATTGGACATAAGAAAAGATCTATGATTCGTCCTTGTGTAAATATAAACTAGTACCTTAATAAAAGTGTCCATGGATTGTGGGACTGGAACACCTTCCATTTATACCTTGCTCCCACTGTCTTTCTAAATGAGGGACTCTTCCTCTAGAAATATGGAAAGATGAGCAACTCATGCCCTTCTCTCTAAGGGAGGCATTAATATCCTTAAGTTTCCTTAGGATATCCCACAAGCCAACACTTTGTAGTCTTATATTCCAACTTGATAGG
Source organism: Cryptocoryne crispatula var. balansae (assembly GCA_036172225.1). Lineage (NCBI taxonomy): Eukaryota > Viridiplantae > Streptophyta > Magnoliopsida > Alismatales > Araceae > Cryptocoryne > Cryptocoryne crispatula. Next base: position 34,453,141 of record CM069919.1, on the reverse strand, counting down.
GTTATACTTCTTTACCAAGCCAGACATTCTGAAACCTTAACTTGCTTAAGGTCAAGCTTTAATCCCTTTCCATATATAATATGGAATAATTGGAATAGACTTGAAAGGTACCGATTTAAGATCAAATGTCTATATTGAGTGCTAACCCCTAAACAGACAAAGAAGAATTTTGCAAAGGTTGTCAATGTCCATATTATGTCCTACACAATATGGCTTCTCATTTTAGCTGCTCAATTAAGCTAAAATGTATAAGAGGTGTCCATCAAAATTAGATTATACTATCCTTCCTTTATGTGTGAATTATTACTTAAGTATCCCCTCTTTGATCTCATCAAAGAGTTCTAATACTCTTTTCATTGATATTTCCTCTTCATTATTAATCTCAAATAATTTCTCAAAGGTTTTGGATTTGTACTTCATAAAGTACATATGTCCATACCTAGAGAAGTCATCTTTGAAAATTAATGAAGTTGAAATATTATCCTCTATCTTTAATAGATATGGGCTAACATGCATCTAGATGCATGAGTTCTATAAACTCTTTAGTCCTCTCTCCATGTCTGACAAATGAAGAGTTGGTCATTTTGCTTAATAAGATAAGACTTACATATAGTTAATGATTCTAAATCATTTACCTATATGTTACTATCCGAATAGTACTCCTTAAGTCTTTTCTTATAAATATGACCGTACTATTAAACAATAGATTGATCAATATCAATCTACTTCGCCTAATGAGGATTTTTCACACATATTATAAGAGCATACATATCTTATATGAATAAACTCTTTATTATGCTCCTACTGGTAAACACTTTACCAGTTATCATTTTCATACCATAGAACAAATCTCTATTTATTCAACTAGGAAATGAAAATAATATTCTTATGGAAGGATAATTAAGACAACTCTAGAAGGCTATAGAAAATTTGTATCTTCCACTAGTAATGATGCAACATTTTGTACCATCTCATATGTAGGATAACAATCTTCTTTAAACCTTCATTTACTTGCTATTATCTACAACTCTTTGTAGATATATGATACATATCTGGTATCTCATACTATTATATGCACCCCTAGTATCTTATACTAGAATACACATACATAGTATCTTATACTATCAAATGTGTATATAAGACAAGTAAATATTAATGACATAGATACATGGAGCTTCTCAAGCTCCACCTTTGCATTATGTGCAATACACTTTGCACTTCTTCTTCTACTTACCATCATCATGATAGTAGAGGAATGCTATGTCAAATTTGGGTTATAATATCTTGACCCACTTCTTTGACTTTTAACTATCATCATCTATCTCTATCTAATGATCTTACTTCTTTCTATTGGTCTTACCAATAAGAAGTATTCAAGATGTATTATTCTTCATCGCCTTTAATTAGCTCATCACCATGAGCCATGATGGATATCATATCCATCTATCCATGTTGCCACTACTAATTTTATCTAATAGAGGCTAACATCTGATAGAAGGCAATCAATACATCATCACAATGAGATAAGATCTTATCTTCTCTCACATCATTAGATAGTGTAAGAGATACATATACTTCTCAAGTAGGATAGTCAATAGGTCAACTATGAGAACTATTCTCTTAGTTCTAAACCAATATAAGAAGTGTGAGCCATTAAAATACTTAGCATCTAGCATGCCAGATTAATGGTGGTTTATAATATTCTACAACAGAGATATAATTATACTAACATTACAGACATTCATTAAAATTAAGATATGGTCTTTCATCCTAATTTATACTCCCACTAACTTTCGACGAATTTGCATAACCCTCATTATGCAAAGACGGGATATCACGATAACATCCTAGTGGGGACCAAGACCCTACTAACTTTATGGTGATAACCTTGTGGGAAACACAACAAGTCATCCCATACTTAATAGGTAGGTAACTTTTACCAATTGCAACTCATGCAATTCTTAGTCATTCAGCCTCTAGAGTTATAACCTTGTGGGAAACACAACAAGCTATATACTCTAGTTAGGTCAAATCCGCTTATTACGTTATGAGAATAGATTCTTAACATAGCCCTTGTGGGAAACACAACAAGGCCATGCAATGGTCCACCCCAAAGTTCGGCAAATGCCTTAGCCATGATCACCAATCCCTTGCTGAATGAGTCTTGTGGGAAACACAACAAACCCATCCAATCTAAGGTTGGCTCATCAAGACCATAACAACGGAAGGCTACGTGAATCATTCTTAATGTCTCACGTTTATCGACCTAATTAAAATGAGGAGGGATTTTATTTTAGTCTCATCAACATAGGTGCTACATATAAATATTAATATACCTTTGGAATATCATATATTTAAGGTATAATCTGTAGCACACACCACATATCAAATATGCATTAAAACATAGGTGATCATGGACTTAACCCTAAGCATACACCTAAGACACCCCTATAGGTGCAATTCCTTGCTTCATAAGCTTGAGTTGGCATGCTCCCACTTCAGAAGGGTGCTTCTCCAAGTGGTCCCGCTCTCCATTCTACCACGAGCCGGCTTCTAACCATTACAAGCAGCTAAAGGGTACATAGACCCACAAATGTACAACTCATAATAAGAAACCTTGGTTTTAACCAAGGGGAGTACACAAATGGAGGGAGGTAGAATGTACAATCAGATTGTATAGAGAGAGAGGAGGCACACGCAGGCCCCATTTAATAGCATAACCAACTTAATTAACCAAGCAATCAAAAGCAAAGCATATTTAAGTCCATGATCACCTCCATACACACACCAACATTCATCACATGAACATAGAGCGCATACGTGATAATTATATGAGATATATCATATATACCATCATAAAATTATATACTGTAATTTTGAAATTCCAAATTTCATGCTTGTCGAATTTTCATAAAATAAATAACATGAAATGCACATATAAACAATTTACATGCATAAGACAAGCAATATAAAAATATTCAGATGATTCATGCTATTCCAAAATTTCTCAGAGCATTAAATTAATTTAAAAATCATAATTCTTCAAAATCATATTTTTCAGAATTTATTTGAACACTAATTTAATCAATAAAGATTTTAAAACAATTTTAAAATCATTTATAAAGTGATTCTATGGAAACCAAAGTCCAAAACTATTTAACAAGTTCATAAACATTTTACAAACCTATTAAATAATTTCTCAGAACTTATATAATCATTAATTTTATTAATTTTGATCTTAAAACAATTTTAAAATCAAAATAGTAGAATTCAATGACAAAATAGTAAAACTCTATTTAATAAGTCATTAAACACTTTAATAACTCATTAAATAAATTCTACAATTTTCATAATTTTTCTGGAATTTTATGGCAATTTTTCGGATCAAAAATGAATTTTAAACAATTTAAAATCATTTTCGGAATATAAATAACTGCGGCGCATTGCGCCGGCCAGTGGGCGCCGGCCACGTACCCCCGTGCGGGTGCGCCGAGCTTCCGGCGCCGCGCGGCGCGGCCGCGTACCCCAGCCCGGGGCGGCTGCCAGTCCTCCACGTACCCCCCGCGCGCAATTGAGTCCGGATCCAATCCGGACTCGTCTTCTCCGCCCGATAAGGGCGGGGCGACACTGTAGCACCCGAAAACCCTAGAAAATCGCCGACTTTTGGGCCTTATTTAGGGGGCCAAACGGAGTCCACAAAATCCTAAAACATATGAGTTGGAATCCTTGAACAATAAGGATTCAATATATAGAAGTTTCATCTCATTAAAAATTCTATCCAACGCACAGTTTTAGCAGGAAGATGTCACGGCCGCAATTAAACCAAAACACAAATCCCTCTCAAACCGGCACCTCCAAGGGCCGTTGAGTGTCCAATAACTTATGGAAACTATAGGAAACTTAATTTCCTATCTTCATACGTCATTAGACAGAGTTATTTGAGTCCAAATAGGTAAGTTCATCAACTCCCCTAATTTCGGCCGGATTTTCAGATATGATCATCTTAGCAACTTTCCGAACTCATTCCGGACTCTTCGTATGGCCAAAATTCATGAGATTTGCGGCATTCGAAAGATATCATCCACTAGAATCCAATGAATCTAACCACACACAGTTTTGTATCTCATATAAACTGTGGTGATCAAATAAAAACAGCTCTGTAAGTAGTTTCGGGAAAGCAAGAAATCACATGAAATCAAGCCAATTTCGATTCAACTTCGACCAAGGCTTCAACCGGGCTCTGATACCACTGTAAGGAATCAATACATGACAGCAGAAAAATTTTGATTCCATAAAACCACGATCTTTGCCTTGATCGATGCCGAACGAGTAAAACCAGGAACCGAATATGAAGTAGAACGAGAGTACCTCATGGGATTTCTCAAATCCCTCACTATGGATGAAGAGAGGACATTTCTTCTTGCTGAAAACCGTTCAAGTGTCCGGTCTCTAGCGGTATCCACACGATCTACTTCAATAGACGAGTTCTCTCTTCCTTCGGGCCTCCAGAAACCTTCCAGATCCAAGCTTGACCATGGGAGATCGCCTTCTAGAGGAGAGAGGAGGGAGAGAGGAGGCTAGGGACGTTCTCCAGCCCTATGGCTTGTTAGGGTTTGGCTTCATAAGTCATTTATATATAGAAGATGGAATTTTTCACAAAAACCCAAAACTTCTATAAAATTGCGTCCATGCCCTCATCATATTGACCAGATCTATTGTGTGTGACCCACTAGGCCCAATAGTCAATTTGGTTGAAGTCTTAATTAATTTAAAAGAACAATTCCTTTAAATTAAATCAAAACCGTTATCCGATAACAGTTTTTACGGCTTTCTGATCATAAAGGGTACAAGCCACATCCTATGATCCCAAATGACTTTGGGGAGTTAAATAACATCCATTGAGCCTTTCCATCATCAATTACCACACGGATTTAAATCCTCGTTCATACAATGTCCCGGTCGGTCAGGGGTTCGGCACTGACTGTCAACCCCTAAATATTCCAACACTATGAATCTTGTACTCAGGAATGGATCAACTGGAAAACTCCTTTTCCAATTATCCTATCTACCTTGGCCAAGGATTTAGAGTACTATCCATAGGACATTCTCTCTCTCCTACCGAGAGTGAACGATCCCCTATTGTCCGCTCAATTGCCTCCACCAGGTTTCCCATATACCCAATCCATTAACTATATAGAACCACAATACTAAGTGATCCATCAGTCAATAGTCAAAGTACATAGTACGCCTGGCAAGACATCTTTGGCGACTCAGGTCAAAGATCCAACCGTGCTATTGAGATGTAAGAATAACCTGATAGACAGTTCGGTAAGATACCGATCAGGTTTTCCTAAATTGGTCAGTTCAGTGAACTCATTCCACTAATGAGCACCTGTGTGTGTATCTTAGTTTCCCCACACTGATGACCAATGAGATCGGTCATTCTCATCATATGAGAAGACATCACACACACTAGTCTATCCGGATTCTTGATGTCCTGTCTCAAGGATCCTATGACTAGGAACATTTAGATCACATACCTCTAGATGATCGATCTCATTATCATGATCTCATCATGATTCAATCATCATTGCATGTGATTAAGGACTTCATTACGATATACGCTTCTAATAAAAGCTAGTAATGAAGTTTTGCCTATTTAATTGAATGAGATATTCCTAAAAATGTCGAATCATATCATATATGATTGGCTTGTAGGGCATACATTTCTATCAGATCTATCATGGCTAAACACGATGAGCTATTTGAGGACAAGATAGAAAATAATACATCTCCAATACTTTCTATTAGTGAGACCAAAGAAAAGAAGAAGAAAAAAATGTTAGATGGAAATGAATGAAAAAGTTAAAAGGTCTTGAAGGTGGTCAAAAAATTTAGAGCCCAAATATAACATTGGATAATGCTTCCACTAACATGATGATGGTTATCGAAAGAAAAGTTGCAAACTATCTTGTAGTTAATGAAAAAGGTGGAGCTTGGAGAAACTTCAAGAATAATCATCATTGATATTTACTTGTCATATATATATACACACACACCACTTCTTTGTATTACATACTAGATGTGTATATCTTAGTATTAGGTACCAGATATGTATATCTTGCTATTAGATACTAGATGTGTATATCCCAATATTTGATACTAGAGGTGCAAATCATCATATGAGATACTAAATATGCAATTTATATATGCAAGGAGTTGCAGATATTTAGAAGTAAATGAAGGCTTAATAATAAAGATTGTAGATATAAGATGCATATCTAGTATCACATGCCATTAGATTGACCTCTAGTATCTAATACCACAATATACACATATAATATCTAATATTGTTAAGTGTATATTTAAGACAAGTAAATATCAATGACTTACATGCATGAAGCTTCTCAGGTTCCATCTTTGCATTATATGCAATACACTTTTCACTTCCTCTTCTACTTACCATCATCATGAAAGTAGAAGAATTATCATGTCTTACTTAGACTTTATTATCTTGACAACCTTCTTTTACTTTTAACTATGTATTCTATTCTTATCTAATGATCATACTTCTTTCCTTTGGTATCACAAACAAGAATTATTGAAGGTGTATCATTCTTCTAACTTGCCTTTAATTAGCTCATCACCATCAGCCATGATAGATCTCATAACTATCTATCCATGTTGCCTCTATAATTTATATCTTATAGAGGCGAACATCTAGTATAAGGCTAACAATTCATCTTCACTATATTATTTTTTGAGAAAAAATTTTATCTTTTTTGTACCATTAGGTATATTAAGAAGAACTTACTTCTAAAGTTGGTTATTTAATTGATCAACTATGAAAACAATTCTCTTGATTCTAAACTAGTCTAAGAAGTGTGAGTCACTAAGCTACTTGGCACCTAGTATGCCCTTTCTAGGTGCTTTGTTATCTAAATTTACAACAGAGATATAATATCATTAACATAGCATTGCAAACATTCATTTGAAATTATGATATTGTCTTTCATCCTAATTTATTCTCCCATTAATTTTTGACGAATGTGTAACCATCATTATGCAAAGATGGGATATTACGACGAAATCCTAGTATGGACTAAGAGACCATTAATCTTATGGTGATGACCTTGTGGTAGCACAATGAGCCACCTTATACTTAATAGGTAGACAACTATTGCCAATTGCAAGTCTTGCAACTTTTTGTCATTTAGCCTCTAGAGTCATGACCTTGTGGTAGCACAATAAATCATATACTCAAGTTAGGTCAAACTCGCCTGTTATGTTATGAGAATAGATTCTTCATATAGCCCTTGTGGTAACACAACAAAGCCATGCAAATGGTCCACCCCAAAGTTCGACAAATGTCTAAGTCATGATCACCAATCCCTTATTGAATAGGCCATGTGGTAGCACAACAAACCCATCCAATCTAAGATTCACTCATCAAGATTATAACAACGAAAAGCTATGTGAGTCATTTTTAATATCTCATGTTTATCAATCTAATTGAAATGAGAAGAGATTTTATTTTAGTCTCATCAATAATATGTGCTACATATATATAATCCCTTTATAATATCATATATCTAAGGTATATCATATAGCAGACAACCACATATCACATACGCAAATATAAAATGGATGATCATGGACTTAACCCTAAACATGCAACACTAAAGCCTGAACGATGTGCAACTAAAAGAGTTATAGCCTGTTTGTTTACAGTATCAAGCACTTGTATTATCAGTTTCAAAACTGATATTGATATTTTACATTAGTGGATGTTTGGATACCAATATTAATTTTAAAATTAATAGTTAAAAAGAGTATCACAAACAATACAGGAGAAGACCTGTATTGAAACTGATACAGACCGCCTCCCCACGGAAGACGCTCCCCCGCGCGTCGCCCCCCCCCTACGGCAGATGCCTCGGCAGTCGCCCCCGCCCCCCTCTACCCGCCCGTCGCCCCCCCGTGGCGGACGCCTCCCCTGCGCGTCCCTCCCCCCGGCGGACCCCTCCCCCCGCGCATCGCCCCCCACGGCGGATGCCTCGGCGGTCGCACCCGCCCCCCTCCCCCGCCCGTCGCCCCCCGCGGCGGACGCCTCCCCCGCGCGTCCCTCCCCCCCCGGCGGACCCCTCACCCCGCACGTCGCGCCCCCACGGTAGACGCCTCGGCGGACGCCTCCCCCGCCCCTCCCTCCCCCCGCCCATTGCCCCCGCCCCCGCCCGCGGCCGTGGAGAGATGCCGCCGGAGTCCCCCTCCCTCCCCCCGCCCGTTGCCCCCGCCCCTCCCCCCCTTGGCTGCGGCGGTACCCGCCCCCGCCCCCGCGGCTGCGAAGAGAAGCCGCCGGAGTCCCCCTCCCTCCCCCCACCCATTGCCCCTGCCCCCGCCCTGCAGTTGCGGAGAGATGCCGCCGGAGTCCCCCCTCCCTCCCCCCACCCGTCGTCCCCCGCGGCGGACGCCCCCGCCCCCGCTGCTGCGGAGAGAAGCCGCCCGAGTCCCCCCTCCCTCCCCCGCCCATCGCCCCCTGCGGCAGACGCCCCCGCGGCCGCAGAGAGAAGTCGGAGTCCCCCGTCGCCCCTCCCCCCTCCCCCGGCTACGCCTCCGCAGACGGAGTCCCCAAACCTCTAATATCAATTTTAATATTGATATAACATTACCAAACGCTTAAATAAACTTAATACTATCACTTTTGATATTGATATTACATCTTCTTGAAATATCAATATCAAAATTGGTATTGTATCAATTTTGATACTCTAACCAAACAGGCCATTAGGATCTATTATCAATATAGGTGTCTCCACTTCTATAAGAATGTTTCTCTAAGTGGTCCTTGTAAGGAATCAATATAAGCATTTAAAATAATTTGAATTCAAGGTCTTAGCCTTAATTGAAACCAAAATGACAAAATCGGGATCCAATTAAGAAGAAAATAGAATATACATTCTTGAGATTTGAAAAATCTCTCACCAGAGATGAAAAGTAGATGTTCCTTGATGTTTTAAACCATTCAAGTCGATAGTCTCTAGTGGTATCCACACCAACTTCTTCTAAGGACCAGTTCTCCTTCACTCTAACCTCGAAAACTCTTCCAGAATGGAGTTGGACCATGCGGGGACTCCTCCCAGAGAAGAGAGGAGAGAGGGAGGCTGCCAAGGACATTCTTTCACCCTTTGGCTTGATCAGGTTTGGCTTCTTAAGCCTTTAATATATAGAAGATGTAGTTTCTATAAAAACCCAAATCTTCTATGTATTTACATCTTTGCCCTTGTCCTTAGAATTAGTTCTAATATGTGTGACCCACTAAATCCAATAGTCAATTTGGTTGAAGTCAAAATTAAAAAGAACAATTCTTTTAAATTAAATCAAATCTATTATCCGATAACAGATTTGAGAGCTTTTCGATCGTAAAGGGTACAAGCGACATCTTATGATCCTAAATGACTTTGGAGAGTTAAATAATATCCATTGAGCATTTCCATCATCAGTTACCACACAAATTTGAATCCTCATCCATGCAATGTTCCGGTTGGTCAGGGGTTTGGCACCAACTGTCAACCCTCTTAATAATCCGACTCTATGGAATCTTGTACTCAAGAATGAATCAATTATAAAAAAAAATTTACTAATTATCCTATCTACCTTGGCCAAGGATTTAGAGTACTATTCCATAAGACATTCACTCTCACTTACTAAGAGTGGACGATCCCTTGTTGTCCGCTCAATTGTATCTACCAAGTTTCTCTTGCACCCGATTTAACTATAATGGACCATCAATGTGGTGATCCATAAGTTAATAAATAAAGTACAAGGTACATTCATCAAGACATCTTTGACAACTCAGGTCAAAGATCTAACCATGTCATAGTGATGATAGAATATTCTGATAAACAGTTCAGTAAGATACCGATCAGGGTTTCTAAAATGGTCAGTACAGTGAACTCATTCTACTAATGAGCACTTGTATGTGTATCTTAGTGTCTCCACACTATGACTAATGAGATTGTTCATTCTCATTATATAAGAAGATATCACATACACAAAAATATCTGGATCCTTAATGTCCTATCTCAAGGACCTATGACTTGAAACATTTAGATCACTAGCATCTAGATGATTGATCTCATTATCATGTTCTCATCAAAATTCAATCATCATTGCATGTGATCAAGAACTTCATTATGATATGCGTATCTAAAGATAGATGGTAATCAATAAATGACTTTTATTTTGAATAAGATAATACAAGAAATAACTAATCCTATCATATATGATTGGTTTGTAAGGCATACATTTCTATTAGTCCTAATCTCTCCTCCATGAATCAACTTCTTGTCATTATAAGCGACTTAAGGGTATGCAAACCCCCAAATGTACATAAATAAATAAGAAACCATAGTTTTAACCAAGGGAAGTACATTAATGGAGGGAGGTACAATTTACAAAAAAAATTAAAAAGAGAGGGAAAGAGTCATGCAAGCCCCATTAAGGGTGCACTACCACATGATAATCACATCAAAGTCCTTTACTTCCATACATTCACACAATCAAACATCATATGTACATAGTGTGAATACATGATGTCAATATGATATAACATTTACATCATATTAAAATAATTTATAATGTTTAAATTCTAATTTTTTTGCTTTTCATAAATTTTATAAAATAAATAACATGAACTCAACATAAAAATAAGTTATATGTAACAAAAAGCATGCTTAAACTATATAGAATATTAATGCATTCCAAACACCATGAAAAGTAAAAAATTAATGTTCTAATTTTTATTCTACGAAAAATTATGTTATAAAATTTATTAAGACACCAATTAATTAAGTTTACCCTTTAAAATAATTTTAAAACTTAACAATGAGTGAATCTATGTCAATATAGCTTAATATCATTTAACATTTCATTAAACACTTTAAAACCTATCAAATAATATTCTATAATTTTTTGAAATTTTATAGAATCTTTTGGTATCTTATAGATTTAAAATAAAATGTAAAAATTTAAAAATATTTAATAAAAATATGGCACATTATGCTGCACAAGCCACATCACAGTGTTGCCGCGGCATGTGCCAGCCTTAGTAGCACCAGAGCTGTCTCACATGTGTCGACTCCAGAAACGGGTTCCGGATCGGCACCTCAAGATAAGGTGATGAAAGATGGAATTGGGGAAAAAAGGGGAGTGAATCAAAAGACACTCAGAAAGCGGTAAATACTCCTCACCTCGGTCCCACACTCACATTGATCCCCGAACTTTCATCTCACGGCGTCGCTCGAGCACCGGAGATGGTTCGGGTCATGTGGGAGGAGAGTGAGGAGGAGATTAAAACATGAATGAAAGGTGGTCGCCAGGAGCCGCGGGCTCCGCTTTATGTAATGAAAATTAAGAAGTTGACCGTGTGTACCTTAGCGTGGGAGAAAGGGATGTGAGTTCAACCTTCTTCTTCTTCGGCCGGCCGATGAAGAAGAGTCTCCAACCGATGCTAGCTTGATCAACCTGTGCAACTAGAACAATAAACCAAGTGAAGAGTTTGGTTAGACTTGTGAGAAGTGTAGTAACTGTAGTAAGAAGATAAGAAAGAAGCAATTGGAATTGGACTCACCGGCTTCGGGGTGAGCCTTAACCCCTTTTTTGTGTTTTTAATTATGTAAAAATGATGTAAATGAACTAAAATATGCTTTAAAACATTAAATAAACAGAGTTAATGGAGTTGAGCAAGCTTATAGAATGATTTGGCTTGAGTTGAAGCCGAGTTGGTTGAAGACAGCCGGTTCGGGTAGCTTGGTACCCTTCTAGCGCGACTTTGGTGAAGAGGATGTTACGGACGACCCCGATGTCAGAATCGAGTGACGTTTGTTGGAGTGGACAAAAAGCTCAGAGGGGAAGAATTCCTATGTTGATGACTTCTCCGAAATCCTCCTGTAGAAGTCAGTAAAAATTATGAAAGGGGCGGATGTGGAAAACAGAACCTGGATGCGCGCCCTGGGTGTAGCAATTGCCACGAACAAACGGCAAGTCAGAATTGAGTGCCGTCAGTTGGAGATAAAATATATCTTGATGAAACACACTTAGTATGAAGGAATTCAGGCCATAAAATGACTATAAATATCTGTAGAATCCAATCATCAGCAGTGCAGCACGTTGGAGCATAGACCGGCTTCTTCTTCACTTTGGGATGATCTCCGGGCACCGGGACGAAGATAGAACTATTTGGGGAGATTGGGAAGAGCCTAGGGTGGCTGGAGGACGAATAGAGAAGTGCTGGAGGATGGGGATGCCCTTCTTAGGTCGTTCATATGAGTCTCCCTTTATAGGGGATGAGAACCAGGTCAAAAAATAGCAAGTTTTGATACATCCGACCATAGGTTGGATTTCCTCCATTTAATGTTGCTAAGTTTCATATTGAGGCATCTAGAAACTTAAATAAATGATTTATAGAGATTGGAAACCGTGTATTACCTTCCCCATGCTCAAAATATGCCTCCACTTGAAGAGGAAACAAATCTAGTCTAAAAATGGCAAGTCTTGATATACAAGACAACAAGTTGGATTGCCATCATTAGATGATGCTAATTTCGACCATGAAGCTTAAAAATACTATAACAAGTGATATTGAGGAGGAAAAAGGAAGGTAAGGTCGTGAATTGGTCAGATGTGTGCCCAATGGGCTGGGCTTGCATGCAATTGGGCTTGATAGGTGCTGCGTGCGGACAGAACTGCACATCTGACTTCTAAAAGGTGCTGCAGACAAATGGTAGATCTGAATTGAATGCCGTTTTTTGCATTGAAAAGTGGACTCAGAATGGAAGATTATTCATGTTGAATACTTCTTCATTATACGTCCATATAATCCTGTGAAAAATTTTCAAGTAGAGGATATGCTAAGAAAAAACATAATCTGGCACACCACGAAGAGTCTCTTGTTCGGCAAACATGGATTTGATTAGAAATTAGAAAATCATCCTCATATTTTCAATAAGAACCTCAGATCATCCAAAAGGGTGGTTCATCATGATTTTTATGGTCTACAAGAGATGTTGCCAATGGAATAATGGTTTAAGCTCTAAATCAGGCCAAATTGGCGTGTCTACAGCTTGCCTCGCCTTGATGTCGGCTTTGCAAGGGAATGGCATGTAGCGTAGGGGAGTGAAATGTAGAGGAATGTAGAGAAGCAAAATGAGTTGTAATGGAATGCAGCGGAGCAAAGTAGAGATGGACTGAAAAGGTGGCATCAAGGTGTAGATATAGACACGCTCAACGACCAAATTCGGCAAAGAGAATCTCTTCATGTCTCCTGGTTAACTGCCATGTTTCATCAAGTCTTCCTATGTTAGATTGGTAAGAGATGTGCCATTGGCACGAGAGAAGAATAGCCAACCCCCAACGCGGTGGGGAGTCCCCGAAACATGGGTTTGTAGGTTCATCATCAGCCGGTAACCCGATCTTTGCGGTGTTCCTGTACTGTGATGGGCTAAAGTTTAAAAAAGAGATTTGTTTTGAAAAAGTAAAAGAATACCAATCGAGCACATTCAGGCTCTTAGATTCATTTAAGTCTTCTAGGAGACAAGATTTGATTCGGAATGGAATGACCTCAGATTCCGAAAGGCAAATGTTAAAGCACAGACCGTGAAGATAACAACAATGCAAGATCTGATCGAATAGAAGGCCCTTGGCGGGACGAATTGACTGCCATGGTGGGATAAATAGCAAAGAAGTTGCAATGGCCATAGTGGTGAAAAGAAATGAAAGCTTTGAGGGCACAAAGTGATTACCGAACACGGTGGGATTAATAGACACGGTGGGATATTAGAGAGGTTGGTGGGACTAGAGATCATGGTGGGATTAGAGAACACGATGGGATTAGAAAACACTGCGGGATTTAGAATGATCGAGAGAGTGATACAAGAGGGTGAGAAGGTGAAGCTTTTGAAAGGATGTATGCAATGATAATGAAAAATGCAATGCAACTAATACTATATGATGCATGCTAGGCTCAAGAAAACAAAAACAAAACTTGTCTAACAATTAGTTGAAGATATAGATTGTCTATGAGGTCAAGATACCCATTTGGGAACCATCGTCCCTCACTGCACAATTTTGGCTTATCCGTAAGCACAAAGAATGACCCAACCGTCGTGGATTTTGATGAAGGGGATCTCGGGCCTGGTCTTCTTTGCATTCACGGTCTTCAACATCAATGCATAAAATAAATAGTAATGCACCTAATATATGCTAAGAAAGGAAATGATAACGGTGAGTTTGCGGTGTGATGACATGCATTCTCACAAAAGAGTTCATGTGTCCTAATGAGGACACAGAACAAAAGCTTCTCGGCAAAGTTGAGGCCGAGGAAATGATGACACCTCCTCCTGAGAATCCTCAGGGGAGGGAAGTGGCGAGCATCGCTCGAAAGGTTTCTCGGCAAAATTAAAGCCGAGGTTATGGTGACCCCTCCTCCTAAGAATCCTCAGGGGAGGGAAGTGGCGAGCATCGCCTTATTGAAATCTTGAAAATGCTCCTCGACGAAGTTGAGGTCGAGGTCATGGTGGCACATCCTCCTAAGAATCCTTGGGGAGGGAAGTGGCAAGCTTTGCCTTGTTGTGAAGTTCTCCTCATTTATTCTTCGTGCCTGAAACACTAGAAAAAGGAAATTAGAATGCCAATATGGCTTATCCCCCTTGCAAGTTGCAGTATGCCTTGACCTTTGTCAAGGGGTGTAGCCTTCTTGTGCCTGAAACACTTAGAAGGAAGAGATTAGAACAACAATGCGGCTTATCCCCCTTGCAAGTTGCAGTATGCCTTGACCTTTGTCAAGGGGTGTAAAGTTTTTCTTGTTCCTGAAACACTTAGAAGGAAGAGATTAGAACAACAATGCGGCTTATCCCCCTTGCAAGTTGCAGTATGCCTTGACCTTTGTCAAGGGGTATAGCCTTCTTAGGAGTGTAAAAATCAAGTAGAAAATATGCAATGAAGAATTTGAAACATGAGAGATTGAAAGTAAATATGAATGTAAAGACAAAAATTCAAACCAAGCATGGTGATAAAATATTTTAAAAAGTTTGAAATTTTTTGTTGAATTTAAAAAAGAAGTTTTCTTTTTTATTGAAAAGATTCATTTTTTTTTGGATTTTTGAAAATGCTATTTTCTTTTTTTGAGTTTTTTTAAAAATATTTATTTTTTTGGAGTTTTTGAAGATTTTAAACTTTTTTTGAAGTTTTTTTTTAAAAATATTCAACTTTTTTTTTGAGAGTTTTTTTTTGAAAATATTTTTTTTGGGGAGAGAAAAATCAATATTGATACAAGTTCTCATCACTTGGTTGTTTTTCTAGGTTCGTTGGTAGACACCATGTGCAAAATGGGGTTCCTTGCCCAGAATCTTTCTGACCATCAACCTTTGATCGGCTAGAGTTTAGCTTTGATTTGGTTGGTTCACCCACACCTTGGGGGTAAGAATGAAGAATTGAGGGAAAGTCCTTGATAGACTTTGGAAATGTCAAGAGGGATTTCTCTACTCACACCCAATTACCCGTTGGGGTTCGGCCTCTTCGGGTCTTTTCTTCTTTATCGACAAACCTATTTTTGTGGCACACATTCGGACAGGTGCTTTGACCTGTGGGGTCATTGCCCATCTTTTTGTGCCTTTTTTTCATTTTCTGCATTTTTGGGTACTCATTCAGACATGCTCATATTTGTTTAAACGTGTGGGGATCATTGCCCATCTTTTGGCACCCTTTTTTTATTTGAGAAGTTGGACCTTCTGAGACGGCCTCCTACTAGGGCGGCGGATGCTTTCGATACTCTCCCCCTCTAGTCCCCTTTGCCTATCTTGGACCAAACAGAAGAGAATATGGTGAGGGTTTTCCTTCCATCTCTAAGCCTTGCCTAGCTTCTCTCGGGTGTTAGGTCATCTGGATTCTGGGATCAGGACGTGTTGTGTGTGTAGAATGGTATCTACCCTCGACTCCTAGACAACAATCTAGAACATGTGGACTTAAGTCATACTAGTAGTTCTCTCCATTTTTTTGAGGTAGATAACATTCCATAGGTGAATCAATTAAAAATATGCCTTGCATTGTAAAGAATTCATTAGGATAAAACAAAAGGTAGTTATCATCAATCATAAATTTCTCTTAAGTAAGATTGTCATGTGAAATTCAAAATCATTTAAAAAAATATTGCCTTGTGGATGACATAATGATAATGAATGCAATTTCATGTAATACCTGAGAGAAGGAGAAGTTCATTGTTGATGACGGGTTTGCTTGTGCTTGCCTTGCCTTACCTGCCATGCCTTGCCTTGCCTTGCCCAACTGCTTCCACTGTTGATATGCACCATATTGCATTGGATTGAAAATTCAGAGTCATAGGATGAAGTGAAAATGTGGAGGATCTGATTTAGCATGGTGGAGTCAAAATTAATGATGTAAAAGGCAAAGATTGTGGTATCACCCAGGAAATTTCTCTACCTTGATTTTTTTGAAAATAAAATTTTGAAAAGGAAAGAGAATGCAAAAAGGAAAAAAACATGTTTGAAAACAAAAGTGTGCTAAAGTGGGCTCTTGGGCCGAAGAGTTGATAGTGGGCTTGAAAGCCCGTGAAGGGTTGGAATCAGGGGGCACGTGGGCCTAAGAGTGGAATGCGGGCCAGAGGGCCCAGCTGATGTTGATGGGCATGAGGGCCCAATTGGATGTGATGGGCTCGAAGGCCCGATTGAAGGTTGAGCCCGAGGGACCCAACGAAAAGAGCGGGCACACCAGCCCAATTTAGATGGTTGGGAGCAAGATTATGATTTGTGATGGGCTCGCTGGCGCCATTGAAGAGTATGGGTGCGCAAACCCGAATTCGAAGAAGTGGGGGCACGGGGGCCCGATTTTGAAGAAGTATGGGCACACGGGCCCGATGGTGAAGACATGGGGGCATATAGGCCCGAGGTTGAAGGAGTGTGGGCATGTATGCCCAAAGTTAATGGAAAGTGGGCACGTGGGCCCGATTTAGAAGAAATTTGGGCACATGGGCCCGGTTGCGAAAAAACATGGGCATGTGAGCCCGGTTGAGGTGAATTGCGGGCACATGGGCCCGATTGAGGTGAATTGCGGGCACGTTGGCCCGATTTAAAAATTAAGGGCACATGGGCCCGATTGGAGAGAATTATGGGCACGTGGGCCCGATGGAAGGAAAGGGGTACGTAGGCCCAGTTGGGGAAAAGGGGCATATGGGCCCAGTTGAAGGAAAGGGGCATGCAAGCCTGATTGATTAAAAGGGGCACGTGGGCCCGGTTGAAGAAAAGGGGCATAAGAGCCCAGTTGATTAAAAGGGGCACAAGGGCCCAGTTGGATAAAGGGGGCACGTGGGCCCGGCTGATGGAAAGGGGCACATGTGCCCAGTTGATGAAAAGGGGCATAAGAGCCTGAGAAAGGGGCATAGGTGACCGAAAATGGGGCATAAGGGCCCAAAAATGGGGCATAAGGGCCCAACTGAGTGGGATGAGGTGTGGGCCATGGCCCTAAGATTGACAAATTTTGGACCCATGGGCCTGATTGATGGTTGTAAGAAGGATAAATAAAGGGTGTTGGCCCTAAGATTGAGGAATTGTGGGCCCATGGGCTTGATCGTTGATTTGGAGGAGAATAAAGAAAGGGTCGTGGCCCTAAGATTGATTGATCATGGGCCCATGGGCCGGATTGTTGCTTAAGAGAAGAATGGGGTAAGGGTCGTGGCCCTAAGATTGATGCTAAGGGATTTACCTGCCTAGCTGGAGGAGGTCCTAGTATCCCCTTGCTAAGGTATACATCCTTCAGGAGACTTGTCGATTCATTCCCCATTTCATTGACCAATTCTATCTCTTTATTTTTCAGTTCAGGGGTCAATTCAATCTGGCCATCTTCAGGGATCAATTCTAATGATGACAACATTTGATCTATACCTGGAGAATCCTTGCCTAGTCCTTGACAATCAACTAAATTTGTGATCCCCACATCTAAGCTCCCTACAGTAGGCTTCTCCTCAGGTTGTTCTGGGGAAGAGGGCATGACTAGTTTAGAGGATTCTAGAATGATAGAAGAGTTTGGTTCAACCTCCCCTACCGATCGACTTTGATTTTGAGAGAGAGCAAGGATATGTTGAGGAGTTGATTCTTCTGCCATGGAAGGAGCACAAATGTTTGGAGTGATTGATTCCTCTACTAGGGCAGGAGCACGAAGGGTCAGAGGGACTGAATCGTCTACCATGGTAGGAGCATAGATGATCGGAGTGACTGGTTCCTCTACCGTGGCAAGAGCAATAGAAGAAATAAGAGCCTTAACTGACTTAGGGTGAACCCTATTTTGAGGGGTTGATTGAATAGCGAAGGGTTGTTTAATTGGTGTTGGCATAGAAGTCGGTCCAGGCTGAAGAGCTATTGGTGAAATTGGTTGAGGGGCCAAGGCTTGTACGGTTGGCCGAGGAGCTGTTGGTGAAGTAGATTGAGAAGCTAAGGGCCGGATGATTGGCCGAGGGGCCTTTGGAAATGTTGGTGAGGTCAAAGGCTGGGGAGCCGGTTTAGGTAATGAAGTATTTGCACAAGCGACAAGAGGAACTTGATTGTGCACAGTTGGTTTCGCCATTAGCACGGGTTGCATGACCGGCTGAGGTTGGGGCATGGGTGGCCTAATCAACTGACGTCGAGGAGTCGACTGAAGATGATGATCTAGATGAGGTTGGAGAGGGCTCCTAGGTTGGTGCATAGCATCATTGCTCTTCTCAAGCCTGGGCCTCAATTCATCAGAATATTGCATTAATTCCGCATCTTCTTTTGCTTCCCCAATTATTGAATAGCCTGGCCCATATCGTTTCAAGAATTTGGCCTTGACAATTTCGAAATCCCATATCTCTACTTCGTTCAATGAAAAAAACCAATCTAGTGCTACACCCTCTAAAGATCTCCTAAAAAGAAAGGCAAGGGTCTTTCTATCATTATGCCATCGAGATGATTTGCTCAGGAAATCATTGAGATGGGTGAAGGGATCACCTGAGCCATTGTAGCAATGGTAGGTTGGCATTTGTGATGGAGGGATATGTGGGACTGGGAAAGATGGAGCAGATATTTCAGGGATGGCCTTCGAGTCCAAACGGTGCCATAGCTCTTCAAAGTGCTCATCCATTTGGTTGAGTTTGTCCATGAATGCTTGAGTGAGGTTGGGTTCCTGAGCCACCGGTGCAAGGTATTTAGATGAATGGGTTGGAAGTGGTGGCTTCAAAGTAGGAACTGGCATAGAATTATATGAATGCCCCACAACGGGGTGAGTAGAGGCACTACGGGGTTGCCTAGGAGAGGAGATGATGAGGGGCCCGATCGTCGATTGGGGTGGGGAGGGGGCTTGATTTCCCTCGCCTGGATCTTCCTTGGTGGGCATCTTTCCCTTTGTTAAAGATTGCACAAGTGAAAAGGATTCAGGATCTAGATGGAGGGATAGACCCTGGAGGATTTGTTCTACACTGAGTGATGCAGTGGATGAGTAGGATTTTGAACTTCAGGTTCCTGATGGCATTAACATGGCCCTCTGGTTGGACCATGGGTTGTTGCAGCTTGTAGTAGTCCGACCTCCCAATGTGGCTTCCGGACCTTAGCATCATGGGCATCATGTCGATCTTTCTACAAAGATGGTTAAAAAAGAGAGCAAGCAAAGCACACAATTGAAGATTTTTTTTATGTTTTGTTTGGTTAGAAATTTTTTTTGTTTCAATTTGGTTGTGTGGAAAACAAGTTGAACACCAAATTAAAAATGTGTTTTTTTTGTTTTTGTAGGTGTTTTGAAAGAAGAAAATTTTTTTTGGGTGTTTTCAATTTTTGGTGAGCAAGCAAGTTATGCAAACAAGTTTTTAAAATGACTACTCGACAATTTTTGGGTTGAAACCTTAGATTAGATAGATTGTTAGCAATTGTTCACTCAAATGGGTATGGTTCCTATTGCTTCAATCTTCAAGACCTAAGGTTGTCACTCAATCACCACGAGTAGGTACTTGGGTTCTTCGGGTTTTAGGAAAGTGGTACAACCGGCCCAATCGTGCAGAGAGGAATACTCCACGGATGGGGACTTATGGAGGTCTTGATGGAAACCACCAAATCAACTAGGAAGGAATATCCCAGAAGAGAGGTTAGAATCCACCAAGAAGGTGTTTGGAGGGTGAGGGTGTGTTGGGAGAGAGAGCCCCCGCCTCGAATGCCCTATGGATCGGAACAAGTCCGGTACCCGATGCAAAAAGCTAATGCAAAAGTAAAAATGGAGGGTAGGAGGAGAAGAAGCAATCAATATGCAAAAACATGAAATGAAATAAAGTAAATAGAGCATGCGATATGCAAACAAGACAAGCAATTATGCAACAAAACAAACAATCTAGTGACTAGAATTGAATTAGAATGAAACTAGTTGCACAAACAAATCAAGCTAGCACGGTTAAAGACATTGGTTGTCCCACCGTGGTCGCCAAAAAGCTGTCGACTCCAGAAACGGGTTCCGGATCGGCACCTCAAGATAAGGTGATGAAAGATGGAATTGGGGAAAAAAGGGGAGTGAATCAAAAGACACTCAGAAAGCGGTAAATACTCCTCACCTCGGTCCCACACTCACATTGATCCCCGAACTTTCATCTCACGGCGTCGCTCGAGCACCAGAGATGGTTCGGGTCATGTGGGAGGAGAGTGAGGAGGAGATTAAAACATGAATGAAAGGTGGTCGCCAGGAGCCGCGGGCTCCGCTTTATGTAATGAAAATTAAGAAGTTGACCGTGTGTACCTTAGCGTGGGAGAAAGGGATGTGAGTTCAACCTTCTTCTTCTTCGGCCGGCCGATGAAGAAGAGTCTCCAACCGATGCTAGCTTGATCAACTCCGTGCAACTAGAACAATAAACCAAGTGAAGAGTTTGGTTAGACTTGTGAGAAGTGTAGTAACTGTAGTAAGAAGATAAGAAAGAAGCAATTGGAATTGGACTCACCGGCTTCGGGGTGAGCCTTAACCCCTTTTTTTGTGTTTTTAATTATGTAAAAATGATGTAAATGAACTAAAATATGCTTTAAAACATTAAATAAACAGAGTTAATGGAGTTGAGAAAGCTTATAGAATGATTTGGCTTGAGTTGAAGCCGAGTTGGTTGAAGACAGCCGGTTCGGGTAGCTTGGTACCCTTCTGGCGCGACTTTGGTGAAGAGGATGTTACGGACGACCCCGATGTCAGAATCGAGTGACGTTTGTTGGAGTGGACATAAAGCTCAGAGAGGAAGAATTCCTATGTTGATGACTTCTCCGAAATCCTCCTGTAGAAGTCAGTAAAAATTATGAAAGGGGCGGATGTGGAAAACAGAACCTGGATGCGCGCCCTGGGTGTAGCAATTGCCACGAACAAACGGCAAGTCAGAATTGAGTGCCGTCAGTTGGAGATAAAATATATCTTGATGAAACACACTTAGTATGAAGGAATTCAGGCCATAAAATGACTATAAATATCTGTAGAATCCAATGATCAGCAGTGCAGCACGTTGGAGCATAGACCGGCTTCTTCTTCACTTTGGGATGATCTCCGGGCACCGGGACGAAGATAGAACTATTTGGGGAGATTGGGAAGAGCCTAGGGTGGCTGGAGGACGAATAGAGAAGTGCTGGAGGATGGGGATGCCCTTCTTAGGTCGTTCATATGAGTCTCCCTTTATAGGGGATGAGAACCAGGTCAAAAAATAGCAAGTTTTGATACATCCGACCATAGGTTGGATTTCCTCCATTTAATGTTGCTAAGTTTCATATTGAGGCATCTAGAAACTTAAATAAATGATTTATAGAGATTGGAAACCGTGTATTACCTTCCCCATGCTCAAAATATGCCTCCACTTGAAGAGGAAACAAATCTAGTCTAAAAATGGCAAGTCTTGATATACAAGACAACAAGTTGGATTGCCATCATTAGATGATGCTAATTTCGACCATGAAGCTTAAAAATACTATAACAAGTGATATTGAGGAGGAAAAGGGAAGGTAAGGTCGTGAATTGGTCAGATGTGTGCCCAATGGGCTGGGCTTGCATGCAATTGGGCTTGATAGGTGCTGCGTGCGGACAGAACTGCACATCTGACTTCTAAAATGTGCTGCAGACAAATGGTAGATCTGAATTGAATGCCGTTTTTTGCATTGAAAAGTGGACTCAGAATGGAAGATTATTCATGTTGAATACTTCTTCATTAGACGTCCATATAATCCTGTGAAAAATTTTCAAGTAGAGGATATGCTAAGAAAAAACATAATCTGGCACACCACGAAGAGTCTCTTGTTCGGCAAACATGGATTTGATTAGAAATTAGCAAATCATCCTCATATTTTAAATAAGAACCTCAGATCATCCAAAAGGGTGGTTCATCATGATTTTTATGGTCTACAAGAGATGTTGCCAATGGAATAATGGTTTAAGCTCTAAATCAGGCCAAATTGGCGTGTCTACAACATGCTTATACACCTGTGCTACATAGGATCCACCAACTATTGTAGCATCTGGGTTTGAATCAGACCCAATATCTTCATTTTCCTCACCTGATAAATATATCACAGACGGGTGTTTAAAGCCACAACTTTTAGGATTTATATCTCTCTATCTAAGTCTTGAAAATTCTTGATGAATTAGTTGGCCTTATCCCTAGCAAAAATCCAAATCAACAAGAAATTAGGGAAGAATAGAGGTGGCATTGTCAGAATAGGATTAGGATACTATCGGATCTCTACCAATTCTAGACTTTCCAAACATGGTAAAATCCCAAAAAAAATACTAGTTAGAATACTTGTCCAATAAGTATTCCAAATCTGCCAATCTTATCCCCTAAATCCTTGCTAAAAGATAGTAATTATGAGGGGAATGGGCCACCACCGCTAGGGTTCCTGCCACTGAAAAAGTCCAAATTCTCTTCCTCTGCTGCCATTCAAAGCATGAAATTATGAGGAAAGGTCAATTAATCATATTGAAGGCTTTAATTACCTTCTTAGAAGAAGATTTTACAAAATCTCCAAATTCGGGTGACTGTTCAAGCATTTAAAGCCTTTTTCAAACTCTATAGAGGTCCAAAATTTGAACGATTTATGGCAATGGAAAGTCCTATGTTTTCATATTCTACTAGTGCCAACCAATCTCAAATCTATATCTCATATAAATTATGGTGGCCTGGAAAATACAAACATTTGCACACATTCAAGAAAATAAAAAATACATAAAGTAACACCAATTCAACGTTGATTCAGACCAAAACTTGAATTGGCTCTAATACCACTTTGATAAATCACCCTATACAATTTGGCATAGTGGAATTGGCGATTTCTATGGGTTCATGTTGATCTTGTCTCCATCGAAATTAGATGATGATAATCAAAAACTGATTTAAACAAGTTTGAATATACCTGATAAAGATTCATTTAATCCCAAGAAAATGAAGAGAAAAAAATTTATCAGGCTCTTTAAATTATTCAAATGCTCGGTCTCTAATAGTATCTACACAAACTTCATTCGTAGTAAGTTCTCCCTTTACACCAAGCTCGAGAACTCCTCCTGAATGAAACTCCATCTCCCATTGACATCTTCTAGATAGAAGAGAGGTAGGGAGGTTGAGTACATGGTTCTCACCCTTGACTTGATAGGGTTTGGCTAGAACCATTAGCATTTATAGGATATTTAGAATTTTTCATAAAAACTCAAAATCTTCATAAATTATGCCATTGCCCTTGTACTTAAGGATAAGTTCTTACATCTGTGACCCACTAAATCCAATAGATAATTTGGTTGAGGTCTAATTGTAATAGAATAATTATATTTAATTATATTAATTCTATTATCTGATAACGGATTAATCAATCTACCAATCATGAAGAGTACAAGTCATATCTTATGATACCAAATAACTATGGGGATAATCTTACCTCAATTGAGCATTTCCATCATCAATTATTATATAGATATAAACCCTCATCCATTAAATGTCCCGGTTGAATAGTAGAATGGCATCGACTATCAACTCTTCAATATACTAACTCTATGAGATCCTATACTCAGTATTTGATCAATTGGAAATCTTATTTTTCAATTATTCTCTATCATGGCTAGGGATTTAGAGTACTATTTCATAGGACATTCACTCTCACTTACCAAGAGTGGACGATATTTTGTTGTCCGCTAAAGTGCCTTCATCGCGTTTCCCTTATACCCAATCCATTACTATACTGAACCATTTTGTTGGTGATTCATAAGTCAATGGTCAAAGCACCACTCCAACATGACATCTATGGTGACTTAGGTCAAAGATCCAATTGTGTAATTGTTGTGATAGAAAACTCTGATTGACAGTTTAGTAAGAAACCATTCAGGGTTTCTAATTCAGTCAGTTCAGTGAACTCAATCCACTAATGAGCACTTGTATGTGTATCTCAATGTTTTCATGCTAATGAACAATGAGATCAAGCAAAAAATATCACATATAGTAATTGTAGACACGCAATTTTGGCCTAGTTGGAGAGCCTAAATTATTGTTTTCATGAAGAATATTTGAAGGGAACCATTTTTTCCGAAAGAATCAGGTTTTTTGGCACATTTCAAAGAGGATCACTAGAACGATCAACCGGGACAAACACCCTGTATATGGGGCACCTGGCGCCCTGTGTATAGGGCGCCTGGCACGAGGTCAAATCAACTTGACCGGCCGATTTGACCCCTCGCAATGACTTGACTTATCGATTTGACATACCTCATGATGCTGGCACCCTATATATAGGGCGCTATGCCACGTCGCACTGTTTTTCGAAAATGGCCAAAGTACCCTCTTTTGGACTATAAATAGACCTCCATTTGAAGCTGGAAGGAGGTTCCAACTTCGTGCCACCCTAGAGCTCATACAACACCACATTTCTAAGCCATTTTCGCCCCCCATAAGCCTTCAAACCGATTCAAAATTCTCTTCCAATAACCCAAAAAACTTGCAATTTCCTTCTTTAGAAATATGATTTTTCTCCGACTTTGAGGGCCTCTACACTCCATTTCCCTTACATCTAGTGCCAAAACGCTCTTCCATTAGCTTCACTTGAGTATTGGCTGCTTGAAGAAATCCTTTTTCCGTCTTGGAGGTCTTCCTACACTCCGGAGCGACGCCGCGAAGAAGGGAAGAAAATCTGCTGAAGCCAGTCCCTGGTGCCCCATAAATAGGGCGCTTTGACTTTGGTCAACACACCCCATCAAGGGGACACCTGCAGCAGGCACCCAAATATGGGGCACTAGCAGGGGCATACCCCGTTTTTCATTTTTTGAGTTTCTTTTACCCTCCCGTTTGATCCTTTGCTCCCCCCTTTCATTTTAACTTTCATTAACATGTCATTTAGCATATATTAAGCCACTCATTTGCATTTTCATGCATATTTAAACCTTCTAAATAGGGGTTGGGATTTAGTCTCAATCCTGTCAGTTCCTTCCCTCTTTCATGTTTACATTCGAATTTGAGCATGATTCTACACTTTCACTAAAACTAATGATCTTTTCACTTGTTTCTATGTTTTCTTATGGACATTTTTAGGTAAATCCAGCCAAGGCAGAGCTTCAACCGGATCAAAGATGAAGGACTCACTAAGCTCTCTTCTTTCGACTGGCCGAGAGAGGAGAAGTCGGAACCCAACAATCTCCCCGCTTCTAAAGGTACGACGGTCATTTCTCCATTTCATTTCTTTTCATTCTACTATATTTTGGAGCCTTTGGCTCCTAGCGACCACAACCACTAACATCCCATCCACCAAGACCCCAAAGCAAGTGTAGGGGCCGGAAGAGGGGAGATCTACGGATATCCCATTTCGGGTGCTTACACCTTTTGGCGACCACGGTGGGACCGACTTTGCTTTAGTGAGTTCTTCTCTTCTTTCCTAAGAATGTCCACTTTAAAACATGCTTATTTTCACTCTAGTTTTTATTTAAGTCATTTCCATTTTTCTTACATTTCCATTTTCTTGCTTACATGCTTGTTTATTTCTTTGAAGCATCATCTTGTTTCTTCCGATTTACTTGCCTTCCGTTGGTCCTTTTAAAAGCATAACAATCTGATTTCTAGCTTGGTTTATCAATTTATTTCACCTTAGCATTTTAGATATCATCTTATTTCATCCCTTGTTAAGTATACTTGTCTATTTCCTTCTAAGCCTAGTTTTCCTTTAGCAAATCTTTCAAAGCACGCTTAGTTAAATTAATGCTTTCTTCCATCTTAGTTTAATTTCATATCATTGTCTTGTTTACTTACTTCCTACAGAATCTTGTTAATCATTGTATACTTTTATTTTCTTCTTGGTTGCTTCTTATTCCTTGACATTTCACTTGCATTTAGTTTGCATTGGAGTTTCGGGTTCGCCCATCTCCATAGGACATCCGAGAAGGGAGGCTCTCTCCTCCAAAAGCCCCACACATCCAAACACCCCTCTTGGTGGTTGCCAACTCCTCCTCCGGGGATTCCCTCTCGGAAGGGGTAGCTTCCATCAAGGCTTCTGTAAATCCCCATACGTGAAGGATTCTCTATTCACTGATCGGGCCGGTTGTACCATTTTATCCCAAAACCCAGAGTACCTATTACCTATCATGTGAAAAGAGTGACAATCTTAGATTACTCAGCGTTGTTAGAGCATAGGGTCCTACCCATTTATTTGAGTGGACAATATTTCTCTTAACAAGTCATTAATTTGAGGTTGAAACAACAAAAAAATTTTGCGTTAATCATTCCATGTTTTTGATATAACTTTTTTGTAAACAAAAACTAAAAATTAAACAAAAATCCCAAAATCACCTAAAAATAATCAAAACAAAAAAAATTTTCTTGAGGTTAATTTGCTTGATAACTTGCTTGTCCGAAAAAAGAAAATCAAAACAAAAAAGGGGGTCAAAAAATCAAAAACAAAAAAAAAACCTTGAGCTTTTATTTGTCAACCTTCTTTTTCTGTTGTGTTTATGAATTTAAGGTCAGGACGAGTTATCGGAATGGCGGATCAAAGATACGAGCAACTACAGTTGGAGTATGACCAATCTTATTTTTATCCTAATGCCTTATGTGCTGTCAATGAACCTGAAGTTCTCCCTAAACCTAGTCAAACTTCTCCTCAACCCAATCCAAATTCACTTTGGGAGGCATTCTCTCATGTTGAACCTACCCAAATTCAGGCTATCGAAGCCATCCTCAAGGGCAAGTCGCCCGCCGACCACATTCCTCCCGAAGGTGGTCTTCACATCTCTACCCCTCGGTTAGTGGCACGTCAACCCAATGTGCCCATTCATGGCCACTCTTATACCAGGCTTGTAGCCCCAATCTCTCCTCATCCAGTGGCTAATCTAGATCATCCCGATCCGAATGTTGTTGTTCCTTCTAGGCCACCAGTTTATTCTTCTAATCATCTCAACCCTACTCACCCTTTGGTGAATCCCCCAATGTACCCTTCTTATCCGGCCACTTTGTCCCATCCAATCCCAATTCCGGTGCACCAAGCATCCACTCCTCCTCCTCCTCTTAGGAAACCCCCTATCGATCAGGCCATGATTAACAAGATCAATCGCATGGATGAGAAGTATAGAGAGCTTAGACGTTTGATTAACACAAAGGCAGCCCGTGAAATTTCTCTTCCTTCCCTCCCTACTTTTCATCTACCTCCCTCTGAGATGCCGGTATACCGTCACTACAACGGAACTGGTAATCCCTTCCTTCATATCAAGGACTTTCTTTATGAGTCGGTAATGTGGAAACATGATCCAAGGGCCCTTGCTTTTCTTTTCAAAAGATCATTAGAGGGTTCAGCTTTAGAGTGGTTCTACTCACTTGACTCTTTAGAGGCGAGTAACTTTGAAACTGTTAAAGCTAAATTCTTGTAGAGATATCAAGATAGGGTCGGACCAACATATTCCATCACCGACCTCATGGCTGAAAGAATGAGAAATGATGAGGATTTTATCAAATATGCTGATAGATAGAGGTCAATGGCAGAAAGGCTTATAGATTCTATTTCAGAACCGGAGCTAGTAAAGATGATCATCACCAATGCCACTCCAGCTTTAAAGAACATGTTGGCTTTGCATCACCCCACCTCCATGAGTGAACTTTATGAGAAGGCACGATACATTCAGACACAATTCAGGGACTCACCTATCATGAACTTGTTTGATCCTAGACCCCGAGTTGTCAAAAAAACCACTTTTACCACAACCGGCCCAGTGACTGAGGGCATAGTGACAAACGAGAACCTCAATATTGTAGGGAACCCACTTAGAAATTATCAACACCAGTTTAGGAACCCTCAACAAAATCAACCATTTAGAAACTCTCATCAACCTCAACCTCAACCTCAGTTCCAGCCCCGTCAACAACAAGCTCCAATCCCTCAGCAACCGCAAGCCCCAGTTCCCCAACCACCATGGCAACAACTGGCCAACTACAACCAAGCACCCCCTCCCATGGCCTACGAACCCCGGAAAATAGGACCCAAGAGGAACCATTACCCGCCATTGGCGTACTCTCTCATGGACATCTTTAATGCACTCATGGCGGCAGGGCAAATTGCATTACCAAGGGAGAAGTTGAAGTGGCCTCAAAATGTCAACACAGAGTGATACTGTCTGTTTCACAGATATCCTAGGCACACCATGGAAAACTTCTTTCAATTCAAAGACTACATTCACGACCTTAATGAGCAAGGCAGTATTGACTGGGACCAGATGGGGGAATACATCATAATAGTGAAGAATCAACCTCAATGGCAGCACGCACCAGCTCAGCGGCAACAACAACAGAACCCCAGCCTGGGGATTATCCAAAACCCTCTACCTCCACATGCACCCGCATGGAATCAACACGTTAATCCCATCTTGATCTCTTCCGAGGAGTATCATTATTGGGGCCAGAATTGGCAAGTTGAGGGAGCCACCTCCGCCATGCATGTCAACCAAACCGTCCATTCTATACCCCAAGCTACATCAGCTAACCCCATTACTCTCAACCGGACACCCATCATCCGAGCACCATCACGACCCATGATAACACCACCAGCCACACAACTCTAATCGGGACAAACCCTAATCCGCCCGATTAATCCACCACAAACATCACCACCACTAGGACTCATCATCATCCCACCCCGGGCAACTGTACCTTCACAACCTACCTACCCAACTATGCCTCAAACCACCATCATTACACTCGTCCCAAGAGCTCCCATCATTCGACCTAACCCACCACCCACCACTACCACCCCAACTATAGCTCCTCAACTTGCCACAGTACTCAGGAGTGGGCAAATGTTACAAAGGGTCTTTCCCCAGGCCGGTCAATCAGGGTTGGTACCAGAAGCAGAAGAAGAACACATCGAAGAACCATTGTCTGGGACATCCTATGTCTTGCTGAAACATCTTGATAAAACCCCAGCACGGATCTCTATCTTAGAGTTGATCAAAAGAACCAAAGTTCATCAAGAGGTTCTCCAACAATACTTACAGTAGGTGATGGTGAATGAGTGCCTCCCCCCAGAAAAGATCTTATCAGTTCTAGTCTCGAGAAATGAACACCCGGCCATTACATTCACAAAGGAAGAGTTGGCCGACCTGAAAATAAGGAAATGTGCCCTATGCATCACAGCCCACATCAATGGAGTAGGCATTAAGTCATGTTTAGTCGATACCAGGGCATCCATTAATGTTCTTCCACCAGAAACATTACATCTTTGTAGAATCTCCGAGGAGGATGTCCGGCCATCTCAAATAACATTGGACCGCATATGATAATTCAAAGAAGCCTGTTGACGGCATGATTACATTGGATGTCAAGCTTGGACCCTGAACAGTCACTGTTGACTTCCACATACTTGAGATGGATCCGACATACAAAGCTATTCTGGGACTTACTTATTTGGAAGCACTAGAGGCAATCACCTCCACCAATCATCAGTGTCTTAAATTTTCTTACAAGGGACAAGTGATTAAGGTGACTAGCATGCCCCTAGATCATCCACCTTCTCCTCCACCACCCCTTGGGTTGCCAAATGAGCCGATTTTGACAATCTTGGATCTTTCAGAAATTAGTAGGCAGCCCAGGCAAGTGTGGAGAAGGAAAAGAGAGAAAAATGAAACTATTGGGTGCCATATAATGAAGAGTTTGGGATACCAAGAAGGCCAAGGACTAGGCAAGGAACTGCAAGGCATAGCTGCGTCAATAAATCTAATGAGGTTACAACCAAAAAGCGGGGTTGCATATGATGGAACAACTGTGAATGGTCAAAATCTCAAAAGCAGATACTTTTCTGGATGCTCACAAAAGTGTTTCATCAAGAAAGAAACCATTCAATTGGCTGAGGACAAAGAAGAGCAAGAGCTAGAACAAGACAAAAGAAGAAGAACTGACGACCCTGAAGATGACGTGTATCCTGAAATATCTCTTTTATTTTCCACTGATGAAGAAGGGTCAAGCAATGAACCACTCCTGGCTGAACCACCTGTTGACCCACCCAAGGGTCATATTGCCAAACCGACTCGAGAAAAAGTCCAACCAACTCCACGAGGGCCTTCCCTCATTATGTCATCTTTTGGGGCCGATGCCCCAACGCACTGTGATGCTCTCCCCGGGCTTCTTGGCCCGATCCCTATTTCTAGGCCCTCAGACCCAACTTATGGGTCCGCCTACCCACTTATTGCTTTTGGGCCATCGAGCCCCTCAACTGAATCCAGTTCTTTGTGCCCATTTTCTCCAACTCTTGGGCCCTCAAGCCCATCTCTTAAACCCAGGCTCTCAAGCCCACATCCTCCTCTTATGGGGTCCATGAACCCACCTTCTTCCATGATCATCCGGCCTACTGGCCCATTATCTCTTTCTATCAACATTGTGCCCGAAAGCCCCCTCTATCAAACACTACTCAAAGTCTTTCCCTCTTTATCAATATCTCCGCCTACTTTGGCTCCCGTAGTTGATCTCAGCCCGAATCGGGCACCTGAAGCCCATTCTATCTTTATGTTTAGCACTTCCAAAAAAACATCCTCCTCAAAACTCAAATTTCGATCGAGGAAACATCTCAACTTGCCTCGGAAGGGCATTCGACCCAAGAAGCCACCAAATTCTTGATTTACCTTCTTTGCTCTCCATTCTCTCCAATAAATTCCACTTCATCCACCTCCTCTTCTGCTTCTTATTTACCTTCTTCTTTTTTAGGTTTAGTTTTCAATAAAAATAGGACAAAAATCAGAGGTAGGAGAATTCTAGAAAGATACCTCATCAGTTAGCTCAGAAAAACTTAGGACGTGCTAGACAACCGGAATATTTGAAAAATGTGATCCAGCTAGATGAAATCAAATATAAGGAGAAGGATAACATTGATCAAACTTTGGGGGTTTCTTCCTCTCTCAGTTCATCATCACCTACATCCAACAGAAGGCAATCAAGGTCTATGCGATTGCTGAACACGTTGCCCATCATCCTATCCTAATCTTTGACCCTATCCAATTAGAATTCCCCGACGAAGAATTGATGTCCATTCGATCTTCCAATCTATGGACTTTATATTTTGATGGGGCATTAAACTCCCAGGGTAGAGGAATAGGGATTGTTCTTCTGTCACCCAAAGGTGTCACCATTACTCAGGCTTTTCAGCTCCATTTTCCAACAACAAACAATATAGCTGAGTATGAAGCGCTATTGGCCAACTGGAGGCTACTCACTTCTATGGTGTTACTAAATTAAGGGTGATCAGTGAAAGTCAGTTGATTCTCTACCAAGTGCTGGCCAAATACCGCACATCTCATCTCGTGCTCAGACCATACCAAGAACTCACCGCCTGTTACATCAAGCTATTCTCCAAACTCGAGTTCATTCATGTTCCTCATGCTCAAAATATTCTTGCCGATGCTCTAGATTCTCTGGCATCTTCACTATCTGTCCCGCTAGGTAGACATGTTAGGACGATCTATGTCCGCCGGCGTACCATTCCGGCAGTAGAAGATACACGATTCTTGAGGGTTAAAGAAGAGTTTGAAAGGAAGGAATACATTGATCAAAAGGAGGAAGTATCTTTGGTCGAATTGGAGGAACTAGAAGAGGGTGAGAAACCATGGTAACATGAGATTGCAAATTACTGTCAGGATCAAACATACCCACCGGGATCAACTGCCGAAGAGAAGAAAGCCATAAGAAGAGTCTCCCAGAGATACACCATCTTAGGTGAAGTACTTTATAAAAGGAGCCTGGCCTGCGTTCTATTAAGATGCGTAGATGAAGAAGAGGCTGAATTAGTGCTTAAAGAAGCACACTCCAGAGTATGTGGAGGCTATGTAAATGCCCAAGCCCTCGCCAAGAAGATCATCAAGCAAGGGTATTATTGGCTTACTCTGGAAGAAGACTGCTCGATCTCTGTCTGGCATTGTCGTTAATGTCAACTTCACGCTGACCCAAACTTTACAAACACAACCAAATATTTCATCCTAATAGCAACGGAGTACTTCACCAAGTGGGCGGAAGTGGAAGCATACGTGGAGATCAAGGCATCAACAGTCTGCACCTTCATCAAACGCAACATCATTGCTAGGTTCGGGATCCCAAGCGACATCTTCACCGACAATGGACCACAATTCATCTCCCAGGAGATGCGTGACCTTTGCAACAGGTATTGCATCAGATTGCATCATTCATCTCCATATTATCCTCAAGGCAATGGTCAAGTAGAAGCCACCAATAAAACTCTAATAAAAATCATTAAGAAGATTTGTAAGTCTAGCAAGTTCGCGGACTGGTTGGATAAGTTAGTTGATGCTCTATGGGCCTACCACACTTCTATTCAAACCCCAATGGGTCAAACTCCCTATGCCCTAACATTTGGGATGGAGGCGGTAGTCCCATATGAAGTAATCATTCCTTCCCTCCGAGTCCAGATTGATCGAGACATCTCGACGGATGAACGGCGAGACTCCCTTCTCGCGCAACTCGAACTCTTGGACGAAAGGAGGCTAGCCGCTGCCAAACATGCTAGATCTTATCAGAATAGACTTAAAATATTTTATCAGAAGAAAGTGGTAGAGAGAAATTTTGAAATCGATGAGGTTGTGCTTAAAAGAATATTCATTAAGCCGGGCGGTCCCCGCTCCAAACTCCAACCTAATTAGGAGGGTCTGTATGTAATCTCGGCTGTTTATCTAGGTATTTCATACAAGCTAACTAATGCAAAAGGAGAAGAACTAGCTCATCCCTAGAATGATGTATACCACAAAAAATATTTCCCTTAAAACAAAATTCACCAAAAATATATATATATAATTCAAAGGTGTGAAGAATGACGGTAACATCTAATGCTTGCTTGTTCGGTGCACCAACTTGGCACTTAGGAAAATAAGGATAGGCATCATACTGCACACACTACACACCTAGGTTTCGGAATCCGATGATTGGAAGTCAGAGAGAAAGCTACGCAACACTTGGAAAAAGAAGGTCAACCCTGCCCTATTCTCTTCTTATTTCAGTCCAGAATGGATGAAAGGGGTTAGAATAAGGAGTATCGGAAATGCCCATTGCCTTAGTAGGAGGATGCCTCTGAAGGTCTGACTTCTTAAAAGAAAAAGGTACCAAAAGATGGGCAATAACCAATCAGGTCGGCAAAAGAATAGACATGTCTGAATGTGTACAAACAAAAGCCCAAAAAGAAAAAGGCTCCAAAAGATGGGCAATGAACCCCTCAGGTCAAAATCAAGCAAAAGGAAAAGACCTGTCTGAATGTGGGCCATCAAAGAAAAAGGGATAGAAGGAAGGACACAAGGATGTCAAATCCCAAGTGGGCAACACGAGCACTAGTAGAGAAACAAACTCGACACGCCTTAATCCTATCAAGGACTTACCATTATTCCTCTTCCTTCTTTAACCTTACGAGCAGGGTTGACCGACTGGATCCAAGAAAAGCCATAGCTTATCGAAGGTGGAAGGTCAGAAGATTTCAGACTATGCACTTTCTTACACGTGATGCCTACTCTTAACCCTTGGGTAACGATGAGGGACACCTATGGCAAGCAAGGCAAAGGATGAGATGGTCGTTTCTTTCACACCAAACCAAAAAAATTGAATACTTCAGAAATACCAAACAAATACCAAAAATCAAAATTCTTAAAAAAGTAAAAATCCAAAACACCAAAAAAATCATAAAAGTTCCAAAATACCAAAAAATTGTAAAACTATCAAAACCCAAACAAATCAAAAATTTCAAAACACCTAAAAATTTGCTTTCTAGACTGATTAGTTGCCTTTGCATTCATGTTTCATTTCAGTCTTGCATATTTCCTTTTATGCATACTTATGTTTTTCTGTTATCTTTACCTTGATAAGGCCTATGTCCCTTGACAAAAGATCAAGGCAAGGGAAAGTTCTAATATCTTCTTTCAAGTGGATGCAGGAACAGGAGAAGGCATGCCGGCTTCATATCCCCAGACACTAGAGGAAGCAAAAAAAACAACAAAAATCAAAAATTGAAAAACAAAAGTGGACTACCCCGACCCCTATTAGGACTTGCATTTAGTATTGCATTTATCAAAATAAGTAATATTTGAGATGTTGAAGACCTCAAGTTAGTGAGGGCTCAGTCATTCCCTAGGCTTGCGGATAGGCCAAAGTTGAATATGCGGGGACGACGGTTTCTTCATGGATGTCCTGACCCGTTATGTTCAACCTATATCATCAACTATTTTCTTAAACTTAGTTGTATTTCTTTAAACCCAGCATGCATCATTTCATACGTGCATCACCTCTTTCCTGCCCACTATGAACATTTTAAAGATGGTCTTTTATAGCCCCTAGAAGAGGTCTTGATTTTTTGCAGAATTGGATTCCATCATGTTTTAACAACGGTTTCATCGAAACAAGAAGATTTTCCATATCGAACTGAACCGGTATTGTTGAGTAAAACCTTTTGAATTTGAAGAACCCAACCTTGGCTGATTGGTTGTCTCCTCTTTACTTTTCGCAATTTACTTTTCAATGCATTTCTACCGGGTCCAGCACACCATGCAGTTCGGGTCCTGGCCGGTGACAATTCTCCCCCACATGGGATTCTAGGTATTTACCTTAAGTACTGTTCTTCTCTTTAGCCAATCAACCAGAGGGAAGGTTTTGATAAGATGAAGGGTAATCTAGGAGTCCGGTAAAGTTTCATTCCACTCAACTAGGCCAACGAAGGTGTCTAAATCTACACCTTGGCGTCACCTTTTCAGTCAATTACCACTTCATTCCGCTACGCCTCACTACGTTTCACTACATTCTCCTGCACTTCATTCGTGTCACTCCACTACAAAGCCGATGCCAAAGCGAGGCAAGATGTAGACACGCAATTTTGGCCTAGTTGGAGAGCCTAAATTATTGTTTTCATGAAGAATATTTGAAGGGAACCGTGTTTTCCAGAAGAATCAGGTTTTTGGCACATTCCGAAGAGGATCAATAGAACGATCAACCGGGCCAAACACCCCGTATATGGGCACCTGGCGCCCTGTATATAGCACCCTGTATATAGGGCACTAGGCGCCCTATATATAGGGCACCTGGTACCCTATATATAGGGCGCCTGGCACCAGGTCAAATTGACTTGACCGGCCGATTTGACCCCTCACAATGACTCGTCTTATCGATTTGACATACCTCATGATTCTGGCGCCCTATATATAAGGCGCTATGCCGTGTGACACTGCTTTTTGAAAATGGCCAAAGTACCCTCTTTTGAGCTATAAATAGACCTCCATTTGAAGCTGGAAGGAGGTTCCAACTTCGTGCAACCCTAGAGCTCATCCAACACCATGTTTCTAAGCCATTTTCACCCCCCATAAGTTTTCAAACCGATTCAAAACTCTCTCTCAAAAACCTACAGTTTCCTTCTTCAGAAATATGATTTTTCTCTGACTTTGAGGGCCTCTACACTCCATTTCTCTTACATCTAGTGCCAAAACACTCTTACATTAGCTTCACTTGAGTATTGGCTACTTTAAGAAGTCCTTTTTCCATCTTGGAGGTCTTCCTACACTCCGGGGCGACGCCGCGAAGAAGGGAAGAAAATCTGCTGAAGCCAGTCCCTGATGCCCCATAAATAGGGCGCTTTGACTTTGGTCAACGCACCCCATCAAGGGGACACCTGCAGCAGGCGCCCCATATATGGGGCACTAGCAGGGGCAGACTCCGTTTTTCATTTTTTTATTTTCTTTTACCTTCCCGTTTGATCCTTTGCTCCCCCCTTTCATTTTAACCTTCATTAACATGTCATTTAGCATATATTAAGCCACTCATTTGCATTTTCATGCATATTTAAACCTTCTAAATAGTGGTTGGGATTTAGTCCCAATCCGGTCAGTTCCTTCCCTCTTTCATGTTTACATTCGAATTTGAGCATGATTCTACACTTTCACTAAAACTAATGATCTTTTCACTTGTTTCTATGTTTTCTTATGGACATTTTTAGGTAAATCCGGCTAAGGCAGAGCTTCAACCGGATCAAAGATGAAAGACTCACTAAGCTCTCTTCTTTCGGCCGGCCGAGAGAGGAGAAGTCGGAACACAACAATCTCCCCGCTTCTAAAGGTACGACGGTCATTTCTCCATTTCATTTATTTTCATTCTACTATATTTTGGAGCCTTTGGCTCCTGGCGACCACAACCACTAACATCCCATCCACCAAGACCCCAAAGCAAGCGTAGGGGCTAGAAGAGGAAAGATCTACAGATATCCCATTTCGGGTGCTTACAGTAATCTATTTGGATCCTTGATGTTCCATCTCAAAAAAACTATGGCTAGAAACATTAAGATCATATACCTCTAGATGATCGCGATCTCATTATCATGATCTCATCATGGTTTACATCATTACATGTGATCAAGGACTTCATTACAATATATGTATCTAATAAGTGCTGGTAATAAAGATTTGCTTAACTAATTGAATGAGATATTTTTAAAAATGTTAAATCATATCATATATGATTGGCTTGTAGGGCATATAGTTTTATCAGTTAGCTCAATTACATCCAACAGGTTTTCCATGTACTCAATCATTCGTTTTACTAAACTATCTAATCAGTGATTCATAAGACAATGGTCAAAACACAAGATTCTCCCAACAAGGCATCTTTGGTGACTCATGTCAAGGGTCCAGCCATGCAACCATAATAATAGATAATCTTGATTGATAGTTTAGTAAAATATCATTCAGGGTTTATAATTTGGTCAGTTCAATGAACTCATTCAACTTACAAGAACCTATATGTGTATCTCAGTGTCTCCACACTAATGACCAATGAGATCTGTCATCCTCATCACGTAAGAAGACATCACAAATGCTAGTTTACTAAATCCTTGATGTCCTATCTCAAACATACTATGATTAAGAATACTTAGATTACATACCGCTAAATGATTGATATCATTATCATGATCTTATCATTAGATGTGATCAAGAACTTCATTACGATGTATGCATCTAATAAGAGATAGTAATAAAGAATTTCCTAATTAATTGAATGAGATATTTCCAGAAATTTCAAATCATATCATGAATGATTGATTTTTAAGGCATATATTTCTATCAGTTTTAGCTTTGTTTGCCCCCACTGTTGGTCTTGTGGTGATTCTCAGATTTTTTTCATATAAATCGGTATCCTGTCGTGCTTTAATGAGGTATAAAACATGAGGTTATTCCACTGGTGTTTCCATGAGAACCC
Source organism: Cryptocoryne crispatula var. balansae (assembly GCA_036172225.1). NCBI lineage: Eukaryota > Viridiplantae > Streptophyta > Magnoliopsida > Alismatales > Araceae > Cryptocoryne > Cryptocoryne crispatula. Next base: position 34,415,394 of record CM069919.1, on the reverse strand, counting down.
CAATGAACCTGAAGACCTAGCTCTAGTCAATTAGATTCTACTTAGTTTTATTGACTTGATTTGTTCTTTAGCTTAACCCATCTTAATACAAGAACACCACATGGTTGTACAGCTAACCAGGATGAACTCATGAGTCAGTGACTCAAAGGTATCCATGTGTGTGGGCTAGTTTTTTCTTGTTATCACTCTGTGTGCATGCGGCACCATTTCTTATCCAATAAACTTTGGGAAATTGTTCAAAGGAAGCAAGACAGTAATATCAAATCCAGTGAACCTCATCTTGCTCAATTAGGCCTTGTTGTGCATGTCTGAATCTACATTTTGGCTTCACCTTTTCAATCTATTAGCATTCCACCACACTACACCTCTTACACTATCTACAGTTCGTTACACTCATCTACACTCCATTCCATGTCATTTTCTTGCAAAGTCGATGCCAAGGTGAGGAAAGTTGTACACATGCCAATTTGGCCTAATTATAAAGCATAAATCTTATATTTTATAGGTAATATTTTTTAAATCATATGTTCAAGGTAGAACAATTTGGAATCGTCCGAGAACCGAGTTGCACAGTGAGAACGACAACACATTAGCCCCTATTAGAAGTGCACCAGGACTTTGCATGTGCCCTAGCTTAGGGCATATGCACCTTGGACCTGGATGCTTTAATCCTTGCCTAGTTTTTTACTTCCTGCTAGCCATTTGTCAAATTTTGAAAGGTTCAAACTTGCTATAATTAAAAGTGTCTAGGCTTAGGGCACTTCTACTTCTAGGAAACTGAATCTTTGCAATTTTAATGAGTATTTTTATTAAACTATATTCTTAAGTGTCTAGGTGTTAGACATGCCATCATTGGAAGCATCCACATGACAAGATGTGTCTATTTTTTGCACTGCAAATGGTGATTTCTTACTATGTTTGGATATTTAGAGCCTTTCTCTATGAAATGAGGGATACTCTCAATGATTTGAGGTTACCAGGCATATCTATACTTGTCTACAAGCCTCCATTGACAATTCTATAGTTCAGGGAGCTTCCAAATTACTAGGAGATCAGAGTTTCCAAATCCTTGCATGTGTAGTCACACAACTAGATGCATCCAAACGCCTCACTATTTCTATGAGGATGCACCCAAGGCTTGGTTTTATGATTTTAGATCATTCTTAATGCATTCATACACCATTCTACCTGTTTCTAACATCATTTGGCATGCATTTGATCAATTTTTTTAGTTTGTTTTATCTCATTTATATCCAAGAAAACAAAAAAGATGGGTTAGATCTAGCCCCTAACCAGTTCATCCTTCTCCAATCTTCATTTATGTTCACTTTCTTTACGAATATTGCACTAGTTTTATAATTCTATTGGTCTGTCTACTTGTTTTTCACATTTTTATGTAGTGCAGGAAGAAGTGTCCAATGCATAAGCCACTTTTATGCTAAAGCACCTAGGATCCTACAACTTCAACGTAGAAGCATCCAGAACCCCACCATTTCAATTCAAAGAGAAATCTTGCGCTCCTTCATATTCATCTTGCTGAAGAGGTGATAGTTTGAACCTATAGAACATCTCCCCATGCACATAGGCCAGTTGTTGTCTTATTTAATATTAGAAACCCACAATTTATGGCAACCACACTCATTCCATTCTGATCGCACACCGATCTCTTTAATTCTTCTTCACAATCACTTCTCTTCCCTTCCCCAAACTAGATCTCCAATGCTCTAGCAATGCCGAGGTCCAAACATTCATAGGTTATGGAGGCACACCCAAATTCGTGCCTATAGAGATTAGCCATGAGATTTCTTTCTTTCCTTAATTTCTCTCCCACATCTAAGGTAGTCCTAGCCACAAGGAGGATGCCTAGAGTCAGCTTGTACATAGTGGTGGGTGCGAGGAGATAGTTCTCTACGAGTCCATCATGTGGATATCCTTAGAGGGAATACGTGATTACTCCTAGGCATCACAATGACATTCCTACATTAGACAAAGGAGATCCAAGCTCTTTGCATGACGAGTTTGATTCTTGTAATCAACATCGATCTTTGACATGATTTGCGTTAAAATAATTTTTAAATAAATTTTAATTTTTATGTGCGATAGGCCTAGAATTATGTTATAGCAATAATAAAAGAATATATTAAGAAAATGTGAGTAATGACAATTTTAGACAAATTTAAAGAATGGAGATTAAGATGGTTTGTGCATATTAATTCATAGACCTAAGAAAACTCTAGTTAGAAAAGTCGAAAATTTTACAATATTAGAAAAAAAAAGAATATGGTAGATCTAAGTTAACTTGAAAGGATGATAATTCAATATGATTAGGATGATTTAAATATATCCAAAGATATAATCAAAATTAACGCGAGGTGAGAAGTTAAATATCTCTAAAGAGGTAATCAACATCGAGGTGAGGTGAGAAGGAGAATCTATGTCATGCTTCGGATTTCCTAACACATGCAGCATAATAAATCCGACGATGAGACCAGGAAAATAACCCCTAAACTACGTCGGCTTGGGAAAATCAAAAGAGTAGCAGGTCCCATTTCATTAAAATAAATGATTTGATCCAAAAATAAATCATATCTTGATTCAATATAAATAATTTATAAACCAATTCTCTAATCTTTTTCTGCACTAATACTGATTCACTACGCTTTTGCTGCGCTATCGGATTACCTAAAAATGTTAAAAACTATGAAATGAGTCACACAAACTCAGTAGGACCTATACCCAACTTTCTTAATATACTAATCAAAATCTAAATGATAATGATAAATGATAAATCTTACAAATCACATTATAACATAATTGTTAAACTAATTATCAAGATTCTATTATTTAATTGGATCCTTTCCAAAATCCATTAACCGATTTAACTAGATTCTACATGAACCAAATTGACTATAATTTAACCAACTAACCTAGGCTTACATGAGCCTACTGTGCATGCTTTAATACCATTTCAGTTCCATGTGTTTGAGTAGATCATATGATATACTTGGAACTCTCAACTCCAGCTCTAAATATATATAAGAAGTACCATATAGTAAGCTAGATCCTTAGTACACCTAGGTAGGGCATACTTAGGATAAATTGCGATAAATTGCACCGGATTTCACTATGTCATCCGTTGTCCCGGAATCACTAATCATAGGCCGGAGGAACCTCATAAGTAAAAGCCATATAATTACTCAGACCAAATTAATTCAATCAACCAAATATATAAATTCACTGAACCAGATATGCCAGTTATCAAGTCATGCACAAAAATTTCATTATTTCAACAATTCATGTAATATACCCAATCAAGAACATCATGTAATACACTGAGTCATACACATAATTCAATTATACTACAATTCATGCAATTGACCCAATCAGAAAAGAATATGTAACATAATTAGATATGCTAACTTCAATTAATCACAATTCATTATCAATTCATCAAATAATGCACTTTCCAACTTTATATAACTAAAAAAATATAAGTTAATTAATTATGCTGAGAAATTATCATATTAATTAAAATTTCAATTCAATTTATCAATTAATAATCCTTAAGGTCATACATAACATGAATCAGATATATTTATAATCTTAGCAGGTCACAACTCAATTTCCATAACTTGATACAAACAATGCAATTAACCCATCACAATATTTAGCTAATTTATAAGATTACTAAACCATGATTAATCACATTTATGACTAACTAAACTGATTCATGAAAATGAATGCTACTACACATGAACGACATAATTGACATTTAAATGAACTCATGCAAACACTTAAATACACCCACTAACACAAATCACATTTTTCTATATAATAATCCAGTAAACAGGTTTTAACACATTATTTAATATATCAGAATACTAAGGAAAGTCGGAATGCCTACCTCAAGGTATCGGTAAATTCTCAGGTCTGGAAGAAGTCAGTGGAATGCCCAACCACGCAACGGCGATGACTACGTCGATCAGCAACTTCAAATTGGGAAAATATTAATTTTTTAATAGACTACCAATATATATATATAAATATAAAGATAAAATAGAAAATATAAATAGCAAGGCTCACCTTGGCGGATCAACCATAAAATGGCACTGGCTATAGTTGCAAGTGGGTGAACGACAATCAACGACTAAGATGGCTGGTTAAACCACAAGGCTAGGTGATGAGGTTGGGTGATCACGTGGGAGGGCAGCCGCAGCAACAACCAGCTGGCGTGAGGTCAAGAGAGAGAATGAGAGTGAGTGACTAGGGGGAAGTGGATGAGCGCGGTGATGGGCGCACTGGCAAGAGAGAGATGAACGGGAGAGAGTAAGAGGGAAAGGGTGGCGGACAGAAGGGGGTGCACAAGTGAGAGAGAAAGAGAGAGAGAACTGGGGAGGGAGAGGCCAAGGACGAGGCGAACGATGGCCGTGCAAGAAGTAGGAGGTGCATGGTGTTGTCTGCACGCCTAAGTGGGCACGATGCCATGGGCAAGCGAGCGGTGAGAGAGAGAGTGGGGAGACCGCGCAGGAGGCAGGGCCATGCACGGCGGTCGCGATGTGAGTGGGTGGCGGTGGCCGCAGGCGCAGGTGCCGCGGGCAGGCGGCGATAGCACGAGAGATAGAGAGAGGGGGGGCATCGGTAGGGTGTCGTGCTCGTGCGGGGATGCACGTAGAGGAGAGAGAGAGATAAAAATAGAGCGCGGGAGAAAGGGGGAGAGAGAGAGAGCATCAGGGAGGAGATGAGAGAGAGATAGGAGGGTGGCGTTGCGCTGCCCCCCTCAGCGGCGTAGCCGGGTGTGCCTGGCGGCGCACTGGCCGTGCGGGAACAACCCGTCGCCCACACGTGCGGGCTCGCATGGGCACGGGAGGGGAAGAAAGAGAGAGAGAGAGAAAGCGGAAGAGAGGGGAAGAGCAGCAGCGACGGCTGCAACGCGGTGGCAACTGCGGTGATGGCGGCTGCAAGCCGGGGAAAGAACAGGAAGAAGAAGAGATGCGGAAGCGACGGTGACCACAGGAAGAAGGGAGAGAGATAGCTGCAGCGACGGCAAAGATGACAGTGCTGGAGGGAGAGAGAGACGACAGAGGGGGGGCTGGGTGGCCACGAGCGCACAGCACACGTGGAGAGAGAGCGGAAATGCAGATGACGATGACTACGGGAGAGAGAAAGAGAGATGACTGCGGCAACGACGCTCGCGGCGGAGGGAGGCAGCGACGGATGGCGACAACGAGAAGGAGATGGAGTGGGGAGGCGACAATGCAAGAGGGGGGAAGAAATAGGAGGAGAGAGAGGCGGTGGGAAGGATCGGGAAGTGGGGGTGGCGGGGGAGGAGAGAAGGTTCGAGAAAGAGTTTTTTTTTAATAAATCGGACGTACATTCTTCCCTCCTCGGAAAAATTTCATGCTCGAAATTTCAAAATATCATTTCCAAAATACTGGTATTCCTCATTCACTGATATCACCCCTTTCTGCAACTTTTGTTACTTAACAATATTGTCTTCTATTCAGATTGATCATCCATTCATGATACATTAATATGGTTCAATTTCATATTATTCATGATCCGAGAAAATCTCTCATTTCATATGAACAGCTTTCTAGAATCACATATGTCACCAGATTTCATTATTCTCACGTAGACAAGACAAACTACTCTAATTATTCTCATATCTATCGTAGACTCTTTCCAAAATTTGACGATTAACTTATCTTTCTATTCATATATCTTGACAATCCAACTTACTTATATATCATTTTTATCATACAAACATATAATCCCATGATATGATCAGTAATCCAACTTTTGACATTCTATATCTAAATATATTTGTAGATCAATGCAATATAGATCAATTATCCTCTTCAACAGTATTTAATAATCCCAAAGTCTCCACATGGATCAAATTTAATAACCTCGTCCAAGGTTGACAACTCGATCTTTATTTATCAAAATTTTTCAAATATACTAGATCTAAAGATTTAGCTCGACAACATATCTACTGAATGCTATCAACAACATAGTCTAATTATCTAACTACTAATCTAATAATTATGATCTAATAATAAAAATTCAATTAATTCAACCAATATCTTATATATGGATTGATTTACCCAATCACCATTACTCCAAGTGACGTGATCCACTAAATATGAGGATATCTTATTGTAGGATTATAAACGATGACTATCTAATTCAAAATATAAAAATAGAAATTTCCTAACTATTCCTCCTACATTCCCTTATCCAAATATCATTTTTAATAAAATGCAATCTAACCAATTTGTCTACTATAATATCTGAAAGTCAATTGTTCATCCTCTACTCAAGTCTAGATAATTGTCTATCCTCCAACATCTTATATAATCCTCATCCTCAATATCAAAAGATTGGCAATCCCATGATCATGTATGTATTTTCATAATCTATTCCAAAATTTATATTGGTAATTCATTTTCTAAATCTGATATCTTCTCATTCCTTCCTTAAAAGAGGTTTATATTTTTAAATTCCATTCACTTCCACACAACTAGCAAAACAAATCTCAACTATCCTTGTATCTTCTTCTAATTTGAGAGATCATCACTAATAAGCTAAAGTCAAACCTTAGCTAAGTTGAACCTATGCTTAGACGTAACAGATAACTAAAATTATTTGAAGTCAAGATTTGACTAAATTGCACAGACAAGAGACAAATGAGTTTCAAATCGGATAATGAAGGTAAGCGATCATGATCAGAAGTGTTTAAGCATAATGTCAAACTAGTTTTTTATACTTTACAACACATAACTATCATCATACTCAAGCCACCTCTAATTTTATGCTAGATCAACTAAATATCTCATCCTCAAAACTTGCATACTTTCCATACTCGGAAATCTCATATTAACAATCTCATTTTCATATCCAATTTCCTTTCCATTTAAAACTATATAATCAAGTAGTACTACAATTATCATTTCACTTTAGGTCTAAGGTAGGTCCAATACCAAATTCTAATTAACACATGTTATCTTATCCTCCTATCACACATAGATTTCCTACCAAATAACATATAATGATAAATCGGATTTAATCCCATATACACAAAATAATTCATTCTAATTATTTCACATAAGTTATCCAATTAAATTTTTATAAAGATTCATCAATCAATCAATTTATCCTTTTAATCTTATGATATCATCATGATTCAATTTATACTTATTAAACTCACCAACTACTCAAAATACTAAACATGTTAAATCTGAAAATTCATCATCAAGCATACACCGATCTAATAATATTCAATCATCACATATCAAACATTTCACAATCCGATATATATAAATCTAATTCAAGGATCTTATCTCAAAATTGGTAAAAAATAATTCGTCGTCAAATTAAACCAAAACATTGACCAATTCTAAAAATTAGTTACCGCATATTAATTATTCAATATCAATGTCTAATGATCTAGTTACCATCTGATGTTAAAATCAAACAAATTCAAATTGATAATCTTATCCTATAAACAAGAATACAAATAATCAATAATTGGATCATCATAAAATGATATTATTAATTCCTCTATGTAGTCCTCCAATAATCTAAAACCAAATCTCTATGCCGTCTCATATTCTTAATCTAGTAGATGATCTAAATTATTCCCATATATGTCATCAAATGAAATACTTCAAAAAAATGTCTTCTTTCTAAATCTTCATATTGATTAATTTATCCCACTTATCAAACTTATCTCTCTTTCTAATTTATCCAATCATCAATCCTCTATGCACATATAGCTATTAATCTTCTCTCTCGTATCTATCATGCTTCCACTATTTATCTAACTATTAACCTCATAAATTAACTCACCTATCATCTACCTATCCATCCACATCAAATTTATTTATCATAACCACATATTCTCTAAACATAATCATATCTCTCAACTTAAATCAACTCAATACATTTTCCATAATCTAGACTACTTAGATATCATCTAAATCCAAAAATTGTTGATCCTCCTATAAAAATCCAAACTGATGTGAGATTGATCAAGATCTAATCATCTAATATTAGTTTCCCAAGCAATTTAAAAATTTTAACCTCAAACATATAATTCCAATCCTCATTCATGTTTAGGATCATCAATTTTCAAAAGGACCAATTCCGATTGACCCAAACCGACATCCCTTTACTCAGGCAAGTCAAAATAGACCTTCTGAATGGGTTATTGCTCTGTTACCAACCTGTCACACCCCGGATTTCCTAACACACGTAGTGGAATAAACTCGGCGATGGGACCGGGGAAATAACCCCTAAACTATGTAAGTTTGGGAAAATTAAAAGAATAATAGGTCCCATTTCATTAAAATAAATGATTCTATCCAAAAATAAATCATACCTTGATTCAATATAAACAATTTATAAAATAATTTTTTAATCCTTTTCTGCACTAATCCCAATTCACTATGCTTCTGCTGCACTATCGAATTACCTGAAAATGTTAAAAGCTATAAAATGAGTCACACGGACCCAGTAGGACTTATACCCAACTTTCCTGATATACTAATCAAAATCTAAATGATAATGATAATGATAAATCTTACAAATCACATTATCAAGATTCTATTATTTAATTGGATTCTTTCCAAAATCGATTAACTGATTTAACCAGTTTCTACATAAACCAAATTAACTATAACTTAACCAACTAAGCTATTCTATAAGGTATGTCACCTAGACTTACATTAGCCTACTGTGCATGCTTTAATACCATTTCAGTTCCATGTGTCTGAGTAGATCATATGCTACACTTGGAACTCTCAACTTCAACTCTAAATATATATAAGATCTGGGATCGAAGAATGCACCAGATTTCACTACGTCATCTGCTGCCCCGAGACCAATAATCATAGGCTGGAGGAACCTCACAAGTAAAAGCCATATAATTACTCAGAACAAATTAATTTAATCAACCAGATATACAAATTCACTGAACCAGATATGTCAATTATCAAGTCATGCATAACAATTTCATTATTTCAACAATTCATATAATATACCAAATCAGGAACATCATGCAATACACAGAGTCATGCACATAATTCAATTATACTCCAATTCATGCAATTGACCTAATCAGAAAAGAATATGCAACATAATTAGACATGCTAACTTCAATTAATCACAATTCAATATCAATTCATCAAATAATGCACTTTGCAACATTATGTCACTAAAAAAATATAAGTTAATTAATTATGCTAAGAAATTATCATATTAATTTAAATTATCAATTAATAATCCTTAAGGTCATATATAACATGAATCAGATATAATTATCATCTTAACAGGTTACAACTCAATTTTCATAACTTGATACAAACAATGCAATTAACCATCACAATATTTAGCTAATTTATAAGATTAATAAACCATGATTAATCACATTTATGACTAACTAAATCAGTTCATGAAAATGAATGCAACAACACATGAATGACATGATTGACATTTAAATAAACTCATGCAGACACTTAAATACACCAACTAACATTAATCACAATTTTTTATATAATAATCCAATAAATAGATTTTAACACATTATTTAATATATCAGAATGCTAACGAAACTCGGGATGCCTACCTCGAGATATCGATAAATTCTCATGTTCAAAAGAAGTCGGTAGGATGCCCAACCACAGAACGGTGACGACTACGTCAATCGACAACTTCAAACTGGGAGAATATTAATTTTTAATGAACTTCCAATATATATAAAAATACAAAGGTAAAATAGAAAATATAAATGGTGAGGCTCACCTCGGCGGCTCAACGAGAAAACGGCATCAGCTATAGCTGCAGGTAGGCGAGCGGCAATCAACGATTGAGATGGCTGGTCAAACGACGAGGCTAGGTGATGAGGTTGGGTGATCACGTGGAGGGCAGCAGTGGCAGTGGCTAGTTGGCATGAGGTCAAGAGAGAGAATGAGAGTGAGTGACTAGGGGGGAAGTGGACGTGCGCGGTGACAGGCACGCTGGCGAGAGAGAGATGAACGGGAGAGAGTGAGAGGGAAAGGGTGGCAGACAGAACGGGGCACACAAGTGAAAGAGAAAGAGAGAGAGAACTAGGGAGGCCGGGGCCAAGGGCGAGGCGGACGACGGCCCCAAAAGAAGTGGGAGGCGCACGGTGTTGTCTACACGCCTAAGTGGGCACGAGGCCATGGGTGAGCGAGCGGTGAGAGAGAGAGAGGGGGGAGACCGCGCGGGAGGCAGGGCCGTGCACAGCGGTGGTGATGTTAAGGGGTGGCGTTGGCCGCGGGCGTAGGTGCCAGGGGCGGGCGGTAGCAACGAGAGAGAGAGAGAGAGAGAGAGAGAGAGAGAGAGAGAGAGAGAGAGCGAGATCCGAGGAGAGAGCGGAAAAGAGAAAGAGAGAGGGGGCGTCGGCAAGGTGTCGCACTCGCATGGGAGCACACACAAAGGAGAGAGAGAAAAATATAGAGCAGGAGAAAGGGAGAGAGAGAGAGAGAGAGAGAGAGAGAGAGAGAGAGAAAAGAGAGAGAGCGATAGGGAGAGAGAGAGAGAATCAAGGGGGGGAGATGAGAGAGAGACAGATTTTTAACCTGCACAACGGTGTAGCTGGGTGCGTGTAACGCCCCGGATTTTTAACTTGCACAACGGGATAATCCGACGACGCGACCGGGGAAAATTAACCCCGTAAAAACATCGGTTTGGGAAAAATGAAGACAACTAGGTCACAGTTTATACATCCACAGAATCAAATTAAATACATTGCTATGCTATAATCTAAACAAATCTAATTACCATCTATAATTACAAGAATCATCCAATTTGCTTTCTTGGGAATCAATCCACCACGCTTCTGTTGCATCAAACCTGATTACCTGAAAATTGATAAGAGGATTGGGATGAGTACGACGACTCAGTAGACACTCCATCATCCGCCAAATAGGATAGCCAAAAGGCCCTATATGTTAATTAAATAGGTACCCAGACCTACACCAATTATATGTAAATATAGGCTAGTCAATATATTAGATATATGACTTGATCCATGAGTTTTACACCACCAACCAAAGCCTATAATCACACCAACCAGCACCTATATGCATCATAACATGATCTAGAAAGATGGTATGAACACATGCATAGACACCTACTATATGCTCCATATGATGATATACTACAAATGAGACACACCATACATACACCATGCAACATATCCTGATACTTGACAAAATAAAATACATCACTAGACCACCTATACCATACCATGGAAATTGCATATATCCTCTAACAAGAATCACATTCACACATATGCACCTATCCTCTGATAGATGCACATATCTATTACACAGATTTTCATTAGCAAGGAATGCATCGTCTTGCCATCTCAACCAGCTACCACAAGATCTATCATATATAAGTACCATATACTAATCGAAATTCCATAGTGCACCTAGGCAGTGGTGGCACGTAGGATGCCCGCGGGATCTGGGATCGAAGGATGCACCAGACGGTTCTAACCCCTCGCTGCCCTCGAGTCACGACTAACTAGTCTGATGTAGCTCAGTTTTCCATTCACAGTTTCAATGCATCATGCATCCACCTCAATCATACCATGCCATGATTACCAATATGCAAGATCAATGAACATAAAATGAACATATACTCAGCTATTGCCATGCTAGACAACCATGCTAGAAATCAACCAAAATGAGATGATATCACATATAACTAACTAAACATGATTGAACATGAATATAACTAGGTGCTGGAAAAACTACTCACCACATCATCTAATCTGGTTAACCTATCACCATTATTTAACAAGGTTAACATAATATAATCAAGCTAATATGTTACCAGGTGATTAGCTAAAAATGAACAATAATACACTTCTAACTAAGCAAGATCTCATATATACATAATAGAGACATAAACACATATCATCACATGATACTGGGCACATCTATCTTAACTAACCCATGTCAACTCACAATTTAAGTTCAAAAGTGCAACTACACACACACCCTTTAATTAAAAAGGTCAACTCTAATAATCATGGAGGATTAAATATGAATTTTTAATGATAATAGACACGTCAAGGGTGCCTACCAGAATCGATGCCGAAGAGTTGGGGATTGGCGGCCGAAAATAATATTGGACGTCGAGAACGCAGCGCATAAATCAAATCACTCAAATAAGACAGGGTTCTCTCTTCTGCAGAGCTGCTGGAAAAATACAATTAGAATGGTGGGGGAGGGTTTTGCCATCGGATCAATGGAGAGAGAAATAAGGGGAACAAATATACCAAGAATAATAGAGAGAGAAGAGAATAGAAGAGAGAGAGATCTCACCGCGGATAAGGGATAGGGCGCACAGCGCGTGGAGGGGAGCGGCGTACGGCGGGGGCCGGCTGGCACACGGCGGCTGCCGACGCGGCGGCAGCGGCGGTGGCCGCGGTGGCCACGTGGCGCGGCTTCACGCAGGCGTGGAGGAGGGAAGCAGCGTTGGGCGGCGGACGAGGGTGGCCGTGGACCGCGTAAGGAGGCGCACACGGGGGAGGGCGGTGGTGGCCGGCGACAACCGGACGGCTTTGGCCGCAGCGGTTGACTGCGCACAGAGGAGAGACGGCAAGGAGGGATGGCCGTGGGGCTGGCCGGGGACGGCGACGTGCGAGGAGGCACGAGGGGGGGTTAGGCAGAACGCGCAAGCGGCGGCGACGCACGGCGCAGGCGGGAAGGCGGCGAAGGGGCGGACGTCTGTGGGCGGTTGCATGGCGGGGGCCGCGGTGGCTGGCTGGTCGTCGTCGAGCGGCTACATGGCATTGGCAGCGATGGCCGCACGGCGAGGAGGTGGCCACGCGGAGGCGCGCGGGCGCGATGGAGAGAAGAGAGAGAGAGAGAGAGAGAGGGAGAGAGAGAGAGAGAGAGAGAGAGACCGAGCGGCGAGATGGCAAGGGACGGCCGATGGCGTTGAGAGCGAGGAGGGGGGGAGCAGACCGCGGCACTCTCGCAGGAAGATAAAGAGAGAGAGGGGAGAAAAAAAAAAGGTGATGGCGCTAGGGTTAGAGGAGGAGAGAAAACGGAAGGAGGAAACAATGGGTGAATTAGTTTGGATACAAGAGAGATTTAATTAGGGAGAGAGAGAGAGTATTAAAGAGGTTAAATAAATATTTAATATCAACTATAAATGATCCACTAAATTATTAAGACATAATATAAATAAAATATAACAATCTATGAAGCTAATAAGACACAATATAAATAAATAAAAACACTTACGTATTTATATAAACATCTAAAAATAATTTAAACACCTTACGGAAATAATTAAAACACTGCGATAATAATCTAAATAATACTACAAAAATCCGGAATATTACATTCTACCCCCCTTAAAATAAATTTCGACCCCGAAATTTCTAATTAGAGCTTACCCAAATGAAGAAGATGTTGGTGTCTACAAACTCCAATCCAATGATATTCCCATCCTTTAATCTATCTAACCATTCCTCTCATTCTAATCTATCTATCCATCTACTACTCTCCCCTAAACATATCTACCTATACCGATCTATCTATCTTTCTATCTATCAAACTATCATTCTATTTATCTATCTATACTACTTCCTCTAAACATATCTATCAATCTAACTATATATCAAACTACTCTATCTATCTATCTATATAACTACACTTCCATCAATCTACCTATCTATTATCTATCCACCTATCTCATCTATCTTTCATCAATCTACCTACCTGATAACTCCATCTATATCCTTCTAATCTAACATATCAATCTAATATTAAGGTCACCTAACAATAGAAGATTCCAACCTCAATGTGTAGTTCTAATTGTCACTCAGGCCTAAGTCCAATAATTCAAGATGATTGACTCTAATTCATCCAAATCGATATCATAAACTCGGGCTAGTCAAAATAGACCTTAAGGCCAAGTTAATGCTCTGATACCAAGCTGTCACGCCCCGGATTTTTAACTTGCACAACGGGATAATCCGACGACGCGACCGGGAAAAATTAACCCCGTAAAAACATCGGTTTAGAAAAAATGAAGACAACTAGGTCCCAGCTTATACATCCACAGAATCAAATTAAATACATTGCTATGCTATAATCTAAACAAATCTAATTACCATATAAATTACAAGAATCATCCAATTTGCTTTCTTGGGAATCAATCCACCACGCTTCTGTTGCGTGAAACCTAATTACCTGAAAATTAATAAGAGGATTGGGATGAGTACGACGACTTAGTAGACACCCCATCATCCGCCAAATCGGATAGAGAAAAGGCCCTATATGTTAATTAAATAGGTAACCAAACCTACACCAATTATATGTAAATATCGGCTAGTCAATATATTAGATATATGACTTAATCCATGAGTTTTATATCTCCAACCAAAGCCTATAATCACACCAACCAGCACCTATATACATTATAACATGACCTAGAAAGATGGTATGAACACATGCATAGACACCTACTATATGCTCCATATGATGATATACTACAAATGAGATACACCATACATACACCATGCAACATATCCTGATACTTGACAAAATAAAATACATCACTAGACCACCTATACCATACCATGCAAATTGCATCTATCCTCTAACAAGCATCACATTCACACATATGCACCTATCCTCTGATAGATGCACATATCTTGTACATAGATTTTCATTAGCAAGGAATGCGTCATCTTGCCATCTCAACCAGCTACCACCAAATCTATCATATATAAGTACCATATACTAATCGAAATCCCATAGTGCACCTAGGCAGTGGTGGCACATAGGATGCCGGCGGGATCTGGGATCAAAGGATGCACCAGACGGTTCTAACCCCTCGCTGCCCTCGAGTCACGACTAACTAGTCTGGTGTAGCTCAGTTTTCCATTCACAGTTTCAATGCATCATGCATCCACCTCAATCATACAATGCCATGATCACCAATATGCAAGATCAATGAACATAAAATGAACATATACTCAGCTATTTCCATGCTAGACAACCATGCTAGAAATCAACCAAAATGAGATGATATCACATATAACTAACTAAACATGATTGAACATGAATATAACTAGGTGCTGGAAAAACTACTCACCACATTGTCTAATCTGGCTAACCTATCACCATTATTTAACAAGGTTAACATAATATAATCAAGCTAATATGTAACCAGGTGATTAGCTAAAAATGAACAATAATACACTACTAACTAAGCAAGATCTCATATATACATAATAGAGACATAAACACATATCATCACATGATACTGCGCACATCTATCTTAACTAACACATGTCGACTCACAATTTAAGTTCAAAAGTGTAACTACACACACACCCTTTAATTAAAAAGGTCAACTCTAATAATCATGGAGGATTAAATATGAATTTTTAATGATAATAGACACGTCAAGGGTGCCTACCGGAATCGATGCCGAAGAGTTGGGGATTGGCGGCCGAAAATAATACCGGACATAAATCAAATCACTCAAATAAGACAGGGTTCTCTCTTCTGCAGAGCTGCTGGAAAAATACAATTAGAATAGTGGGGGAGGGTTATGCCATCGGATCAATGGAGAGAGAAATAAGGGGAACAAATATACTAAGAATAATAGAGAGAGAAGAGAATAGAAGAGAGAGAGATCTCACCGCGGATAAGGGACAGGACGCACAGCGTGTGGAGGGGAGTGGCGTACGGCGGGGGCCGGCTGGCGCACGGTGGCTGCCGACGCAACGGCGGCGGTGGCCGCGGTGGCCGTTTGAGCGGTGGCCGCGTGACACGGCTTCACGCAGGCGCGGAGGCGGGAAGCGGCGCTGGGCAGCGGACGAGGGTGGCCGTGGACCGCGTACGGAGGCACGCACGGGGGAGGGGGGAGGTGGCCGGCGACTACCGGGCGGCTTCGGCCGCGGCGGTTGACCGCGCACGGAGGAGAGACGGCGAGGCGGGATGGCCGTGGGGCTGGCCGGGGACGGCGACGTGCGAGGAGGCACGAGGGGGAGGGTTAGGTAGCGCGCGCAGGCGGCGGCGTCGCACGGCGCAGGCGGAAAGGCTGTGAAGGGGCGGACGTCTATGGGCGGTTGCATGGCGGGGGCCGCGGGGGCTGGCTGGTCACCGCCGAGCGGCTGCATGGCATTGGCGGCGATGGCCGCACGGAGAGGAGGTGGCCGCGCGGAGGCGCGCGGGCGCGATGGAGAGAAGAGAGAGAGAGAGAGAGAGAGCGAGAGAGACCGAGCAGCGAGATGGCAAGGGACGGCCGACGGTGCCGAGAGCGGGGAGGGGGGGAGCAGACCGCGGCACTCTCGCAGGAAGATAAAGAGAGAGAGGGGAGAAAAAAAATAAGGTGATGGCGCTAGGGTTAGAGGAGGAGAGAAAACGGAAGGAGGAAACGATGGGTGAATTAGTTTGGATACAAGAGAGATGTAATTGGGGAGAGAGAGAGAGTATTAAAGAGGTTAAATAAATATTTAATATCAACTATAAACGATCCACTAAACTAATAAGACATAATATAAATAAAATATAACAATCTATGAAGCTAATAAGACACAATATAAATAAATAAAAATATTTACGTATCTATATATAAACGTCTTAAAAATAATTTAAGCACCTTACGAAAATAATTAAAACACTACGATAATAACCTAAATAATACTACAAAAATCCGGAATATTACAGTACACCTAGCGACGCACTAGCTTTGCGGGAACAGCCCATCGCCCGCACTCGTGGGCTCATGCGGGCGCGAGAGAGAGAGAGAGAGAGAGAGAGAGAGAGAGAGAGAGGGGGGGGGGAAGAGCGGCATCCGCGGCGACGGTAGATGCGGACCGGGGAAAGAAGAAGAAGAAGAAGAAGAAGAAGAAGAAGAAGAAGAAGAAGAGGTGCGGAGGCGACGGCGACCACAGGAAGGAGGGAGGGAGATGGCCGCGGCGACGGCGACGACGACGGTGTTGGAGGAAGAGAGAGACGATAGGGGGGAGGGTGGCCGCAGGCACACAACACGTGCAAAGAGAGAGAGGAAACGCGGACGACGGCGACTGTGGGAGAGAGAAAGGGAGACAGTTGTGGCGACGAAGCTCGCGGCGAAGGGAGGCGACGACGGACGACGATGACGAAAAGGAGATGGAACGAGGAGGCGACAATCTGAGAGGGAGAAGAAATAGGAGGAGAGAGAGGCAGTGGAAAGAATAGGGAGGCGGTGGAGGAGAGAAGGTTCGAGAAAGAATTTTTTTTAATAAATCGGTCGTTACAATTGTAAGGAATCAATAGAAAGACAGCGAAAATTTTTGATTCCATAAAACCATGATCTTTGCCTTGATCGATACCGAACGAGTAAAACCGGGAACCGAATATGAAGTAGAACGAGAGTACCTCATGGGATTTCTCAAATCCCTCACCATGGATGAAGATAGGACATTCCTCCTTGCTGAAAACCGTTCAAGTGTCCGGTCTCTAGCGGTATCCACACGATCTGCTTCAATAGACGAGTTCTCTCTTCCTTCGGGCCTCCAGAAATCTCCCAGATCCAAGCTTGACCATGTGAGATCGCCTTCTAGAGGAGAGAGGAGGGAGAGAGGAGGCTTGGGACGTGCTCTAGCCCTATGGCTTGTTAGGGTTTGGCTTCATAAGCCATTTATATATAGAAGATGAAATTTTTCACAAAAACCCAAAACTTCTATAAAATTGCATCCATGCCATCATATTATTGACCAGATCTATTGTGTGTGACCCACTAGGCCCAATAGTCAATTTGGTTGAAACCTTAATTAATTTAAAAGAACAATTCCTTTAAATTAAATCAAAACCGTTATCCGATAACAGTTTTTACGGCTTTCTGATCATAAAGGGTACAAGCCACATCCTATGATCCCAAATGACTTTGGGGAGTTAAATAACATCCATTGAGCCTTTCCATCATCAATTACCACATGGATTTAAATACTCGTTCATACAATGTCCTGGTCGGTTAGGGGTTCAGCACTGACTGTCAACCCCTAAGTATTCCAACACTATGAAATCTTGTACTCCTGAATGGATCAACTGGAAAACTCCTTTTCCAATTATCCTATCTACCTTGGCCAAGGATTTAGAGTACTATCCATAGGACATTCTCTCTCTCCTACCGAGAGTGAACGATCCCCTATTGTCCGCTCAATTGCCTCCACCGGGTTTCCCATATACCCAATCCATTAACTATATAGGACCACAATACTAAGTGATCCATCAGTCAATAGTCAAAGTACATAGTACGCCTGGCAAGACATCTTTGGCGACTCAGGTCAAAGATCCAACCGTGCTATTGAGATGTAAGAATAACTTGATAGACAGTTCGGTAAGATATCGATCAGGTTTTCCTAAATTGGTCAGTTCAGTGAACTCATTCCACTAATGAGCACCTGTGTGTGTATCTCAGTATCCCCACACTGATGACCAATGAGATTGGTCATTCTCATCATATGAGAAGACATCACACACACTAGTCTATCTGGATTCTTGATGTCCTGTCTCAAGGATCCTATGACTAGGAACATTTAGATCACATACCTCTAGATGATTGATCTCATTATCATGATCTCAACATGATTCAATCATCATTGCATGTGATTAAGGACTTCATTACGATATACGCTTCTAATAAAAGCTAGTAACGAAGTTTTGCCTATTTAATTGAATGAGATATTTCTAGAAATGTCGAATCATATCATATATGATTAGCTTGTAGGGCATACATTTCTATCAATCTCCCACTTGCACTAAAGTCAATCACCCAGCTGGCTGATCTCTATCAGCTCAAGGTGAAGCTCAAACACTCTTTGAGTATCTGCTTCAGTTAGTGGATCTGTAATGTTATTAACGGAAGATACTCTATCTTTAAATATATCTCTATCAACTGTATTCTCTCTGATTTTATGGTATTGCCATAGAAGTTTGAAACTTCTAATGAGACTTTGGCTCTACCCCATTGTTTTCTTAAAACAATACACTTTCAGAGAAGGTTGGGACAATCCCATAAGCTAGATGAACATCTTCATCTAGTCAGCTTCTCAAGCAATATACAGTCATTATTCAATCTACTTTTGATTAGTTGTAGAATTAGCAGTGTTCTCTTGCATGGAACTCTTCCTGCTCACTGTACCACCATTAGCTTGACTTATTATCAGACTTATCTGATTAGAAGGTTGTGTTCATAAAACTACAAGACTTCAAGTCTTATCCTCCAAACATTAGAGATATATCCTTAGTGCTTCTCAAGTACTCAAGGACACATCTCTAAATTATCCTGTGACTCTCACAAGGATTTACTTAATGAATGCTCATAACACTTAGAGCATGAAGTCATGTGCGTAGCATCACAAATGTGATAGGTCCTATTGCAAAAGCATAAGGGCTATACTAATGTGATCTCTTTATCTCTTAAGAAGTCTACAAAGACATCTATTTAAAGAAATCAACTCCACACTTCATAGGTAAGAAACCTATCTTGGAGTTTACCATGTCAAACTCTTTGACTATGGTTTTTTATGCACATGAATTGGGTAAGGCCAAGAAACCATTTAGATCTATCTCCATAGATCTTAAAACCCATATTAAGTTTGGAGTATTAATTGATAACTAGCCTCACTAATGATAACATACTTCATTCTCAATGAGTAGTATGTCATGCATATATCATGTCAAGAAGATAATAGCACTCCCACTTATCTTATATGAAAATACAAGGCATATCTTCATTCTCAATGAAGTCATAAGATTTAATCTCATTAAACCTTATCTACCATCTATGGGAAGTTTTACTTGAGTCCATAAATGGACCTTATGCACACACTATTTGGATGTTTTGGAACTTGATTCCCAAAGGTTGTATCATATACACCTGTTTCTCAAAATTAACATAGAGAAACACTATCTTAACATCCATTTGACATATCCTATAGTCATAGTGTGTAACAATCAAAATCTGAATGGATTAATTCCATGACATAGGTAAAAGGTCTTATCATAGTCAACTATTTGACATAAATGATATCCCTTTTAACTATCCTTACTTTGAAGGTCTCTACCTTCTAATAGACTTCAATCTATTCTTTAGTGATCCATTTATACCCTATAGATACTAAATCCTTAGGTGGATCAATCAAGTTCTGAACTTGATTAGAATAGATAGAGTTTATATCAGATTTTATTATTTCTTTCCATTTTGAATCAATATCTCATATTGCTTCAATATAGATCTTAGGATCATTATCCTTTTATCTTATGTCTCATTTATTCCATCAAAGATATGTCTCACATATCTCTTAGGTTGATTGGACATAAGAAAAGATCTATGATTTGCCCTTGTGTAAATATAAACTAGTACCTTAATAAAAGTGTCCATGGATTGTGGGACTAGAACACCTTCCATTTATGCCTTGCTCCCACTGTCTTTCTAAATGAGGGACTCTTCCTCTAGAAATATGGAGAGATGAGTAACTCATACCCTTCTCCCTAAGGGAGGCATAAATATCCTTAAGTTTCCTTAGGATATCCCACAAGCCAACACTTTGTAGTCTTATATTCCAACTTGATAGGGTTATACTTCTTTACCAAGCCAGACATTCTGAAACCTTAACTTGCTTAAGGTCAAGCTTTAATCCCTTTCCATATCTAATATGGAATAATTGGAATAGACTTGAAAAGTACCGATTTAAGATCAAATGTCTATATTGAGTGCTAACCCTTAAACAGACAAAGAAGAATTTTGCAAAGGTTGTTAATGTCCATATTATGTCCTACACAATATGGCTTCTCATTTTAGCTACTCAATTAAGCTAAAATGTATAAGAGGTGTCTATCAAAATTAGATTCTATTATCCTTCATTTATGTGTGAATTGTTACTAAAGTATCCCCTCTTTGATCTCATCAAAGAGTTCTAATACTCTTTTCATTAATATTTCCTCTTCATTCTTAATCTCAAATAATTTCTCAAAGGTTTTGGATTTGTACTTCATAAAGTACATATGTCCATACTTAGAGAAGTCATCTTTGAAAATTAATGAAGTTGAAATATTATCCTCTATCATTAATAGATATGGGCTAACATGCATCTAGATGCATGAGTTCTATAAACTCTTTAGCCCTCTCTCCATGTCTAACAAATGAAGAGTTGGTCATTTTGCTTAATAAGATAAGACTTACATATAGTTAATGATTCCAAATCATTTACCTATATGTTTCTATCCGAATAGTACTCCTTAAGTCTTTTCTTATAAATATGACCGTACTATTAAACAATAGATTGATCAATATCAATCTACTTCACCTAATGAGGACTATTCACACATATTATAAGAGCATACATATCTTATATGAATAAACTCTTTATTATGCTCCTATTGGTAAACACTTTACCTGTTATCATTTTCATACCATAGAATAAATCTCCATTTATTCAACTAGGAAATGAAAACCATATTCTTTTAGAAGGATAATTAAGACAACTCCAGAAGGCTATAAAAAATTTGTATCTCCCACTAGTAATGATGCAACATTTTGTACCATTTCATATGTAGGATAACAATCTTCTTTAAGTCTTCATTTACTTGCTATTATCTACAACTCATTGTAGATATATGATGCATCTCTGGTATCTCATACTATTATATGCACCCCTAGTATCTTATACTAGAATACACATACATAGTATCTTATACTATCAAATGTGTATATAAGACAAGTAAATATTAATGATATAGATACATGGAGCTTCTCAAGTTCCACCTTTGCATTATGTGCAATACACTTTGCACTTCTTCTTCTACTTACCATCATCATGATAGTAGAGGAATGTTATGTCAAATTTGGGTTATAATATCTTGACTCACTTCTTTGACTTTTAACTATCACCATCTATCTCTATTTAATGATCTTACTTTTTTATATTGGTCTTACCAATAAGAAGTATTCAAGATGTATTATTCTTCATCGCCTTTAATTAGCTCATCACCATGAGCCATGATGGATATTAAATCCATCTATCCATGTTGCCACTACTAATTTTATCAGATAGAGGCTAACATCTGATATAAGGTAATTAATACATCTTTTCAATGAGATAAGATCTTATCTTCTCTCACTTCATTAGATAGTGTAGGAGATACTTACTTCTCAAGTAGGATAGTCAATAGGTCAACTATGAGAACTATTCTCTTAGTTCTAAACCGATATAAGAAGTGTGAGCCATTAAAATACTTAGCATCTAGCATGCTAGATTAATGGTGGTTTATAATATTCTACAGCAGAGATATAATTATATTAACATTACAGACATTCATTAAAATTAAGATATGGTCTTTCATCCTAATTTATACTCCCACTAACTTTTCGACGAATTTGCATAACCCTCATTATGCAAAGACGGGATATCACGATAACATCCTAGTGGGGACCAAGACCCTACTAACTTTATGGTGATGACCTTGTGGTAGCACAACAAATCATCCCATACTTAATAGGTAGGCAACTATTGCGAGTTGCAACTCTTGCAACTCTTAGTCATTTAGCCTCTAGAGTTATGATCTTGTGGTAGCACAACAAACCATTTACTCTAGTTAGGTCAAACCCGCTTGTTACGTTATGAGAATGGATTCTTCACACAGCCCTTGTGGTAGCACAACAAAGCCATGCAAATGGTCCACCCCAAAGTTCGGCTAATGCCTTGGCCATGATCTCCAATCCCTTGCTTGTAGACACGCCAAATTCGCCTAATTCAGAGCATAAAACTCATGTTTTCTAGGGTAACATGTGCGATTGACCTTATAATGATGCCGGGTCTTTTTAAAGTTGATTTGGAGCTTCGCCGAATGAAATCGGATGTTTTCCGAAGTTTTCCGCAAAAAGCCGTAATTTCTGAGCGAAAGCCACACGTAAATCGTGTAAACACGGAAATTAACTGAATGAACAATGCCTATTGATCATGCATTGAAGGTTATGGTCATATTCATACCCCGGACAAGTTTTGTTGCATACCGTGCCTTTCCGGTTTGCCGTCAAAGTCATTTTGACCTGTATCAGATCTTCTGTTCACTACCTTAACTTCCGGATAAAATTCTGAAGTTTTGGAGGGTGTGATAGCTGATCCGATGCTATAGAAAGCTTACTCGGCCTGTTATCTTTTCAACGCAACAAACGGCGTCGAATTCCAAGTTCGGGAGTGTTTGCAATAACTTCCGGAAGAAAGATGCGCGAACCTAGTCCCATGCGCCCGGGACCCAGGGCACGTGCCCATGCGCCCTACCAGTGAGGCACGTGACCTTGTGCCCTCACTTGAGGGCACATGCGCCCCACCCTTGAGTCAGTCTTTCACCAGGACTCTACCACTGAACCGACGGACTGGATAAGAACTATTTTTTGGGATTTGTGCCATGCGCCCTCACTGGGGGGCACATGCGCCCTTCAGTGGGGCGCATGCGCCCAATGGTGGGGCGCAAGGCCCCCTATTTTTTAGCCTTGATAACGTCTTCTGTTCTCCTATAAATTAAATCTGATTCCGGTCGTTCCAGGGGCATGAGCACGACCCCCCAGGCATCTCAAGACGTTCTAGAACCCTCCTACATCGATTTTGTGATTTTTAGAGAGAGAATTTCGAGTTTTTAGAGAGAGAAAAGTCGGTTCAAGAGAGAGGAAGGCTGTTCTGCAGGTGATCAGCTAGGTCTCTCTTCTTCGGCCTCTAAAGCTTCGTGTGGACGTATTCTGCCAGATATCTCTTTATCAAAGTTCTTCCTCTCCAAGTCTTCTTGAGTTTGCAATCAACGGTACTTGATTCTGAGGTCGGTGCTGGTCGTGATGAGCGCTGAAGCAAAGTCGCGCCTGGCAGATCCTGGACTGCTGCTCGGCTTTTTCTACAACACAGATTTGGCCATATCTTTCTCTATACAACTCAGAATCTTGCTGTTCTTTTTCCTATCTCTTTGTTTAGTGATTCTCCATCCTCCTATCATTTTTTTACATTTTTTTTTCATTACTTTTATTCTGTTAATCCTAAAAATAAAAAAAAGGGTTAGAGATAACCCGAATCCGGTCAGTTTCTTGTCAATTGTGTGTTTCATGTCATTCTCTTCACATATACTCCACTTTGTCTAGTTCTAATAGTCTATTTCACTTGTTTGTTTGTCTAGTTGCACAGAATATCAAGCACCCACCGCATTGAGGACTCTTCTTCATCGGCCGGCCGAATAAAGAGAACCTTAAACTCACATTCTTCACGCTGAGGTACACACGGTCATCTTTCAATTTAATTTCTATAAATCGGAACCCACGGTTCCTGGCGACCACGTTTATTTCTTCTCACCCTCCTCCCATATGACCCGAACCGTCTCTTTGGTGATCGAGCGACGCCATGGGATGAAAGTTCGGGGATCAATGTGAGTGTGAGACCGAGGTGTGATTTGCTTTTTGAGTTTTATTCCTTTCTTTTATCATCCCCTCTTGAGGTGACGATCTGGATTCACGGACTTCCCTGAAAAGGAGAGGACCCCGTCGAATTTTCAGAGTCGACAGCTTTGTGGCGACCACGGTGGGACAAGCAATGTCTTCAACCGTGGGTGCTAAGTGTTTTGTTTGCAGCTAGTTCTAATTCTAGACCGGTTCCCACGTGAGCCTTTCCTTCTTTCCACCTTTCTTAACTTCATGCCATCTCAAAATTTCTGATTTCACCCATCTTTCATCAGATCTGAAGTGCCAAGTTTGCCATTTAATTTCTATCATTTTATTTAAGCTGGTTCCCACGTGAACCACCCTTCTCCTTTTAAGCCGGTTCCCACGTGAACCAATCTCTTTCTTTACTTCGGTTCCCACGTGAACCACCTTTACTTTTTACTCCAGTTCCCACATCGGTCCCCACATGGACCACCCTTTTTCTTGGCTATCAGATCTGAACCCTCTTCTTTCCATCACCTTTTCACTATCTCCATTTGGCTCACATAAGAAACAAGTCTAGATTCTAGTTTCTAGTTGCTTGTCTAGTTTCTAATTGATTGTCTGGTGTTGATTGCTTGTTTATTTAAGTTCATGTTTTGCTCATTACTTGTTTTATTACTTGATTGCATTCTCTGCTCCTTCTCTCTACCTGCTTCTTTTACTTTTTTTTTGAGGCGTGAGCTCACTCTCCCATTTACCCCTCCTATCCAAAACACCCTCTTGGTGGATTCTGACCTCTCTTCTGGGATATTCCTTCCTAGTTGACTTGGTTGGCTTTCATCAAGGCCTCCGTAATTCCTCATACGTGGAGTATTCCTCTTCACGATCGGGTTGGTTGTACCACTCCTCAAAACCCGAAGCATCCTATGTTACCTACACGTGGTGAGATTGTGTGAAACCTAGGTCATTGGAGATTGGAGTTAGGATCCTAACCCATTTGTTGAGAGAACAATTCTTAACAAAATTCATAAACCTAAGGTTTAATCAAAATCATTGCATAATCTTGCTTTCAAGTCTTTGCATCACTTGCTTGTCAAACAAAAATTCAAACCTTTAACTTTTTGCAAAATACTAAAAAAACCAAAAAAAAAAAAAGTTCTTTGTTTACTTTGTCAACTTGTTTGTTTCTCCTTGAAGTTCAATGCAACTAAGGTCTGGAAGGCACGTTGGAATGGCGGAACAAGCTGAACATCTAGAGCACGAGATGGGTCACCAACCGATTCAGTCAGAAGCGCAAGAGGTCCCTCAACCATCTGCTCCCCGTGATGTTGAACAACTCTTTAGGGAGTTGTCTCTCTATACCGACCCAGAAACCTATGCCCGTATACAATCCATGGTGAAGGGCAAAATTGCTTCAGATCAGGCTGAAACCAATCAAGTTGCCTTATCTCCTCGTCCTCTAGTTAAACAACCACTCATTCAGTCACCCATTGTTCAATCACCTGTTGTTCAACAATCTATGATTCAACCACCTGTTGTTCAACAATCTATGATTCAACCACCTGTTGTTCAACAATCTATGGTTCAACCATCACTAGTTCAACTATCTGTGGTTCAACCATCATTTGTTCAACCATCTTATTTTAACCTTGTTGTTCTCCCAATCCACCAAGCCATGGGACAATCTTCAAGTCATGCTCCTCAATTCCAAAATCATGTCTCTAACCACATACCCCCACCAGTAAACCAAGAACCTGCTCTCACCCAGGCAATCATGAATCAGCTCACCCAGATGAATGAATGTTATGAAGAGCTGAGATGTCGCCTGGACTCCAAGTTAGTGCCTGAGATCTCCATTCCTTCTCTGCCAGTCCTACACCTGCCACCTTCTGAGCTACCAGTTTATCGCCGCTACAATGGTACTGGCAACCCTTTTCTCCACCTTAAAGATTTTCTTTACGAATCCTCATTCTAGAAAGATGATCATAGGGTTCTTGCCTTCTTGTTTCGACGATCATTAGAAGGGTCTGCATTGGAATGGTTCTACTCACTCGACTCCTTTGAGGCAGGAGACTTTGATATCGTCAAGACCAAATTCTTGCAGAGATACAGAGACCGGGTGGCACCAGCATGCTCCATTACGGACTTGATTGCTGAAAAGATGAAGCCAGAGGAGAATTTTATAAAGTTTGCTGATTGCTGGAGAGGAATGGCAGAGAAATTGACAGATGTGATTTCTGAAGGGGAACAAGTAAAGATGCTCATTGGAAATACTACACATGCTCTGAGAAATGTATTGATCATGCACCGTCCTACCACAATGAATGAACTCTATGACAGTGCCCGATACTTGCAAGCCCACTTCAAGGACGCCACAATGATAAACCCTTTTGATCCTAAACCAAGAAACCTCAGGAAAACCCCCTCTGCACCAGTTGGGCCTACAACCGAGGGAGTGGTCAACAACGAAGCAATAAACACTGTGGGGAACCAGGGAGGGAACCGTCAAAACCAGTACAGAAACCCACCACAAAACATTTCCTATTACCCCCCTCAACAACAGGTTAGGCCACAACAACCACGACAACCACAAAAACCTCCTCAGCCAGTAGCACAACCCCAGCAACCTCGTCAACCTACCTACAATAGGGCACCGCCACCACCCAATCAAGCACCACGAAGAGGAGGTCCTAGGAGAGAGAACTACCAGCAACTCCCTTACTCCTTGACCGACATCTTCAATGTACTTATGGCAGAAAAACAGTTGGAATTGCCCAAGGAAAGAGAGGTTTGGCCAATAAATGTTGACATGTCCCGATACTGTGCTTACCACAGGTGTCCTGGTCACACTGTAGAAGTGTGCTTTCAATTCAAGTATTATATCCATGATCTGAATGACCAAGGCAGCATTGATTGGGCTCAAATGGGGGGAATGTATACAGGTAATGAAGGCTAGGCAGCAGCAGCGCCAGCGTCCACCGGCTCAACCTCAACAACAACCTGGCTTGGGGATTGTCCAGAATCCGCTCCCATTACATGCTCCCTCTCCAGCACCGGCACCAGCACATCCAAACCCAGGAATTGGTCTAGTACACTCCATTGTCCAGGGAGATGCCAGCCGTGCTCAAGATTGGCAACTAGAAAACCAAAACGCAACCATGCCTGTAAACCCAACTAGGCCTCCTTCTAGGAACCCTCCTAGACAGATAATCCGTGCACCTGCCACTCCACAACCACCACCAAGTTCAATAACCCAACCACTGGCCGCCAGTTCTTCTCACCGACCCATCATTAGGCCAGCCCCCTCTCTAACTACACCTCCTTTAACCATTGCTACACACCTGCCCTTGCTCATCCGACCACCACAATCACCACCAAACCTGGTCCCCCAGCCTACGAGCTCTACCACTCCAAAACCCCAACCTATCATACCACAACAGCTAATCCCACAACCTACACCCTCATTAAACTCATCAACCACTTCTGCACCCCGGCCTCTTCTTATTAGGCCACCGGTATCACCATCACTACCACCTCCAAATCCTACCCCTCTACCAACTAACCCAATCATCCTAGAACCACCAATCTCATTACCTATCATACATGCACCTACACCACCAGAGCCCACCCCAGTTAACCCGTCACCTCTACCCGACCGCCAAATAGCCCCGGTGCTTCGGAGTGGGAGGATGTTCCAGCGGCTCTTTCCCCAAGCCAGTACTCAACCGCAAGATCCAGTGGAGGAGGAACAAGTGGAAGAACCATTACGAGGCACGGCGTATGATCTGTTAAAGCATTTAGATAAAACACCGGCCCGTATTTCCATACTTGAGTTGATCAAAAGATCAAAGGTGCACCAGGAGATTCTACAGCAGTACTTGCAAAGGGTCATGGTGAATGAAGATCTCCCACCTGAGAAGATCACTACAGTGTTAGCCCCTAGAAGTGAGCACCCAACACTCACTTTCTCTCAGGAGGAATTAGCAGATCCAGAATTTAGGAGATATGCTTTACATGTGGCTGTTATCATCTGTAATATTGAAATGAAATCATGTTTAGTTGACACTGGAGCTTCTATCAACGTTATGCCGCCAGAAACTTTGCAGTTGTGCGACATTTCTGAGCAAGAAATTAAGCCATCATGTGCCATGGTGACGGCCTACGACAACTCCAAGAAGTCTGCACGTGGGGTGGTCACTCTAGAAGTCAAACTTGGACCATGTACGGTCACAACAGAATTTCATGTTCTAGAATTAGATCCAACTTTTCGGGCTATACTTGGGAGGCCATACTTGGAGGCAATAGGAGTTGTGGCTTCAACAAACCACCAGTGCATAAAATTTCTCTTTAAAGGACAAGTGGTCAAGGTTACTAGCATGCCTATAAGGGACGAGATGAATGATGTTTTTACATCACCTCTTGGTTTGTCAATACAACCCCAGATCTCAGTGGGAGAATTGCCAGAAGTCAGATGCATGACTGCCTCTCTACCAGACACACTGGGATGGCAGATGATGATGAAATTGGGCTATCAGCCTGGAAGAGGTTTAGGCAAGGATCTTCAAGGGATCACTCAGCCAATTGAAACTGTGAAAAGGCCACGCAGGCAGGGGTTGGGATATGAAGAGGGTTCCATCCTAAGGAGGATCTTCCAGCCAGGATATGCCATGGGGCTCCATACATTCTTTATCAAAGGGGAGACCATGATGATGGCTGAAGATGGAAAAAGTTCCATGATAGCTGTCAAGAGAAGAAAGGCTCCAGATGAAGAAGAAGAAGACTTGGAAGACCTGTGCTTATCTTTAACTCGTTTATTCTCAAGTGGGGAAGAGTATCAAGAACCACCCAAGGGCAGACCAATATTGGATCATCTGGTTGAGCATACCACCCAAGTCAAAACCATTCCACGAGGCCAAAATACAACAATCCCATGGTTGAACCTCGTGCCTTTATTTCTAGATCTTTTGGATGGGCTTCATGGCCCACTTACCCACTTTGGGCCCATGTGCCCTCTTCAACCTTCCACTCTTATTGGGCCAGCTTGCCCATTTGCTTCCCTCATCAACTTCAGAACTAAGGGCTTTTCTCAACATGGGCTCACATGCCCATTTATTTCTATGATCGGGTCCACGTACCCGTTTACTATTTTCATAAATTTTGGGCCCATGTGTCCACTTTCTGTTACCATTGGGCCCACGAGCCCCTTTGTCCCCTTTATTCTTAAGTTTTTCTCTCTGTTGATTCAGTCATCTTCTAGCAAGCCTCGAGTCACTCAGGCTCATTCTATCTTTTTACTTGAAATTTCCAAAAAAAAAAACGTCTTCTCTGAAACTCACATTTCCATCGAGGAGACGTCTCTACTCATCTCAAAGGGTACTCCCAATCAGGGATCCCTCTTTTCTGAATCATTGATTGATTTACTCGATCCTCCCTCCACTGTAAATACCACTTTTCCAGCTTTATCTTCAGTAGGTCAAGTTAGGTTAGGAAATAGGAAAGTCAGAGGTAAGTGAGTTCCAAATAGGTATCTGCAACAATTGGCACAGAAATGCGTAGAGTGTGCAAGGCTGCCAAACTTTTTAGATAATACCATCCAGCTAGATGAAATCCGATATGAGGATGAGCATAACATAGATCATACTTTGGGAGTATATGAGGTGGTATCAGAGAAGGATCCCGAATCCGAGGATGAAATTGAGGACTTGGCTGATGCATATGCATCTGGACTTAGAAGATTTGAAGAACCCTCAGCCACAGGGAATGAACCGACCAAGGAATTGAATTTAGGAACCCTGGAAGATCCTAAGACTATCCTCATTAGTGCAAACCACTCCCTCAGAAGAACAACGTTTGATCAAAGTTTTGGAAGAATATAAGGACACGTTCGCATGGACATATGAAGATATGCCGGGATTAGATAATTCACTGGTTGAACATAGATTAACCTTGAAACCTGGAACTACCCCGGTTAAACAAAAGCTCAGGAGATTCCACCCTGATATTGCACTCAAAATGAAAGAAGAGGTCGACAAACTACACCAAGCAAAATTTATTAAAGTTGTTCTATATCCGCAATGGGTGGCTAACATAGTCCCTGTTATGAAGAAGGATGGACGAATTGGGATTTGTATAGACTTCAGGGACTTGAACCGAGCGTGTCCTAAGGATGATTTCCCTTTGCCTCATATCGATGTTTTGGTTGATAACACAGCTGGATTTGAGATGCTTTCATTCATGGATGGCTATTCTGGATACAATCAGATCCGGTTACAAAGGTGTAAACCTTTCTATGAGTTAACCAAGGCGGGGGCCGAGTTTAAATGGGATTCGAAGTGCCAGGAGATGTTTGATGGGTTGAAAACATACCTGGCAAGTCCCCCTGTACTTAGACCACCAATTCCCGACAAACCCTTGGTCCTCTACATTTCAGTCCTTGAGAACTCTCTTGGGGCAGTCCTTGCACAAGTTTATGAAGAAGGGAAAGAACGAGCTACTTATTACTTGTCTAAGATGTTTGATACTTGTGAGCTGAAGTACACTGTGGTAGAAAAGACCTGTGCTGCTCTTGTTTGGGTGGTTCAGAAACTCAAACATTATTTCCCTGCTCACCAAGTCAAGCTCATTGCTCGTATCAATCCCATTAAGTTTCTATTAGAGAAGACAGTCTTGACTGATCGGTTAGGGCGATGGCAGAGTTTCTTATCCCAATTTGATATCACTTTTGTCCCACAGAAGGCAATCAAGGGCTATGCTATTGTTGAACACCTTGCCCATCATCCCATACCCGTCTTTGACCCAGTCCGGTCGGAGTTCCCGGATGACGAACTAATGTCAGTCCGATCTTCCAATCTTTGGACATTATATTTTGACGAGGCTCTGAACTCTCACGGTAGAGGGATAGGTATTGTCCTTCTGTCACCAGAAAGAGTCACCACTCCACAGACTTTTCAACTTAACTTTCTAGCAACCAACAACATAGCTGAGTATGAAGCCTTGCTGGCCGGGCTGGAGGCCGCTCATTTCCATGGTGCCACCGAACTGAGGGTGATAGGTGATAGTCAATTGATCCTACGCCAAGTCCTATCCAAGTACCGAACTTCTCATCCAAACCTCAAACCCTACCAAGAGCTCACCACCTGCTACATCAAGCTATTCTTCAAACTCACCTTTGTCCATGTCCCCCGTTCTTAGAATATCCTCGCCGATGCCTTAGCATCACTAGCTTCATCTCTATCTGTCCCGCTAGGCAGGCAAGTGCGGACTATCCACATCTGTAAGAGGACAATTCCAGCAATTGAGGATGGACGTTTTCTAAAGGTTAAGGAGAGGTTCAACAGAAAGGAATACTTGGAACATAAAGAAGAAATCTCCTTGATTGAGTTGGAAGAATTATAAGAAGGTGAGAGACCTTGGTATGATGAGATTGCGAGGTATTGCCAAGATCAGTCATATCCACCTGGATCAACCACCAAGAAAAGGAAGGCAATTAGAAGAGTATCCCAGAGGTATACAATCCTAGGAGGAGTGCTCTATAAGAGAAGCCTAAGTGGAATCTTACTCAGATGTCTTGATGAAGAAGAAGCTGAGTTGGTGCTGAAGGAAGCACATTCTGGAGTTTGTGGTGGTCATGTGAATGCCCAAGCCCTTGCTAAGAAAATCATCCGACAAGGGTATTATTGGCCAACTCTAGAAGAAGACTGCTCCATCTTTGTCCGGCATTGTCATTCATGTCAACTCCATGCCGATAAGATTCACTCTCCCGCATCTTCCCTTCATCCAATTCATGCCCCATGGCCTTTCGCCATGTGGGCTTTTGATATCATTGGCCCCTTGAGTGACCTTAACTCTGAAATGCGCTCAAAATCATTCATTCTGACGGCAACGGAGTACTTCACAAAGTGGGCTAAAGCGGAAGCATTCGTGGAGATTACAGCGTCAACAGTCTGCTCCTTCATCAAGCGCAACATCCTGGCAAGGTTCGGGATCCCCAGCGACATCGTCACCGATAATGGGCCACAATTTCTTTCTCAAGATCTGCGTGATCTTTGCAACAGGTATTGCATTTCATTGCATCATTCATCACCATACTATCCTCAAGGCAATGGTCAAGCAGAAGCCACCAATAAAACCTTAATCAAAATCATCAAGAAATCTTGTAAGTCTAGCAAGTTTGCCGACTGGCCTGATAAGCTTGTAGATGCTCTATGGGCTTATCGTACTTCTGTAAGGACCCCCACTGGACAAACCCCGTATGCTTTGGCATATGGGATGGAAGCAGTGGTCTCTTACGAAGTATTACTTCCATCTCTCCGAGTTCAGCTCGACAGGGATATTCCTGTTGATGAGAGACGAGAATCTCTTCTTGCACAGCTTGAACTCTTGGATGATAGAAGGCTAGCCGCCGCCAAGCATGCTCGAACTTATCAGAATAGACTTAAAAGGTTTTATCAAAAGAGGGTGGTTGAGAGAAAATTTAAGTCATTTGTTTTATTCTACCTTGTTAATAAGGCTCCTCCCTTTGACTCAAAGTCAAGCCAAATAAAAAATAGGCAAAGGGATGAGACATGGATAGAATTGATCCTTTTATAAGTGTTTTAGGCACTACATAACAAGGAGGATGGATTCTCGCCATACAGGTAAGTTTTATTAACCCTTTCCACATTTGTTTTCCTTCACTCTTTATTTTTCGCCATGTTAAGAAGGCTATGCCCTTTGACAAAAGCAAAGGGCTAAGCCACCATGTTATACTAATCAAAATTGTCGAAGTGATGTTGCAGGCACAACAAGTCAAGTAGACACAAATACTGATCCATTCATGAAGAAAGATACAAGAACAAAAGCCTGATACAATGATGCTGGACATACAAATCAAAACCTACTCATCCCTACGCTCAGGAGAAGAAACTAAGTAGTCAGCCACACTCGGAGTCTGGCTTCTCTCTGGATCAACTCCGCCCCGTACTGTACGACCTCGGCTATGGTGCGAGCCGCTCTGGTGGGTCCGTGTGCCACTCTGGTGACTGCCACTCTGATGACTGCCACTTTGATGATTGCCACTCTGATGGGTGCCACTCTGATGGGTCCGGCTCCGAGTGGACTGGCGGGCCATCTCACGATGAAAACGTAGTTCCGCCAGGGCGGAAACAAGATCCATCTGCATCTGGTACTGCCTCTGCTCCATAGCACGGATCGCGGCGTCTCGCTCACGAAGGGTAGTTGTATGCTGGGTCTCCACCTCATGAAGAGCCTCAAAGTGGCGCCGGTCATGCGCCAATAGCTCTGTATCAAAGTCCAATCGGAGCTGAGCCATCTCAAGAGTAAGCACCCGGGCCTGCAACTCAGCCTCCAAGGCCTGGATCCTGGAAGAAGACTCCGAAGAAGAGGTAGCAACTGATCGCTCTAGTGCAGCCACCTACAAGCAATGTATAAGGCTTAGACAGTGAAAGAACAAGTTTGGTAGCAACTATCAAGATGTTACCGTGATTTCCTTCTCCGCCGTAGATCGTTTCACGGCAGCCCGGCTCATCTCGTAGGGCTCTCACCTCTTCGAAGAAGAAACACCCTCTCGAGTGGCCCATGCGCCGTCGGTACATAAAGCAAGTCAAATATCTGGCAGCTTAATTAAGGAACACCAAACACACACATACCTCTGCCTGTAGAGCTGCCTTCAAGGAGGCTACCTCCTCCTCCAGCTCGCGAATTTGTGCTCGATACTGGGTAAGCATGCACCGGGAATCCTGAAAAGAAGAATTTTTTTTTAAGACAAGGCAATGCATTGATAACAAAGAGACAGAGACCAAAAGGCTAACCTGGCCAGCATAGTCAAAAAGATGACCATAAGCCGCACCATATTGGCGAGTGAACTCCGTGTCATCCACGGCAGTTGGGAAAACCACGGTGCCCTCAGCCTCCCAGTCCTCCAAGGCAGATTGGTACCGGGCTGCCCAGTTTATTGAGTGTGTCAAACCCTTTGTGCTATGGCTGTGTCTGGACGAAGGAGGTGGGCACCACTCCTGATAACCGCCAAATGTCCTCATCACTAGGCGAACCCACAGTGGCTCCACCTCGTTCAGACAATGGAGGTAAATGTCGCGGCCAAAAAGATGAGCACCCTTCACCACCCACTCGGCACTCTCGTCGTCAGTAGTCAGATATGGGCGCCAGCATACCTACAAGAAAGAAAAGGATCAGCAATTAGCAAAACAAAAGCAAGGAAGAACAGGGAGACGTACCCGTGCAGGAGAAAGACCCAACAGCTCGCCTCGAAGATAAAGGAGCTGGTATGCATGGGACTTAGTGTCACGGATGGCATGCCAACATGCCATCAAAGGCAGGCGAAACGGGTGATCTATTCTACCTCGGCCTAGTGGAATGTAAAGGTAACTCCACACCTGAAATTAACACTTCGTTGGTACAAGTATAACATGCAACAGGAAAGTAAGGCACAAAAAGAGAAATACCTGAAGAAAAGGTGTAAAGCCGCCCACTGAGACAGTACCACTATCAGGAGAGAGACTGGCAAACAGATGTGCGAGGACTGCTGCACCCCAGGCATAGTCGCCGATGGACTCCATGTCTGCCAGGAACGAAAGGAACCGTAGGTGAACCTTCTCGGTCTTGTTGCCCAGCAACAAACGACCAAAAAAGAAGAGCAGAAATCGGCGGAGATCCCGATCTGCCTCCGCTGATCCAGGAAGACCGCATAGTGTCGCAGATACCTGACGAATCAGGCGATCCTCATAGTCCGTGGTCACCTCGCCCTGCTGCATCTGAGCCTCTGTCAAGCCCACTAGCTCGAGACACTCCTTCCGAGTGATCGACGGGGACCGCCTCATCATGTGACCGAGGCGGGGAGTAAGAAAGAAGCGTCGCTGCCATCTCGGCGTAGTTACTATACGTGCAATCGGTGACGGCGCGCCCATAGACCCGCAGCCCCGTGATATGGGCCACGTCCTCCAGAGTAGGGACCATATGCCCCCAAGGAAGAAGGAATGAACAAGTCGCGGCATCCCAACGATCTCTCAGAACCTGGATCAGAGCCAAGTCCTCCCAAAGCACTGACAAATGTAAGACGGGACCAAATCCCATCTCATCCAGGCGGCGGCGTTGGAACGGTTGAAGACCCCGGTACGCCAATCGTACCAATTGCCATGATATACGCGATTTGATCCGTACCTACAAGTGGAAAAGTTGTTTAGGTCAAGAACTAAATCACAAAGATGGTAGAGAGTTTCTAGTTAGTTCAAAGGACATTTACATCGCGCCGGGATGTCGGCTCAGAAGGACCAGCCTCGTCGTCATGCGCACGCACGCGTCGAACCCTCTTCGGCATCTGTACATTTCAAAATTGGTCAGTTTCTTTCATTTTTTTAAACAAGAATGCTGAAGTTGACATGTGCCCAGACCAGGGGCCCATGCGCCCTGGACTGTGGGCACATGCGCCCTGGGTCCAGGGCACATGCGCCCTGACTTGAGGGCACATGCCCTTGTGCCCTGGGTCCAGGGCACATGCGCCCTGACTTGAGGGCACCTGCCCTTGTGCCCTAGGTTGAGGGCACATGCGCCCTAACCCCAGGGCACGTGCCCTTGTGCCCTAGTTTGAGGGCACATGCGCCCTGGTTCCAGGGCACATGGACCCTAGATGTGCACCATTCTTCTCTTGACCCGAAAACAGCTCAAACGGACTCGGAATTGCGTGAAATCATAGTCAAAACGAAGAGAATGCAGAGATCTACATTTTCTTTAACTGGAGCACTGACTTTTGAATGCGATACGGGCTCTGAAAATGTAGAATAAGTCGGAGTAGCTTTGGTGAAGAGAGAGGCTGTGAGTGGTGAAATGAACTGGTAAAAGCAGTTGGTCTATTTATAGAGGTAAAGATGTGTAAAAATCATGAAAAATTTTAAAATTTACTTTGCCACTCTTGAAATTGAGCTGATCACAATGCCACTAAGAGAATCCCAAATAGATTCCTGGATTGCTCAGAAAAATTCACCGAAAAAAATGCATGCTTTAACTTCATAAAAAAATTCATTTCTTACTATTAAATCCTGCAAATCATGTTGTTAAATAGCTGTTTGTTTTTCCATGCATTGTTTTGGTCATGCATTGACAATTTTCAGGCATAAGGTAAAACTATGTGAATTTATATTGCAAAATTGACATGACAAAATTCATTTCATATTCATAAATGACCAAAATTTGTTTGACAAGCTAGAAAATAAAATGGCAACAAAAGGATGATCAGGTACAAAGAAGCTGCAACTGAGAAAGATAGCGACGTTGGTCATCTGGATTCTCCTCGGTAAGCGTGTCTGGTCGCTGTAACCGGCTCGTACTCTACAAGGCAATAGATGTCTTAGCTCCCTCCGTGTCTTCATCTGTATCAAGCTTCCTATCTTTGATAAGAGTCAAGTGTGAAAGCACCGGCAGTTCATGGCGAGGCAAACCAATCTGAAAATGACACCTGTGCGGATTGTACAGAACAAAAGCCGAGCTAGTAACTAGTCGAAGATCCACGCCAGGAGCAAAACAGATCTGAACATCTCTCTATTGCATAATGACTGGACAGTGCACAAAGCCTGAATGACTCATGGAAGCAAGATGAATACGCCAATCTGTCAGTTTCTTCAATGTAGCACACTTGTTGGAAACCGTGTTAGGAAAACCGAGAGCTGCAGCATATGGAAACAAAGGACTGCGCCGGAAAAGCCGTGAAGTGGTAGTAGCACTGCCTGATGGATCAAACTTGAAGTGAAGATCTGCCCAGCAAGCAAACAGAAGAGCACTGCCAAACATAGGACGTCCCACGCAAGCAGAAGACAAGCCACAGTAGAGAAAACCAAGCACTGAAGGACCAAGCCGTTTGCCGCACCAGATTCCGCGAATACACGAGAGTTGTCCCTGCTCCAGAAAGCCATCTTCTGTGGGAAACAAGAACACGGCAGCAAGGCAAGTAGCAAAACCCTTGGATCCTTGAAGAAGTTGTGTCTCATCAAGGCCGCGAGAAGACAAAGTAGAGATGGTCCAAGCTGCCAGTTTTTGGAGATAGATCCGTTTTCTGGTGATAAAGGAGTTGATTTGCTCTGTCTCCACAAAATCCAGCAAGAACTCAAGGCTAGACACTGATCCAGAGGGAATAAACATGTTTGCAATCTCATATTTTCTAGTACGCGGTAGTCCAAGAAACAACTATGCTTCTTCTAGCAAGATGGTGCATTCAAAAGAGCTAAAGACAAAGGTGTGAGTGTCAGGATGCCATAACTCTGCCAAAGCACCCATCAATCCAAAGTCCAAGTGATATTCTGCAAAGTGTTTCGCATGAACCAAAAGACCAGTCAAGCCCCACCCACTCAGGATTGATTTCACTGACAAATGAAGTACTCCAAGCAGATCTTTAAACCAAACAGGTGAACAGAATCTTCGAGGACCTGGAAAGAGAGGGTAATTCTGCATAAAACCATCAAAACATGTTGTCAGGTACTTGCACTTTTTATAACAAAATTTTGAAAAAAAAAATCCCAGAGGCAGGGCGCATGTGCCCTCATATGGGGGCACATGGCCAGGTGCCCCACCCCAGGGCGCATGGCCAGGTGCCCCCGATCGGGGGCACATGGACCTAAAATTTTCAAAAATTCGAAAAAAATCCAAAAAAATCACAATCAATAAAAAATAACTTTCTCTTACCAGATCTGCTGAAATCCTCCCCTTCACATGCCCTGGAATGCTTGAAATCGCTCTTCCCAAGTCAGAACACTTCTTCTTAGAAGGAGGAGCCATTTTAACAGAGATAAGATCAATTTTCGAGTTTAAGAGAGTATTTATAGTGGAGGATTAATCCCTCTTTGAGTCAAATTCGGATTTAAAAAATAATAATAATAAATTTTCCCCAGGGCGCATGTGCCCTCATCTGGGGGCACATGGCCAGGTGCCCCACCCCCTGGGCGCATGGCCAGGTGCCCCCGATCAGGGGCACATGGACAAAAAAATTCGAAAAATTCAGAAAAATCTCAAAAATTCAGAAATTGTCTATAATGTTAAAAATGACATTTTTGCTAAAGGAACCATCATCAAAAATGTTGTTTTGACATCCAAATGATGGTTCTAATAGTAAAATCTTCAGTTGATCATTTCAGGAATAATTTGCTTCATATGACAATTCTGTCTGTTGGGTACTAACCAGAAATGTGCAGGCAACCTTTTTAGTCCTAACAGGTGAATTGGTGAGATCAGTATTCCCCAAGGAACGTCATGCCAACCTTGCGGCGAAAAGGAAGCACCACCCAGCTGAACATTCTCATGGTGTTGTATTCCGTCAGAAGGCAAGACAAGGATGGAGCAGAGATGCGGTTGAAGCAGCTTACCTGACTTCTCACATCACAGTTTCTCATCAATCTCATATCACATCACCACCATCATTGCATTTTCCACTTCACATCACTTCTATCATCTGTCACCTAGTTATGTTAGGTCCATTTGATATATATATTATACATTAATGTTGAAGACCTTGAGAGTGAAGATGACTGGGCCCGAGATCCCCTTCAACAAAATCTACGACGGCTTAGTCATTTATTCACACTCACGGATAAGCCAAAATTGAACATTGGAGGGACGATGGTTCCTAATCAGGTGTCTTGACCTCCAATAGACAATCTATATCTTCAACTATTTTCTACATGATTTTCTATGTGTCCACATCCATCTCCTTTTCTTTCTTCATCATTACCAATTCTATTTCATTATGTTTTCTCTTTCTTTTATTTCATCATGTTTTTTTTTCTTTTATCCCTTCATGTTATTCCTTTCTTTTTATTCCATCATGTTTTATTCTTTCCTTTTTTTATCCCACCGTGTCTTTTATTTTACCCACCGTCTCATGGCATTTGTCATGCCATTGTTTCTTCTTCCCCATCATTCTGTGTTAGTCCCACCATTATCTTTCAAACCCACTATAGCTTAAATCTGTTTTGCCGTTTTCCGAATACTTGATTTTCTGTTAGAGCGTGATTCATGGTTTTCACGATACCCGAGCAATTTTGTTATGCTTAAACGAACCCTTTTAGAACTTGAGGTTCTTCCACTCAGAATTAAACTGAGTATTTTGGTGAAACTTGAATGAACTTGAGATTCCAAATATGATGTATTGGTATTCTTTTCATTTTAAGATCAACTTCTCTTTTACAAAACTTTAGCCCATCACAGTACAAGAACACCGCAAAGTTCGGGTTGCTGGCTGATGATGAACCTACGAATTCGAGGACTCCTCACCACGCTGAGGGTTGGCTACATCCTTTTATCCTTTATCATTTACTTTTTCATCTCTCGTGCCAAGGGCATGTCTTTTACCAGTCAATTATGTGAGGTTTTGATAGAACATGAAAGCGATCTAGAATACTCAGCGAGATTCATTTTGCTGGATCAGGTAGATAAGCGTGTCTATATCTACGCCTTGATGCCACCTTTTCAGTCCATCACCATTCCATTCCGCTACATTCATCTACGCTCACTTGCATTCCATTACAGTTCACTACGAATCACTCCGCTTCATTACATGCCACTCCCTTACAAAGCCGACATCAAGGCGAGGCAAGCTGTACACACGCCAAATTCGCCTAATTCAGAGCATAAAACTCATGTTTTCTAGGGTAACATGTGCGATTGACCTTATAATGATGCCGGGTCTTTTTAAAGTTGATTTGGAGCTTCGCCGAATGAAATCGGATGTTTTCCGAAGTTTTCCGCAAAAAGCCATAATTTCCGAGCGAAAGCCACACGTAAATCGTGTAAACACGGAAATTAACTGAATAACCAATGCCTAATGATCATGCATTGAAGGTTATGGTCATATTCATACCCCGGACAAGTTTTGTTGCATACCGTGCCTTTCCGGTTTGCCGTCGAAGTCATTTTGACCTGTATCGGATCTTCTGTTCACTGCCTTAACTTCCGGATAAAATTATGAAGTTTTGGAGGGTGTGATAGCTGATCCGATTCTATTGAAAGCTTCTTCGGCCTGTTATCTTTCCAACGCAACAAACGGCGTCGAATTCCGAGTTCGGGAGTGTTCGCAATGACTTCCGGAAGAAAGACGCGCGAAACCAGTCCCATGCGCCCGGGACCCAGGGCACGTGCCCATGCGCCCTACCAGTGAGGCACGTGACCTTGTGCCCTCACTTGAGGGCACATGCGCCCCACCCTTGAGTCAGTCTTTCACCAGGACTCTACCACTGAACCGACAGACTGGATAAGAACTATTTTTTCGGGATTTGTGCCATGCGCCCTCACTGGGGGGCACATGCGCCCTTCAGTGAGGCGCATGCACCAAGCACCAGGGCGCATGCGCCCAATGGTGGGGCGCAAGGCCCCCTATTTTTTAGCGTTGATAACGTCTTCTATTCTCCTATAAATTAAATCCGATTCCGGTCGTTCCAGGGGCATGAGCACGACCCCCCAGGCATCTCAAGACGTCCTAGCACCCTTATACATCGATTTTGTGATTTTTAGAGAGAGAATTTCGAGTTTTTAGAGAGAGAAAAGTCGGTTCAAGAGAGAGGAAGGCTGTTCTGCAGGTGATCAGCCAGGTCTCTCTTCTTCGGCCTCTACAGCTTCGTGTGGACGTCTTCTGCCAGAGATATCTTCATCAAAGTTCTTCCTCTCCAAGTCTTCTTGAGTTTGCAATCAATAGTACTTGATTCTGAGGTCGGGGCTGGTCGTGACGAGCGCTGAAGCAAAGTCGCGCCTGGCAGATCCTGGAATGCTGCTCGGCTTTTTCGACAACACAGATTTGGCCATATCTTTCTCTATACAACTCAGAATCTTGCTGTTCTTTTTCCTATCTCTTTGTTTAGTGATTCTCCATCCTCCTATATTGTTTATACCCTTTCTGAATAGGCCTTGTGGTAGCACAACAAACCCATCCAATCTAAGATTGGCTCGTCAAGACCATAACAACGGAAGGCTACGTGAGTCATTCTTAATGTCTCATGTTTATCGACCTAATTAGAACGAGGAGGGATTTTATTTTAGTCTCATAAACATAGGTGCTACATATAAATATTAATATACCTTTGGAATATCATATATTTAAGGTATAAACTGTAGCACACACCACATATTAAATATGCATTAAAACATAGGTGATCATGGACTTAACCCTAAGCATACACCTAAGGCACCCCTATAGGTGCAATTCCTTGCTTCAGAAGCTTGAGTTGGCATGCTCCCACTTCAGAAGGGTGCTTCTCCAAGTGGTCCCGCTCTCCATTCTACCACAAGCCGGCTTCTAACCATTACAAGCAGCTAAAGGGTACACAGACCCACAAATGTACAACTCATAATAAGAAACCTTGGTTTTAACCAAGGGGAGTACACAAATGGGGAGAGGTAGAATGTACAATCAGATTGTATAGAGAGAGACGAGGCACGCGCAGGCCCCATTTAATAGCATAACCATCTTAATTAACCAAGCAATCAAAAGCAAAGCAAATTTAAGTCCATGATCACCTCCATACACACACCAACATTCATCACATGAACATAGAGCGCATGCGTGATAATTATATGATATATATCATATATACCATCATAAAATTATATACTGTAATTTTGAAATTCCAAATTTCATGCTTGTCGAATTTTCATAAAATAAATAACATAAAATGCACATATAAACA
The DNA here is from genome assembly GCA_036172225.1 of Cryptocoryne crispatula var. balansae. NCBI lineage: Eukaryota > Viridiplantae > Streptophyta > Magnoliopsida > Alismatales > Araceae > Cryptocoryne > Cryptocoryne crispatula. The sequence goes on along the minus strand of CM069919.1, from coordinate 34,373,266 downwards.
ATTTACATGCATAAGACAAGCAATATAAAATATTCAGATGATTCATGCTTTTCCAAAATTTATCAGAGCATTAAATTAATGTCCAAATCATAATTATTCAAAATCACATTTTTCGGAATTTATTTGAACACTAATTTAATATAGTATTTACTTCTATAATTAATATAGTATTTTTCAGAATTTATTACCAGAAATACTAACAACAAATTAATATAGTATTTACTTCTAGGATATGGTAACAGACATAATCCACATCTTATCTGACTTATCAACATTCATACTACTCAATTCAAAGGTGCAAGCTGAGCTAAGAGCTGATTTGTTTCTACTTGACTTTAGACTTGGTTCGATACATAATGAACAGACTCAACTCATATTTGAGTTGGGGCTCTTAGGCCCCGTTTGGCATCATAAAATTTTTGGGATAAACCAAAACTTATCCCCAAATTATCCTCGTACCAAAAAGTACTTAAAGGTCTGTTGGGTACTAAAATTTTTTGGGAATAAACATGGTTTATCCCATAAATTTTGAGGATAAATTTAGTTTATCCTCAAGTTATCCTCATACCAAACATGACCTAAGTGTCGATATGTTTAAGCTAGGATGTTATGCTACTTTTTTTACCAAATCATTCCCAATTTCAACCTAAGCTCAAAAGTAGCTCAACTAAACTTAATCCAAGTTTGAGTTTGAACTTGATTTGAACATGCTTATAATGCTCGGCTCCTTTCCAAAGTTCAAACTCGAGCTCAATTTAAACTTGAGTTTCAAATCAAATTAAAATTAAATTAAATTTAATTAATATATTTAATTAAAATTATGTAATTACTAAATATTTGTAATTTATTTTTTAAAATAAACATTTAATTGAGTTGCTCCTGATCTTTGTCGAGTTTCTTTTTCTGGTTCAAACTTACTCATTTAACTTAATAAATAAGCTGAGTTGAGTTTAAAACTATACACCTTGTCAACTCCACCAAATAGATAAAATTGCATCATATGTATTTTGTTTTGCTTTAACAAAGTTTTAAATTCATTTCGAATTGCATAAAAAATTAAATTGAAATATAATAAAAAATATTATGAAACGAGTAATAGCAGTGATTGTATTTTGTGAGAATATACTTTTAAATATTTAAACATATAATTATATTATGTAAAAGTAATTGTATGTAATATTTATTTAAATATTTTTATATTACATGTAAAAATAATTTATTTGATAAAACTTAAATTTGTGACGACCTGTGTAGTTGTCGTTTATAAATTTTAACTTAAAATACGTTCACTGACAAAAAAAAATATCCTAATGAGATTAAATACTTTTGTTGGGTAGGACCTTAAACGTAAATTTAAGAATTCAGAATTTAACTCCATCCTAGTCTGAAAGTCAAAAGTTGTTGATTTTATATATAATCTTTTATATTGTAGGAAACATAATTAATTTGAATAAGATATTTATGTCAATTAACTTAACTTCTAGCTACGATTTATTATGTACATGTTTTGTTACTTGATTACATCAACAAGTAAAGATATTGATATGAAAAAGAAAAGGCTAAACTTTCTACCTTAACTTTAAAAGATTTATTAAGATATAAAATGTTAGATAATATTTTTAATTAATTCGATGTTGTTTTGACTAAATCAAAATGTTTGATTGGTCTAAATATATATCTGATTTCTGATTTGGTTAAAAAGTTGAGTGTTTAGATTGTTCGATTATATATCTTAATTAGTCTCTAAACATATCTTCTATATATAAATTAAAAAAAATCTAAAACTAAGCTGCAAGCCTTGTCCTTTTATTTTTCAGACACAAGGCTTGAGTGTTTAGACTGTTTGTATGTTAATTAATCTCAAACATATTTCTTAAACTTAATAAAATTGTAAAATTAAGCTATTAAATATTTTAATCTAATTAAGTATTTTGTATCACAATCTAAAAGTAAGGATGCTCATGGTTTTGATGGGTTTTAGATAATTCCTTTTCTAAACAAAATCAAACCAAACGTACCTCACAAAACAAATAAAACAAAACCAAGTTAACTAGGCTTAGTTCAATTGGCCCTGATCAAATTGTATTTTATTAACATATATATAGTTTCATTTAATTTGTTCTAAATAATACTTTAAAAATATAACATATATTCATTTATATGATTAGTTTTATCTTTTAAACTTTAAAAATATGTGTTTTATATGAAAATGGTACTTAAATATTGTTAATATTAAATAAATATTTAATATAAATAGAGATATTTGATTTATGATTTGTTTAGATTTGAAGGATCCGTGAGACCAAGCTAAAATGATTGTAACTTCAACATGAACCAAACCGAACCATATTATTAGATTGGTTTGATTTTTCATGTTGAAAGGAATAGTGAACGCCCCTAACTAAGAAGTTAAAATGAAATTAAGTGTTCTGATTTTTAGATAAAGACGAAACAAATGCCACCTTAATTTTAACATTGACCTCTTATCTTGGAGAAAAAGATTAAATTATATTAAGTTGCAAATGATTATATGTTTGGTTTTGGATCTTAATGAACAAGCGAACAAGGCAAAGTTGAACATTGTATGCATGTTAACTATTGTTAGCAACTAGATGTTCACAAAGTTGGCAATGCTATATTTTGATTGCTTTGTAGTTTAAAATATAAAAAATATTGAAAAATTAATTAATTAGATTACATGTATAGGTATTAACAAATAAATAGTACAAATATATTTTAAACTAAGGGAATGTTTTAGCATAGGAAAGAAATGCAAACAAAGAATAATATCTAGACTGTTAATATGCAAAATACATAAATATAAGGCTTATTAGTAGGAGATAGGGATACCAACGGGAGTGGATTTGATAGTAGAATTGTATATTTGCAATTCTGATTCTAATTAAAGTTAAATCATTTTTCTTTTGATTCTAACTAAATCAAAATCATGATATACTTATTTTTTATAATTTTGAATTTTTTCATGAAATTGAATCAATTTTATTTTTTAAATCTATGTTAAAATTAAGTAAATAAACTTTTTAATACTAGTTATATATGATCTAATATTTTGTTTTTTGTTTTTTGTTTTTTATGTATCAGCATTTAAATTATTTTTATCAAAATATTTTTTAAGATATATTTTAATTTTTACCAAAATAAAAAAATAGTTAAGTAATTTACTATTTTTTTATTTTTATTATAATAATTTATCAGAAGATTCAAATTTTTATTTTAAATATTATAAGTTAAAAGATACATGATTATAAGTTTTTTATAAAAATTGAATAGAAATATCAAAATTTATTCAAAACCTAGTCCAAGAGTTGTAGAAAAAATTTACAATTGTTATAATCAACGAAGGCTTGTAACTATAGATTTCACTTATGGGGTGTTTGGTTGCATGATAATTTTTTGTACCCTTTCATGATAAAAATTTATATTAAAATAAAAAGTGAACTAACTCATGACATAAAATTATCATGTTTGGAGGGATGTGATAACAAAAAAGAGTAACTACGATACATGATCAAACAAAGTGGGGGACCACAAGAAAAAGAAAGAGGTGAGACCCTCTTTTTTTGTTTAAGAAGAAAATCACCTCCAAAACATAAAATTGTCATGGTTGTCAAACACCTCTTTTAACAAGTTTTATTATAATTTTTAAAAATAAAAATAAAAACCTTCATTATCATGCAACCAAACACCCCATTAGGTTGGTCTCCTTTTATCCTACGTTGAATCTTAAACAAACAAAGTGATAATTGACCTATTAAATCTTTAAGAAGAAATAAAATTTAAAGCATTTCGTAAACAATCTAATGAGCCCAGCCACTGATCAGATGGAAGATTAGATGATAGAGCACTCCAATCCAACTATTGCCACTATACTAAAAGCCCTCGCAAAAGGGTATTGGCGACAACTTTAACACCATCACTCAGTCGTCACAATGAAGTCCATTGCCAATAGCATTGGCATTGACTTGGCTGATAGTCATCACTACTAAACTTAAAAGCGACGATTGAATGGCCACCGCAACTAGAGCTATAAGCGATGGCTTGGCCGTCACTAATAAACTATAAGCAATGACTATCCTCATTCATCTCTAGTGATTATTGGGGATGTCTAAAGTTGTTGAGATGATGAAGACATCATCAAAGCAGATAAAAAACTCCCCACAGATTTTTCCGGGTTTGGCAATGGCTCTTAGCCATCGCCAATATTCGTAGGAGACGGCTATGAGCAGTTGCCACTTACCATAGTTGCAACGGCGAACAAGCCATTGTTGAAGCAAGGGAAACAATCATGCAGATGCTTCCTCCTACTTCATCAACAACTCTTAGTCATTGCCAATATCAGTCGGTGAAGGCTCTGACTGTCACCAATGATAAGTGGTTATGGCTCATAGCCATCTCCAATAATATTGAAAATAAAAAATAATAATTCTAATTTTGAAAATGAAATTTTCATGAATTCATGGATTTGTACAATAAAAGTTGTATGCTTACATATTAAAATAGGTCCACAATAATCCACAATCATATTTCATTTAAATAAAATCACCCTACACATTTCATTCATCTATTCTATTTATTCCATTCATTCGCAATCATTCAACCAAATTAAAATTAACAAAGACCACATTATACACAATTCAAATGGGTCCACAATGACTTACAAGCACATTTCATTCAAGTAAAATCATCATGCACATTCCATACATTTATTTCATTTATAAAATCAAATTGAAATTAACAAGCATCTACATTCATATAACATGTACATACATAGTTCAAATGGATTCACAATGACCTATTCATATGAATTGTAATATTCTCACAAATCATTCAAAGTAATCCAATCATGTTCATAACATACCATGAAAAATAATACATGTCACTCATCTTCATCAAAGGACTCCTCATCCTCGTCATCATCTTCGTCATCATCATCTTCTGTCTATCTCATCGATGGCACCAATGTTGTTGAATCATCTTGTCTCGATAATTGGGCTAACTCAAGCTATTGAGTTAGCCATTCAAACCTATCATCAAATGATTTTTACTAATCCAATAGTCATTACTACAAAGCAGCAACCTGAGATTCATATTGCAAAATCATATTAGTATACTTTTCTAACCTCTCCAACATATCCATCAATTTACGAACCATAAAGCTTGAAGAAGTGTCTCTACTAGTTTCACTATACCAAGTGGTGTGAATTTGTCCTCGCCCTACATATCATACCTGACCTTGTATGCCTCTACCCATGATACTAATAAAAGTGTCCTCCATAAATGGTGATGATACCCTAGTATTTGACTCCTCAGATGTTGGGAAGTCATCAATTGTGTCATATTACGTTAAAAAAATATGTACTATCAAGATTTTTACGTAAGATGTAAAATTAGATAAATAAAATAATATTTTAAAATAAATTATCATTAATTTATGACTTTCTTCATTGTCCTAGATAACATTTTTATTAGGCCCTTCGCAAGCTTGAGAAATCTAGATCTCTGGATGTGTAGGAGGACTACCTTCTCTTGATGTCTACAATTATAAATTTGAACTTAGTTTAAGAGATGATAATTAAATAATAAATTAAATACAAAAATATTTATGAAATGATTTTGCAATTGATAAATGTTGGTCCTTCCTCTTCTATAAGACATAAAGAGGTGAGCTCTATTTTTTTTATTTCTGTCATTAAGTGCCTACAATCAAATTCATAAGATTTTAGAAAATATTAATATGATACTTAAAATGAAAAGATATTTTTTATCTTATAGTCATCTCGCACCCATAAGTCACACATGTGACATTATTGATTTGTTTCAATTTATGGAGGCACACAGTGGTATGCCTCCAAAGGATATAAGTCATCAACTCTTTTTCAAGAAGGAAAATTATCATGATGACACATTTCACCACTTAATTGATAAGATTGTGGCTCGCTATATCATAGTATCCACTTATTAGTATTTGTTGATATAAAAAAATATTGCAACTTATATCTTAATAGAAAATAATGTAATATTTTTGTGCCATGTTTTTACTTTTATATTTATGATCATTTTTATATTTTAGAGTTTCTCATTGTGAACATACAATTTTATCTACATTATCTATTCAAAAAAGAATATAGTTATTCTTACATGCATCTATTTTTTGATAACTAAGCCTTAAGTACTTAACATTTTTTAAGTTCATATCAAGTGTTAGGAACACTTGTATTTTTAGGTAATTCATATTTAAATAAAGATAATATGATATTTATATATTTTCTAATGAGACCATTTATTAACTTTAACTGAATCGACTTTAAAATAAATTTTAACTTAAATGTATCTTTGAAACCTTTATATAAAGATGTTTTAGAATCTTTTAATAAACAATAATATTTTTGTTTATCTTTATTTAATTTATATTCGTTATGAATAATGATAGATTGGTTGTTTTGAAAAACATTTCCACTACTTCACCATTAACATTTTCATATATTTGGTTGATTTAATTGTATATCATCTTATTTTATTATATCGATTTCGATTTCACCATGACTCATCCACGTTCTATATTTTGGCCATAACCATCAGATATTGAATATTCTTTAATCACATCTCTTTTTAAAATAAAAAAGTTGCAACATCTCTTACAAAGATATTGAATTAAATTATTATCTTGACAATGTCTAAATTTGGTCATACCTTCATAAATGACATAATCAAAAAATTCTTCTATTCTTCGAAGATACCTAGGATCTAATTTGTTGAAGATATATATATTCAAAACTTATCTATTGGATATATCTATCCAAAACTTAACTAAGTTACTCATTTAAACTAATTTTTAAAAAAAATCATATATAGAAATGTTTGCAAAATTGAATAATTATATGTAAAATTGAAATACAAAATACATAATATAATTAATTATAACCGAACCTCCTCAAAATGATGCAAGACTCAAATGATGATCTTGTTTGAAACTTTTTGAAAATAAGAAAAAAAATATGATCAGATAAATAATTGATCAGTTTGGTTTGAAGGCCATATAAATCAAAATACTTCTTTTATTCAATTTACCAATTTAGTATGCCTTGAAATTGCTTATAAAACAAACTAAACTAATTATCGGTATGGTTTGGTTTGAAAAGCCTTAGAAATCACACTAAATTGGTTTGAAAGGACTTAGAAACCAAATCAAGCCGCTTTTAAAATGCCTTAGAATTGAAGGGCCTTAGAAACCAAATCGGATTGGTTTTGAAATGCGTTAGAATTGAAAGGTTAGTTTGGTTGGAAAGGGCTTAGAAGCCCAACCAAACCGATTCATTTGATTTTTCTAGGTTGGTCTACTTTGAAAGAGCTTAAAACCCAACTTAGCTTAGTTTATGTTTTTGAATCAAACCAATTAGCTCAGTTTATGATTTTCTATATTTTTGAATCATTTTTAGGAATTGAAAATGAAATATGATTTACAACAAATCAAATCAAACCATCTATAGATAATATTAAGGATTAACAAGTTGTACTACATCAATTAGTTTGGTTCATAGTATATGGTTTTATACCAAACCGAATTAGCTATGTTTATAGTTTGTTTTTGATTTTGAACCAAATCAAATTAGTTTGACTTATGGTTTGTTTATGGTTTTAAACCAAATCGAATTAGCTCAATTTAAAGTTTGTTTATATTTTTGAACTAAAGTGAATTACTTCGAACTAAATCATTTCACTCAATTTATGATTTGTCTATGATTTTAAATCAAATGAAATTCGCTCAGTTTATGATTTTTTATGTTTTTGAATTATGTTTAGGATTTGGAAATAAATATAACTAAGAGTGATCTTAACATGTAATAGATTTAACAACACATCTAATTGGACATCTAAACAAAAAATTAACACTTAGAATTCCAATTAAAAAAAATATATAAAAATTGAAAAAACAACTTTAACATTACTCTAAATACTTAAAATCTATTTAACTCTATTTTAAATACTTCTTAATAACATGTGTGCTTAGGGTTAATAATTCAGGCTAGAGGAATTAGAGGAGGGGGAGGGGGAGACAAATAGAGGTACGAAATATGCCTAAAAGAGGAGATTCAGAGGAGGAGAAGGACCATCACCAATGGTTGGTGGCAACCATTGAACAGTTGCTAAAAAATACATTTGCGACAGTTTAAAACAACCGTCATCACTGAACTAACCTTTCTCTGAGATCCCCTTCTTTCTTTCTTTTTTCTGTTTCTATGATAGAATAATATGTTATTGACGATGGATTAATGGCGACAACTTCAACATTTGTCGCTAATATTATATATGATGACAACTTACACAAGTAGTCATTAGTGCTTGTATAGTTGCCATTAGGGGTGCTCATGGTTCTGTTTGGATTGATTTAATTTTTGAGTATTTTTTTCTCAAACCAAACCAAACAAAACAAACTCCCAAACCAAATCAAACCGAACCAAATTAATTTGATTTGATTTGGTTTTATTTGGTCCGGCTCAAACCGTATTTTCTTAAGGTATACTAGATATGTCAAAATATAATTTCTATTGGTTTGTCTTAAATCATATTCTATTAAAATGTAGTGTATATGTTTATACAATTTATTAATTTTATTTTATAAACTCTTGAAAAAAAATTATTTTTATAATTAAAGGTATATAAGTATTATATTAAATATACTTAAAATAAAATAGTAATCTAATTTGAGTTATTCAATTTACTAAATCGATTTGATTTCAAGAGTCCTAAAATTTAAATCAAATCGATCGATAGTTCAAACTAAACTAAAGCAAACCAGATTATTAATTTGATTTGATTTTTCGAGTTGAATTGAATAATGAACAATCTTAGTTGGATCAGCTCCATTATAGTCGCTGTTACTATCGTTATTAACGATGGCATTCTGAAGCTGTCGTTGTCGATAACATATTTTCTTATTGTGTTAATTTCTACTTGAAATTATACTATATATACTTCTATCATTTAAAAGGAGAATATGTCTTAAAGAAAAACAAAAGTATATAAGAGATTTATTGATATATAATGCCCTGTTTGGTAACACTATTAGACACCTCTATCACTATTAATTTTAAAAGTGATATTGTTGGTAATCATCTTGAGGTGTTTGGTTAATAATATCAATTTTAAAATTTGTATTGTAAACAACACATGTTATGTAATACAAGTGTCAACTTGTATCAATTTTGATATTGATACTCCATCTTCTAGAAATATCAATATCAATACTAATATAGTATCATTTTCGATACTCTAACCAAACATGCCATAAGATATCACGTTCAGATGTTAAATCAAGATATGAGTAAACATCTCGCGTCCGGTACTCCACTTGCGCCCTAGAGGTCGTGGATTCGACCCACGCGGCTCGTTACCTCCATTGTAGGTGATGAGATTAGGTCATAGACTGCCTGCCCCGAAGCCCTAGGGCGCCCACGTCGGGGGCAACTGACCGAAGAAGAAGAAGAAGACGACGACGACGAAGACGACGAAGACGACGGTGGGGGCAGATTCGGCTTCAGCTTCACCAGCAGGAGACGGTGGCCCACCGCGGAGAAGAGGGTGAGGATGGATAGAGCTGCGGGAGCACACGGGCCAATCAGAGCACGGGAACGAGTCGCCCCCTCATCCCGTGCCCTCCACGAGTACGGCCCCCCGATTTCATGATCCATCCCAGCGGTCCCCACCACGTCGGCCTCGCGATGTGGCGCAAGCCCCACCATCCGTGAACCCCGATGCCAGGACCAGAAGGTGCTTATGCATATTTGTGCGTAAGGGCGACCCGGCCCGGACTCGGCCCAGCTTCCGCACCCGGTACCGATTCGCTGAGTCACCGGCTTTCATTACCTCACAGCCCCGTCCGATTGTTCCCTCCCTTCAACCACTCTTCCCAACGCCCGGCGGCGGCGGCGGCGGCGGCGGCGGCGGCGTTCTCTCGGAGGAAGGGGAGGAACGCCCTAACTTTCTTCCTTCCCCTTCAGATGGCGGCTGCTAACGGTTTCACGACGGCTCTGGCGGGGACGGGAGCGGCGGCGGAGCCGTTCCTCCGCGGGAAGCTCCGCAGGCCGTCCCCCTGTTGCTCGCCTTTTGCTGCGCCGGCATCCCATCTATCCAGGCGCCGCGGCGTTACCTTTCCCAGGTGCGAAGCAGGGTCGGATCAGGCGGCCGACATGGCTATCGCCGTCGCCGCGGATGCGGTGGCCGCCGCGTCCCCCAGGGCCTCCAGTATATCGGCACTCGAGCAGCTCAAGACCTCTGCTGCGGATCGTAAGTCTCTTCATCTCCGCCTCGCTCGCCCATTCCTCGCCCTGCGTTTCCGCCGTGTCCTCCAGATCATCTAATTTGTACCGTGCTTGGTTTTCCCCAAATTTTGAAATCGATCTCTCTACATCGCCGGCGACGTCCCTGACCTTTCCATCTTCAGGATACACGAAGGAACGGAGCAGCATTGCGGTGGTGGGCCTCAGCGTCCACACCACGCCGGTGGAGATGCGCGAGAAGCTGGCTGTTCCTGAAGCGCAGTGGCCTCGCGCCATCATGGAGCTCTGTGATCTCAACCACATAGAAGAGGCTGCCGTGCTTAGCACCTGTAACCGCATGGAGATATACGTCGTGGCCCTCTCATGGCACCGGGGAATCAGAGAAGTCATCGGCTGGATGTCGAAGGTACCGCTTCTCTGCTCGAACAGGGTCGTCGGGAGCCGATCGATCAGGTAGAGTTCCTGCGTTGGAACATGTGTTTATACCTACTTGTGTTTTTCTGAACAGACAAGCGGAGTTCCTGCGTCGGAGCTCCAGAAGCATGTCTTCCTGCTGCGTGACGGCGATGCTATCCGGCATCTGTTTGAGGTGTCTGCGGGTCTCGACTCCCTCGTGCTCGGCGAAGGACAGATCCTTGCGCAGGTCAAGCAAGTGGTCCGTGTCGGACAGGGAAGCGGCGGCCTCGGGAAGAACATCGACCGGCTGTTCAAGGACGCCATCACCGCCGGCAAGCGTGTGCGTACGGAGACGAACATCTCCTCCGGCGCGGTCTCCGTGAGCTCGGCAGCCGTCGAGTTGGCCCTCATGAAGCTCCCGCCGCCGCATGCGCTCTCCGCCCGAATGCTCTTGATCGGGGCCGGCAAGATGGGGAAACTGGTCATCAAGCACTTGGCGGCGAAGGGCTGTGCCACCGTGGTGGTTGTGAACCGTTCGGAGTCGAGAGTGGCCACCATACGCGAAGAGATCAAAGACATCGAGATAATCTACAGGCCTCTGACAGACATGCTCTCCTGCGCCGGAGAAGCGGATGTCGTCTTCACCAGCACAGCCTCGGAGACGCCGCTGTTCGTGAGGGAGGACGTGGAAGCCCTGCCGCCGGCGAGCGAGGCCGGCGGGGGCGTGAGGCTTTTCGTCGACATTTCAGTCCCTCGGAACGTGGGCTCGTGCGTCGCCGGCGTCGCGGTTGCCAGAGTCTACAACGTCGATGATCTGAAGGAAGTAGTGGAAGCCAACAAGGAAGACAGGCTGAGGAAGGCGACGGAAGCTCAGGCCATCATCGCGGAAGAGCTGCAACGCTTCGAGGCTTGGAGAGACTCGCTGGAGACAGTCCCCACCATTAAAAAGCTGCGATCTTACGCCGATAGAATCAGAGTCTCCGAGCTCGAGAAGTGCCTGCAGAAACTCGGCGACGACGCCCTGACGAAGAAAGCCAGGAGGGCGGTGGAGGACCTGAGCTCCGGCGTCGTCAACAAGCTCCTCCACGGTCCCCTTCAGCACCTGAGATGCGACGGCAGCGACAGCCGGAACCTCGAGGAGACGCTGGAGAACATGCATGCCCTCAACAGGATGTTCAGTCTGGATACGGAGAAGATGGTCTTAGAGCAGAAGATCAAAGCCAAGGTCGAGAAGAGCCAGAGGTAATCCGACAGCGAGAGGAAGACGCTCCATTTGATCCTCTGCTCCCAATAAGAGGAGGGCTTCCTCAACCTCGGATACCATATTGATGTACAGGCGAAGTTTTCGTTTTCCCCTGGAAGAACAGCTAGGAGGTGTTTGACTGCTTACTTTCGTCCCATTTGCCCTTTGTCGATTGTCGTATGTATTCCCCAAGACCACGGTGATTAAGATCACGGCGAGGCTGAACCTGTTGTAACGCGACTGTTATGACAAGGATACGAGCGTAATTAGATTTGTCATGTGTGTCTATTTGTAATTCAATTTAAGAGGCGCCTGCCATCCGGTGTAGTGCTATTCTATTCGCCGGCCTTAAGCCTATACTTGTAATAGTATTATAGACACTATTATTACTATTAATTTTTACTTAGATGTTAATACATCACAGGTTGTTGTTTGACTACTGATATCATCTTTAAAAATTTGTAGAACAAACAAAAATGAATTGTAATACAAATGTCCGTCTGAATTAATTTTATTTTTAACACTTAATTCTCTAAAATTATCAATACCATGACGGTACCATTTTTAACTAGTTACAGTACGTGTTTCGCACGATTACCAATGCATTAAAAATATAGTTTTATAAATAATTTTAAATATGTAATATAAAGTGAAATTAAACAACTTACAATAAATTACCAATAAACTTAGAAATAGAACCAGTAGTCACATTAACTTACGAATTATAAAATTTAGAAAAGCAAAATAAGATAACTAAGCGGTGTTTGGTTGTACAATAATTTTTTGTATATTTTTAGGATAAAAAATTATAAAAAATAAAATATGAACCAACCAATGACATAAAATTATCATGTTTGGAGGGATGTGACAACAAAAAGGGTAACTATCATATATGATCAAACAAAGTTGAGGACCACAAAGAAAAAATAAGATGAGATCCTCTTTTTTTGTCTAAAAAAATCATTTTAAAAACAAAATTGTCATGATTGTTAAACATCACTTTTAAAACCTTTTATTATAAAAATATAAAATTATAACAAAAACTTAATTTATCATATAACCAAACACCCTGTTATAAGAAAACATAAAGTGTTAAAAAGTTGAAGACATTGCTATCATTTAACATTCATAGCAAGGCATTCCTTCTAAGATTCTCTTATTTTAGAAAAATTCATAAATCACACATAGAGAAAAAAAAGAAACAATCAAATCGGTCACACTTATGTTATAATAAAGTAGTATAAAGAACATAAATTGAAATGAATGTACTTTTGTCATTTTCCATACCAAAATAGAAGATGTAAGGAGTGAAAGCTATAAAGAGAAAAACATAAAGGGAACAACGGTGTTAAGAGTTCATTAAAATTGAAATGAATCGATGATAGAAGGAAGCAATAACTTTTTTACATATATCGGTCTGCAGTTTGAAATGACATCGATTCATTTCAATTTTAATGACATGCACATCAGGGTCATAGTGTCTGTTCTGTGAGTGTAAAAATATGAATGGCTTCCGGTTGCCACACTAACCGAAACTGTCTTATTGAATTTGTTTCATAATTTTAATAATATTTATTAGTTTGATGATGATGTTATTTGACAATGTTTTATATAAAATAGAATTGTTTAAAACATTTCAAACTTGATATTAAGGAAACTTTCGCAATTAGTTAGCAAAAATAGAATATTTTTATAAATACAATACATTCATAAAGTTAATGATCCAAAAAATATAAAATGTCACGCCCTGGATTTAATCATGCACAGCGGAACATAATCCGACGACGTAACTGGGGAAATAACCCCAAAAATTATATCGATTTGGAACAAATGAGACTAATATCACAATTCCCAAGATTCCTTCTAATATATCATGCTAATAATACAATCAAATAAAACATATACCAATCTATGACATAAAGATCATCTAATTGTCTTCTCGAGAATCGATCCACCACGCTTCCGCTGCGCTAAGCCTGATTACCTGAAAAATTGATAAGAGGATTGGGATGAGTACGACGACTCAGTAGACACCCCATCATCCGCCAAATCGGATAGCCAGAAGGCCCTAGATGTTAATTAAATAGGTACCCAGACCTACACCAATTATATGTAAATATAGGCTAGTCAATACATTAGATATATGACTTAATCCATGTGTTTTACACCACCAACCAAAGCCTATAATCACACCAACCAGCACCTATATGCATCATAGAATGACCTAGAAAGATGGTATGAACATATGCATAGACACCTACTATATGCTCCATATGATGATATACTACAAATGAGACACACCATACAGACACCATACTACATAACCTGATACTTGACAAAATAAAATACATCACTAGACCATCTCTACCATACCATGCAAAATACATCTATCCTCCAACAAGAATCACATCCACACATATGCACCTATCCTCTAATAGATGCACATATCATGTACATAGATTTTCATTAGCAAGGAATGCGTCGTCTTGCCACCTCAACTAGCTACCACCAGATCTATCATATATAAGTACCATATACTAATCGAAATCCCATAGTGCACCTAGGCAGTGGTGGCACGTAGGATGCCCGCGGGATCTGGGATCAAAGGATGCACCACGCGGTTCTAACCCCTCGCTGCCCTCGAGTCACGACTAACTAGTCTGGTGTAGCTCAGTTTTCCATTCACAGTTTCAATGCATCAAGCATCCACCTCAATCATGCCATGCCATGATCACCAATATGCAAGATCAATGAACATAAAATGAACATATACTCAGCTATTGCCATGCTAGACAACCATGCTAGAAATGAACCAAAATGAGACGATATCACATATAACTAACTTAACATGATTGAACATGAATATAACTAGGTGCTGGAAAAACTACTCACCACATCGTCTAATCTGGTTAACCTATCACCATTATTTAACAAGGTTAACATAATATAATCAAGCTAATATGTAACCAGGTGATTACCTAAAAATGAACAATAATACACTACTAACTAAGCAAGATCTCATATATACATAATAGAGACATAAACACATATCATCACATGATATTGCGCACATCTATCTTAACTAACCCATGTCGACTCACAATTTAAGTTCAAAAGTGCAACTACACACACACCCTTTAATTAAAAATGTCAACTCTAATAATCATGGAGGATTAAATATGAATTTTTAATGATAATAGACACGTCAAGGGTGCCTACCGGAATCGATGCCGAAGAGTTGGGGATTGGCGGCCGAAAATAATACCGGACATCGAGAACGCAGCGCATAAATCAAATCACTCAAATAAGACAGGGTTCTCTCTCTGCAAAGCTGCTGGAAAAATACAATTAGAATGGTGGGGGAGGGTTATGCCATCGGATCAATGGAGAGAGAAATAAGGGGAACAAATATACCAAGAATAATAGAGAGAGAAGAGAATAGAAGAGAGAGAGAGATCTCACCGCGGATAAGGGACAGGGCGCACAGCGCGTGGAGGGGAGCGGCGTACGGCGGGGGCCGGCTGGCGCACGGCGGCTGCCGACGCGGCGGCGCGCGGCCGCGGTGGCCGTTCGCGCGGTGGCCGCGTGGCGCGGCTTCACGCGGGCGCGGAGGCGGGAAGCGGCGCCGGGCGGCGGACGAGAGTGGGTGGTCGGCATGAGCCGCGCGGGCGGCACAAGCAGCAGGTGGCGACATGGGCCGACGGCGACCGGGCCGGGGGGGCGGAGAGGTTGGCCGCGCACGGGGGAGCAGCCGGGCGTCGCGGGGCACGTTGGCGGCGAGCGGGCTAACGGGGCGGCGACGCCGCGAGGCGGCGCGGGCCGGGCGGCGCAGGCTCGCGCGGGCGGGGTGGGGCGGCAAGGCAGCGACGACAGCATGCGCGGGCGGCTGCCAAACGGTGGACGTGAAGAGGGAAAATAGGGAGGGTCGCTAGGGTAAATTGGAGGAAAGAAAAAAAAAAACGGAAAAGAGGAGAAATAGAAAGGGAGGGGGGGAGAGAGATAAACTTACATTAAACGTAATTAATTTCACATCAAATATAGTAAATATTATATTAATAATAATAAAAATATCATAACGTTACAATCTACCCTACTAATAAAAATTTTTGTCCTCGAAAATTCAACTAGATTCACCGAAAAACTATAGGTAAAGACGCCTCATCTCTTTTTCTACTAATATCATCCTCAATGTAACCTTATTAGTCAACAATATCTTCTCCACTTCAATCTCAAAATCCAAATATCATACAATAATGAAAATCAAATCTACAAAAATTTCTAATCTATGAAAACATCTCATATCATATAGGCATTCTCCCAAATCACATATATCACCCAAATTCATTATTCTTACGTAGACCAGATGAATTGATCTAATTATTCTCATATCTATCATAAAAATATTTTCAAAATTCTACCTTGCTACCGAATCTTGATATATGCTGACCAAACTCTCTATCCACATATCTATCAATCTAAATTATCTATATATATCTATATCATCGAGTCACATAACCTCGTAGTCTTAATTCCGATGACCATTAATCCAATATTAATATACTAAATCTAAAAATTTTTGTAGATCAATGTGATATGGATCAAGTATTCTTCACAAAAGTATTCAATAATCCAACATAGCCTACATTGCTCAAATTAATAACCTTGTCTAAGATTGATAACATTGATCATCATCTATCTAAAATTTCAAATATATTCAATCTGAAAATTTTAACAACATAGCATACATCCATGGTGCTATCAACGCCACAATCTAGTTATCTAACTAATAATCCAATTATGGTCTAATATCAAATTTAATTGATCTAACCAATATCTTATCTAAAGACTGATATATCTCACCCTCATCACTAAAATGATTGGGTTCACTAATTCTGAAGCTATATCATCATAGGATTATAAGTATTGATCATTTAATCCATAATAGAGATAAAATTTCTTAACTATTTCTCTTACATTCGTTATCTAAAGATCTTTTCTAATAAATTTTGGTCTAACTAATTCATCTACTACATTTTAATCACAAAATGACAATCAATCTATCACCATCTACTCAAATCTAAATCTAAGTAGGCAAAGTATACTTCTAGCTAAGTTGTAAATCAAGATTTGAAGAGAGAAAAATGAGTACTTAATCAGATAAGTTAAACTCAGATCAGATAGGAAGAATAATTCTACAGTTCTAGATCGATGGATAATAGATGATGATCTAGATAATATGATATGCTCTAAAGTTTATATCTGATCTTCTATAAATCTCATCCTCAAAATCAAAAGATTATCAATGCTATGCTCATGCCTATGATCTCATAAATCTATTCCAAAATTCGTATTGGTAATTTATTCTCTAAATTTGATATCTTCTCATCTCTCTCATACAAAGCTATAACAATTTCATTCAATTCAACACAATTTAATATTAATGTCATGTTCCCATTTAATCTCATAGCTAATGCTTCACAAAATAATGATGCCATAAGATGAAGTATAACTCAAGATTTATGTTATCCACTTATCCAAGTAATGTAATTATTTTTAACCTCTATATAATTCATACACATATGATCCCAAATATAATCACCTCATACAATCTATATTATATAAGTTCTCAAGATGACCAAATCTCTAACTTCCAAAGTAATTCTAATGAGTTACTACTTTTAACAATGTTAACATCACTTAACCCATAATGATTCAATAATCAAGTATATCATCATAATCAAGAATAAATAAATTATCTCTAACCTTCATCATAAGAACAATATCTATTTGTAATCATATATAATCAGCAAAAGATTCTCACTCTTAATGAGTTCTCAAATCTCCTCTTCTACAAATCTATCTCTATATCTACAACTCTGACGATTCATTCTCATTTCTTCCTTAAAATAAGTTTATATTCATATTCTAACTACTTCCAAACAATTAGCAAGATATATCCCATCATCATGTTATCTCTATCTAATCTAAAAGATCACCTCCAATAGACCAAGGTCCAAACTCCACATAAGATCAACCTATGAATGGTCACAACATACAATTAAGATAATCTAGAGTCAAGATTTGGCTAGATTGATTATAAAAGATATAAAGAGATAAATGAGTTCAAAATCGATAATGAAGATCAAAGATTGTGATCGGGAGAGTATAATTATAATATCAATCAATTGCTAGTACATTACAACACCTATCTATAATCATACTCAAGTCATTTATAATTCTCCAACTCGTACTAAATCATCTAAATATCTCTCTGTAGACACGCCAATTTGGCCTTATTTAGAGCTTAAACCATTATTCCATTGGCAACATCTCTTTTAGACCATCAAAATCATGATGAACCACCATTTTGGATGAGCTGAGGTGCTTATTGGAAATATGAGGATGATTTTCTAATTTCTAATCAAATCCGTGTTTGCCGAACAAGAGACTCTTGGTGGTGTGCCAGATTATACTTTTCCCAGCATATCCTCTATTTGTAAATTTTTCACAGGATTATATGGACGTCTAATGAAGAAGTATTCAACATGAATAATCTTCCTCTCTGAGTCCTGTTTTCAATGCAACAAACGGCATTCAATTCCGATCTACCATTTGTCTGCAGCGCCTTTTAGAAGTTAGATGTGCAGTTCTGTCCGCACGCAGCACCTATCAAGCCCAATTGCATGCAAGCCCAGCCCATTGTGCACATATCTGATCAATTCACGACCTTACCTTCCTTTTTCCTCCTCCATATCATTTTTTATAGCATCTGGAAGCTTCATGGTCGAAATTAGCATCATCTAATGATGGCAATCCAACTTGTTGTCTTGTATATCAAGACTTGCCATTTTTGGACCAGATTTGTTTCCTCTTCAAGTGGAGACATATTTTGAGCATGGGGAAGGTGATCCACGGTTTCCAATCTCTCTCAATCATTTAGGTAAGTTTCTAGATGCCTCAGTATTAAAATCAGCAACATTAAATGGAGGAAATCCAACCTATGGTCGGATGTATCAAAACTTGCTAATTTTTGATCTGTTCTTATCCTCTATAAAGGGAGACTCATATGAACGACCTAAGGAGGGCATCCCCATCCTCCGGCACTCCTCTCTTCATCCTCCAGCCACCATAGGCTCTTCCCAATCTCCCCAAATAGTTCTATCTTCGTCCCGGTGCCCGGAGATCATCCCAAAGTGAAGAAGAAGCCGGTCTATGCTCCAACGTGCTGCACTGCTGATCATCGGCTTCTACAGATCTTTCTAGTCATTTTATGGCCTGACTTCCTTCATACTAAGTGTGGTTAATCAAGATATATTTCATCTCCAACAAACAGTGATCAATTCTAACATTTCCTCTGCTTGTTATGGCTTCAACACCGGCGCTGCACAGACAGATCCGAAGTCTTCTCTTCTAAGTCATCATATTCTCAGTCAATTTAAGTACATTTAATGGTGGATTCAACATATGCATACTTCATAGAAATTGTTAACCGGTGAGTTATATTTTGTCTCCAACAAGAATCATTCAATTTGGATATCTGTGGTGCCCATAGCATGTCCTACATCGACATTGTGCTGGGAGTTTCCAGAACTTCACTGCCCAAGATCCGGCTTATCAGGTAAATTCAGATTACTTATCATAATATTCAGGCAAACTTGTCTTCATATCAAACCACCCTCGGTGAGTTATCTTTATTTTGAAATAAATTTCACTTGATTCTTACATCAGTGCTGTCCTCTACGGTTTCTGCATCAGAGCCGCGCAGTTTACATTAAATCTGTCCAACCCGGTTGCCACTTTGCCTGGGTTGTATTGTCTTTAACCATTTATATTCTTTTTTCTTCATTCAAATCAGTTAGTTCATATTTAAGAATCATTTTATTCTATTTTCATCATTTCATACATCATAAAAAAACAAAAAAAAGGGGTTAGGGCTAACCCCGAATCCGGTGAGTTTGTTTCCAATTGTCGTTTTATGTTATTACTTTTACAAGTTACTACACTTCACTCAGTTCTAATCCTTCTTCACTTGTTTTCTTGTCTTATTGTCTTCTAGTTGCACAAATACATCAAGCTAGCATTGGTTGGACTCTCCCTCATCGGCCGGCCGAAGAGGAAGAAGGTTGAACTCACACACTCTCTCCCACACTAAGGTACACGGTCAAAACAATTCAATCTTGTTGTTATTCTATAAAGCGGAGCCCGCGGCTCCTGGCGACCACCTTTATTTTTATTCATGTTTTAAGCTAATTCACTCCTCACTCTCCTCCCACATGACCCGAACCATCTCCGGTGCTCGAGCGACGCCGTGAGATGAAAGTTCGGGGATCAATGTGAGTGTGGGACTGAGGTGAGGATCTTTTACAGCTTTCCGAGTGTTTTCGATTCACTCTCTTTTCCCCATCTATCTTTCACCTTTTATTGAGGTGCCGATCCGGAACCTGTTTTCGGAGTCGACAACTTTTTGGCGACCACGGTGGGATTAATAGACAACCAATGTCTTTAACCGTGCTAGCTTGATTTGTTTGTGCAACTAGTTTCATTCTAATTCAGTTCTAGTCACTAGACTATTTATTTTGTTGCATGATTGCTTGTCTCATTTGCATATCGCATGCTCTATTTACTTCATTTCATTTCATGTTTGCATATTGATTGCTTCTTCTCCTCCTACCCTCCATTTTTATTTTTGCATTAGCTTTTGCATCGGGTACCGGACTTGTTCCGATCCGTAGGGCATTCAAGGCAGGGGCTCTCTCTCCCAACACACCCTCACCCTCCAAACACCTTCTTGGTTGATTCATACCTCTCTTCTGAGATATTCCTTCCTAGTTGATTTGGTGGTTTCCATCAAGACCTCCGTAAGTCCCCATCCGTGGAGTATTCCTCTCCGCACGATTGGGCCGGTTGTACCACTTTTCCCAAAACCCGAAGAACCCAAGTACCTACTCGTGGTGATTGAGTGACAACCTTAGGTCTTGATGATTGAAGCAATAGGAACCATACCCATTTGAGTGAACAATTGCTAACAATCTATCTAATTTAAGGTTTCAACCCAAATATTGTTATGTAGTCATTTTAAAACCTTGTTTGCATAACCTGCTTGCTCACCAAAAATTGAAAACAACCAAAAATTTCTTCTTGCAAAACACCTAAAAAAACAAAACAAAAAAAGCTCTTTAATTTTGTGTTCAACTTGTTTTCCAACCAACCAAATTGAAACAAAAAAAAATCAAACAAAACAAAACATAAAAAAAAACTTCAATTGTGTGCTTTGCTTGCTCTCTTTTCTAACCATCTTTCTAGAAATATCGACGTGATGCCCATGATGCTAAAGTCCGGAAGCCACGTTGGGAGGTCGGACTACTACAAGCAACAAGAGTACGGGGAAGGTCTCTACAAGCTCCAACAACAACCCGAGAGCCATGTCAATGTTTCTATGGAACCTGAAGTGCAAGGGGATGCCCATCAGTCTGCTTCATTTAGTATAGAACAAGCTCTTAAGGATCTATCTTTTCATCTTGATCCCAATACCTAGTCATTCATACAATCTTTAGTGAAGGGCAATATGCCTATTAATCATGGTGCAGCCAAAGTTAATCGAGCTGCTTTGCCTCCCCAATCGATAGTTCGACCTCTTGTCATAACCCCACCTGGGCAGCCCTGCCATGTTACTTCACCTACTCACCCCATTGTGGGTCATTCTTCAGCTCGCACACCAACCCACCTCCCTCCCATCCAGGTACCACATGCACACCCCCTGGTGATTTCCTCCCCACCTGTTGCCAAGGATAAAGAAACCATCGAATTTCCCCTCTATACTATCTACATCCCCCAATCACAAATGCCAACCTACCATCGCTACAATGGCTCAGGTGATCCCTTCACCCATGTCAATGATTTCCTGAGCAAATCATCTCGATGGCATAATGATAGAAAGACCCTTGCCTTTCTTTTTAGGAGATCTTTAGAGGGTGTAGCCCTAGATTGGTTTCTTTCATTGAACGAAGTAGAGATATGGGATTTCGAAATTGTCAAGGCCAAATTCTTGAAACGATATGGGCCAGGCTATTCAATAATTGGGGAAGTAAAAGAAGATGTGGAATTAATGCAATATTCTGATGAATTGAGGCCCAGGCTTGAGAGGAGCATTGATGATATGCATAAACCTAGGAGTCCTCCCCAATCCCATCCTGATCATCTTCATCGGCCGATTCCTCGACGCCAGTTGATTAGGCCACCCATGCCACAATCTCGGCCGGACATGCAACCCATGTCAACGGCACAATCAATTATGCACAATCAAGCTCCTCATGCCAATTGTGCCAACACCTCACTATCAAAATCAAATTCTCAGCCTATTTCACCAACAACCCCTCGGCCAATCATCCGGCCCTTGGCTTCTCAACCTATTCCACCAACAACCCCTCGGCCAATCATCCGGCCCTTGGCTTCTCAGCCTATTCCACCAACAACTCCTCAGCCAACCATCCAAGCCATGACTCCTCAATTAATTACATCAATAGCTCTTCACCAACCGACTCTATGCCACACCACTTCAATCAATCCCTCAACATAGGGTTCCCCTCGCCGCTCTGTTCCCGCTGGTAGAAGAAACCAAATACTCCGATCATTCATGCTCCTACTATGGTATATGATTTAGTTACTCTGACCCCTCAAGCTCCTGCCCTGGAAAAGGAATTAATAACTCCAACCATTTGTGCTCCCTGCCATGGCAGAAGAATCAGCTTCTCATCATGTCGTTGCTATATCTCAAGATCATAGTCAGCTAGTAGGGGAGGTCGAACCAAACTCTTCTACCTTTTCGGAATCCCCTAGACTAGGCATGCCCTCTTCCATAGAACATCCTGAGGAGAAGCCTGCTATAGAGAGCTTAGATGAAGGAATCATAAACTTAGTTGATTGTCAATTCGATGATGGACTAGGCAAGGATTTGTCAGGCATTGATCAATCGTTGCCATCATTGAACCGATCAATGAAGACGGGGAGATAGAATTGACCCTTGAACCGAAAAATAAAGGAATAGAATTGGTCGTTGAAATAGGGAATGAATCGGCAAGCCTCGTGAAGGATGTAGACCTTAGCAAAGGGATACTAGGACCTCCTCCAACCTAGGCAGCAAAATCCTCGAAATCGATCTTAGTGGCCACGACCCTTACCCTATTCTTCTCCTAAGCAACAATCCGGCCTATGGGCCCATGATCAATCAATCTTAGGGCCACGACCCTTTCTTTATTCTCCTCCAAATCAACGATTGGGCCCATGGGCCCACAATTCCTCAATCTTAGGGCCATTGCCCTTTCTTTATCCTTCTTACAACCATCAATCAGGCCCATGGGTCCAAAATCTGTCAATCTTAGGGCCATGGTCCACACCCCATCCCACTCAATTGGGCCCTTATGCCCCACTTCTGCAATCCGGCCCTTATGCCCCATTTTCAGGCACTTATGCCCCTTCTCATCAATCGGGCTCTTATGCCCCTTTTCATCAACTGGGCCCATGTGCCCCTTTCAATCAGCCGGGCCCACGTGCCCCCTTTATCCAACCGGGCCCATGTGCCCCTTTTAATCAACCTGACTCTTATGCCCCTTCTCTTCAACCGGGCCCATGTGCCCCTTTTAATCAATCGGGCTTGCATGCCCCTTTCCTTCAACTGGGCCCATGCGCCCCTTTTCCCCAACTGGGCCTACATGCCCCTTTCCTTCCATCGGGCCCACGTGCCCATAATTCTCCCCAATCGGGCCCATGTGCCCTTAATTTTTCTAAATCGGGCCCACGTGCCCACAATTCACCTCAATCGGGCGCACGTGCCCGCAATTCACCTCAACCGGGCTCACATGCCCATGTTTTTCTGCAACCGGGCCCATGTGCCCAAATTTCTTCTAAATCGGGCCCACGTGCCCACCTTCCATTAACTTTGGGCATACATGCCCACACTCCTTCAACTTCGGGCCTGTATGCCCCCATTTCCTCACCATCGGGCCCGCGTGCCCATACTTCTTCAAAATCGGGCCCCCGTGCCCCCACTTCTTCAACTTTGGGATTACACACCCATACTCTTCAATGGCGCCAGCGAGCCCATCACAAATCACAATCTTGATCCCAACCATTTAAATCGGGTCCATGTGCCCACTCTTTTCATTGGGTCCCTCGGGCTCAACCTTCAATCGGACCCTCATGCCCATCAACATCAACCGGCCTCTCTAGCCCACATTCAAATCTTGGGCCCACGTGCCCCCTGATTCCGACTACTCCTGGGCCTTCAAGCCCACTTTCAACTTACGAGCCCAAGAGCCCATTTTAACTCACTTTTGTTTCCAAGCATGTTTTTGTCTTTTTTGAATTCTCTTTCTTTTTCCAAGTTTTACTTTCAACAAAAAATCAAGGTAGAGAAATTTCCTGGGTGATACCACAATCTTTGCCTTTTACATCATTAATGTTGACTCCGCCATGCTAAATTAGATCCTCCACATTTTCACTTCATCCTATGACTATGAATCATCAATCCAATGCAATATGGTGCATATCAACAGTGGAAGCAGTTGGGCAAGGCAAGGCAAGGCATGGCAGACAAGGCAAGGCAAGCACAAGCAAAGACGTCATCAACAATGAACTTCTTCTTCTCTCAGGTATTACATGAAATTGCATTCATTATCATTATGTCATCTGCAAAGCAATATTTTTTTTAAAAAAATGATTTTGAATTTCACATGACAATTTTAATTGAGAGAAATTCATGAGTCATGATATTTGTAGCTACCTTGTTCTTATTAAACAAATTCTTTACGTTGCAAGGCATGTTTTCAATTTATTCACCTATGGAATGTAATCTACCTCAAAAATGGAGAGAACTACCAGTATGACTTGAGTCCACATGTCCTAGGTTGTTGTCTAGGAGTCGAGGGTAGATACCATTCTACACACACAACACGTCCTGATCCCAGAATCCGGATGACCCAACACCCGAGAGAAGCTAGGCAAGGCTTAGAGATGGAAGGAAAACCCTCACCATATTCTCTTCTGTTCGGTCCAAGATAGGCAAAGGGGACTAGAGGGGAAGAGTATCGAAAGCATCCACCGCCTTAGTAGGAGGCCATCTCAGAAGGTCCAACTTCTCAAATAAAAAAAAGGGTGCCAAAAGATGGGCAATGAACCCCACAAGTTTAAACAAATATGGGCCTGTCTGAATGAGTACCCAAAAATGCAGAAAATGAAAAAAGGCACCAAAAGATGGGCAATGACCCCACAAGTCAAAGCACCTGTCCGAATGTGTGCCACAAAAATAGGTTTGTCAATAAAGAAGAAAAGACCCGAAGAGGCCGAACCCCAACGGGCAATTGGGTGTGAGTAGAGAAATCCCTCTCGACATCTCCAAAGCCTATCAAGGACTTTCCCTCAATTCTTCATTCTTACCCCCAAGGTGTGGGTGAACCAACCAAATCAAAGCTAAACTCTAGCCGATCAAAGGTTGAAGGTCGGAAAGATTTTGGGCAAGGAACCCCATTTTGCACATGGTGTCTACCAACGAACCTAGAAAAACAACCAAGTGATGAGAACTTGTGTCAATACTGATTTTTCTCTCCCCAAAAAAAATATTTTCAAAAAAAGCTCTCAAAAAAAAAGTTGGATATTTTCAAAAAAAAAAACTCCAAAAAAAGTTGAATATCTTCAAAAACTAAAAAAAAAAAAATTTTCAAAAACTCAAAAAAAAGAAAATAGCATTTTCAAAAAATCCCAAAAAAATTGAATCTTTTCAACAAAAAAGAAAACTTCTTTTTCAAATTTAACAAAAATTTTCAAACTTTTTAAAATATTTTATCACCATGCTTGGTTTGAATTTTCGTCTTTACATTCATATTTACTTTCAATCTCTCATGTTTCAAATTCTTCATTGCATATTTGCTACTTGATTTTTACACTCCTAAGAAGGTTATACCCCTTGACAAAGGTCAAGGCATACTACAACTTGCAAGGGGGATAAGCCGCATTGTTGTTCTAATCTCTTCCTACTAAGTGTTTCAGGCACAAGAAAAACTTTACACCCCTTGACAAAGGTCAAGGCATATTGCAACTTGCAAGGGGGATAAGTCATATTGGCATTCTAATCTCCTTTTTCTAGTGTTTCAAGCACGAAGAACAAATGAGGAGAACTTCACAACAAGGCGAAGCTCGCCACTTCCCTCCCCAAGGATTCTTAGGAGGAGGTGCCACCATGACCTCGATCTCAACTTCGTCGAGGAGCATTTTCAAGATTTCAATAAGGCGATGCTCGCCACTTCCCTCCCCTGAGGATTCTTAGGAGGAGGTGTCACCATAACCTCGGCTTTAATTTTGCCGAGAAACCTTTTGCAGGCGATGCTCACCACTTCCCTCCCCTGAGGATTCTCAGGAGGAGGTGTCATCATTACCTCGGCCTCAACTTTGCCGAGAAGCTTTCACTCTGTGTCCTCATTAGGACACATGAACTCTTTTGTGAGAATGCATGTCATCATATCGCAAACTCACTGTTATCATTTCCTTTCTTAGCATATGTTAGGTGCATTACTATTTATTTTATGCATTGATGTTGAAGACCGTGAATGCAAAGAAGACCAGGCCCGAGATCCCCTTCATCAAAATCCATGACGGTCAGGTCATTCTTTGTGCTCATGGATAAGCCCAAAATTGTGCTATGAGGGACGATGGTTCCCGAATGGGTATCTTGACCTCATAGACAATCTATATCTTCAACTAATTGTTATACAAATTTTGTTTTATTTTCTTGAGCCCAACATGCATCATGTAGCATTAGTTACATTATATTTTGTTTTGTCAATGCATACATCATTTCATAATCTTCACCTTCTCACCCTAGTCTCTGAATCTTTTATCCTAATTCTAATCATTCTAAACCCCACCGTGTTTTCTAATCCCACCGTGTTTGTCCCACCGATCTTTCTAATATCCCACCGTGTCTGTTAATCCCACCGTGTCTGTTAATCCCACCATGTTCGGTAATCACCTTGTGCCTTCAAATCTTTCATTTCTATCCCCACTGTGACCATTGCAACACTTCCTTGCTATTCATCCCACCGTTGCAGCCAACTTATCCCACCAAGGGCCTTCTATTCAATCTAAACTTGCACCGTCACGGTCTGTGCTTTAACATTTGCCTTTCGGAATTCGAGATCATTCCATTCCGAATTGAATCTTGTCTCCTAGAAGACTTAAATGAATCAGAGAGCCTGAATGTGCTCGATTGGTATTCTTTTACTTTTTCAAAACAAATCTCTTTTTAAACTTTAGCCCATCACAGTACAGGAACACCGCAAAGATCGGGTTACCGGCTGATGATGAACCTACGAACCCATGTTTCGGGGACTCCCCACCGCGTTGGGGGTTGGCTATTCTTCTCTCGTGCCAATGGCACATCTCTTACCAATAGAACATAGGAAGACTTGATGAAACATGGCAGTTAACCAGGAGACATGAAGAGATTCTCTTTGCCGAATTTGGTCGTTGAGCGTGTCTATATCTACACCTTCATGCCACCTTTTCAGTCAAACGCTATTTCACTCCACTGCATTCCATTACAACTCATTTTTCTTTGCTACATTCCTCTACATTTCACTCCGCTACGCTACATGCCATTTCCTTGCAAAGCCGACATCAAGGCGAGGCAAGCTGTAGACACGCCAATTTGGCCTTATTTAGAGCTTAAACCATTATTCCATTGGCAACATCTCTTTTAGACCATCAAAATCATGATGAACCACCATTTTGGATGAGCTGAGGTGCTTATTGGAAATATGAGGATGATTTTCTAATTTCTAATCAAATCCGTGTTTGCCGAACAAGAGACTCTTGGTGGTGTGCCAGATTATACTTTTCCCAGCATATCCTCTATTTGTAAATTTTTCACAGGATTATATGGACGTCTAATGAAGAAGTATTCAACATGAATAATCTTCCTCTCTGAGTCCTGTTTTCAATGCAACAAACGGCATTCAATTCCAATCTACCATTTGTCTGCAGCGCCTTTTAGAAGTTAGATGTGCAGTTCTGTCCGCACGCAGCACCTATCAAGCCCAATTGCATGCAAGCCCAGCCCATTGTGCACATATCTGATCAATTCACGACCTTACCTTCCTTTTTCCTCCTCCATATCATTTTTTATAGCATCTGGAAGCTTCATGGTCGAAATTAGCATCATCTAATGATGGCAATCCAACTTGTTGTCTTGTATATCAAGACTTGCCATTTTTGGACCAGATTTGTTTCCTCTTCAAGTGGAGACATATTTTGAGCATGTGGAAGGTGATACACAGTTTCCAATCTCTCTCAATCATTTAGGTAAGTTTCTATATGCCTCATTATTAAAATCAGCAACATTAAATGGAGGAAATCCAACCTATGGTCGGATATATCAAAACTTGCTATTTTTTGACCTGGTTCTCATCCCCTATAAAGGGAGACTCATATGAACGACCTAAGGAGGGCATCCCCATCCTCCGGCACTCCTCTCTTCATCCTCCAGCCACCATAGGCTCTTCCCAATCTCCCCAAATAGTTCTATCTTCGTCCCGGTGCCCGGAGATCATCCCAAAGTGAAGAAGAAGCCGGTCTATGCTCCAACGTGCTGCACTGCTGATCATCGGCTTCTACAGATCTTTCTAGTCATTTTATGGCCTGACTTCCTTCATACTAAGTGTGGTTAATAAATATATATTTCATCTCCAACAAACAGAGATCAATTCTGACATTTCCTCTGCTTGTTATGGCTTCAACACCGGCGCTGCACAGACGGATCCGAAGTCTTCTCTTCTAAGTCATCATATTCTCAGTCAATTTAAGTACATTTAATGGTGGATTCAACCTATGCATACTTCATAGAAATTGTTAACCGGTGATTTATATTTTGTCTCCAACAAGAATCATTCAATTTGGATATCTGTGGTGCCCATAGCATGTCCTACATCGACATTGTGCTGGGAGTTTCCAGAACTTCACTGCCCAAGATCCGGCTTATCAGGTAAATTCAGATTACTTATCATAATATTCAGGCAAACTTGTCTTCATATCAAACCACCCTCGGTGAGTTATCTTTATTTTGAAATAAATTTCACTTGATTCTTACATCAGTGCTGTCCTCTACGGTCTCTGCATCAGAGCCGCACAGTTTACATTAAATCTGTCCAACCCGGTTGCCACTTTGCCTGGGTTGTGTTGTCTTTAACCATTTATATTCTTTTTTATTCATTCAAATCATTTAGTTCATATTTAAGAATCATTTTATTCTATTTTCATCATTTCATACATCATAAAAAAACAAAAAAAAGGGGTTAGGGCTAACCCCGAATCCGGTGAGTTTGTTTCCAATTGTAGTTTTATGTTATTACTTTTACAAGTTACTACACTTCACTCAGTTCTAATCCTTCTTCACTTGTTTTCTTGTCTTATTGTCTTCTAGTTGCACAAATACATCAAGCTAGCATTGGTTGGACTCTCCCTCATCGGCCAGCCGAAGAGGAAGAAGGTTGAACTCACACACTCTCTCCCACACTAAGGTACACGGTCAAAACAACTCAATCTTGTTGTTATTCTATAAAGCGGAGCCCGCGGCTCCTGGCGACCACCTTTCTTTTTATTCATGTTTTAAGCTAATTCACTCCTCACTCTCCTCCCACATGACCCGAACCATCTCCGGTGCTCGAGCGACGCCGTGAGATGAAAGTTCGGGGATCAATGTGAGTGTGGGACTGAGGTGAGGATCTTTTACAGCTTTCCGAGTGTTTTCGATTCACTCTCTTTTCCCCATCTATCTTTCACCTTTTATTGAGGTGCCGATCCGGAACCTGTTTTCGGAGTCGACACTCTCCTCACAACTACACTTAATCCGAATTCCAACCTTGATAATATGAAAAATACCACTTATTCAAAACATGGTAAAATTCTCTTAATCTTATTTTGAAATTTCGAATTGATAATCTCATTTCTCTTCCATTTAAAATTATATACTACAATTAATATTTCAATCACCATTTCACTTCACATCTAGATAAATCCAATACCAAAATCACACATCATCTTATCCTCATACCACACATAGATATTCTTCCAAAAAAACCACAATGATAGATTAGATTAATCCCATATAGGAAAAATGAATCCTTATAATCATCTCACATAGGTTATCCAATTAAATTAATTTAAAGATTCACCAATCTATCATCAATCTATTAATCATATGATATCATCATGAGTCTAACCATTGAATTTACCATCCATCCAAAATACTAATCATGTTAAATCTGAAAATTCAAACTTAAAGTATAAACCAACCTAATAATGATCATATATCAATCATTCGATAATCTAATATATAAATAAAAAATCTTACCTTAAGATTGATAAAATAAATTATTAATCAAGTCAAACCACAAGATCGATCAAACTTGAAACTCAGTCATCACAAATTAATTATTCAATTTAAAATTTTATTGACTTGATCACCCTATAATGATAAAACCCAATAAATCCAATTTGATAATCTGATCTTATAAACATAAATCCAAACTCCAAGATCCACAAAATCTGAAAATTAAATCATCATAAAATGATATCAGTATTTATCCAATGTAAACCTATAATAATCCAACATCAAACTTCTATGTCATTCAATCTAATAGACAACCTAAATTATTCAGTCTGCCCAAGATCATTTTCTTCCAAACATCAATTTCCATCTAATCCAAACCGATATCATAAACTCAGGCTAGTCAAAAATAGACCTTAAGGCCGATTTAATGCTCTGATACCAAGCTGTCACGCCCCGGATTTAATCCTGCACAGCGGAACATAATCCGACGACGTAACTGGGGAAATAACCCCAAAAATTATATCGATTTGGAAAAATGAGACTAATATCACAATTCCCAAGATTCTTTCTAATATATCATGCTAATAATACAATCAAATAAAACATATACCAATCTATGACATAAAGATCATCTAATTGTCTTCTCGAGAATCGATCCACCACGCTTCCGCTGCGCTAAGCCTGATTACCTGAAAAATTGATAAGAGGATTGGGATGAGTACGACGACTCAGTAGACACCCCATCATCCCCCAAATCGGATAGCCAGAAGGCCCTAGATGTTAATTAAATAGGTACCCAGACCTACACCAATTATATGTAAATATAGGCTAGTCAATACATTAGATATATGACTTAATCCATGTGTTTTACACCACCAACCAAAGCCTATAATCACACCAACCAGAACCTATATGCATCATAAAATGACCTAGAAAGATGGTATGAACATATGCATAGACACCTGCTATATGCTCCATATGATGATATACTACAAATGAGACACACCATACATACACCATGCTACATAACCTGATACTTGACAAAATAAAATACATCACTAGACCATCTCTACCATACCATGCAAAATACATCTATCCTCCAACAAGAATCACATTCACACATATGCACCTATCCTCTAATAGATGCACATATTATGTACATAGATTTTCATTAGCAAGGAATGCGTCGTCTTGCCACCTCAACTAGCTACCACCAGATCTATCATATATAAGTACCATATACTAATCGAAATCCCATAGTGCACCTAGGCAGTGGTGGCACGTAGGATGCCCGCGGGATCTGGGATCGAAGGATGTACCAGGCGGTTCTAACCCCTCGCTGCCCTCGAGTCACGACTAACTAGTCTGGTGTAGCTCAGTTTTCCATTCACAGTTTCAATGCATCAAGCATCCACCTCAATCATGCCATGCCATGATCACCAATATGCAAGATCAATGAACATAAAATGAACATATACTCAGCTATTGCCATGCTAGACAACCATGCTAGAAATGAACCAAAATGAGACGATATCACATATAACTAACTTAACATGATTGAACATGAATATAACTAGGTGCTGGAAAAACTACTCACCACATCGTCTAATCTGGTTAACCTATCACCATTATTTAACAAGGTTAACATAATATAATCAAGCTAATATGTAACCAGGTGATTAGCTAAAAATGAACAATAATACACTACTAACTAAGCAAGATCTCATATATACATAATAGAGACATAAACACATATCATCACATGATACTGCGCACATCTATCTTAACTAACCCATGTCGACTCACAATTTAAGTTCAAAAGTGCAACTACACACACACCCTTTAATTAAAAATGTCAACTCTAATAATCATGGAGGATTAAATATGAATTTTTAATGATAATAGACACGTCAAATGTGCCTACCGGAATCGATGCCGAAGAGTTGGGGATTGGCGGCCGAAAATAATACCGGACATCGAGAACGCAGCACATAAATCAAATCACTCAAATAAGACAGGGTTCTCTCTCTGCAAAGCTGCTGGAAAAATACAATTAGAATGGTGGGGGAGGGTTATGCCATCGGATCAATGGAGAGAGAAATAAGGGGAACAAATATACCAAGAATAATAGAGAGAGAAGAGAATAGAAGAGAGAGAGAGATCTCACCGCGGATAAGGGACAGGGCGCACAGCGCGCGGAGGGGAGCGGCGTACGGCGGGGGCAGGCTGGCGCACGGCGGCCGCCGACGCGGCGGCGGCGCTGGCCGCGGTGGCCGTTCGCGCGGTGGCCGTGTGGCGCGGCTTCACGCGGGCGCGGAGGCGGGAAGCGGCGCCGGGCGGCGGACGAGAGTGGGTGGCTGCATGGCGTTGCGCGGGTGGCGGCGCGGGCGGCGGCGGCATGGGCCGACGGCGACCGGCCGGGGGGGCGGAGAGGTTGGCCGCGCACGGGGGAGCGGCGGGCGGCGCGGGGCACGTTGGCGGCGAGCGGGCTAACGGGGCGGCGACGCCGCGACGCGGCGGTGGCTGGCGGCGCAGGCTCGCGCGGGCGGGGCGGGGCGGCAAGGCGTCGACGACAGCAGGCACTGGCGGCTGCCAAACGGTGGATGTGAAGAGGGAAAATAGGGAGGGTCGCTAGGGTAAATCGGAGGAAAGAAAAAAAAATGGAAAAGAGGAGAAATAGAAAGGGAGGGGGGAGAGAGATAAACTTACATTAAACGTAATTAATTTCACATCAAATATAGTAAATATTATATTAATAATAATAAAAATATCATAACGTTACATAAAAAGTTGGCTTTAACGTGGAGGAATTAAAATTTTGTATAAAGAAGCAAAATGAAATAACAAATTTAATGCCTTTCACTCCCATTTAGAGATGAATGATATAACATGACTAAAATCTTACTCGATGAGTATCACACTTGAAAGGAAAAAAGTATTTACCCGACCTTACAAAGTCATTTAATGAATAGGGTTGATCATATCTTGTGTATACGGAGTTCTAAATCTGACAAATTTGATGAAAAAGGAATCTGCCGCAACTGCTTAGATATGGGATTTTCTCCTTGTTTCCTTCTTATTTTAAAGGATTAAGGTGGAAGTTTGATAGATTAACAGGACAAACAAAGATAGATAGTTATTGTTATTCAAATAAGTTGACAGCAATTTGGAATTGGCAGGTCTTCTAAGATATAGATGGTGACAAGAGAGAGCATATCAGCTTCATGTACAGTGTGTTGGGCAACAAGTGCCATTGTTTCTTTCTGACTATGGTGCCATTCAATGAATGAGATAGAGATGAATGCCAAACAAGCAAGTAATCTGGTTGAGTAAATAATTCAAAGCAAACTATTGTTTGAAAATGGCTTTAATACAAACAGCCCCATTTAAACATTCTTTAACCCAAAACAAGGTCATTCCAATGTTCTTCCTGTTGTCAACAAGTGATAGAACTTCCCGTCCACCTCAAACTGATGATGCAATGCGCAAAATTTTGTCATTGGAGGCCGACATCAAGAGATAAGGAGCTTACTCGATAAGTTAAATTGCAACCAAATAATCTAAAAAAGTTCAAAAGTTCAAAACAATCAGGCATATAAGATGTAAGATTTCCAAGACTTGTCTAAAATTTAAAAATTTTAAGAGTTTGAGAATCTGCAAAAATTTGAAATTATGAAACTCATAAAATCAGGAAATTTAAAGGAATTATTAAATCTACAAATTGTCAAATATTTAAAAAATTATAAATTTAAAAATTTAAAAATTCTAAAAGGGTTAGAAATCCAAATATAATCAGAATCTATAAAAATAAGAAAACTCAAAATTTGAAAATTTTCTAAAATTTTAAAACCATACAACCATTTAAAATATGATAAATCATGTAATTAATAAATATTATAAATCTGATAACTAAGAAAACCCCAAAAATTGAAATACACAAAAGAAAAGAAATCTGAAAATTCTCAAATCTGAAAACATGCTAAGTCTGACAACCTGGAAAGCCAGAAATCATTAAGGTCTAAAATTATGAAATCTCTAAACATAAGATCTTAAACATAAAAATCCAGAATCTAAAGAGAAAAAGTATGAAATTTGAGTATAAAAAATCATGATACATGCCCGAGTTTGATAAATTTGAGACTTAACCAAAATCTTAAATTCTGGAACCCATTAAAACAAGTTCAGTTTTCTTACCTTGCTTCAACAATTAGAATGACCACATAAAATGTAGCCTCATATTGAAAACTATGACCTTTTGACCCATCATCTTGAAATGCTATATGATGCTGGAAAGACCATTATCAATTTAAAAGAAATGGTCCAAAATAGATGCAAAGCATATCTAAAACATGCCATCTTCAAACCAGACAGAAATGGTCATAGTTGATAGAAAATGAAGTTAAGCGCTTGAAATTCCCTTGAATCACATTATTACATGTATTTCACATCAGAAAATGTGCTTCTTCACACTTAATTTATATCATTTAGTCGTTGCAGATCCATATTGCCAATTTAATCAATTTAAGATATTATATTAGTTAATTATAAACATCAATTATTATGCATAATAGATATCTTCTTTTTTTATTTTCATTAAATATTAGAATTTATTTTCTTGCTTTCACTTGATATTTCATTTCCTAGTTATGTTTCCCATCTTGATCAGTGTAATATATCATTCAATATTTGTGAGATGAATGGGAAGTGGGAACATGCTTTGTTTTCCATTGATGGATGACTCAGATTAGATCCACCTAGGAGGCATGAAATTGTAACATCATCCATTTGTATCAACTTTATGATCAGATCACATAACATGATGCATTATTCAAAAAATCATTACATTTCAATTTTTTCATTGAAGGCTTAAATCTATAACATCAAGGGATCTAGTGAGCATGTTAAAAATCATAAAATCCAATGTTTGATAAATCAGAAAGTTGAAGTCCTATGGATTTGAAAATCCAGTAAAAAATTAAAAATTACAAAAAATGCAAAAGACTTTGGAAGTCGGTGAACATGAAATCTCAAAGAAAATGGAGGGTTGGGATATCCGTGAAAGTTTAAAAAACCCGAAACTTGGTAAATCTGAAAATTCTGAAGGAATTCTAGGACACAAAATTTCCGAGAAGTTGGGGATATGAAAACTCTGAAAGTTATCCTAAGTCCGTAAAATCCGAAACTGCAAAAACAAACTAGGCATCCAAAAAAATTAACAATATGAGAACTTGAAAATTAGAGAATTCTAATATCTAAGAAGTTAGAACATTTGAGGCCACCCTGGAGAACTACTTAAAATAGACATAGGTTAGGGAATCGAATAACAAAAATCAAGAAATTAAAAAGTCAAAAACCTATAAATTGGCAAGACCTAAAAATCCAAAAACTGTCAATTCAACAAAATAAAAAGTTGAAAAGTTCTGCAAGCATATTATCTACAAATTTTGAAAATTAAAAAAAATCTAAAAATCCAATCATTCAAAAAACTCAGATCTTGAAACTTCAAAGCCCAAAAAATATACAGACAATCAGTTTCTCAAAATTCAAGTTGTGTTTTGCCAAAGTGTCCAAATAGTGCAAGAATTGACCTAAATTGCATAGTAGTTATTCGAGTAGTAACAGAAGGACCCAGAATTGGTCAGTTGGTCAGAATAATGCAAAATGAATGAGTATTGTTCATGGTAATTCTACACTCAAACTCAATCAACCAACACAATCCACAATAAACTAAGGCTAACATATACTACAGAAAGCACAAGATCCATAAATATACAACAAAAAGGTGTTCCACTTATTTAATAAACCATGGAAAAAAAGGACAAGAATGTATATGTAATATCATGGGAAAAAATGGAAGGGGTTAAAAAACATGATGAAAATGCTCACCTCTCGCCACGTACCTCTCCCTCACCGCCTCCGTCTACCGCTTCCCCCCCTCTCGAACCTTCCCTCCACCGCCACCCCATCGCCGCCTCCGTTCCATTTTTTTCCCCATCCCGTTATCAACTCGCCACCGCCTTGCCGCTCTCTTCTTCTTCTTCTTTCGTCGTTGATGGTGGCACCAAGAGCCACCGATTCCACCGCCGACCGTCTCCCCTATTTCCCCTGGTCTGGCTCCCCTTCCTCTCAGTTTCTTCTACTTCTTCTTCCTCGACCATCGCTGTCGCCGTCGCCAACACCTCCGTCTCTCCTCCCTCTCTTCCTCCTCTTCTTCTTCTTCTCCTTCCGCCGTTGCTGGCGTCACCGAGAGCTACCATCAATCGCCGCGGACGTCGCCACTGCACTCTCCCTTCTTCTCCCCCCCCCTCGGGTGAGGTTGTCGCCGCTGTCACGGCCGGCGTCACACCTCCGCCGTGCTCCTCTCTCCCGCTCTCCCGCCCGCTCCCCCGCCGCACTCTCCCTCTCCCTCGAGCTCTCTCTCTCTCTTCCCCCCTTCTCCCCCCGATGTAGCCGCGCCGCGCGGCTCTCGCGCGTGTGCCCAGGGGGGGCGGCCGATGCGCCATCGGCGCATGCGGCTACGCCGCTGAGGGGGCCGACGCAAAGCGCCTCCTGTCTCTCTCTCCTCCCCCCGACGCTCTCTCTCTCTCCCGCTCTCCCTCTCTATTTTCTCTCTCTCCCCCGCTCTCCCTCCTGTCTCTCTCCTTCCCCCCTCTGTTGCTCTCTCTCTCCCTCGCTTCTCTCCCTATCTCTCTCTCTCTCTCCCCCCTTACATACCCCCCTTTTAAAATTTAATTAATTATTTTTTTCTTTTTAATGTCAACAGGACTCCAAGGTATCTCGTTTTCTTCTTAGCCTTGGCCGAATCGCAGTTAACTTATTTAGGACTTTCCGGATTATAATCTTCAATGAGGTAGGCATCCCAACTTATCCTTAACATACCGATATGCTAATTAACATGTTAAAATGTGTTTATTAGATAAATAGTTAGAAATTAGTGATAAATGATAGTTTAATTATTTAATTGTCTGCATGAGATTATTTAAATGTCAATCATGTCATTCATATGTAGTTGCATTCATTTTTATGAATTGGTTTAGTTAGTCATAAATGTGATTAATCATTGTTTAGTAATCATAGAATTTAGTTAAAATTGTAATGGTCAAATATACTTGTTATATTAAATTATGGAAATAGAATTACAATTCTTTTATGAGCATATTTATATCCAATCTATGTTATGAATGATCTTGATTTATTTTAAGTTAATTAAGATAACTTTGGAATTGCTTGATAATGAAGGAATATGGTTGATTAACATTAATAGTTACATAATCATGTAATATGTATCATTTTATGAATTGATACTAAATTGTGATTAATTGAAGTTAATATGTCTAATTATGTTGCATATTTTTGATTGGGTCAATTGCATGAATTGTAGTATAATTGAATTATTGTTCCTGATTGGGTCTACTACATGAATGAGGTAGGCATCCCAACTTATCCTTAGCATATCGATATGCTAATTAACATGTTAAAATGTGTTTACTAGATAAATAGTTAGAAATTAGTTATAAATGATAGTTTAATTATTTAATTGCCTGCATGAGATTATTTAAATGTCAATCATGTCATTCATATGTAGTTGCATTCATTTTTATGAATTGGTTTAGTTAGTCACAAATGTGATTAATCATTGTTTAGTAATCATAGAATTTAGTTAAAATTGTAATGGTCAAATATACTTGTTATATTAAATTATAGAAATAGAAATACAATTCTTTTATGAACATATTTATATCCGATCTAAGTTATGAATGATCTTGATTTATTTTAAGTTAATTAAAATAACTTTGGAATTGCTTGATAATGAAGAAATATGGTTGATTAACATTAATAGTTACATAATCATGTAATATGTTTCATTTTATGAATTGATATTGAATTTTGATTAATTGAAGTTAATATGTCTAATTATGTTGCATATTTCTGATTGGGTCAATTGCATGAATTGTAGTATAATTGAATTATTGTTCCTGATTGGGTCTACTGCATGAATTTTTGTATTAATTGAATGGTCTGCATGAGTTGAAATGATTGTGATTAATGGTATGATGATGGTTAAGTGCATAATTTTGTGAATGGATAGAATATTGGCATGGCTTAATGATTTGGCTATCTGGTGGAGTTAAAATTGCATAATTGGTTATTGCATTGTAAATTGTCTGAGCAATTATATGGCTTTTACTTGTAAAATATTATTGATGCTATAATGCACGTGATATAATATTTACTCCTCTGGCCTACTTTAGTGGTCCTGGGGCAGCAGATGACTTAGTGAAATCCGATGCATCCTTCGATCCCGGATACCGCGATTTATCCTAAGTATGCCCTGCCTAGGTGTACTAAGGATTTAGCTTACTATATGGTACTTCTATATATATTTAGAGCTGGAGTGGAATTCTGTCAAGTATAGCATATGATCTACTGACACATGTAACTAAAATGGTATTAAAGCATGCGCAGTAGGCTCATGTAAGTCTAGGTGGCATGGGCATGTAGAATAGATCAGTTTGTTAAGTGGTAATTAGTTTGGTTCATGTAGAGTCAGGCTCATTCGGTTAATCGATTTTGGAAAGGACTCAAATAAATAATCGAATCTTGATAATTAATTTAGTGTTTATGATATAATATGATTTGTGTTGATTTTATCATTTATTGTTACCATTTAGGTTGATTAATATAATAGGAACGTTGGGTATAAGTCCTACTGAGTCCGTGTGACTCATTCCTATTCCTTTAACATTTTTTTCAGGAAATCAGGTAGCGCAGCAAAAGCGTAGTGGATTAGGTTTAGTGCCGAAGAGGTTTAGAGAATTTGGTTTATGAGTGGTTTATATTGAAACCAAGGTATGATTTATTTTTGGGATTGAATCATTTATTTTATTAATTGGGACCTGTTAGTCTTCAATTTTTCCAAACCGACGTAGTTTAAGGGTTAAGTCCCGGTCCCGTTGCCGGATTTAGTTCCGATGTGTGTGTTAGGAAATCCGGGGCGTGACTGTATATCCAACAAGAAAAAGGAGTTAAACGGTTCACCTCCTCCTTTGCAATTATGAATGGAGGAAGCCAACCATATTGGTCTGTTCGCAAGCCATATCTTTAAATCTTCTAACAATGTAAGATCCTTTTCAGTTGTATCTAATTCTCCATCAGCTGAACAAAAGCATAAAGTTAATGCACTATTAACCCAATAATTTATTAAAAACTTTCTATGGAGGCCATATACAATGGGCCCAACCAATATTTATTAAAAACCCTAAATCCTAAACCCTAAACCCTAAACCCTAAACAAGCCAACACTTCATAGTCTTATATTCCAACTTGTTAGAGTTATACTTCTTCACCAAGCTAGATATTCTGAAACCTTAACTTGCTTAAGGTCAAGTTTTAATCCCTTTTCCATATCCTATATGGAATAATCAGAACAGACTTAGAAGGTACCTATTAAGATCAAGTGGTTGTAATGAGTACTTAGCCAAAATTAGAGAAAGAGGAATTTTGCAAAGTTTGTCATTGTTCATATTATGTTACATAATATGGCTTCTCATTTTAGCTATTCAATTAAGCTAAAATGTGTAAAGAGGTGTTCATTGTTTCTATTATCCTTCAATTATATGTGAATTATATAGTTAAGTATTCCCCTCCTTGATCTCATCAAAGAGCTCTAATACTCTTTCCATTAGTATCTCTATTTCATTCTTAATCTTAGATAATTTCTCAAAGGTCTTAGATTTGTACTTTATAAAGTACATGTATCTATACTATCTAGAGACATCATCTTTGAAATAATGATATAGAAATATTCTTCTTTAGCCTGACTAGATATGCGCTAACATACACCTAAATGTACAAGCTTTAACAACTCATTAACCCATTATTTATATCTACATAAAACTAAAGTGTAGATTGATCTAAATTAACCCATTTTTCTCTTAAAAGGAGTATTCACACATAACATGAGAGCTAACATATCAAATATGATTAAACAAATTATTAAGCTCCTACTAGCAAACACTTTGCCATTCAATCTTTTAGAACGTCTATCAATCCCATAGCTTAGAATAAATCAACATTTATTCAAGCAGGAAATCATATAATGTACTTGCAGAAGGATATAATAGAAATCTTAATTATTAAGACATCTCTATAAGGTTATTAAAGATTTGTACCTCCCACTAGTAATGATGCAACTTTTGCACCATTTCATATGTAGGTCAACATCTTCTTTATTAAGCCTTCATTTACTTGTCATCATCTACAACTCCTTGTAGATATAAGATCCTTATTCGGTATTTCATACCATTAGATACATCCATAGTATCTAATATTATAATATACACATATAGTATCTAATACTGTTAAGTGTATATTTAAAACAAGTAAATGTCAATGACTTGGATACATGAAGCTTCTCAAGCTCCACCTATGCATTATGTACAATACACTTTGCACTTCCTCTTTCACTTACCATCATCATGATAATGTAATAATTTTATCTTATTCTGACTTTATTATCTTGACCACATTCTTTTACTATTAACTATCTCCTATTTCTATCTAACGATTTTACTTTCTATTGGTCTCACCAACTATAAGTAATTAAGATGTATTATTATTCTAACTTACCCATAGTTAGCTCATTACTATGAGCCATGATGGATCTCATATCCATCTATCTATGTTGCCTCTACAATTTATATCTTAATAGAGACTAACATCTAGTTTAAGACAAATAATACATCTTGTCTATAAGATAAGATCTTATCTTTCTTTCACATCATTAGATAATCTAGGAGACACCTACTTCTTAAGTAGGATAGTAAATTGGTCAACTATGAGAACAATTCTCTTAGTTCTAAACCGGTCAATGAAGTGTGAGCTGTTAAGCTATTTGGCATCTAGTATGCCATACTAATGGTGGTTTATCATCGTATTCTACAACTGAGATATAATTTTATTAATATAACATTGCATATATTCATTAAAATTAAGATATGATCTTTCATCCTAATTTATACTCCTACTAATTTTCGACGAATTTGCACAATCCTCATTATGCAAAGATGGGATATCACAATGAAATCCTAGTGGGGCTAAGACCCTATTAACTTTATAGTGATAACTTTGTGATAAACACAACAAGTCATCCCATACTTAATAGGTAGGTAACTTTTACCAATTTCAACCCTTGCAATTCTTAGTCATTTGACCTCTGGAGTTATAACCTTGTGGAAAACACAACAAGCTATATACTCTAGTTAGGTCAAATCCGCTTGTTACGTTATAAGGATGAATTCTTAACATAGCCCTTGTGGGAAACACAACAAGGCCATGCAATGGTCCACACCAAAGTTTGGAAAATGCCTTGGCCATGATCATCAATCCCTTGCTGAATGAGTCTTGTAGGAAATACAACAAACCTATCCAATCTAAGATTGGCTCATCAAGACCACAACAATGGAATACTACGAGAGTCATTCTTAATGTCACACGTTATGGACCTAATTAAAAAAAGAAAGGATTTTATTTTAGTCTCATCAATAATATGTGCTAAGTATATATAATACCTTTGAAATATCATATATTTAAGGTATAAAAGATAGCACACAACCACATTTCAAATATGCATAAAAATGGGTGATCATGGACTTAACCCTAAGCATGCACCTAGGGCACCCTTATAGGTGCAAATTCTTGCTTCAAATGCTTGAGTTAGCATACTCCCACTTCAGAAGGGTGCTTCTCCAAGTGGTCCTGCTCTCTAACCTTTCACGAACCGGCTTCTAACTTTTACAAGCGGCTTAAGGGTACACAGACCCACAAATATACATAACTTAATAAGAAACTTTGATTTTAACCAAGAAGAATACATTAATGGAGGAAGGTAGAATGTATAATCAGATTGTACAGAGAGAGAGGTGACACACGCAGGCCCCATTTAATAATATAACCAACACAATTAAAAGCAATCACAAGTTAAGCATAATTAAGTCCATGATCACCTCCATACACACTAACATTCATCACATAAACATAGAGCCAATACATGATAATCAAATGTGAGATATATCATATATATCAGCATAAAATTACAAACTATATTTTAAAAATTCTTAATTTCATGCATGTCAAATTTTCATGAAATAAATAACATGAAAATAACATGACAACAACATATAAACAATTTATATAAAATAAACAAATACAACTACACTATTTAGAACATTCATGCATTCCCAATACTGTACAAAGTCAAAAATTAATGTCCCAATTTATATTCTGTAAAATCTCATTTTACATAATTAATTAAGACACTAAATATCTAAGTTAAACCTTTAAAATAATTTTAAAGTTTGACAATGAGTGAATCTATGTAAATAGAGCATAACATCATCTAACATGTCATTAAACACTTTGAAACATGTTAAATAATATTATAAAAATTTTCAGAATTTTTCAAATTTTTTTTCGATTTTTCAAAATTTTCCATGATTTTAAACAATTTAAAATCATAAAATAAGGTGTCTGTCGCAATACGCCACGCGCTCCAACACATTGGGCCACACCGGCGAGTGCCTGTGTGCGCCGAAGCATGCGCCAGCCTTCATGCACACCTGCGCCGACTGTCGGTGCGCCATCACATGCGCCGCTCGCATGCCAAACTCCTACCTCGATGGAACTATTCATCGAGAGGATATGTTCCCCCTAAAATCAGACATATCTCCTTATTCAGGTGTCCGAAAAATTTGCACAAATATGCGTTGAAATTCTCATCGAATATTCAAGATTCCAAAATAGTCGATTTCATATCCAGAAAAAATCTCAACCGACCGTAAAATGTGGAAGAAGAGACGGCGATCACCGAGATTCCATTGCAAAAATCACTATTTTGCAATGAGGATAACTCGTTATCCCGAAAGCTAAAAATTCTCCAAAAATACAATTTATAATACTCATAAAATGACATTTCCAAATATGTAAAAATCCCTTCAGATAAAAAATCTCTAACAATAGGAAAATAGGGTGAAACAGGTCAGCACCGCCAGACTCTGCAGAACCCTAGTTCACCGGAAAAATCTAAAATTCTCTCCCTCCGCCTCCGT
This sequence comes from Cryptocoryne crispatula var. balansae, assembly GCA_036172225.1. Taxonomy (NCBI): domain Eukaryota; kingdom Viridiplantae; phylum Streptophyta; class Magnoliopsida; order Alismatales; family Araceae; genus Cryptocoryne; species Cryptocoryne crispatula. Next base: position 34,329,847 of record CM069919.1, on the reverse strand, counting down.
TCAAAGTAGGATATCAAGAGAAAAGGTTAGGTAATCACATTACCCATCTCAAAAAACCTTTTCCAAGTTTCAATTTCTTCTGTGGACAGAGATTTCACAAAATCCCCAAATCCGGGTGGCAGTTTGGGCATGACAGAAGCACTAACTTTTGGGGTTTCTCTCAAACTCTTCAGAGATCCTTACTTCTAACGGTTTGTGGCGTTGGAAGGCCCTATATCAAAAGATTCTACCAGATCCAACAAATACTTTATCTGAGTCATACACAAATTATGGTAGCCTCATCAAAACAGACGTTTACACAAATTTGGGAACACATAAATAACATGAAATAATGTCGATTTCATGTCGGTTTCGACCAAGACTTGAACCTAGATCTGATACCACTATAATAAATTGTACATAAAATATTTGTGCAAAGGAAGTGACGATTCCTATGAGTTTCTTTAGAATCTGTCTCAATCAGAACCGAACAACGAAAACCGAAAACCGATCAAATAGGGTTCGAATATACCTAATAGGGATTCATATAATCCCATGGAGAGAAAGGAGATGATATTATCAATCTCTTCAAACCGTTCAAGTGTCCGATCTCTAGCAGTATCCACACGAACTTCATCCACAACAAGTTCTTCCTTTGTGCCGGCCTCGATAACTCTTCCCGAACGGAGCTCCATCGACCATGGACACCTTCTAGAGAGAGGATGAGATAGGAAGGAGACTAGGGACGTATTTTTCACCCTTGGCTTGATATGGTTTGGCTGAAACCATTAATATTTATGAAGAATTTTGGATTTTTTCATAAAAACACAAAATCTCCATAAATTATGCCCTTGTCCCTGTACTTATGGATAAGTCCTTTTGTGTGTGACTCACTAGGCCCAATAGCCTATTTGGTTGAGACTTAAATAAAATAGAATAATTCTATTTAATTTAATTAAATCTGTTATCCAATAACAAATTAATCGGCCTACCGATCATGAAGGGTACAAGCCACATCCCATGATCCTAAATGGCTATGGGAATAATCTCATCTCCATTGAGCCTTTTCGTCATCAGTTACCGCATGGATATAAACCCTCATCCATCCAAGGTCTCAGTCGGAAAGGAGTACGACATCGATTGTCAACTCCTTAGTGTACCGACTCTATAGGATCTTGTACTCAGAATTGGATCAATTGAAAAATATGTACCCTAGATAGAGATTTAGAGTACTATCTCATAGGACATTCACTACTGAGAGTGGATGATCCCTTGTTGTCCGCTCAATTACCTCCATCGAGTTTTCCTTGTACTTGATCCATCACTATATTGGATCATCTAAACGGTGATCTATAAGTCAATAGTCAAAGCACAAGTTCTACCCAACAAGGTATTTTTAGCGACTTAAGTCAAAGATCCAACCATGCAACTATGATGATAGAAAACCTGGATTGACAGTTCGGTAAGATACCATTCAGGGTTTCTAATTCGGTCAGTTCAGTAAACTCATTCAACTAATGAGCACTTGTATATGTATCACATTGTCTACACACTAATGACTAATGAGATCGATCATCCTCATCACATAAGAAGATATCACATACACTAGTATATCCAAATCTGTAATGTCCCATCTAAAGTATCTTATGACTAAAAATATTTAGATCAAATACATCTAGATGATCAATCTCACATTATCATGATCTCATCATGATTTAATCATCATTGTATTTGATCAAGAACTTCATTATGATATTCACATCTAATAAGAGCTTATAATGAAAATTTGCCTAATTAATTGAATAAGATATATCCAGAAATGTAGAATCGTATCATATATGATTAACTTGTAGGGTATATATTTCTATCAAAAATAAAATTAAAAATGATCAAGGTTTGTTCATTACTTGCATAGGCAAATCTTACAGTAATTAAAGTGAGAATCTTTTATCATGCTTTATGAAGAAGTCAATAGGAAGCATCGTATTGCAGCTAAAAACATTCTAAGTGCCCTCTCGTGCTCATTAATTATTAGGATGTTAGATTCTTAGATTATTATATTTTAATGGGATCCTACGCATATTGGGAACAGACTAATTTGACAACCCCGACTTGAGATTTATGATAAATCAACCCTAGTGGAATGAGTGCACAATCCTAGGTTCATAAACACAACATAAGCCATTTCACGGGCGGTCTCTATTTGGTCCTTCTCACTAACAATAAAAAATAAAAAGTTATACAAACAATTTAAAGAACATTAGGATTTCAAGTATTATTAGCCAAAAATGCCTCCATTATGAAGCAAGATTCCAGTGATTGTTTGATATAAGCAAATGTCATTGAAAAAGAGAAATGTAGTAAGCAACATATTCTATTACAATTTATAAAATAAAAGTTTCTTGTTATGCCATTAACACTTATATTTCTATAAAAGTTTAGGGTAACTGCAAAAAAGTTGCAATTTATTCAGACAATAAATGACAAAGTACCAAGATATACGAAGGTTGGTATATTTCTTTAAATAACACATTGCAATCGTATTAGAGAGATTTTTAATGTGTCAGCAAGGCATAAGGTGACTCTATTACAAAATAATGCACTAATCGGGACCAATTCCAAATCTAACATACATTATCCAATCAGCTAAATAACAGATAAGTACAAATTTTCACTTTTAAAACTTAACCGTGCCACATATGTGGCTGGAGTTGCCTTTTTTAAACTGTAATAAATCTTTATTGCATGAATATTTTTCGCATTTCTCATCTCCATTGTTAAGCTCAACTCATAGCATTCTCCATCTCAGATGAGTTTTCGGTAACTCTCAACATCTTTGACATATTGATCTAATGTATTTATAAGAATGGAATTTCATGCCCTTACATGGAACAAGCCTGTAGATGAGATGATGTACCACATTCAACTTTAAGATCGTACCCAACGAATTAAATTGAAATTAACTCGAAGACTATCACATTAAACCATCCTCAAAAGTTTTATAGCAAAAACATAAGATTAGTTGTAACTAAGATACAAAATTAAGAACATACCCAAGAAAACCTACAAAGCCACCAAATACTTTAAAGAAAAGTTCAGCTCGTTTAAAAATAATAATAATTTGAGATCATAAAAATTTCAAGAACTAAAAGTAAGAAGTTCCCTTAGGATAAAACTTGAAATAAAAACGAATGTCTAAAGATTAGAAAACCAGAAAGCCAGAAATTTGAATCTATGAAATGTTGCACGTATTTATAGTGTATGGTACAAAGTATTGATGAAACTTCCATAGTCTTGGTGCTTTCTAGAGTGCCAAGATCCAATTTCTAAAAGAAATTTAAAAAAATGATCTGATAACCCAAATAAAAATCAATTCCAATAAAAAGATGAAATTAAAAGAGGGAACAAATCCATAGAGCTTTCGTTGACAAGAAGATGAGCTACACTTTGCTGATAAGATGTCATGATTTCTATTTCGGTAAGATCGGGGAATATTCAATACCTACTTTTTATCAGGAAGTAATATTTGATTACGAATTCATTAATTCTCATCAAAATCAAAATTTCAAAAACCAGATATTGTTTGCACCCCTATTGCGTATATCCTAGGTCTTCAAGTCCAATATTCACTTCAACCATCTTGAAGAAGCAAACAAAAGACTACAATAATTGGGTTATACATTTAAAAGCAACAAACCAAACTAAGAAACCTCTAAATTTTTTGAATAAATTGATTTTGATTTGAATTTTTTTTAAATTGATGTTTGAATTTTGAAAATTTGCACATAAAAATTTTGAAATTGATTTTTAAAATTGATTATTTCAAAAGGTTCGAAAATTCATTTTTGACTTTGGACTTACTTGAAAAAGATTTTGAATTTTTTTAACTGTATAAAAGGACAATTTTTTAAAAGTCTTTTCCAAAATTTTTAATCATCGAATTTAGTTTTACCACTAGGAAAATATATGTATTCCATAGGAGTATAACTAATTCGACGATATACATAAAAATATAAGTTCGAGGTTGGGTTCTTTGAAAATTCGTTTTAACCTCTCCCCATTGGGTGGTGTGAAGGCCCGATGTTAATTATATCGAGAACACTTGAATACCCTTGATTCATCGTCATAGCAATTTCGAAATAATAACATACATCCACAATCGAAATAAACACAATAGGAGCAATGACTCCAATAATTTGATGGAATGCAAACTTTTTTATGTTTAAAATTGAATTTGATATGAGTTTGGTTTTAAAACTTTGATTCAATTGATTTGTGACTTAATGTCTTTTAATGTTTATTTAAAATTTGATTAATAGTATGTATTTAAACTGATTTGGATTTAGTCTTTATCATTTTTTATTTTTTCAATGTTTAATTGATTTTAAATTTGATAGGTTTATTTCTTCTAAATGTTATTTAATTGGTTGAAGAGATTTGATTTAGAAGTTTGAACATTATTTAATGAGATGACAATGTGTTATTTAGAGGTTTGTTTGTTTTTTATTAAACTGATTTTATTGTATTGTTTTTTATTAAATTTATTGATTGATTAATAGATCTTTTGACTTAGGAGATCTCATCATTCTTTTTATTATCCAAAGAATTAGCTTAAGATTGTATAATCATTCTTTTACTTGGTTAAGTATATTTTGAATGGTTTTAAAATTGATTTTATAATTATTATTTTTATTGAATTTATTTGATTTTTTATTCTTTAATAAGTTAGAAAAATTATTCTTGAAGTCTACAATTTATCTTAAATTAATTTTAAGTCATAAAAATTATGCTTAACAGTTTGGATTAATTTTAGTATTTTCAAATTATTTAATTAATTTATTTTCTTTCTTTTTTATTATTTTGATATGTTTTAAATTATTCTTTTTATTTACATTCCATTTGAATTTATGGAGCTGTTTTTAACTCTCAACAACATCAAAGATATACACAACATGCAATTCTCATTAATTGGAAAGTTTGCACAAATTACTGATGTGAGAGACATAAGAGTCATAATCACGATGAATTGAATCAAATTTTTATTTAAATCCATTGAGCCTTTGATAGGCATCATGGAATCGATCATATTGATATAAGACATAGCACACTGACCTTTGGCTAAGGTTTGTGGGTGCTACCTATCAATATAATCACTTATCATATCGATTTTATATGTTAGCATGCATGCATATATGTATATACATTTAACCATTATATAAATCGATATAATCATCCCTTGATGGGAAAAATAGTATAGCATTGGAGTCATTTTTTTGACCTTTATATGCTAACCAATTATTATTTTTTTATTCTTTTAGATTATGCCGAAGTGTAGAGCGTGCCCGATTGGACCGGCCCCCATTAGCCTCGATTGTTTGATTATTTTCCAAAGACGTACAGCGTGGCCGATTGGACCGGCCCCCAATTAGTTTTGGATTGGATTATTATTTAGGTTTAAACTTGAGACGTAGAGCGTACCCGATTGGACCGGCCCCCAATTAGTCTCAAGTCGGTTTGATTGTGAATTTTATTTGATTAACACTAATGTCAAACTTTGACTCAGCCATATTTGCCTTCATTGTGTCTTGGAGGCCTGTTTGAGCTTCAGTGAGGCCCAGGCGGCTTTGGAACTTCCTGCAGAATATGGCCATGGTGGCCTTGGAACTTCTTGCAAAATCTGACCCTAGCGACCAGATTTTTGTATACTTCTATGCTCCCTGTTTCTGCAACTTAACGTGCTGCCAGCCTTTCAATCTTCTACAGTGTGGGACAGTTGTTGGGCTTGTACAAGGGTAGGGCAAGGCTTGTGTAAGGGTCATCAAAAGGGCTGTTTTTGCAGCAGGTTTCGGGTCTGTTTACTGAGCACCGGGCTCTGTTTAATGGATCAAAAGGGGTTGCTTTGGAGGCCTGAGTTGGAACCTATGTAAGGAGCCGAACAAGGCTGAAAATGGGCCTGCAAATGGCCTGTTTGGGATGTTCTGAATGGGCTGAGATTGGGTCACAGGGGACCTGTTTCAGGACCTGGATATCGGCCTGCAAGTGGGCTCGGACTGTGGGCCGGACAGGGGCTGATTGCAGGTTAAATTGGAATGGACATGGGCCAGATCTTGGGCCTGACATATGGTCTTGGACTGGGCCTGAAAAGGGACCAGCAGGTGGGCTGGACAGGTGGTGTTCATGGGCCTGGATTGGGGCATCTCCAGGTGGTTTGGAATGTGGGCCTGCAGATGGCAGGCTATGGGCCTAGTGATAGGCCTTGAAATGGGCCGAAATGGGGGTCTTTTGGGCCTTGATCAGGGCTGAAACCAGGCTGGAAGAGGGACTTGCAGGTGATCCGGTCATGGGCCAGAGCATGGACCTGCAGGTGATCAGAAATGTGGGCCTGGATTGGGCTCGGCTCCAGGGGCAGTGCAATCCAACTTAGGGGGGTTTAAATGGACTGAAATGAGGCATCTCGTGGGGATGGATGGAGGGCAGGAAAGGGGAAGTAGAACAGATAGCAAGAAGGCCCTTAGAGGGCTATAGGGGCATACCCATTATTCCTTCTCACCTTGTCTTCTTCTTCTCCTCTTCTCCTCTTTTCTTTTGGCAACGGGTGGCAGCAGCAGGGCACAGCAGCAGGTGGCAGACTGGCAGCCTGTCAATGCTTCAAACTCCCTCTCCTGAAGCTGGCATGCCCCCCTCTTCTTATAGAGGCTGGGGGCAGATGAAGGGCCTGGCCATGCTTCCATAACCGATGGCCCTTGGCCTCCCCTTTGGGGGTTACACCAGTTAATTTCAGATTAATGGGCTGGCTGACCATTGACCTCCCCTTGGCCTCTTCAGTTTCTCTCTTCATAAACTGACCAATAAATGGGCTGAGGTGGCATGTACGGCTGAGGAGATGAGGTGGCAGTCTGTGTGGCCTGTTCACACTAGAGCTGAAGTGGGCCAAGCCTGATTTGGGCTTGCAGGTGGCTACGGCCCAGCCCAACTTCTCCTCATGGGCTGTGAGGGCTTCAAGGAGGGCTGAGAAATCATTTTTTAAATGAGAAAATGAGCCAGACAGCTGAAAAAAATTGCCAATGAGAGCTTATGGTCTGATTGGGCCCTAATGGGTGCTTGTCCATTTGAGAATTGGCCCAATGGGGGGTTGATCTAGCTGGAAATTGGCTTGGACCAACTTTTTCCGTTTTCTCCCATTTTCTACTGTGTTGCCCTTCATTTTTATTTTCTGAAAATTATGACGCCAACACAAACATTTATCTGCAAAAGTTCTTTAAGTGTATAATTGTATGATGATATGGTGCATATCATAATGAAATGGTGGCTATCAAAGATCAATCTGGGCCTGATTTTTAGCCTTCTATCGGTCAACAAAAATGAAGCAAGTTTCCCTTCCAATAGCTCCTGCTTAATCACACTGGCGATAGCCTGAAAATTAGCTCTGACATGACATGTCCTTCCTCTCTCTCACATGCCCATTTAGAAGAGAGAATATAAGGAAGTGGGTGAGAAAATCTCTCCCCCATTGTTCACGTAACACCCAGCCACTCTCTTTCCCATGCCAATTCAAGAGGGAAATGAGAAGAAAACAAGGAGGAAAAAAGATCCTTAAGCTCCAGGCGGTGAACAGAATTTTAGACGAATGAATTATAATAACGACACCTTGAGGTGATGGATCAACTATGAACCAATTCACGGTCATCCGAAGAACAAAGTCACAACAATCATATTTAATGAGCTAAGAAGACAACCACAAATCTGAGATAAAAAAGCCATCAAATTTTAAATGGCCGGATATGAAGTCTCAATTTTCAAAATTGAAACCACTAAAACCAAAATCCCACACATTGAACTTAAATAAATAGAAGATAAAGTATCAGTCTAAAAAATGCACATATACAACCTGACAATATAAATCTCAAAATTTAAAATTTCAAAGATCTCATTAAGTCGTATATATATATCCTAGAAGAATTCGTTTACTATAAAGAATAATTTTACGTGTTCAATTATTAAAAAAAGCATTATGCATTGAAAAATTCTTGTTATAGAAATATGAAATCTCAACAAACATTCAAAATCTCAAATTTTTAAGTAATGAAATCTCAAATCAAACACATGACATTTCAAAATTCTAAATTTGAAATCCTAAAAACGGAATCCCAAAACTGGAATCCTAAATTCAAAATTTCTTAATTTAGGGGGAAATGACTCTTTAAGGAAGAATCGCATTCGTCTTTCAAGTTCCTAATTGGCACCATGATTGACACCAAAAATTTTGACAAAAAATAAGAATTTGAATATGACAATTTTGTGACAGAGCAACTGAATTTCAAGTTCATTTTGACCTATTTCTAAGCATGTTTTATCGCCTATTTCTGAGTCAATTTTACCCCAATCCATAGCATATTTTTGGGACTCAACTACGAGTATTTATAAAGCGCATTTAAGGCCTCTTGTGGCTATATGTGACCACAGCCACTTGCTCACCAACCACTTATTCAAAATTTCTAATAATATATGCACCCCAGATTGTGTCATACAGGTATATCAATGTGCATATATCAACAACAATATAGATCTTAAAATTTAAAATTTCAAAGTTCTCAACTTCTCATTGAGTCATATGTATCTACGCTGAATTAGTTTAATATAAGGAATAATTTTATGTGATATATTGTTTAAAAAAATCGCTGTTCAACAAGAAATTTTGGTGAACAAAGTTGAAATATCGACACTCATCGGGGTCCTTCCTCGCCGTTCATGGCGGCAACATCGGCATCCTTGCTAGCCCTTCGCCCTTCACGGCGGTCTCCATCGGCATCTTCATCGACTGTGCTTTAAGCGGATGGTATTCTCGCCGCCTATTTGTTGTTCAAGTAGGCCCTTTCGTCGTTCACGACAGCCCCTTCAGCTTTCTCACCGCCTCCTCGCCGGTCTCCACGGTTCCCTCCTCTCACCCTCCCACCCCGGCACTCCACTCCCCGGCCTCCCCTTTTCGTTCTCTCCCCGTCTGGCTCCCTGTTCCCCCTTTTTCGCCCTCTTCTGACTGGTTTCTTTCCCTTTAGCTCCCCTCCGACGTACCTCACCCCCGATCTCCCTTTCCGCCCTCCCCATTCCGGGTCCCGACTCCCCCCTTATCACCCTCTTTCTAGCTCCTAACTCCCCCTTATCACCCCTCGCCTTCCGAGAGTTAGAATTCCTTTTCGCCACCTCTTCTGGATCCCCTCCAACGCACCACCTCCTGGCTGTCAGCTCCCGGCTTCTCTTTTTTGTGCACCCTCGAGTTCATCCCCTCCCCTTCCGGTTATTTCCACCCCATCCCCTCCACTTCTTGCTAACTTCCTGGACCCCCCCTCCAATCGACTTGCTCTCATTCCCCCATTGTTGATAGTCGGTGCTTGGTAATCTTCTTCGGAGGTGTTCATATTTTTGCCATTTTGTAGATGTTTTTGGTCGGGAGGAAAATTTCCTCCCTCCCACACTCTCGTCCCAACGGTATGTCCAAACTTGTTTTTTGGTATTTTATCTCTTTTTGTCATGCTGGTGATGTGGAGTTTGGCTTATCTATGTTGAGTCTTTCTATTCGTTGTCTTAGGATCAAGTTCTGTTTGAAGTCTTTCCATGTTACTTTCATAGTCATTATCTTTATCTCGAGACTGTTAGTTTGGGCGATATTCACACTATTTTGGTGTGATCATCTAGTCTCGTGGTAGTTGTTTAACTCCATCATTGGAGTTTCTAATTATGCTATTCAACCACTCGAGCACTTATGTGCATGGGTCACTTTATGGCTATGGTTATGTTTCTTGGAAAATATGACTTCCAACGGAACTCTCTTTACCTTTAGTTCAGTTTGTGTGTCTTTGTATTTAAGGTCTTTTGTTGTACTAATATATTTGTACTCTCTTATGTTATGAAATAGATATGCTATTTGTTCAAAAAAAAAAACACATCCAAAATCTCAAAATTTTAAAGTTGAAATCTTAAACTAAATACTCAGCTAAAAATAGAAAATCACAAAATCACAAAGACGTGAACCAAATAGAAGAAACAAGGGGCACCCAGGTCAGATAGCCATCAAAGCAAATTATAAATATGAGAAGGAAAATTTTCTTAGATTGAAGATGTAGAAAAGCCAGAAACAAAAAAAATTTGATAATGAACTGGTACAATAAATAAATGCAACAACTTAACCAAAAATTTCAAAGTACATCAAATTTGTAGGAAAACATGATAATTTCAATCAATTAGAACTATGATAATGGTTAAATAAAATGTGGACATTGCAAAACAAAAGAAATATAACTTAAACAACATACAACCGAATAATAAAACATAACTTTAGACAGATTAATATAAAAAAATATAATAAAATTCAAAGTAAAATATTCAAAAAAACAAAATGTAAAATAAAAAGAAACATAAATAATTAAATATAAATAAATTAATAAAAATGAGAAATGTAAATTCATTAAAATATATTTTACGAAATAAACTATAAATTACAAATAAAATATTAAGGTTATTTAAATGAATGGCATGGTCATGCAATATATGGTGGCTAATGAAGTATGCAATCATATAGTCAATGTATTAACATGATAGCCAATTCATAGGAGGTGTTAATATTTAAATGAGAAACGATGAATTTACAAGTATAGCAAGGTAGGATTATCTTCCGCATACCTATAAACTTGCGGGGAATAAAAAAACAAGATTTTATATAAAAATTCTACCAATCTAAAAAATTAGAAACCTTAAGGACATGTTTGGTATCAAACCTTTTTGGGGATAAATCTGATTTATCCCTTAAATTTTGGGGATGAATCAAGTTTATCCCCAAGTAATCCCGATACCAAATAGTCCCTAAGACTTCCTTGATCAGAGAGTTGCAATACGTTGTATTATGTTTATGGGTAATTGTTTAAAAAAACCCAAATCCAATGGTTCCTGGATAAAAAAGGGATGAAACATTAAATCCCAATGACTTTCAAATTCGAAGTTTAAATTTAAAGATTAAAAATTATATAGTAAAAATATTAGATTAACAAATATAAAATGTCAAATGAAACATTCCAGAGCCCTGTAAAGTCAAAATATGAAACTAAAATTCTTGAGTTCTAAACAATAAAGAGAATGAATCCTCAAATCCTCATGACTCGGGGGCAACTCTACTTCTGCACCATTGAAAGGTTTACCAATACACTTAATAATTTCCTACAAAAAGCCAAATATCTGAAAGGCATCTCACATCAGTCTATGCAAGGTATGATCACTCAAATATCAGATCAGGGAGTACATAAATCATTAGGCGTTAAGAGTAAAGTTCAAACAAGAATATGCAAATAAGGAATTAGAAGATAAACGCATACCATTACAAAGGTGCTCAAACTGCAGTTGTGCTGCCACCATCGGTGCTTATACCAAACAATTCTTTTTCTTTCTCCCCCTTCATGTACGGTTCTTCTTTGGTGTCATATATTCCCAGCCCAGGTCCTCGAGCCAGCTTATGCATCCATCATCCAGGTCTTCCCAGAAGCCATCGGATGAGGCTAATGCCGACACGCACGTCTGAGAGTACCAACGACTACTTGTAGCGATTACAAGCGCATTCAACAGTGATGGCGGAGGGAGGCAAGGCACAAAAGAAGAGAGAGGGGCCTCCTAGGGATGCACTTAGGAGGGACTCCATGTTAGACAATGCACAATGAGGTGGCATCCAGGCTGAGGTGGACAAGCTGATGTGGATGTATTTATATTTCATTTCATTTACATTTGTTCAGTGTGACTCAATTCAGTCACACATATGTAAAATGTACAATTCATACTCAATATAAAAGGAAAAACACACTCGGGAGGCAGACACCCAATTGGGGATCGTCTTGCTCTTTTCCCGCTCAATTCCCTCTGTCTAGGTCTTCTCTACTTCTCTGTTTCAGGTTCGAGCATCTGCAGATCTGAGGCAATTGCAGCATCATCTTCTCAGATCCAATTTGGTATCAGGCGCCAGTTTGATCCCCTTCCTTGTCTTCCGCTGCTACTTCAATTTTATTCGATTTTCTACTTCAAATGGAGGAATAGGCAGTAGATTTCTGTCAACACGGCACTAGTTGGTAACTCTACACTTCCATTTGCTTCCGGATCGGCCTTCTCTTCTCTACCAAGCATTTCTCATCGATTTCCAGTGAAGCTCAATGTGGACAACTTTACAGTATGGCGAGGCCAGTTTTTACCGTTTCTCAAATGTATGAACTATTGGGATTAGTTGATGGAACTGTCCCATGCCCTCCGAATTTTATTTCTGATCAGTCTGATATGTCTTAATTAGTCCCAAATCCATATGCTAAAGTCTGGAAACAGTACGATGGTCTTGTGATGACACTTATTATATCCTCCGTTAGTGATACTATTCTGCCCATGATTGTTGGTTATAATACTTCTGCCGAGGCTTGGAAAGCCATTGTCAACACATATGGATCCTCCTCTAGTGCTCGACTGTTACAGTTGAGGCTTCAACTTCAACAGTTGAAAAAGGAAAATCTCAAGATTACTGAGTTTCTGCAGAAAATTAAGCATATCTTAAATACTTTAGCGTTGGCAGGAGATCCTGTATCACCTAGTGACTTACTTCTTTATGTCTTTAATGGCTTAGGGTCTGAGTATGACCCGTTTGTCACTGCCCTTATGACTAGACCAGGTGGTACTCAAGTTACCTTTGATGAGCTTCAAGGAATGTTTATTAAGCCATGAGATTTTTCTGACTCAACGACAACAAAGTGTGAATTAATTAACAACCAATTTAGCCCGGACCACCTTAAACAATAACTCTCAACAAACCAATAACTACAATGCTAATGCTGGAAGAGGAAGAAACACTCGAGGCAGAGGTGGAGGCCATGGTAGAAAATGGTAGAAACTCTTACTATAATTATGGCAGAAATTATTTTCAACAAACTCAAATAGATGGACAAAACAATGGTAGTTTCGGTCAGAATCAATTTCAGTCCCAGGGCCCTGCTCCTGTCTGCCAGCTATGTGAAAAAAGGGGACATACAGTCCACACCTGTTGGAAATGTTTTGACCATAGTTTTAGGACTGCTCAGAACACTAATAATTATCAGTCTCCTCCTCCAGTCAACTACTCTCCAGCTTCTGCCAATGTTGCCAACACAGCTAATCATCAACTGTTTGCTAACCCATCATGGTATCTGGATACTAGGGCCAACAATCACATGGCACCGAATTTAGCTCTACTTCAAACTCCTACAGATTATCATGGACAAGACAAAGTTCACATTGAAAATGGAGATGGCTTAAGCATTCAGCATATTGGTCATTCAGGTTAAAAAAGCTTTCATCTCTACAATACACTGTATGTTCCTTTACTTACTAAAAATTTGCTATCAGTCTCACAATTCACCAGGGATAATGCCGTTTCCTTTGAAATTTTCCCTAACTATTGTATTGTTAAGGATATCCGGAGCAAGAAAGTCTTGGCCCGAGGACATAACTTCAATGGACTCTGCTGTCTCAGCAGTGAAGGTCCTTCCTCTCCGACGATTTTTACTGCAGAGGTACCTAGGATATGGCACAAAAGGCTAGGTCATCCTGCGTTTAAGACTGTGCTGCACATTCTTAATACTATTGTCATTTCTTCTACTTTTAATAGCAATTTCTTTTGTTCACATTGTGCACTTGCCAAAAGTCACAAACAGACATTTCCTACTTCTTCTTATATTTCTAAGTCTCCTCTTGAGCTGATTGCCTCCGATGTTTGGGGTCCAGCTCCTTTTGTTAGCACAAACGGTTATAGATACTATGTTAGTTTCATTGACCACTTTAGTCGATATTGTTGGGTATACCCCATTGTCTTAAAAAGTGATGTGTTTCATGTCTTTATTGAGTTCAAAATTCAAGTTGAGAATTTATTTTGTAAGAAAATACAATGTTTCCAAAGTGATTGGGGAGGAGAATTTCAAGCCTTGTCCAAATTCTTCTCCGAATGTGGTATCTCACATAGAGTTGCATGTCCTTATACTCACCATCAAAATGGGATGTCTGAAAGAAAGCATTGTCATATAATAGAAACATCATTAGCTCTTTTGAGCAATGCTAAACTGCCATATACTTTCTGGGATGAAGTTGTCACTTGTGCTGTGTATTTGATCAACCGACTACCAACTAAGGTTTTAAGTGGTATATATCCTTATGAGAAATTATTTGGAAAACAACCTGATTATAGTCTCCTAAAAGTGTTTGGATGCGCTTGCTACCCCCACTTAAGACCATATAATAAGCACAAATACACCTTTCAGTCTGATTGCTGTGTGTTTCTGGGATATAGCAACAAACACAAGGGATACAAGTGCTTCTCTCCTACAGCTGGGAAAACTTATATAGCTATAAATGTTGTGTTTGATGAAAACACTTTTCCATATGAAACCCTTCTTGGCCAACAGACTACACACTCTGAGAAATCAGGTTTTTGTTTGCCTGGTCCTGTTATCACTTCTCGGATTCAGCTTCCTACTTCAGAACTTTCTGCTACACCTGACACTAATCAGGTTGTGCCTCCTGCTACAAGTACTCAGTCTATACCTGCAGAGTGTCCTGTTATGCCTCATATTAATGACCAGCTCTCAACGGACATCCCTGAATTTGTATATAACACTAGTTCCCCAGCTTCATCTATCAGCAGCCCTGTGGATCTTACACCAGTCCCTTTGTCTCCTGATCAGCCATATAGCAACTCTCCCAAGAAGTTTCAATCCCTGACATAGGACAGACGTCCAAACATAGCAAATATGCTCTTCTTATTGAGAAATCAAGTGAGTCAGAACCCACTTGTTTCACCTCTGCAAATAAATTCCCTGCTTGGGGACAGGCAATGTCGGATGAATTCTCATCTCTTCAACATAATGGAACCTGGGTTTTAGTTCCCACTCCTAGCAATGCCAACATTGTAGGATGCAAATGGATATACAAAATAAAAAGAAATTCTGATGGGACAGTGGCTAGATACAAGGCCTGGTTAGTGGCTAAAGGATTTACACAAGAATATGGAGTTGTTTATAATGAGACATTCAGTCCCGTTATTAAACCAACAACTATACGTATGATACTTTTAGTGGCTATAAGTTCAAATTGGCCTCTTAGACAGCTTGATGTCAACAATGCTTTTCTCCATAGTACATTGGAAGAAGAAATTTATATGATGCAACCACCCGGCTTCATTGATAAGTCTTTTCCGGATTATGTTTGCAAATTGAAGAAATCATTATATGGGTTGAAGCAAGCTCCTCGTGCTTGGTTTCAAAGGCTATACTCACATTTATTATCAGTTGGATTCAAGCCCTCAATGTGTGATCCGTCCTTGTTTCTTTATACTGTTGGTGGCATAGTTATGTATATTTTAGTATATGTGGATGACATCATCCTTATTGGAAATGATAAGCATGCTGTTACAAGGTTAATACAGGACCTGTCAAACACTTTCTCATTAAAGGACCTGGGTGATCTCACTTATTTTCTGGGAATTGAAGTTACAAGAACAGTGGATGGTTTACAACTTTGCCAACAAAGGTACATTCTTGATCTCTTGGAAAAGTCTCAATTACAAGATTCTAAACCTTTCTCCACACCTCTAGCATCAAATAGCACTGTCTCAACATGATGGTGATATACCACTTATAGAAGCCTAGTTGGCTCTTTGCAATATGTCACCTTGACAAGGTCGGATGTTGCTTTTTCGGTAAACAAAGTCTGCCAGTTTATGTCTGCACCTACAGTCACTCATTTCAGTCTTGTAAAGAGAATTCTCAGGTATCTGAAAGCCACTTACACTCTGGCTTTTACCATACGACCATCTTCTTTTCATTTGCATGTTCATTATGATGCGGATTGGGGCGGATGTCCAGATGATCGGAAATCCACTGGTGGGTTTGCTATCAATTTGGGACAAAATTTAATTTATTGGACAGCTAAGAAACAAAGGACCGTTGCTAGGTCCAGTACAGAAGCCGAGATGAGGTCCATAGCTCTCACGGTCACTGAGTTGATATGGACAATTCAGCTTACCAAAGAACTCCAGCTTCCTGTAAAACATCCTCTCATTGTTTGGTCTGATAACATTAGTGCTATATATCTTAGTGCTAATCCTGTTTTTAGAGCAAGGACAAGACATGTCGAAATTGATTTTCATTTCATCCGACAGTTAGTTCAAGATAAAACCATTGTTATCAAACATGTTGCTAGCAAGGATCAAGTTGCAAATATATTCACTAAGCCTCTTCCTATGAGGCAAGTTGAATTGCTTCGTTCCAAGCTGAATGTTGAGACCCCCTTCAGCTTGAGGGGGGGTGTTAGACAATGCACAATGAGGTGGCATCCAGGCTGAGGTGGACAAGCTGATGTGGATGTATTTGTATTTCATTTCGTTTACATTTGTTCAGTGTGACTCAATTCAGTCACACATATGTAAAATGTACAATTCATACTCAGTATAAAAGGAAAAACACACTCGGGAGGCAGACACCCAATTGGAGATCGTCTTGCTCTTTTCCCACTCAATTCCCTCTGTCTGGGTCTTCTCTACTTCTCTGTTTCAGGTTCGACCATCTGCAGATCTGAGGCAATTGTAGCATCATCTTCTCAGATCCAATTCTCCGGATGGTGTTAGCCACCAGAGGAGGACAGGAGAACGGCAACATGTGGAAGTTGGAATAGGTGCCACCATGGGAGAGGGAGGAAGGCCGGCGAAAGGATAATGTTAATTAGTAAACACCTGCACTGTGTGAGATTGAAGAAGGGAGAGGCATGAGTGAGGGAGGAATAGCGGAGACGACGTGTGCGAAATGACTATTATAGAGAATGCCGGGGAGGAAACACGAAACATTACGAGGAAGGTTAAGGCGATGCCGGCTCATCTGCACCGGACGCACACGAAGAATGCACGCGATAGAAGAACGGGGTGCTGTAGAGTAATGCCCAAAGCTCATGAACGACTAGAGTAATTCTGCCGAGGAACGCCTGGGCAGGAATGCAGTTGACAGGAACTGGAGGCACGGGAGGCGCTGCGTAACTGAAGGGATGAGATGGGGTTGCAGAGCAAGGGGACGGTTTGTTGGAGAAGGAACCAGAGGTGCTATCGAACTGTTAGATATGGATTGAACGATCACAAAAGGGGAACGCTGGGGCAGGATTGCAGTTGACAGAAAACTAGAAACATGGAAGGCATTGCGTAATTGAAGGGATGGGATGGGGTTGCAGAGGAAGGGGACGGTTTGTTGGAGAAGGAACCAGAGGCTCTATTGAACAGTTAAATATGGATCGGACGATCGCAAAAGAGAGGAAAGAATGGGCACCCGCACTTCTATATACTAGTTAAATCACGTGCTTTCGCACGTGTTCGAATAATATATTTTATGCCGATTGAATGTTAATTTACAAGTTAATAAAGTCCTATTAGATTCGACAGAGTAATTTTCAATAAATTTTCTTAAATCTTCTAAATTGAGAATAATCGTTGAAATTAGGTGATATACAACTATAAAATTATTCACTACGCACGTGTGCCAATGATATGTTATATATATAAATTAGAAACAAAAGTTAAAATTAAAATTAGAAATGTTAACATAAAATTGAACATCTATTAACATCTATTTAACTTGATTGTGTATACATATATTGTAAACGTTCTTAAACCAATTTTATGAAAAAAGTAATCATATCTTTTTTCATTAATCTTAAAACTGCTCTCAAATTTGAGATGTGATTCTTTGTTAAATTCAAATTAAATCTATATCATCTTAGATCTTGTCCGGAGCATTTTGAATTGGCTGATTTTCGCTATAATTTTTGTTTCATATTTTCAAAATCTCATTACCTTTATTGGCAAAATCAAGCAACGATCCCGATGATTTCAAGCTTATATGCGAGTTGTTTTCCATAAATCATCACAGGTTGATCATCTTAATAGCCAACGCAACAGATGAAACAACATGACTCTTCACATATAGCACTATTTTTTCTTGAAGGACATGCAACAACGTGCACCAGAAGATTATACACGAAATAATTTAAATTAACGAAATGATTTAAATCTACACTCTTCAACCAAATAGTTATAAAATTGATCTAAAAAAAACAATTTTTTAAATGCATGAAATGATATTCTAAAACTTCCGACTCTCAAACTCATATTGAGTTACATGAGTTTTTGCTTTTTCCCTCGACGTTGTATATTTTATCAGTAGCCTGAGAGTTTGAATCTTCGGCTTCATCAATCTCCAGAATCTGCTTGACATGTGTAAATGTGTAACTAATAGGATCATTGATTCCTCTGCTAACACACTTTATAGTCAACATGTATCTCTTATTAATCAAACTCTGCAGAATGTTTAAGTAGGTAGAAAGATCTTTTGCCTGCATGATAACATATAACATTATATATTGCATAAGAAACAAATAAAGTTTAAAAGTTCAACAATGTATACCTTATTTTCTTTCAACGTATGGACTGTTATACCAAGAATATCTTCAGCTTGGCGACTGAAGAATGTTAACCACATATTTGTTCTATGATCCGCAACATTTAGACGCAGACAATATCTATAAATAAGATTTTAAAATGCATATGTAAAATATGATTATAACATATAGATGCATGTATAGTAAGATATGATATTGATTTTCGTCAGTTTTCTAACCTTTTGGTTGGGCATATATCTTCTTTAGAACATTTGACACAAGTATAAATATTTCTCTCCTCTTTCACAAGTCGTGCACAAAATGAACAAGCCATGTACCATGGATTCTTGCTTGTAATTATATCTTGTATTCTTACCTTGACATCATATGATACAACCTGCAAAATATCAATAATAGAAAAATTATGTGATATCAAAGAGAATTAAACATAATGAGTATATCAATAATTTTTAAAAAAATTCAAAATATGTTAAACTTACATCAGTAGACGTAGAATTTGTTTTGTTGTCAATCATCTCTTGTAAAGATATCTCCTCTGCTTTTATTGATGTTACATTTTCTATTGTTTCTCCAAAAAACCTTCTTGATAATTCGTCAACGTTGTTAGTGACCCTAAAATAGTTAAAACTTTATTAGTGTAATACAATAATTATGACATGAAATGAGTTAAAAAATTTTAATGTAGTATACCATTTTTTCAACAATTTGGCATTGTTTATATTGGGACGTATTAATAATTTGGTACCAAATGTTGTCTTCAATCTAAAGTTTCCTATAAATCAAAATATGGCTACATTAGAATATTATAGTTTATATTTTTTGATAATGATACAATATCTTACCTTTAAATGTATGAGTGCATAAAGATGTTGCTAAAAGTACAGGTTTCTCTTGAATAATCTCAGATAATTGTACTCCTTCATTCTTGACAAAATTTTCCCATATTGTAAGCATGATAGTTTTTAAGCTTCTGAATAACAAGGTATGGATACAAATGAGTAATATTCAAATAGTTTAAAAATAATAAATAAGTAATTAGATGTTACGTGCCATCCGTTAATATTAAAGTTTGTCGTTGAATGCTTTTCCCATCTTCTTTTCTTGAAATTGTTGTTGCTTCATTTGTATTGATAACCACACACAATAAATCTGCAAAAGAATGTAATGTTATGATCAAACATTTTTATTAAAACACATATAAATTATAAAAATTACCGATAACTTCATCAATCTTTGAATCAAACAAATGCTGAATAGTTCTTAATTTGCTTGTATCTCCATGATCCTTTTGAATTGAAAGAAATGCTTCTGCTTCTGTGATTAGTATAGCCTTTGTGAATATAACAGTGGTTGTGATTGATCCAAGATTGAACTTTGGATTTGCCAACTTTATTATATCATTTGAAATGGTGTAATAATTTTTTTCTGTTAGAAAATTATCAAATTTTCCAATTGTATCTAAGAACATTGTTGCTTGCATTTGAGTTCCCTAAAATAATTTACCACAATACATTAGAAACAAAGAGATGAAATCTATCTATCTAATATAAAAAATGTAACTATTACCTTCTCATTCATCAGACACATTAACTACTTTTCTAGGCCTATCATTCTTTGAGTAGATGTATGGCGCTTTCTTCTCGACCAATTGACATTTAATCACCCATTCAGTCATGTTTGGAGTTAAATCTATGAACGTTATGTTTGATCGTGCCATATCCTGAAAAAAAAGATTTACAATGTGAATAGTGAAATGGAGAGAAGAAGATAATAAAGTAGATAATTATACGCACATGGAGTGATATCATAAATTTCTTTGTAAACAACATTTCATGTGTACTCATGTATTGTTTCATTATTCACTGCAAAAGGCTTGACAAGTAGCTTTGTAGAACTTCTAGAAATTCCCCGTGATAAAGCAATGTATAATTGACCATGAGAGAAAACATGTTCTGGCAAATAAATTCCAACATTTGGAATTGTTTGCCCCTGTGCCTTATTTATAGTCAAGCAAATGCTAGACGCACTGGAAATTGTTTCCGTCTAAATTGAAATCGATAAATATCTTTTTTTGCTGGATATAAAGGTATCCTAGGAATTAGGATCTCATTCCCAACATGGTGACCACTTGCTATTTGTGCTTTGATCACATTTTTTCTAAAATCAACACAAATCAATCTTGTGCCATTGCATAAACCATTCGGCGGGTCTAAATTTCTCAATAGTAATACTGGACAATGTTTTTTCAAGATCAATTTGGAAGGTGGCATACCATTTGGTGTTAAAGAATTCAAAAACACTACTTGATATTGTGTATTAGCTTCATCAACTGCACTGTCAAAACTATAGTACACATGTTCTTCTCCTGGAAATGATTTAACAAGCATCTCATTGATATCATCAACGAATTCATTTTTTGTTGCCAATATTATCGTATTTGTGATATATGAATGACATTGATAATTTTCTTGTATACATGGATATACAATTAATCAACTGCAGCCGCATGTCTTCATTTGCATCAAATTTAATCAACATATCACTTGGAATATGGACTAAATCATGATGAATAATTTCTTCTGTTCCATTTCCAATGCGAATAAGAAAATCAGAAAATTCATTATCATTTTTTGCACGCATGTTCCTTTTCAAATATAATTTCTCCATTTGTTGCCAGAAATATGACTTGATCATACATGCTTCAATTGTTTGTTGTTTTGTAGACTTTGGAAGCACTGGCAACACTTGTCTGAAATCTCCGCCAAATATCTTTATCTTTCCACCAAATGGAAGATCTGAATCCATAATATCCTGAAATGTTCTTTCAACGGATTCAATAGCATATTTCTTACACATAGGTGCTTCATCCCAAATAATTATCTTTGCCAAATGTATCAAACTTGCAAGTGTACATTGTTTCTTTATATTACACATAGATGATGCTTTGATATCCAAAGTAATTTTGAATCTTGAATGGGCCGTTCTTCCTCCAGACATTAAAGATGCTGCAACTCCACATGTGGCAGTTGCTAAGGCTATATCTCCACGACTTCTAATGTTCGCAAGCAAAGCTCGATAAAGATATGTTTTGTCAGTACCTCCAGGTCCATCAACAAAAAATATACCATATTTTTTTTTGATGGACTATATCCATTATTATGTCAAAAGCTCTCTTTTGATCTGCGTTTAGTAGATTGATAGATTGAATATCAGCTTGAGGAGTATGGATCAAGAGTTCATCTAGAACTTCCTTTAATGTATTGAATGATACATTGTTCTGTTGAGGTATCTTTGGCAACTCATAATCTGCAATATCTTTACCCATATTTTCAAGAAACCTTTGTGTTTTTTTTTCAATGTTGCCACAATTTGATCCGTAGGTGACATATTTCCAGATTTTTCATAATATTCACACATATATTTATGAAATCGTTCCCTCAACAATTTAACATTATCTACATCGCAGTATGCCAATATGATCGCAAATAAGCGAGGTAATGAATAAGGCATTTGGTATACAATAGCTTTTTCAAAACAAGTAAAAACTGCATGATCACTTTTCAATATACCTCTCTTTTGAGTTGCTTCTTTAAATGAGGGGTATGTGAACCCATTCACTGTACGTAAATCATCAAATGATGTTGGACCTCTTACAACATTTAATAGCAATCGCAAAATATGTCTCTCTCCTTCTGATGGGTTCGTTGCATTGACACGTCCAATTATTTGCCTTTGTTTTCTTCTAGTCCCACATAACTTTGATTTGTTCCAAACATAATTCTCTGGAAACTCTCTATACAATAGCAGCCGTGCATCATCATCTACCACATTTGTTGTGAAGAATTCTATGAGCATTATCTTTTTCAACCGAGTTGTTTCTAAAATGTTGTACAAATTATCGTTGTTCCTGAATGTGACAAGTTGTTTATCTGGGAGATGTAAGTCAACCTGAACAACAGATGGGAACATCTCATTGAGATTGAAATCATAAATTCTCCAGGTTGCTTCTGGCGGTGATATCCATCTTCCATTTTGAAAATTTCTTATTTCATCAACTATATTTTTCCCATTGTCATTACTGATATGCACAGAGACACGATCATGACCTTTATACACATATTTGTATAAATACTTAACAGCTGTTATAGAAGAACATATCTCAATATTTATGTGACAATTATACCTTTTAAGCAATAGAGGATTATATGGAACAACCCATCTATTGTCCAAGTATTGATTTCTAACTTTAATCTTTCGACCATCATCTCTTCTTCAATATATTGGATAGGAATTAATACTTTTCAATGAGATCTCACTAAACTGACGCGGATACTTACACTTGCAAAATCCATTTTTCATACATGGTGATGTTGGCCTTAAGAATCCACATGGACCGTGTATCATGTGTTTCAAAACTAACTCGTATAGTTCATTGTCAAATTTTGGATTAGGAATTTCTGTGGAGACATATGTATCATATGTCTCTGGATTCTCAATTTTCTCACCTTCTTTCAAGATAATCAAGAAATGAGCATGTGGTAAGACTCTCTTTTGAAATTCTATGACATGAATATGAGCTGCAACATTACCAAACAAATTTTTTGTGAATAACAAATGCTTTAGATCTTGTAACTTCGATTGGAAAATCTGACTAACAATATCTGATCTGTTAAATATAACCTCCCATGGATGCAATTGTTGTCTTATTTCTTCCCACTCGGGGTTACATGTGATGGTGAGAAATATATTAGGTTTTCCAAGTCGATGTACAAGAGCCATTGCGTTAAGATACCTTCTTCGCATATCTCTAGGCCCCCCAATGTACGAAGCTGGTAAAATAATTCTTGTTCCAATATTTTTGCAGCTCATCTTACTAGCGTTGACTGCATCCACAACTCCTTGGTAAAGATCAGCTCTTATATGTTGTTGATTTCTATAATAAAAATCCAACCGATCTGTCTTTATCTTAATGTACATATCAACCATAAATTGTTGTAACAATCATCCTCCAAGCAACAAATGATTCAAAGGATTTTTTCGTTGTTGTAGAAGATATGCGTAATATTCACGAGCAGATACAAAACATTTTTCCCTCCTTGAGAAGCTGCATCTATTTGAATGGTGAATTACTTATTTGAATTATAAATATAAAATATAAAAAAAATATTTATATTTGATAAGTAATTGGAACATACCTTCTTCGGCTTGCACCATATCACTGAATGTGTAATGATCATTTGATGTTGTTGTTCTTGAATATTCATGATCTAACTTGCAATTTGTCCGCCTAATTCCTCTATGCCAACTAGTTTCCCCTTGGGGAAAAGTTAAAGGATATTGAAGTGGGTCATAACATCCAAAGTATGATTGTACTTTTTGACTTCTTCCATTGTTACCATGAACTATGATATCAGATACATATCTCCCTTCTTTATTATTCCCTTCAATCCAAATTGCTGCCACTTGATCAGAAGTTGGTGTGTTGTAAACACGTTGATCTAATCCAGGGTCCGTTCGTATAGAAATTACCATGTTCTCCAAGGAAGGTAAATCATGTAGATTTCTCAAGAACATAGAATATGGATTTATCTGCAATATTCCTACTAACCTCTCAATTATTGTTGCATCTAAGTTTGGAGCATGTGATTGTCGATTATGCACTTCATTATCTGTGTCATAAAAGTATAGTTGAAGATATCTTGCAACATTGTCGTTTGACAGTAAACAGGGGATGCGATGATGAACTTGATCCAAAATGCGGAAGGAGTAACAGCCTGTTGACATATCTGCAACCTTTTTATCCAAATTTACTCCCAAAGAGGTAAATGCAAATACGCTATTATAACCATGTATAGAGTTCCTAAACTCTTTGGATTGTATATCACTTGACATGTATAATTTCAATAAATCTATAGGAAAATTTGATGTCTTCAAGGAAACTTCTCCTTTATAATAACAAAATGTTGGAGGTTCATGTTCAAACTTTGTTGCTCTATAGTATACATAGTCCGCAATAGTCCTTACAATGTGCCTGATAGCTAACTCTTGTAATACTCTACGCCTTTTCCTTTCTCCAAAGACTTCTTTTCTTCTATATTTTCTATTCCTTAAAATAACTTTTAAACGACATAGTTAATAATAAATTTGACTAAAGAAATAAATAGTTTGGATAAAAATCATACCTTCTCTTTCTAAAGGTGCATTTGTTTCTATATTATAGTCTTCATCACTCATTATTTGATATGCTGATATGTAGCAATTAACAAGCATTATTATTAGAAAGGAAGAAATTAAAAAAATTATTAAAATGCTATTAATAGATAGTATAATTTAGTTCATGTTATTAGTTCAAAATATTATATAGTCACATATTATAAATTTATTATTTTTAGTCCTTTGTTCAATATTGGAAAGAACATATGTACAACATAGAATACGACTATTTTAATTGGTCAAATGGGTGTGATTGTAGGTTTTTCAAGATAATGGTACAACCTACCTGATTAGTGAAGAGGGAATCCTTCACGTCTGGGGATTTATGGAGGGCTTGGCAGAAACAAACCAAGTCACCTGAGGAGGAATTCCCCTAGGAGAGAGGTTGGTAACCACATAGAATGGTGTTTTGGAAGCTAAAATATGTGTTTCGAGAGTGAGCTTCTATATTGGATTATGCATGTCTAGAAATATATCATAATCCAATGTATATTTAATACGTATAGAAGTTAAAATAAGTAAAACATTATGCCAAAATGGATCAATATCGATCCATATTCAAACTCTAAAATCTTAAATTTTTTCGCTGAAATTGGCCAATCCCTCCAATTTGATCCATTGTGGATTGGGTTTGGACATGGTTGATCCAAGTTCCAATTCCAACCCTGTCTAGTAACACAACAAATTTGGGAAGTACAAACATCTTAAATATCCCAAATGTCTACCGAAGGCTAAAGGGGATCATATCCTAATTCAATTCATAGGAATTGTGGATTTCATGCATTCCCTCACCTACATGTATTTGAATTGATTGGAACAAGACATTTTATATGTTCAATGTCATTCTTGATGTGAGAGGGAGTTTTCAAAACTGCTTTTTAAGCTTGAAGAGATGCAAACCAAACTAAAAGAATTAAAGCATCAACCAGGCAGTCTGAATTCAAAAAATCCACATCTTCAAATCTGAAAAATCTCAGAATCAGAAAAACTTAATCTGTTTCAATCCATCAACCAGTCCCCAAACAGTTCTAATCCAGTTCCTTAATCAGTCCCTAAACCAGGTCACAAAGCCTGTCCTTACCTATCCCTTTCAAGTCCTCGTAATAGGTTATAAAGCCTGGTCCAATACACTCTAAAACAACTCATGTCAACTACTCAATCAACCCCTAACAGGTCCTTAAATAAATTCCCAACTCAATTAAATTAAGATGCCTGGAATATAAAG
Organism: Cryptocoryne crispatula var. balansae; assembly: GCA_036172225.1. Classification (NCBI taxonomy): domain Eukaryota; kingdom Viridiplantae; phylum Streptophyta; class Magnoliopsida; order Alismatales; family Araceae; genus Cryptocoryne; species Cryptocoryne crispatula. The sequence goes on along the minus strand of CM069919.1, from coordinate 34,303,950 downwards.
GTTATTTATATATAAACTCAAAGGATCTGAGAAATTGAAAAATTGAAGAAACGTGAAACTGACAGAATCTCGAAAGCTCAAAACCTTAGGATCTAATCATCATGCTTAGTTATAAATCAGTCATTAAACCGTCTCCAAACAATCTTGTGTTGTGCTTAGGTAAAGACCAGTCACAAGAAACCCGAACTGAAATTTTGGCCATAGCATTCATGAATCTAGAGTTAGAATTTCCCAAATTAAAATTCATGGATCTGAAAATAGAAATGGAAACTCTAAATTCAAAACCTAAATTCAAATTTTACAAAGGGTAACCCTAAACCAAAAGACTCAAAATGTGAAGTTTTGATCTAATGATCCCAAGTACTAAAAACTGAAAGCAGAGATTGAACTAAAGGAAAGGAGTGCTGGGATTGAACTAAAGGAAGCAAATACTGAGATTAGACATTATTATTTTTTAACTTTCATTATTATAGTCCCCTCCCTCTTTCAACCTATCTCTTCTACCTTCCTCTCTCCTATGACCTTTCTCTTACTATGGAACATCTATTTCTACATAACCTTCCCTCTTATCTTTGTCCATCCGTTATTCTCTCTCATCCTTGCATGTCACCATCTGCCCCCCTCCAGTCCCTTATCTACTGTGTTCCAATTCATTAATGAGCAAAAAATAAAGTATCTTTAATTTTATTTTCTAAAGAAGTTTTTCCAAATGAGGCTTAGGGATTGGCTTGGTTGAAAACAAAGAAATCACTTTTACTGCAATTAAGAAAGAAAGTGTGCATTTTTAGCGGTGTTTATATCATGAATAAGTTAGCTTATGGAAGATCAGCCTACCTATGATGTTATATCCAAAAACAAAAGGATTTTGAAGATCCCTTCCAAAAGTAGTCAACTATTCTTCTTCTTATGGCTAACTTGGTGAAAGATTGGCTTGTTGCTGGGTCAGAAATGCATATGGACATTCACACCTTCAATGACAGATTCTTAAACTTTACACTATTTTTTATGAATTTGAGTATTGTGCTGTGGTTCATGTCCTTGGATATTTCTTAGGTTCTAGAGATGTTCTAGCTGGTCTAGATAGTCTCGATAAGGTGTGTATCACCACACTATTTTATTTAAGAAAAATTTAGTAGATGTTCTATGTACTAGTAAAAAAATAATCCTGAAATTTCATATCAGAAGATTAAAGATGACCATTTCTCTCATTTATAGGGTATTTGGTTGTGAAACATTTTTTAAGGTTTTGTATCAAACTACGTATTGGTTAGAATTTAAGATGACCAAAAATGTATGTTTGATGAGATATATAAATAAGAATTGTTTACACAATCACATAGGTTTTGTAGAGAAATAAAAAATTGAGTGTCTCTATTGATAGGAACTATTTGATAAAGGTCGTGACAAGTTAGTTTAAAAGTGATAGAGTAAGTACTCTATTAACTACTCAACCAGTCACTTGAATCAATATTCATTTAAATATTCTTCTGACAAAATAAAATTAGTGATACCAAATAGAGCCAAATAAGGCCTTCTTGTTCATAAAGAAAATGCATTTACACCCAAAAAAGGTCTTCCCTTTTGTACTAAATAGATCATGGCTAGACCTTTTCATTCACATGTGGTATAGCTCACAAGAGCTTGAACTTGGCCCAATAAAATAAGAAAGTAACTCAATGAAATGAGCTGAGCTCAAATAAGGATCTTGCTAGCTCATTGAGTACTAGATTTAGTTCAAGCTAGAGTGAAAAATATGAGCTTAGCTCAAGAAGCACCTAGCTCGGTTCTGCTCAGCCCGTCTCATTTTCATTTCAATTTTTAATACCAACATGCTTTCAAAGCAAGGACTGATTAACTATTAAAAATTCATTGTGAACACTCTCCTTTTCAAGGGCACCACATATCTTTAAGATAAACAATTTCATCCACATCCTTATAGTGGCCATTTTCCATCTAGTAACGAGTAGAAGCAAAAAAAAAAAAAAACCTTAACACCAGTTTTCTCCTCTTTTCTGAAAATGATTGGATCATAACTTCATATCACTTTTTCTTGTATTGGTTCAATTTGAGATAGGATTAGTCCAGAATATCTCAAAAAAACTGTGATATCTTGTGATACATAAAAATGGGAAAAACTAAAAACTGTATGAAATTTAAAACTCTTGAGGTTCTGGAAAGTCCAGAATATATGAAATCTGAAAGTTCAGTAATCTAAAAACTGTTGACCTGAAAATTTCAGAGAACTCTAAAGTCCGAAAGACGTTTAAACTTGAGAATCTGAACACCTTCAAATCTCAAAGCTAATAAGGCAAACCAGAAATTTCAGAAGACCAGGCATGTGTAAAATCTGAGAATCTAATAATCCTTTAAAAATCAAAGAACTCTGATAATTCTAAAGACACCAGAAAAAATTCTTTCAAACACATCAAAGTGAAAGAAGAATAAATGAAGGGTAATCAATCCTAAATATATAATCTCAATTGGGAACTTCGTCAATTCAAATGAAGAAAACCATTTCATAGTTATAGAAAATAGTCCTATAAAGCATAATCCCAATTGGGAACTTCGTCAATTCAAATGAAGGAAACCATTTCATAGTTATAGAAAATAGTCCTATAAAGCATATATTTAATTTCTATGAAGGAAACCGTTTCATAGTTATAGATATGGATGCTTTATTTGCATTAATTGATTTTATTTTTTTGTTTTAGTAATTAAGTACGTAAAACTCGCAGTGTTTTATAATATTTGCATTATGTTCCTGTTAACGCTGAATTTGAAAGTACAGTATATGAGACATTGAGGTAATGATGCCACAGGTAATACTTTATGCAGAATTCACAACCCATGTAAATAAAAACATAAAATAAATTTTATTTATATATGTTTGCAAGACATTTTGTCCGAAACAACAAGATGTGCTAGCACCAGACATTTAAGGTGCAAACAAGAAAAATTAGTAGAGTGTTACATCAAGACTGAAGCATTCGCAGTTTAGAAATATAAGTTGCTTTTTATGTGCATCCTCCTCAATGACTAAACTGGCTCTACCCAACCGACTTGTCTTCCACATTGCCATGATGCTCTGAGCTTCCTCCTCATCATCTGCAAAACCGAACTGTCAATCCTTAATAGTAGGCAAGTGTGAAAGTGAAGGCATCTCATGGCAAGGAAGACCGACTTGTGGGAGGCACCTGTATGAATTGTATTACACAAAACATGTGCCAGATATCAAACGTAGATCAACACCAGGAGTGAAGCACAATAACAGGTTCTTCTTAAGCAAAACCTTTGGAGCATAGAGAAATCCATTGCGGTTCATGTCAGCAAAGTAAACACGCCACTCAGATCTTTTCTTCAACTTGGGACATTTATTTGTAACTTTGTCATCAAATCCAAGTGCCATTGCATAAGGTTGCAATGGGCTATGTTGAAAAAGTCGAGACATTGTATTAGCACCACCAGCATGGTCAAACTTGAAGTGCCAGTCAGCTCAACATGCAAACAAGAGAGCGCTACCAAATGGAGGTCGACCCAAACTCACAGATGTGAGCCCATAATATAGAAAAGCGAGTACCAAAGGGCCAAGCTTCTTGCCTTGCCAAATTCCCCATGATGCAAGAGAGATGGTCTGCCGGTAAGAAACCATTCTCGATAGGGAAGAGGAAAATAGCAACTAGACAAGTGGCAAATCCTGTCAAACCTCTAATCAACTATTGCTCGTCATCTCCTACTGTTGACAAGAAGGAAATAGTCCACGAGGAGAGCTTATGCAAGCTAATGCGTTTACCTATAACCATGCCATGGGAATGATCGACATCAATGAACTCATGCAAAAATTGTGAACACGTCAATGGCTCAGGAGGGATGAAAATATCGTCCTCCTCCCCTTTTATAGTGTGTCGTAATCCAAGCAAAAGTTCTGCCTCCTCTAATAGGATTGTACACTCGAATGTGTTGAATATGAAGGTATTAGTGTCCGGGTGCCACAACTCAATTAGTGCTCCCATCATACCAAAATCCAAGAAGTAACGAGCATAATGCTTTTACATGCACCAAGAGTCCCTTCAAATCATAAAGGATTGATATAGAAAAAATGTTTAGAATTGTAATTAATTCCCCCAATCAAGATATATGACCGAATCATCTTGGACATGGGAAGTTTGGATAGTCCTACAAAGAAATTTAGATTAAAATAAATGTAAAACCAAGATTATAAATACTTCAGTGTTCGTACATATTAAATATGAACAAACAATATTAAAATTAAAAAAATGCATAATGATTAATCTTACCAAACCGGTTATTATTTTACCCAATACATGACCAGGAATATCGGAGAAACTTCTTCCCATATTAACACGAGCCCTCTTGGAGGTTGACGTCATTTTCAAAAGATTTCGTCGATTCTATTTTCGTGGGAGATGGAAAAAATTAACAAAAATGAATAAATTATAATATAAAAGTAAAGTTTTGGGCAAACTTGCCAATATTTACCAACTAACCTGATAAATACAAGATTAAGAAGATAATATAATAAAATAGCAATTTATACTAAGATCAAGAAAATCAACCAAACGGTTGCATAAACATTTGTGCACATTTGGTTGAGATAAATAGGAAGACAAAAGCTAGAAAATTTGTGATTTCATAAAGTATTAAAGAAACAAAGTTTGTGATTTGATTCGGACTTAGATTTCTTCCATTTATCTGGTCAGGCATGTTTTCTAAATTATTCACTGTTCTGGACATATTTCAGATTTGTTTTTTTTTTTTTGGTTTCTGTACCATCCTAGACAAATTTCAGATCTGATTTTCTGGTTTCTGCATCACCTTGGACAAATTCCAGATCTGATTTTTCTACATCTTCTGGTTGCTGCTTCACTTCATAATTTTTGAGGGCAAACTCATGTTGACAACTCACTCAATCGACCCACACCCTGATTGCAATCATGTGCAGACTGAATTTGTGTATAGGTACTTGCATATCAAACACGCATACCCACCCACCCACCCTCAGGATCTTACCAAAGGAGTTAATGACCCACAGGATCCTAGTTCAACTCTTTAATGTCATGGAAAATTTCCTTATCATAAAACATACATTGAACTACATATACTATGCTACTATTGCGTGTATTAGATAAAGAAAGCAAAGGAAGAGGTTAAATTATGTAAAACAATAAGTTTTTCGTGAAGAATATATAGTAATTTGCTAGAAAACATATCAAACAGTAGCGTAGGGAGCACTCACGAGTTCTTGGTTGAATAAACTGCACTATGTAAGAAGCCAGGAAATTATCCAGAGAAATCAATCTGCAACCTTGAATTGAACATACAACATTTAACACAAGAAATTAAAATTTCAAGAATGCAGAAAATAAGATTGTGTTGGAAGAATTGACAAAAATAAAAAAACTATAAATTTGTTTAAGCATGATTTGTTGTACAATCCACCACGCTTTGAGAGCTGACAAAAGTTTACAAAGTGCTGAAGTGGATTTACAATAAATCCTAGAATTTCTCCCCAAGTCGCAGGTTGGGTCTAGGCTGCAAAAGCAGTGCTCAGTCTTGCAGTTGGTCTAATCATGTCAACATCAACTGGGATATGCTTTCAGATCCATGGTGTTATGCTCAGGATAATTATAACAAGAAAACAACATAATAAGCAAGATCATCAACACTTTCAACAACAAAAAGGAATTCTAAAGGACCTCCATAAATAGAAGTTATCGACGCACGTGTGTGAGTGGTATGCTATATATTGATTAAATACAAAAGTTAAAAATAAAATAAGATATATTAACATAAAATTAAATATTTATTAACATTTATTTACTTTGATTGTGTATACATATGATGTGAACAGAAGTCAATGACCCTGCCATTCCTCGCTTCCGGTGGCAGGAAGCTACCAGGAGCTATCCTTAATTGGACAACAAAATATGCAAGAATGATGGGGCCGATGGTTAAAGTTTATTTAGCAAGGAGGAATTGTTATCTGTTAAGGGAGGTAAGTGGGGTCATTTTTGGCAAGGACAGAAGGTGGCACTTGCCTTACGAAATGGGTTGTGCTCAAGGGTTGCAGGGTCTATCAAAAGGTCCATTATCATCCCATTAATAATGAGTATTCTCGCCTAGAATCAAATCTGGAGACTTGCCAAACTGGGCACTTGGAGAGGCAGCAAGAAAAGGCTGCAAGAAAGCCCTCCAAAGAAAGTAATTCTATTAGATCTTCCAATTAAATGTGACCCATAAATGGGACAACCTAACATATTTATGGGTTGTGCTAACAGCAGTGAAGAAATGAAATCTGGAAGAAACTGGACAACTCTTGAGGAAGACGCACAAGCAAGAAGGAGAACACACAATCAAGAAAACACAGTGCTCTACTAAATGGGAAATGTGTAAATGACACAAGTCATCATTTGTATATATATAGTGATGTACAAGGTGAAATAAATGGTAAATAGAATGTCCACGTGTACAAGCCAATGCCAGACTGGCACAAGAGTTGTAACAGAATATACATTGCGATACTGGAGAGAGTCTTCTCTGATACTCACCCTCAAGCTTATGAGAACAAATTTTGCACAAGCTTGGACTGAATTTCAAAAACTGATCTTGACCAGGTGGCTTTGTTAAAACATCAGCTACCTGATCTTTTGTAGACAAATGTTTAATGTTGATAAAATTTTCTTGCAATTTCTGTCGCACAATGTGACAATCTAGCTCAATTTGTTTTGTCCATTCATGAAAACATGGATTTGATGAAATATGAATTGCCTATTGATTATCACAATAGAAATGTATGGGCTGAACATGAAAATTCAAATCCCTTGACACATAAACAATCCACTGAGCTTCACATAATTGAAATAGTTAACTAAAAATCCTAAATTGAAATCAAAATGTTTTTAGTCGAGCTTAACCATATCAAAACTTAAAGTCCATGTCTAAAATCCTCAAACAAAGCAATTTTTTTTCAAATCAAACAAGCAAATGTAAATCAGGAATTTAAATCTAAAATAAAATTCTCAAAAATCAAAATAAAATGCGTTGAATTAAAAGACCTTTCAAGACTTTTTTTATGTTTACAAAAATGGTGATTTGAAATTTGCATAAAAATCATATTCTTGTATGTTTCACAATTTTATTTGCAGATTGTAAATTGTTACTTCTTAAAATTCAATTCTGATTTAGGACTTTCTTGAGATTCTAGTAGATTTCTAGTTTTTGTTATGAATTAATAAGAGCTCTCTACTTTTCATTTTTCTGTCTCTAAAATTTTTTAGATTTTTAAAATGGATACTCTAAAATCCTAATTTTTGTGAAGTTGCCTAATTTTCAGGTTTCAGTGTTCTTACTGAATTTCCATCCTTTCTTAGTCATTTGAATCTCTAAACTTTTTTATTTAATCTTTTCATTCTTTTAGTCTTTGAGCACATGGGATTCTCAGATCATCAAGTTATGAAATTTGTTGAGTCTAAATTTACCAATATTATCATATTACTCATTTTTTTGTTGTTTCATATTTTTTTTTGATTCTCATATCTTCCATCTTTCTATAATTCTGATTATGATTTTTCTCATTTACTAAACTTTCAGATTTTTTTAGACTTGATATATTTCAGAACCTTGGTTGTTTCCTATTATGAGGTTTGATCACATTTGACCTTAGGATTTTCATATTTTTTATTATCTGATTATCTAAGTTTTTGGATTATCTAATTTTATTCTTTCTTCTTCTTGCAATTTGTCAGAAGAAAACCAATATGGACTCACCCCGGATTTGTTTATCAGTCATAAAAGTCGTCATGATTAAACAACTGAAACTAAAAAAACTAAAACATCAGATTTGAAACTTGAAATAAAAATTTCATATCCAAGAAATGCTGAAATCTTAAAATTAAACTAAAAAAGAAAGGGGCAAAGGACTTAAGGACCTGAAATCCTACATCTAAAACTGAAACCCAGTTCAACAATACCTTATAGGATATCCCAGTTCAACAGAAGCATGGACTGATATTCATGTATTTAAGTTTTGTTAGATTTTCAGATTTCCTATGCATATTCTTTAGATGAGGCATCAAGTACTGCATAGTAATAATATACCAATAATTCTCAGTTGTTGTAAAAATTTTAAATGTATTTATCATTGTTGATGACACTAAATAAAACTTAAACCAAAAGAAATCCTACATCTAAAACTCAGCCAAATATTCTAATAGAAAGGTCCTAATGCCAAGAGTCTTAATTATGAAAGCCTAAAATATGAAATTTAAATCCATAATTCCAAATTCCAGGCACCCAACCAAAATTGAAAACACAAACATCAAATTTCAAATCTATGGAATCCCAAAAGTATAGAATATCAAAACACAGATTCATAAAATCTATATCTCATATCGTAATTGGGACTTCAAATCTCACTACAATTTGTAATATATGTCCTATTCCAATAGGAATCTCACTTCATTTAGGATTCCATTGACAGTATTTTAGAGTTATCAAACCCAAAATAAGCAACAACTGTACAAAATACAACTTGCAGAATATTTTTTCAACATTTGATTTAGTTGTGGGATGTGTTTCCTGAAATACAATTTACAGAATATTGATTAAATCCCCAGTTTGGTCAGCATCAAAATGTACATAATCATGTATGTACACATGCTCAAACTATGATAATCATAATTTAAGAAGTACAACTGGTAGGGTTGATATGAAAAAGAAGAAAGAGAATAAAAAAGAGCGAATGTATGTGCATATAACAATATGAGAATAGCATGATGAGAATCACATGAATTGTGACAGGAACTGGATATAAGAAAAGAAAAAAATTGAAATTTGCATGGCTAATTAAGGGTATATTTTTTAAAAACACCCAATGATGTTTAAGTGAAAGCCTAGCAAACAAATTAAATCACTCCCAAACTGTCACTAAATAAATGGTGTAACTTTACACAAGGCATCAAATATTGCATAACCATAATATACCAATAATTCTCAGTTATGTTGTAAAAATTATAAATGCATTTATCATTGTTGATGGCAATAAATAAAACCGAAACCAAAAGAAATCCTACATCTAAAAGTCAGAAAAACATTCTAATCGAAAGGACATAATGTCAAATTCAAAACACAAACATCCAATTTCAAATCTATGGAATCTCAAATTACAAAATGAGCAAGATCTAGTGTGTTTACATCCGACAGCCAAATCCAGTCCAATATTTGAACAAGCATGTCAAAAATTTGAAACCAGAATTAAAATATCAAAACATCAAACTCGAAGTCCCTTTAACCCAAATTCTAACAAATTACAAATATGAAAATTTCTCAAACCTAGAACTGGGAAATTCCAGAATTTGAAAGTCTAAAAAACTGGATTTCCAGGCCTGGCTCCAACTGTCACGACCCGGATTTCAACCTGCACAACGGAAAATAATCCGGCGACGTAACCGGGGAAACAACCCCAAAAACTACATCGATTTGGAAAAACTCGAAGACAGAGGTCCCAGTTCATAATTCTAACACTATGCAATCATCTCAAATCACGTAATAAAATTAAGATCCAAGTAATCATATACCGGTCTAAATTGCACAATAACCGCTCAAATCATTCATTAGAGTCCATACCACCAAGCTTCTGCCACGCTAAACCTTATATCCTGAAAAAAATATAATAGAGGATTGGAGTGAGTCATAACGACTCAGTAGACACCCCATCATCCACCCAATTGGATAGCCAAAGGCCCTAACATGATATGTATATAATACCCAACCTGCACTTGATACATATCATATAAAACTAAACAATATATATATATATGAAAGTTGGCATTTCACAATTTTAAGACATACAACCAACCTACCACCCACTAGGACCAAAGAGGGCTCCTCACAATTATATCTAATAAGATGAAGAGGTTATGCAATGCAACACCGACTAAAGGACTTACCATGCAAAAACATACCAAACATACATGCTTAAAGAAACTAATGAACACAACATAAATGCTAACACTAATACCACTCTACAATGCATCTATCCACTACATGAAACATTAACATTTTCATTTTTCGCAAGGAAAGCGTCGTCTTGCGATCTCGACGAGCTATGACCAGATCTACCATATGAAGAGTAATTGTATAGCTAAGCTAAATCCCGTAGTGCACCTAGGCAGGGGTGGCACTTAAGATAACCCGCGGGATCTGGGATCGAAGGATGCACCAGACAGTTCTAAGCTCCGCTGCCCACGGACACGACTACTAGTCCAGTCTAGCTCGATCTCATTAAATATTTTTAATGCACACATGCACACATACATTTATGCCATGCCATGCTAATTGCAATGCAATTATAACCATCATTATGCGTATATGCACATCTAATACCTATGACCATCTATAAGCATAACTGCACATACTCTTAGCACAAAATGACCATGATACCATCATTTAATCCACATGCATAAAAAAATGGCATTCAACTCATACATGCCCATGCTATGCTAACATGCAATGTACGTAGATGTCTAAGATTTAACCACAATCTGTTGATGAACTTGCATAGAAAAATCAGATTTATAACATAACTCCCTCTAATTAATCTGATTAACCTGCAGTGATATTCGTATGACATAGACATAATTAAAATCGGCATACCAGAATAAATCAAGTCCATCAACTATACACTACAAGGTTTATACAGCATGCTACACAAATAACTAGAATATAACCTGATCGAATTAATTTAAAAGATCATCACCTACGTAGCATGCTGAAACATGATTAAATAAGATATGCAAATGTGAATAATCACCACACCTAATATTCAATTGCTACACTTATGTTAACATCTACAGGTGATTGGTATTTTATCAAGTATTCAATTTAATGGTATTAGAGGCGTCCGAGGTGCCTACCGGAAAGGCGTCGATAAAACAATCCGGAGCTAATACGAAGTTTGAATCGGCAAAGCAAGGATTTCTCCCTCAATCGGTGCTAGCTGCAAGCATACAAAGGCATATAGGTATGACATGGATAGAACATAATAAAAATGTTGTGAGGGAGTGAAAAAGGAGAAAAATAAAATAAAATGAACCATTACCACAACACTAGCAATTTCCGGATGGAGGAGATGGCGCATGCAAGAGGGGGCTGCTGTCTGGGTCCAAAGGGGTACGGCTGGGCAGCAGGACACGTTGGAGAGAGGAAGCAGAGGCAGCCGCGGGGCTGGGGGCCGAATGGCCGCGACTGGGGTGGTCGGCGCAGCTGAGCGCCCGAGGGGAAAAAAGGGGAAAGAGGAGGATGGCTGCGGCTGCCCAGGGAGAAACGGCCGTGGGCTGCGGGCTGCCGGCGCGTCCGTGCGCGCAAAGGAGAAGCACCCGCGCGGCGCTAGTCGGCGCGCGGAGGGGGCAAGGCGCGGGCTTCCGCGCGGCGGCCGAGAAAAGGGGGGCTGGACGGTGCTGGCGCGAAGGGGGGGGGCCGCGGCGACGGGTGTCCGCACGGGGGGCAAAGCGAGCAGGGGGGCGGAGGTGCGGCGGGGCCTCGCGGCTGGCCGAGAGAGAGAGCAGGTGGCGGGGGGAGCCGCTGCGACGCAGCGTCCACGCGGGCGAGAGGGCGGGACAGCGCCAGCACGAAGGAGGGGGGGCTGGGCTCTGCGCAGGCACACGGGAGGGAGGTGCCGCGAGGGGGAGTCGAGAGAGGGAGGGAGGGGGGGGGGAAATCGGCAGCGCTTGGAGAGGTAAGAAGAGGGCTAGGGCACGGTGAAGGAGGCTCCAATGGGGGTAAAAAGAGGGGAAAAGGGAAGGTGAAAAATATAATATATATCTTAAAAAAGTTAGATATTACAATCTACCATCCTTAAAATAAATTTCGTCCTCGAAATTTGAATATTCTCACCAAGTACCCAAGGTTATTCTATTCTTCCAAACTCTTTGCTCCAATTCCCTTAAACATATTAAAGTCCACATGATTCAAACATCGAGATCCTTATAATCTTCTTCTCTACTTTATGTCGGCATGTATGATCATTAATTTTAATCAAACTCAAGCATCGGTATCCAACATCAATTGTTATTATATGCCAAACCAAATCTAAATCCTCTAGGGATCCCACACACATCAGACTGAATTCTTATCAAATATAATCATACCAAAACTCTAAACCTTTGCTAAACTAGATCATAACTTGACCTTCAACTCTTATCTTTTATATACGAAATATACTTTAATCTCAAAAATTATCCTTATTTGATTTCTGTAAGAATATTCTCATTTCAACTAAAAGCTTTATCATGTCCTCATGTATATTTCAATCTTCTCTTCATCCTCTAATGTTATTCATATCATAAATTCTATATCAATTTTTTCTCCATTCAAGCCATGCTCATTCACTCACTATCATACATCAAGTATGATAAGAAATCACATAATTACTATCCATAAACAATCAAGACAAGATTCTCTCATTCCTTTTTTTTCTAGTAATCCTCCAATATCATTATGTAGTCTAGTTACCCAGACATGAACCGAAAAAGTTGATACATAGTTCCATTCCTTCTAATAATCATCATCTTAATACATTTCTAAAAGATTCGTCATTATAAAGTTAAACCTCTCTTGCCGATACATCTATCCTCAACTTACACCTTTTCGAAACAAATCTTATCATAATTACCTATCTAATCCACACAAAGTAAAGAATATGTACATCCTCAACAATTCTTCTTATCTAAAGATCATTCTTAATAATTTATAGTCTAACTACTTCTTATATTCCAACTCAATCACAATCTCAAAATCCATCACCATCCACTAAGGCCTTGGTATGAGCATATAAAGTCTACACTTAACTAAGTTCGTAACTCACAATTTGAAGAGATAAGAAATTCTCAATCAGATGCAACATATACAGATCATGATGGATAGAAAGAAAAAAAAATGGTCGAGTTCTAGATTGACAATTAAAAGATGATAATCTGGATGATATGATCACACTTTAAATCAGATTGCCAATAACTTAAACTAATTACAACTATGTCTAAATAATCATCTATCCTCTAATATCATTATCTAATCTTCTAAATACCTCATCCTCAATATCAAAAGATTACCAACTCATGATACTATCTAATTTTTTTTTATAAAAATCTTATCCAAAGCTCATGCCGATAATTCATATTCTAAACATAATATCTTCTCACCTTACTGATACAAGGTCATTGCATTCTCTTAGCCAAACTTCTCAAAGAAAAGATATTCTAAGATGAAGCATGTCCCAAAATTATTTCATCCTCTTATCTAGTCAATGTAACTATTCTTAGCTTCTATATCATTCACATACATATAATCAAAAAAAAATCAAATCACCTCATACCACCTATATGATATAGGTCTCCAAGATGATCAAATCTCCAACTTCCAATAAAATGATTCTAATGAGTTAAGTACTCCTAACATCATTAACATCACAAAAAAATTAATCATTCTCTCTTATCACTTTCATTCAAACCTTAATCAATCATATCAATCACAATTTCTTGTTCAAAGTGTTTGCCATCAAATTATCCTCAAGATATTCATCTCTAACCTCCAACATACAAATAATATCTATTACAATCACATATGATTCGCAAAAGATTCTCATCCTTGAAGATTTGCTATTTTTTTTCAAACATCTTCTCAAGTATGATTCTTACATGATATAACACCATTCTTTCTTAAAAACAATTATAGCTCCAATTTCAATTAATTATAAACAACCAACAAGATAAGTCTAGACTATCATTATACTTCATCTAATCTAAAAGATTACCTCTAATAAACCAAGGTCCAACTTCGCATATGACCAACCAATGATTCGACATAACCTCTAACTAAGATTATCTAAAGTCGAGATTTGGCTAAATTGATCAAACAAGATATGAAGAGATAATAAGTTCGAAATTTGATAAAGAAGATAAAAGATCTTGATAATGGAGGACACAATTAGAGTATCAATTGCTGATGGGTACCTAAATATAACTCTAAGAGAGGATCTCTCACTTACGAATCATGTTTCATAGTCCATACTACACATCTCATTCTCAATAGAATCAAGTACCATGCATAATATTATCCAATTTCCAACTTTGACTCTCAAAATCTAGATTAATAATCTCATTTCTATATTCAATATCCCTTCATCCAAATCAATATCTTACATTTTTGAATTTGGTATCAAATCTATGATGAACAAATATTATATCCTCAATAATACCTATTATCTTCTCTTTATGCCACACATATATTCTCTTTCCTTGATAACACATACTAATAACTTGAGTTTATTCTCATATAAATCATCTCATCAAATCTTTTTCAAATTTCCTCTTTCTTCGATTCAAATACCTATCTATCCATGTATCTGTCTCGCCCTTCTATCTATTCCATCTATCTATCAATCTCTCTTCACTATATCCAACATATCTAGATATCCAAATTATCTCTCTATCTAATCTATCTATTCATCTAACCCTCTATGTAAATTTATCTAACTATTCATTTCATCAATCTACCTATCTATCTCCTTCCAATTTAACTAACCTATTCATCTATCATCCCAATGAAATCATATCCGCTCTATTTACTCAAAAGATTACCTTAATTCAAACCACAAGATATATCGAACCCCAAAATTCAATCGTCCTGGAGTAAGATCCACTAATTATAATATTGCCCAAAATCTAATCATCTGACATCAAATTTCCATACAAACTAAAATTCTTAATCCGATAAACAATCTAAAATTTTTCATATCAACTTAAGATAAAAATTTTCTCATCATCAACTTCATCTAATCCAAACCGATCACGTAAACCTGGGCAGGTCAATATAGACCTTAAGGCCAGGTTAGGGCTCTGATACCACGCTGTCACGACCCGGATTTCAACCTGCACAACGGAAAACAATCCGGCGACGTAATCGGGGAAACAACCCCAAAAACTACATCGATTTGGAAAAACTCGAAGACAGAGGTCCCAATTCATAATTCTAACACTATGCAATCATCTCAAATCACGTAATAAAATTAAGATCCAAGTAATCATATACCGGTCTAAATTGCACAATAACCGCTCAAATCATTCATTAGAGTCCATACCACCAAGCTTCTGCCGCGCTAAACCTTATATCCTAAAAAAATATAATAGAGGATTGGAGTGAGTCATAACGACTCAGTAGACACCCCATCATCCACCTAATTGGATAGCCAAAGGCCCTAATATGATATGTATATAATACCCAACCTGCACTTGATACATATCATATAAAACTAAACAATATATATATATATATATATATGAAAGTTGGCATTTCACAATTTTAAGACATACAACCAACCTACCACCCACTAGGACCAAAGAGGGCTCCTCACAATTATATCTAATAAGATGAAGAGGTTATGCAATGCAACACCGACTAAAGGACTTACCATGCAAAAACATACCAAACATACATGCTTAAAGGAACTAATGAACACAACATAAATGCTAACACTAATACCACTCTACAGTGCATCTATCCACTACATGAAACATTAACATTTTCATTTTTCGCAAGGAAAGCGTCGTCTTGCGATCTCGACGAGCTATGACCAGATCTATCATATATAGAGTAATTGTATAGCTAAGCTAAATCCCGTAGTGCACCTAGGCAGGGGTGGCACTTAAGATAACCCGCGGGATCTGGGATCGAAGGATGCACCAGACAGTTCTAAGCTCCGCTGCCCACGGACACGACTACTAGTCCAGTATAGCTCGATCTCATTAAATATTTTTAATGCACACATGCACACATACATTTATGCCATGCCATGCTAATTGCAATGCAATTATAACCATCATTATGCGTATATGCACATCTAATACCTATGACCATCTATAAGCATAACTGCACATACTCTTAGCACAAAATGACCATGATACCATCATTTAATCCACATGCATAAAAAAAATGGCATTCAACTCATACATGCCCATGCTATGCTAACATGCAATGTACGTAGATGTCTAAGATTTAACCAACAATCTGTTGATGAACTTGCATAGAAAAATCAGATTTATAACATAACTCCCTCTAATTAATCTGATTAACCTGCAGTGATATTCGTATGACATAGACATAATTAAAATCGGCATACCAGAATAAATCAAGTCCAGCAAATAACTAGAATATAACCTGATCGAATTAATTTAAAAGATCATCACCTACGTAGCATGCTGAAACATGATTAAATAAGATATGCAAATGTGAATAATCACCACACCTAATATTCAATTGCTACACTTACGTTAACATCTACAGGTGATTGGTATTTTATCAAGTATTCAATTTAATGGTAATGGAGGCGTCCGAGGTGCCTACCGGAAAGGCGTCGATAAAACAATCCGGATCTAATACGAAGTTTGAATCGGCAAAGCAAGGATTTCTCCCTCAATCGGTGCTAGCTGCAAGCATACAAAGGCATATAGGTATGACATGGATAGAACATAATAAAAATGATGTGAGGGAGTGAAAAAGGAGAAAAATAAAATAAAATGAACCATTACCACAACACTAGCAATTTCCGGATGGAGGAGATGGCGCATGCAAGAGGGGGCTGCTGTCCGGGTCCAAAGGGGTACGGCTGGGCAGCAGGACACGCCGGAGAGAGGAAGCAGAGGCAGCCGCGGGGCTGGGGGCCGAATGGCCGCGACTGGGGTGGTCGGCGCAGCTGAGCGCCCAGGGGAAAAAAGGGGAAAGAGGAGGATGGCTGCGGCTGCCCAGGGGAGAAACGGCCGTGGGCTGCGGGCTGCTGGCGCGTCCGCGCGCGCAAAGGAGAAGCACCCGCGCGGCGCTGGTCAGCGCGCGGAGGGGGGGCAAGGCGTGGGCTTCCGCGCTGGCAGTCGAGAAAAAGGGGGGGCTGGATAGTGCTGGTGCGAAGGGGGGGGGGGCGCGGCGACGGGTGTCCGCACGGGTGGCAAAGCGAGCAGGGGGCGGAGTTGCGGCGGGTCCTCGTGGCTGGCCGAGAGAGAGAGCAGGGGGCGGGGGAGCTGCTGCGACGCAGGCGTCCACGCGGGCAGAGGGGGCGGGACAGCGCCGGCACGAAGGAGGGGGGGGCTGGGCTCTGTGCAGGCACACGGGAGGGAGGTGCCGCGAGGGGGAGTCGAGAGAGGGAGGGAGGGGGGGGAGGAATCGGCAGCGCTTGGAGAGGTAAGAAGAGGGCTAGGGCACGGTGAAGGAGGCTCCAATGGGGGTAAAAAGAGGGGAAAAGGGAAGGTAAAAAATATATTATATATCTTAAAAAGTTAGATATTACACCAACTGCCCGCTGCTGATCCAGTTACGTCTATTTCCTTGCCTTAAGAGACATTTGCCACCTATCTCTGGCTGGCTGAGGTCGTTGAAAATTTCTCAAACCCAGAACTTGGAAATTCCAGAATTTGAAGGTGTAAAAAATTGGATTTCCAAGATCCTAGCTCCAGCTGCCCACTGCTGATCTAGTTATGTCTATTTTCTTGCCTTATGAGACATCTGCCACCTATCTCTGGCTGGCTGAGGTCGTTGATACTAAAATAAATCTAAAACATGGATCATCCAAACTTCACATATACTGTTCTACGCATTTCCTATCTCGATTGTACATAGAGAAGAACATCTCCATAAGATACCACTCAAGTATATGGTTTTACTTCTCAAATATTTTCTGCTCTATCATGGTTGATGGCTCTGTTTCTATCATACTCCCACAGTTATCTCGTGAGCAATGCACTATCGACATTTGGAATGGAAATCAACCTATAAGCTACTTCCACGTTCACCCTCTTTTAGCCTTACGGACACAATCCTATTTTGCCCAAGACCAGATTTAAATCGAGGTCTAGATCAGCTAGTGCTGATCTCAATCTGATTTAAATCGGATAAACTAGGTCAGGCTGATTGAAGAGAAGAAAAGCATATCAAAAATCGGCCCGGATTGGCTCTTCCAAAAACTAAAAATAGAAAAAATAAAAAAATAGAAATGATGGATTGTGGACCGATTCCGATCATATTCGACTACAGTAACAGTCCTGTGGGGCCAGGCACCACCACCCATGCGGTGGATCCAAGAAAATTGGGTACCTTATGCCCTGTTTGGTAACACTATTAGACACTTCTATCGCTATTAATTTTAAAATTAATATTGTTGATAATTATCTTGAGGTGTTTGATTAATAGTATCAATTTTGAAATTTGTAGTGCAAACAACACATGATATATAATACAAGCCTCAACTTGTATCAATTTTGATATTGATACTCCTTCTTATAGAAATATCAATATCAATACTAATATAGTATCATTTTTGATACTCTAATCAAACATGCCATTAGTTGTAGAGGCATGCGGTTTAAAAAATGGATACATAAATATACTAATGAACTCCAACAAACAAATCAAATTCAAACATAAAAAGACACATTGATGTAGTACCAACCGTGTCTAGGTTTACGTCATCCAAGCAAGGATATTGAGGAAGTGTAGTGACATCTTAGGCTACAAGTGCCTATGAATAAGAGGCAAATAAGAAGAGAACGTCATGAGATATTGTTAAAAAATGGACGCTGACTTACATCCGACAGTCAAAAATGAGAGGATGAAAAAGGGGCCATCTTCGTCAACTTCGGTGGCTTCGTGGTGTGTTTCTCACCTTCGGAAGAGAGAGCAGATGCGAAGAATCAAGAAGGTCAGGGCAAAAGCCACGACGAAAAATTGCAAAATGCATGACCGGAAGAAAGATCGCGACCTCATCGGTGAGCGATGCGGATGGGAGGTTCGTCGACGGCTTGTCGGCGGAGGGAGCAGAGGCGAAGAATCGAGAAAAGATTATGCCATTTTCGGGAGGGAGAGGGAGATTATGGCGGAGGGAGGTGAAACCGTTGGGTGAGGGGCGGCCGAGGGCGGAATATCAAGAGCTTGGAGGTGTTGTGAGGTGAAAGACGTGACAGTTTAAGGAGGGAGGGGGAAATTATGGTGGAAGGCGGCTAAACCGTTAGGTGAGGGGCGGCCGAGGGTGTAGACACGCCAATTTGGCCTTATTTGGCCGAGGGGCCACATCTCTTTTAGACCATCAAAATCATGATGAACCACCCTTTTAGATGATCTAAGGTGCTTATTAGAAATATGAGGATGATTTGCTAATTTTTAATCAAATCCGTGTTTGCCGAACAAGAGACTCTTGGTGGTGTGCCAGATTATGCTTTTCCCAGCATATCCTCTACTTGAAAATTTTTCACAGGATTATGTGGATATCAAATGAAGAAGTATTCAACATGAATAATCTTCCTCTCTGAGTCCTATTTTCAATGCAACAAACGTAATTCAATTCCGATCTACCACTTGTCTGCAGTGCCTTTTAGAAGTCAGATGTGCAGTTCTGTCCGCACGCAGCACCTATCAAGCCTAATTGCATGCAAGCCCAGCCCATTGGGCACATATCTGACAAATTCACAACCTTACCTTACTTTTTCCTCCTACATATCACTTTTTATAGTATCTGGAAGCTTCATGGTCGAAATTAGCATCATCAAATGATGGCAATCCAACTTGTTGTCTTGTATATCAAGACTTGCCATTTTTGGACCAGATTTGTTTCCTCTTCAATTGGAGGCATATTTTGACCATGGATAAGGTTATCCACAGTTTCCAATCCCTCTAAATCATTTGGGTAAGTTTCTAGATGGCTCAGGATAAAAATTAGCAACATTAAATGGAGGAAATCTAACCTATGGTCGGATGTATCAAAACTTGCTATTTTTTGACCTGGTTCTCATCCCCTATAAAGGGAGACTCATATGAACGACCTAAGAAGGGAATCCCAATCCTCCAGCACTCCTATCTTCGTCCTCCAGCCACCCTAGTCTCTTCTCAACCTCCACAAATCGTTCTATCTTCGTCCCGGTGCCCGGAGATCATCCCAAAGTGAAGAAGAAGTCAATCTATGCTCTGACGTGCTGCATTTCTGATCATCGGCTTCTACAGATCTTTATAGTCATTTTAAGGCCTGAATTCCTTCATAATAAGTGTGGTTCATCAAGATATATTTCATCTCCAACTGACGGTACTCAATTCCGACTTTCCATTTGTTTGTGGCGATTGCTACACTGAGGGCGTGCATCCAGGTTCTGTTTTCTATATCCGCCCACTTTCAGAATTTTTACAGATTTCTAAAGGAGGATTTCGGAGAAGTAATAAACATAGTAACTCTTTCTATCTGAGTCCTCTGTCTACTCCAACAAACGGCACTCGATTCTGACATTGGGGTCATCCGTAACATCCTCTGTACCAAAGTCGCGCCAGAAGGGTCCAAAGGCTACCCGAACCGGCCTTCTTCAACCAACTCGGCTTCAACTCAAGCCAATCCATTCCATAAGCTTTCTCAACTCCATTAATTAAATTTATTTATTGTTTTAAATAATATTTTATTTTATTTACATCATTTTTACATAATCAAAAATACCAAAAAAAAGGGATTAGGACTCGCCCCAATCCGGTGAGTTCGATTCCAATTGCTTCTTTCTCATATTCTCTCTACAATTACTACACTTCCCATAGTTCTATTCATTTTCTTTCACTTGGTTTATTGTTCTAGTTGCACAGGTTTATCAAGCTAGCATCGGTTGGAGACTCTTCTTCATCGGCCGGCCGAGGAAGAAGAAGGTTGAACCCATATCCCGATCTCCCACGCTATGGTACACGGTCAATTCAACTCATCTCTTAACTTACATCCCATAAAGCGGAGCCCGCGGCTCCTGGCGACCACATTCTTTCATGTTTTAATTTAATCTCCTCCTCACTCTCCTCCCACATGACCCGAACCATCTCCGGTGCTCGAGCGACGCCGTGAGATGAAAGTTCGGGGATCAATGTGAGTGTGGTACCGAGATGAGGACCTTTTACTGCTTTCCGAGTGTTTTATGATTCACTCCTTTTCTCTATTCCATCTTTCACCTTCTCTTGAGGTGCCAATCCAGAACCCCTTTTCGGAGTCGACAGCTTTTTGGCGACCACGGTGGGACAACCAATGTCTTTAACCGTGCTAGCTTGATTTGTTTGTGCAACTAGTTTCATTCTAATTCAGTTCTAGTCACTAGATTGTTTGTTTTGTTGCATGATTGCTTGTCTTGTTTGCATATCGCATGCTCTATTTACTTCATTTCATTTCATGTTTTGCACATTGATTGCTTCTTCTCCTCTTACCCTCCATTTTTACTTTTGCTTTAGCTTTTTCATCGGGTACCGGACTTGCTCCGATCCGTAGGGCATTCGAGGTGGGGGCTCTCTCTCCCAACACACCCTCACCCTCGAAACACCTTCTTGGTGGATTCTTACCTCTCTTCTGGGATATTCCTTCCTAGTTGATTTGGTGGTTTCCATCAAGACCTCCGTAAGTCCCCATCCGTGGAGTATTCCTCTCTGCACAATTGGGCCGGTTGTACCACTTTCTCAAAACCCGAAGAACCCAAGTACCTACTCGTGGTGATTGAGTGATAACCTTAGGTCTTGAAGATTGAAGCAATAGGAACCATACCTACTTGAGTGAACAATTGCTAACAATCTATCTAATCTAAGGTTTCAACCCAAAATTTGTCGAGTAGTCATTTTAAAAACTTGTTTGCACAACTTGCTTGCTCACAACAATTGAAAACAAAAAAAAAATTCTTACAAAACTCCTAAAAAAGCAAAACAAAAAATTTTTTAATTTTGTGTTCAACTTGTTTTCCAAACAACCAAATTGAAACAAAAAAAATCAAACAAAACAAAACATAAAAAAAATCTTCAATTATGTGCTTTGCTTGCTCTTTTTTTTAACCATCCTTGTAGAAAGATCGACATGATGCCCATGATGCTAAGGTCTGAAAGACACGTCAAGAGGTCAGACTACTATAAGCAACAGGAGTACGGGGAAGGTCTCTACAAGCTCCAACAACAACCCGAAAGCCATGCCAATGCTACTATGGAACCTAAAGTGCAAGGGGATGCCCATCAATCCGCTTCGTTTAGTATAGAACAAGCTCTTAAGGATCTATCTTTTCATCTTGATCCCAATACCTTGTCATTCATACAATCTCTAGTGAAAGGAAAGATGCCTGCTAATCAAGGTCCAGCCAAAGTCAACCGAGCTGCTTTGCCTCCCCAATCGACAGTTCGACCTCTTGTCATAACCCCACCTGGGCAGCCCTGCCATGTTACTTCACCTACTCACCCCATTGTGGGTCATTCTTCAGCTCGCACACCAACCCACCTCCCTCCCATCCAGGTGCCACATGCACACCCCCTGGTGAATTCCTCCCCACCTGTTGCCAAGGATAAAGAAACCATCGAATTCCCCATCTATACTATCTACATTCCCCAATCACAAATGCCAACCTACCATCGCTACAATGGCTCAGGTGATCCCTTCACCCATGTCAATGATTTCCTAAGCAAATCATCTCGATGGCATAATGATAGAAAGACCCTTGCCTTTCTTTTTAGGAGATCTTTAGAGGGTGCAGCCCTAGATTGGTTTTTTTCATTGAACGAAGTAGAGATATGGGATTTCGAAATTGTCAAGGCCAAATTCTTGAAACGATATGGGCCAGGCTATTCAATAATTGGGGAAGCAAAAGAAGATGTGGAATTAATGCAATATTCTGATGAATTGAGGCCCAGGCTTGAGAGGAGCATTGATGCTATGAACCAACCTAGGAGTCCTCCCCAATCTCACCCAGATCATCATCTTCGGCCAACTCCTCGACGCCAGTTGATTAGGCCACCCATGCCACAATCTCGGCCGGACATGCAACCCGTGTCAACGGCACAATCAATCATGCACAATCAAGCTCCTCATGTCAATTGTGCCAACACCTCACTATCAAAATCAAATTCTCAGCCTATTTCACCAACAACCCCTCGGCCAATCATCCGGCCCTTGGCTTCTTAGCCTATTTCACCAACAACCCCTCGGCCAATCATCCGGCCCTTGGCTTCTCAACCTATTCCACCAACAAACCCTCGGCCAATCATCCAGCCCTTGGCTTCTCAGCCTATTCCACCAACAACTCCTCAGCCAACCATCCAAGCCATGACTCCTCAATTAATTACATCAATAGATCCTCAGCCTGAACCGACTTCTATGCCAACACCAATTGAACAACCCTTGGCTATTCAATCAACCCCTCAAAATAGGGTTTCCCCTCAGTCAGTCAAACCACTTGTTTCGTTTGTTGCTCCTTCCATGGTAGAGGAACCAGTCACTTCAATCATTCATGCTCCTGCTATGGTATATGATTTAGTCACTCCGACCCCTCAAGCTCCTATGTTGGCAGAGGAAATAATAACTCCAACCATTTGTGCTTCTGCCATGGCAGAAGAATCAGCTTCTCATCATGTCGTTACTATATCTCAAGATCAAAGTCAGCTAGTAGGGGAGGTCGAATCAAACCATTCTACCTTTTTGGAATCCCCTTGATTAGGCATGCCCTCTTCCATAGAACATCATGAGGAGAAGCCTGCTATAGGGAGCTTAGATGAAGGAATCATAAATTTTGTTGATTGTCAAGGACTAGGTAAGGATTCTTTAGGTATAGATCAACTATCGTCATCATTGGAATTGATCCATGAAGTTTGTCAGATTGAATTGACCCCTGAGCTGGGAAGTAAGGGGACCGAATTGGTCGGTGAAATGGGAAAGGAATCTATAAACCTACAGATGGAAGATGCAGACCTTAGCAAGGGGATACTAGGACCTCCTCTAGCTAGGCAGGTAAATCCCTTAGCATCAATCTTAGGGCCCCGACCCTTTTTTTATTCTCCTCCAAATCAACGATCGGGCCCATGGGCCCACAATTCCTCAATCTTAGGGCCACTGCCCTTTCTTTATCCTTCTTACAACCATCAATCAGGCCCATGGGTCCAAAATATGTCAATCTTAGGGCCATGGCCCACACCCCATCCCACTCAATCGGGCCCTTATGCCCCATTTTCGGGCTCTTATGCACCTTTTCATCAACTGGGCCCATGTGCCCCTTTCCATCATCTGGGCCCATGTGCCCCCTTTATCCAACTGGGCCCATGTGCCCCTTTTAATCAACCGGGCTCTTATGCCCATTTTCTTCAACCGGGCCCACGTGCCCCTTTTAATCAATCGGGCTTGCATGCCCCTTTCCTTCCACTGGGCCCATATGCCCCTTTTCCCCAATTGGGCCTACATATCCCTTTTCTTCCATCGGGCCCACGTGCCCATAATTCTCCCCGATTGGGCCCATGTGCCCTTAATTTTTCTAAATCGGGCCCACGTGCCCGCAATTCACCTCAACCGGGCTCACATGCCCATGTTTTTCTACAACCGGGCCCATGTGCCCAAATTTCTTCTAAATCGGGCCCACGTGCCCACCTTCCAACAAACTCGGGCACACATGCCCACACTTCAACTTCGGGCCTGTATGCCCCCATTTCTTCACCATTGGGCCCACGTGCCTATACTTCTTCAAAATCGGGCTCCCGTGCCCCCACTTCTTCGAATTCGGGTTTGCGCACCCATACTCTTCAATGGCGCCAGCGAGCCCATCACAAATCACAATCTTGCTCCCATCCATTTAAATCGGGTCCATGTTGTGGAACTCCCGATCCGGACCCGGTCCTCCTTCTCTCTTTCTCCCGGGTTGGAACGATGAGCGCCGCTCCTCCTTTCGGTTTCGTCGGTGGTGTAGGGTTGTGGTCGCCAGGAGCCGCGGGCTCCGAGAGTAAAAGACAAGAAACGATGTAAGTCTTAAAGAAAATGACCAAACATACCTAAGCGGGGAGATCGTGTTGGGGAGATTATGGGTTCCATCTTCTTCCTTTTCGGCCGGCCGAGAAGAAAGAGCTTGAAGCACTTTAGTTTTTCCTACAAAAACAAGTAAGCCACGGAGACAAGTGAAAGTAGATTAGAACTAAGATAGTGGAGCATCTTGCAAAAGGAACGAACTAAAACCACAAATGGAGATGGACTAACCGGATTGGGAATAACTCCCAACCCCCCTTTTATGTGTTTTCGGATGATGATATATGATATTACTAAGTTAAATATGCATGTAAATATGATGATCTATGATGGAAAACATAAGAACAAAGTAATTCTAGAAGGTGGTGGAAGAAAAACGGGTTTCGGCTCCAAAAACGGCAATCTGGAGTCCCAGGCGACCCGTCAGGGGGGTCGCCTGGGCGACCCGGCAGGGGGGTCGCCTGGGCGACATGGTAAACGGGTCGCCTGCTGCACCAGAATTCGGTTTACTCCCGGATGCTCCCGCGGTGCTTTCGGATGGCTTTAGAAGCTTGATGACGACTCCCGGAAACTCCTAGGACGTGGATGATGATTCCCCCTTTGATGTAGGAGCTTGAGGAGCTTCAAAATGGATGCCGATGAAGAAACGGGATGAAGAACGTCGATTTACGGAGGTGGATGGAAGTGGGAAGCTCTCAATCTCTTAGGCAATGAGAATTGGGGAATGGGAGAGGTTTGGAACTCTCTAAGACTCTCTCTTGGGAGCTTGGGATGTTCTCTCTCTTCTAACACTCTTCCAACCTTTGAAAAAGTGGTTAGGGGGTCCCTTTTTATAGGCAAAAGGGTCCCAGGGGCATTTCAGACATAAAAAAACTTTTCAAAATCCGCAGGCGACCCGTCTGCCGGGTCGCCTGGGCGACCCGTCTGACGGGTCACCTGCGGAACCATAAATGCATTAAATGCGCGTGCGCCGAAAGCTGAGCGGCCGCCGTCCGGGGTGCCGCGCGGTGGCAGGCGACCCGCCGGACGGGTCGCCTACGCCCAGTCGACTCCGACCATCCGGACTAGCGTGCGCCGTTCACGGGTCTTTTCGCTCAGTCCGTACACTGTTTTGGCAGGCGACCCGCTGGCCGGGTCGCTTGCCGTACCTGACCAGATTCGATGTCTCACCTACCACCGTCAGAACGGACGATTTGGCAGATGACCCGTCAGATGGGTCGCCTGGGCGACCCGGCAGGGGGGTCGCCTGGGCGACCCGGTAGACGGGTCGCCTGGGCCCCCATATTTCAATTTTGGGCTGTTTTCTTGGAGATCCGGTTTGCTTATCGGAAAACTCGAATACCTTCTAAGAAAACATGGATCTTAAGCTCCTCAAATAGGCAAAATTTGCGTGTCTACAGCTTGCCTCGCCTTGGTGTCGGCTTTGTAGGGGAGCGATATGGAATGAAGTGTAGATGAATGTAATGAGGCGTAGCGGCGTGCAATGGCGCGGACTAAAAAGGTGGCACCAAGGTGTAGATTTAGACACGCAGGCTACTACCTAATTGGGCAATGGGCGGACATTACCGGTCCTTTGCCTTTCCCATTTGTCCTCTTCAGATCATTCCCGTCATTGATTGGATGGATGCAGTGCCGCGGGCACGAACATAAAGAGAGAAGCCTGCCCCCCAGCGTGGGGGACCCCCGAGTCGTGGCTCGTGAGTTCATCTCGGTTAGCGGCCCAGCTCTGTGGTGTGCTTGTACCGAGAAGGGCTAACTAAACTAACGAAAATAAAGAGTGAACATCCAATCATTTCGGGGCTATATCTTCCGAGTTCATCTGGTACTTGCAAGGGTACCGATTTTGTCCGGAGTTGAATGACTCCACGTTCTTTTAGAATTTACTGAATCTAGCGAGAAACTTTTCGGAACACCGAAATACAGCTCGTTCGGAGAGTATGCGATGCATGATGCATGATTTAATTTTTTTGTTAGGAGTAAAATAAAAAACAAACTAAAAATAGGAAAATAGCTGAAGATATAGGTCCTATGTCTAACGGGTCAGGATACTCCTGAAGAGAACCGTCGTCCCCGTACATAAGACTTTGGTCTATCCGCGAGTTTAGAAACAGTTGAACCATCATTGTTTTTGTTGAGGGGGTTCTCAAGCTCAACTATCTCTGAACTCGAGGTCTTCAACGTTCAATTAGATATATATGATATGAGAGTGTTCCGACCGTCTATTGGGTGCCCAAACTGCCCAGGCGACCCGTCTGCCGGGTCACCTGGGCGACCCGGAATCGGGTCACCTGGGCGACCCGGGTGGGGGGACGCCTGGGCCCTTCCTTCTGCGCGACTTTCTTCCGGAGGTTGCTACGGATAAACGGGAGCTCGGATTTCACTTCCGTTTATTGCGTATGAAAGCTAACTGGCTAAGAAAGATCATCCAATAGTTATGTTGGAAAACATATGAGTAGCATACCCTCTATAAGCTTAGAAAGACAAGCAAGTGTTGTAAAGTGCAATTCTCTTCCAATGCTTGATATGATCAAATGGGAAATCAGATTAACTTCCCATTTGTCGCAAATGGAAGATATTTGGCCGGGGGATAAGTTATTTCAATTGGATTTTATTTAACCAATGAAGGTCATCCTCCATGGGCACATTAAGCATACTAGCACAAATCGGTTCCGGATGATCTAGACTGTTATCTATAAAAACAAGAGTTTTAAGCTCTCAACTAGGCAAGCTTGGAGTCTAGTAAAATGAGGCGTAGTAGAATGATGCTGAGATGTTAATCTAGACACACTCACAAAGACCTAGTTGAGCAAATTGAGTATTGCCGTATTCTGAGATCACCCTCTTGTTCCTTCCAAACCTTCTCCTTGGTCGACTGGTTAAGAAGGATGTGCCATGGGCACAAACAATAATAAACTAAAAGACACACCCCATGTGATGGGGGAATAAATGGCATCCCGCATGGTGGGGAAATTGCCATTGGCTAGCACCCGAATTATGTGGTGTGCTTAAGCAAAATTTCCAATCGACTAGGGTTGGGTCTTCAGGTTCAATAGGGTTTTCTCAAGAGCACTGGCTTAGCTCGCATTAGAATAACCTCATATTTTATAGAAAATCATCATTGAAGCTCGCTAAGAAACTGATTGTTCGAAAAAAAATCATGATTGCATCGCATGGGGGCCGAAAATGGTGGGGTTTATAGGGGATATGCCTAGATGGAAATGTAGATGGTTTGCATGGGGACCGGGAAGTGGAGAGCACCACGATGAGAACTAAAATGTGATGGTCCTTGTGGAGACCGGAACACGGTGAGATAAAACATAGTGAGTTGTGGGACGAGATTGTAGTGGGATAATGAAATGTGATAACATTGGGATGATGACATGGCATGACTTTATGATGGGATGCCAAGCCCAAGATGGAGTGACATTTAGAAAGTTGGACGGACCTTAGGATGGTTTAGAACACAATATGTCATGAAAATGATGCATGAAATAATGCATGGAAGGTTTAAAAAAATGCAAATTAGCATAAGAAAATAGTTGAAGATATAGGTTGCATGTGATGGGTCAAGATACCTCAAAAGGAACCATCGTCCCCGTACATACAACTTTGGCTTATCCGCAAGTCAAGTGAGTGACCGAGCCGTCACTGATTTTGTTGAGGGGGTTCTCAGGCTCAGCCCTCACTAGACTTGAGGTCTTCAACATTTCAAATACTATTATTTTGATAAATGCAATACTAAAATGCAAGTCCTAATAGGGGTTGGGGAAACCCTCTTTCTTGATTTTTCTATTTTCTAATTTTTTTGTTGTTTTGTCATCTCTAATTTAAGTGCTTGAGGAAGAGAGTTGATGCGTGAGCTCCCTTGTATGGAGTCTTCATTTCCTGCATTGACTTGAACAAAGATGGTTAGAACTTTATTGTGGCTTAGTTCCCTTGTACGAGGAGGGCAGAAGTTGCCTTGATCTTTTGTCAAGGGATGTAAGCCTCTTCAAAAGGTAAAAGTGATAACAAGAAGAAATTAAGTATGCATTACATAAAAGAGACATGCACAACTGAAATTAAATATGCATGCATAATTGAAAATGTTAGAAGATTTTTCAATTTTTGTGGGTTTTAGATTTTTTTTTGTGCAAGACCAAAATTAAATGCGGATGTGAAAGCATATGACTGAAAATGTTTTGATTTGTTTGAATTTTGAGAACTTGATGAATGCTAGATTGAAACTAAATGCAAAGGGCATGCAATTAAAATGATTTTGTTTTAAAAATTTTCAAGTTTGTTTGAGTTATAAAATTTCGGTGCATGCAAAACTAAATGTGAAAAGCATTTGAAAAATGTTTTAGTTTTGAATTTTTTTTTGAATTTTTTTTGAGTTTTGAGACTTTTCAATTTGTTTGTCTTTTCTAGATTTCTAATTTTTATAGAGAGGATGGTTGTCATTTGCCTTAATCCACTTGGAATGGGTGTCCCCAATTGTTCTCCAAGGAGCAAGAGCATGCACCACGTGATGAGTGGGAAGCCTTTCATTCGGAATCCTTTTGACCTTCGACCATTAATTAGCTAGGTTATGCCTAGATCGGGTTGGTTTGCCTTACCCATGGGGGTTAAAGAAGGAAGAATACTGGGGCAAGTCTTTGGTAGACTTCAGGGATGTCAAATTTGTTTCTCTACTAATGCCCAATTGCCCATTAGGGTTCAGCTTCTTCGGGTCCTTCCTTCTTTTATTGATTTGCCCATATTCTTTGGTAGCCCACATTCAGACAGGTCTTGTATATTTTTTCTTTGATTTGACCTGAGGGGTTCATTGCCCATCTTTTGGAGCTTTTTATTTTCTTTTCTTGGGCTATTTTTGTGGTACTCATTCAGACAGGTCTTTTCTTTTGTTGACCTGAGGGGTCATTGCCCATCTTTTGGCACCATTTTTCTTTTTGAGAAGTTGGACCTTCTGAGACGACCTCCTACTAAGGCGGTAAGCACTTTCGATACTCCTCCTTCTTGTCCCCTACATCCACTTTAGACCGAAATAAGAAGAGAATAGGATAGGGCAATCCTTCCTTCTCCAGACTTTGCCTAGCTTTCTTTCCAGTGTCTAGTCATCATGATTCCGAAATCTAGGCATGTGGTGTGTGAAGCATGGTGCCTACTCTTAATTCCTAAAGAACAAGTTAGGGCACCCAAGAACTAGTGGAATTTGGTTTACGATAGCCATCCTCTCAATTTTGAGTATTTATGATTTTTTTTGTAACTTTTACTAAAAAACATTTTCAAGAAGAGATGATTCCATGGATGATTCACTATGCCTCACCTTGCGTCACTCATTATCTTTCCAATATTTTCATCCTGGTTGAAAACATACTTGAACATCATCAAATTCTCTCAGCTATCCTCTCTACGCAAAGTATTTTTAAGACATGTAACGATTATACTCGCAAATGCTTTTGAAATGAATACCTCGAGGATAACATGATAATGATGAATACATGCATGTAGTACCTGAGAGAGGATGAACTTCGTAGTTGGTGACGGCGCTGCCAGGACGGTGTAGTTGGCGCTTGTTCATGCCTTGACCTGCCTTGCTACTTCCACTTTTTCCCATTTGGTAACACGATGATGGGGAGATGTATAAAGTTTGCAAGGGTTGGCATTTGACGATGATGTTGAGCAAGGTTTGAGATACCATCATGGAACATTTTCACTTTATTGGAATAAAGGGTTGTTGCCTAGATTGAAAGGAATGAGACAACAAATAGGCTTGGGAGCCTAATAAAAGGGGTGAGCCCGTGGGGTCGACAAAAGGAGGCGGGGCATGATGACCCAATTTGGATGAAAAGGGGCACGATGACCCAATTGAAAGATGAAAAGGGGGATGATGAGTTGATTTAGAATGTTGAGGGACGCGATGACTTGATTAAAAGATAAGGGGCATGATGGCCCGATCTGGAGACATGATGGGCGAGATGGCCCGATTGAAAAAGCATAATTAAGAACATGGGCACTATGGACCGATTGACAAAGCATAATTAAAATAAAGGCGCAATGGCCTGATTGAAAATAGGGGCACTAAGGCCCAATTGAAAATGCATGATTAAAATAAAGGCACAACGGCCTGATTGAAAACATGGGCGCTAGGGCCCGATTGAAAATGCATAATTAAAATAAAGGTGCAACGGCCTGATTGAAAACATGATTAAAATAAGGGCATAATGGCCCGATTGAAAAAGCATAATTGAAGATAGGGGCGCAATGGCCCGATCATAAATGCATGATTAAAAACATGGGCACTACAGCCTGATTAAAAAGTATAATTAAAATAAATGTGCAATGGCCTAATTGAAAAAGCGTAATCAAAACATGGGAGTTTCAACTAAATTGGAGATGTGGGCACGCGGGCCCGATTTAGTAGTAGAGTTGGGCACGTGGGCCCGATTGAAAGAATAAGAATGGACATGCGATCCTAATGGAAGAAATGGGGCACGTGGGACCGGCAAAGGAGGAATTGATTGGGCTTGTGTGCCTAGTTGAAGGAATGGGGTACATAATAGAGGGAGTTGGGCTTGCGGGTCCGATTTGGAGGCATAGACTCTTGGGCCTGGTGGTTGAGGATGGGCACATGGGCCTGATTTAGGAGGAGGGGCTCGTGGGCTCGATATGGAAGAGTGGGCATGTGGGCCTATCTTGGGAAGACGATGGGCTCGTGGGCCCAATTGGTGGGGTTGATCGGAGCATGTGCCTAATTGAAATGGATAGAGTGGGGGCCATGGCCCAAGAATTGAAGGAGGGATGCATGGGCCTGTTTGAAAATGATGACGATCACGAGGGCCAAGACAAGGGTCGAATGTAGATAAGTGTCGGGCACTAGGGCCCGATTTGTAATGATGGGAACATGGGTCCAATTGGTAGGCACGTTGGCCTGACTGAGAAAGGTGAGGTGAGGGCCATGGCCCGAGAATTGATGGTAGTGTTGAGGGAGAGGCACGTGGGCCTGGTTGAGAAAGATGAAGTGGGGGCCGTGGCCCGAGAATGGATGATGAGGTAGAAAGAGGGGTATATGGATCCAACTGAAATTGATGATGGGTGCATGGACCCAATTTGAGAGTGTGGGCTTGTGGGCCCGATGTAAGAGAATGTTGGGCGTGAGGGCCGAATGTATAGAAGTGTCGGGCACTTGGGCCTGATTCATAAGGATGGGCACATGGGCCCAATTGGTGGGAACGTGGGCCCGATTGGGAAAGGTGGGGTGAGGGCCATGGCCCAAGAATTGATGGGAGTGTTGAGGGAGAGGCACGTGGGCCTGGTTGAGAAAGATGATGCACACGAGGGACTGACTTGGGAGGATGATGGGCACGTGGGCCTAATTTAGAAAGGGGTTGGGCACAAGGGCCCAATTTAGGAGGGAAGACATAGGGGCTTGATTCTAGAGGATGGACATATGGGCCTGATTTAGGAAGATGATAAGCATGTCGGCCCGAATTGGAAGAAGGGGCACATGGGCCCAATTTAAAAGGGTAGTCACATAGACCTGATTCTAAAGGATAGACAAACGAGCCTGACTTAGAAAGATGATGGGCACGTGGGCCCGATTTGGAAGGATGATGGGCACGTTGGCCCGATTTAGAAAGGGGTTGGGCACAAGGGCCCGATTTGGAAGGATGATGGGCATATGGGCCCAATATAGAGGAGCATTGGGCACTTGAGCCCGATTTCTGAAAGTGATTGAGGATTTGAAAATCCGATTTAGGAGAATGGGAGAGAGCTTGTGAACTCGAGCATTGAAAATGGGCTTTGTGGCTCGATTGACCTAAATGGGCTCTAGGGCCCATTTTAGAAGGTTGAGATGACCTTGAGAAAGAAGTTGGGGAGGGGGATTGCCTAGTTAGAGGTGGTCCTAATGATCTATTCCCCTGGATCCCTCTACTTGATTGATTGTTGACTAACTCGGCCCTAACAGGTTGCCATATAAATGAATGCCTAGTTGGAGAGGGTCCTGAAATTTCTTTGCCTCTAGCCTTAGCCAGCTTGTGATTGGATTTTCTCTTCTCTTCAACCTTCTTTATGGGTTGCCTCGCGGGTGGCCCCGATATTCTCAAGGGTCGAGGAATCGATCGTGGGCTATAATCCTTTTCCTCAAATTGTTCCTCCTTTGTAAAATGATCACTCAAATTTCCAATTGTGATGGTTAACCTTGCCTTGCCCTTTTGAGACTTAGGAGCTGATTCATAAAATCCTAGTCTTGGCCTTGTGACTGAAAATAGGGTTTGCACTGGTCGTGCTATCCCCTGTAATTCTTTGCCTAGGCCCTTGCTAGCTTGATATCCAAGCATCTCCATAATTCTCCACCCAAGGTTGTTAAGTGTCGGCCTCTCCATAGGTTGTTCAATGATGGAGAGTGTGCCTTGTTCTAAGGGTTCCTGAGGGACGGAAATAATTGATAAAGCATTATATTCAAGAGGATCGTCATTGATTTTGATTTCAGATTCTTCTACATGTAGATCCTGTTCTTGATTGACTTCATCTTGAGTTTGTTCAAGAATGGAGGATAAATCAGGCTCAAGGGGCAATAAAGTGGTAGGTTGAGAGTAAGATAGCAGAGAATCATTGATTACAAGCTCAGATTCCCCCACCAGTTGATATGGTTCATTATTGGTTGGCTCTTGAGACTCGGTCAAGATTGTCATGACCGATTGGCAAATAAGGGGAGCCAGCTCTAATTCTGGGGTAGGGGCACAAACTTGTGAAAGAGTTTGATTATGCTTAGCCGGTTGTGAATATTTTTGAAAAATAATGGGTTGTGCAACCGGCTGAGGTTGAGATGTAATTGGTTGAAGAGTTGGTGGTTGAATGATTAATCGAGGCTGAGGAGCCAAGGTTTGTTGTGCAACCAATTGAGGAGGATGATCCATGAATCGTCCGACTGGTTGGGGCTGAGGAACTGGTCGAGGCAAAGGAGCCATGGCTTGAGCAATCAATTGAGGAGGAGGATTTTGATGAGTCTGACGAAGTTGTTGAGAGATAACCCTATGTTGTGTAGGGCTCCTAGGTCGGTGCCTAGGGTTTTCTATTGGGTTCCCTACAACATTAGCACTCCCACTTTCATTAAGGACTTGATATTTTGAATTGTATAGCTCCATGATTGGTGTATCGTTAAGTTGAGTTTGAATGTATCTTGCCCTTTCATACAAATCTTGCATATTCGTGGGATACTGCAAGGCCAAAATATTCTTCAAAGCTGGTACGGTATTAGCAATGATCATCTTGACTAATTCCGACTCAGAAATTGTATATGCAAGCTTCTCGGCCATCAACCTCCATCTATCAGCATATTGTGTAAAGTCCTCATTCTCTCTCATTTTCTCGGCCATTAGATCAGTGAGTGAATAGGCCGGCTCAATGCGATCCTTATATCTTTGTAAAAATTTCTTTCTAACTATATCAAAATCTCCTGCCTCCATCGGGTCAAGTGAATAAAACCATTCTAGGGCCGTCTCATCTAATGACCGTCTAAAGAGGAAGGCTAGGGCCTTCCTATCATTTTGCCATTGAGATGATTCATACATAAAATCTTGGACATGAGTAAATGGATTACCGGTGCCATCATAGCGACGATAGACCGGTGCTTGAGAAGGAGGGATGTAGGGGAGAGAGGGAATAGAAATTTCGGGGGTTGCCTGGGGATCTATCAAGCGTTTGAGTTCTTTGTATTCTTCTCTCAGTTGGTTGAACTCATTAGTCAAGGCTTGGTTGACTGAGGGTTCACAGACAACATTAGAGGGTGGTTGCACCGGGAGATGTGTAGGAGGTGCCCGAACAGGATTAAGGTAAGGCGGTGCAGCTAAGCAAGTGGGATCCACCCGTGAGTAAAGTGGAGGCTGGGGAAAAGGGGTCGGACTAGAGATATGGCTCAAAGGCCAAGAGGGGCTAGAACGAGCTGAGTTTGAGCTAGGTGTGTTTGTCCCTGAATAAGAACGAGAGTGAGGGATAGCGGGTGAATAGGCCAATGGCCTTGAAGGGCTGGAGTGGGTCGAGTCTGGACAGGTTGGGTTTGTGCCCGAATAGGAAGGAGAAAAGGTGGTGGCATACCCGGTGTAGGAGTGATAGAGTCTAGGTGCACTGGGTTGATGAGCCACTGATCGGGGAGTAGAGATAGGCTGACCATGACTGGTAGAAACATAGCCAGTAGATGACTTGCTACCCATGACAGTGTGGACGGCGGTCAGAAGCTGATCTAAAGTGACATGGGAGGCATGAGGTCCTAAGATATGGCTAAAATCATATGTATGATGTTGTGCACCTCCTTGTTGCATCTCGGACCCATTGGCAGTGTAGTAACTTGCCGTGTCAATCATCCTGCTTGACTTTGAAGACACCGACATGACGTTATGCAAAAGAAGAAATTTTTTGGTTCCTTTAAGAGACTTTTTTATGTTTTGAATTTTTGTTGGAAAAGCAAGTACTTACCTCAAGCAAAGATTTCTTTTTTCGTTAAGTTTGTTTTGATATTTTTTTGGTTTTGATTTTTGTGAGGAAAGCAAGTATTACCTCAAGTAACAATTTTTTTTTGGGGAATCTTAAAGATTTTTGTGAAAGAGTTGCCCCTCTCCTTTTTTTTGTTTTTTTTGTTTTGCTTTTGTTGTGCAAACAAGTTAAAGCAAAGACTTGAAATGATTAAACGTAATTTTATTTGTTTAATCCTTAGATTAGTGAGCTTTTTAAGAGAATATTGTCCTCTC
Organism: Cryptocoryne crispatula var. balansae; assembly: GCA_036172225.1. NCBI lineage: Eukaryota > Viridiplantae > Streptophyta > Magnoliopsida > Alismatales > Araceae > Cryptocoryne > Cryptocoryne crispatula. The sequence continues at coordinate 34,268,406 of CM069919.1, read as the reverse complement.
AACAATAGGTCGGACCCTATGCTCTCACGACGCCAAGCGATCTAGGATTAACACTTTTATCACAACGATTGGGTGATAGGTGACACCGGGTTTTTGGGGTAAAAGGTACAACCGGCCCGATCGGTGAAGAGGGAATCCTTCACTTTTTGGGGACTTACGGAGGTCTTAGTGAAAACCAATCGAGGGAATCCCCGGAAGAGAGATCGGAATCCACCAAGAGACGCGGGTGGGATGGGGATGTCTTTTGGGAGGTGGGTGAGCCTCCCGTCTCGAATGACCTAATGAGTCGGGCGAACCCGGTACTCAATGCAATCTAATGCATGAATTTAGCAAGGATGAGATAGCATACAATAAGAAAGAAAAACAATGCAACGATCAACAAATAATAACTAGGATGATGATTAAACTATCAAGAACAATAACTAAACAAGTCAAAGATGCTAGAAAATACTGATTTTTTTTGCAAGTTTGATTCAAGAGAAATGAGCAAGAGCAAGTAAAACTAAAGACTACAACAGGAAAAGAGTTTCTGGAAGCGTAGATGACCCGGCAGACGGGTCACCTACGGATCTGGCAGGTGACCCGGCAGAGGGGTCACCTGCGGAAAACCGAAAACAGAGCCGGAGGAGCGCTTAATAACCGGGGTCCCGCGGGGACCGAAATAGCATGGATTTGAAAGTAAACTAAGGGAAAGATGCTTAGCAATAACGGTAAATGGAAAAACAAGTGTGTCCACGTAGGGACCTAAGGAAACGGAAAGCTCTAAATTATAAAGACAGGAGATGACCCGGTAGGGGGGGTCATTTGCGGAAATGGGACACTTCCGGGAATTTGTTTCTCTAAACCGGAAGGAGATCCACGCGGGGACCGACTAGATAAAGTAAATGGAAGACAATATGATGATAGTGAAAGTGAGAAGAGGCTTACTTGGAAATGGAGGAACAACTAAATTTGCTTCAAGCATGAGATGGTCCCACCGTGGTCGCCAAAAGATGTGGAACTCCCGATCCGGACCCAGTCCTCCTTCTCTCTTTCTCCCGAGTTGGAACGATGAGCACCGCTCCTCCTTTCGGTTTCGTCGGTGGTGTAGGGTTGTGGTCGCCAGGAGCCGCGGGCTCCGAGAGTAAAAGACAAGAAACGATGTAAGTCTTAAAGAAAATGACCAAACGTACCTAAGCGGGGAGATCGTGTTGGGGAGATTATGGGTTCCATCTTCTTCCTTTTCGGCCGGCCGAGAAGAAAGAGCTTGAAGCACTTTAGTTGTTCCTACAAAAACAAGTAAGCCACGGAGACAAGTGAAAGTAGATTAGAACTAAGATAGTGGAGCATCTTGCAAAAGGAATGAACTAAAACCACAAATGGAGATGGACTAACCGGATTGGGAATAACTCCCAACCCCCATTTTTATGTGTTTTTGGATGATGATATATGATATTACTAAGTTAAATATGCATGTAAATATGATGATCTATGATGGAAAACATAAGAACAAAGTAATGCTAGAAGGTGGTGGAAGAAAAACGGGTTTCGGCTCCAAAAACGGCAATCTGAGTCCCCGGGCGACCCGTCGGGGTCGCCCGGGCGACCCGGCGAGGGTCGCACAGGCGACCTGGTAAACGGGTCGCCTGCTGCACCAGAATTCGGTTTACTCCCGGATGCTCCCGCGGTGCTTTCGGATGGCTTTAGAAGCTTGATGACAACTCCCGGAAACTCCTAAGACGTGGATGATGATTCCCCCTTTGATGTAGGATTTTGAGAAGCTTCAAAATGGATGCCGATGAAGAAACGGGATGAAGAACGTCGATTTACGGAGGTGGATGGAAGTGGGAAGCTCTCAATCACTTAGGCAATGAGAATTGGGGAATGGGAGAGGTTTGGAACTCTCTAAGGCTCTCTCTTGGGAGCTTGGGACGTTCTCTCTCTTATAACACTCTTCCAACCTTTGAAAAAGTGGTTAGGGGGTCCCTTTTTATAGGCAAAAGGGTCCCAGGGGCATTTCCGACATAAAAAAAACTTTTCAGAATCCGCAGGCGACCCGTCTGCCGGGTCGCCTGGGCGACCCGTCTGCCGGGTCGCCTGGGCGACCCGTCTGACGGGTCACCTGCGGAACCATAAATGCATTAAATGCGCGTGCGCCGAAAGCTGAGCGGCCGCCGTCCGGGGTCTGCTACAGTGGCAGGCGACCCGCCGGACGGGTCGCCTACGCCCAGTCGACTCCGACCATCCGGACTAGCGTGCGCCGTTCACGGGTCTTTTCGCTCAGTCCGTACACTGTTTTGGCAGGCGACCCGCTGGCCGGGTCGCTTGCCGTACCTGACCAGATTCGACGTCTCACCTACCACCGTCAGAACGGACGATTTGGCAGATGACCCGTCAGACGGGTCGCTTGGGCGACCCGGCAGGGGGGTCGCCTGGGCGACCCGGTAGACGGGTCGCCTCGGCCCCCAGATTTCAATTTTGGGCCGTTTTCTTGGAGATCCGGTTTGCTTATCGGAAAACTCGAATACCTTCTAAGAAAACATGGATCTTAAGCTCCTCAAATATGCAAAATTTGCGTGTCTACAACTTGCCTCGCCTTGGTGTCGGCTTTGTAGGGGAGCGATATGGAATGAAGCGTAGATGAATGTAATGAGGCGTAGCGGTGTGCAATGGCGCGGACTAAAAAGGTGGCACCAAGGTGTAGATTTAGACACGCAGGCTACTGCCTAATTGGGCAATGGGCGGACATTACCGGTCCTTTGCCTTTCCCATTTGTCCTCTTCAGATCATTCCCGTCATTGATTGGATGGATGCAGTGCCGCGGGCACGAACATAAAGAGAGAAGCCTGCCCCCCAGCGTGGGGGACCCCCGAGTCGTGGCTCGTGAGTTCATCTCGGTTAGCGGCCCAGCTCTGTGGTGTGCTTGTACCGAGAAGGGCTAACTAAACTAACGAAAATAAAGAGTGAACATCCAATCATTTCGGGGCTATATCTTCCGAGTTCATCTGGTACTTGCAAGGGTACCGATTTTGTCCGGAGTTGAATGACTCCACGTTCTTTTAGAATTTACTGAATCTAGCGAGAAACTTTTCGGAACACCGAAATACAGCTCGTTCGGAGAGTATGCGATGCATGATGCATGATTTAATTTTTTTGTTAGGAGTAAAATAAAAAACAAACTAAAAATAGGAAAATAGCTGAAGATATAGGTCCTATGTCTAACGGGTCAGGATACTCCTGAAGAGAACCGTCGTCCCCGTACATAAGACTTTGGTCTATCCGCGAGTTTAGAAACAGTTGAACCATCATTGTTTTTGTTGAGGGGGTTCTCAAGCTCAACTATCTCTGAACTCGAGGTCTTCAACGTTCAATTAGATATATATGATATGAGAGTGTTCCGACCGTCTATTGGGTGCCCAAACTGCCCAGGCGACCCGTCTGCCGGGTCACCTGGGCGACCCGGCATCGGGTCACCTGGGCGACCCGGGTGGGGGGACGCCTGGGCCCTTCCTTCTGCGCGACTTTCTTCCGGAGGTTGCTACGGATAAACGGGAGCTCGGATTTCACTTCCGTTTATTGCGTATGAAAGCTAACTGGCTAAGAAAGATCATCCAATAGTTATGTTGGAAAAAATATGAGTAGCATACCCTCTATAAGCTTAGAAAGACAAGCAAGTGTTGTAAAGTGCAATTCTCTTCCAATGCTTGATATGATCAAATGGGAAATCAGATTAACTTCCCATTTGTCGCAAATGGAAGATATTTGGCCGGGGGATAAGTTATTTCAATTGGATTTTATTTAACCAATGAAGGTCATCCTCCATGGGCACATTAAGCATACTAGCACAAATCGGTTCCGGATGATCTAGACTGTTATCTATAAAAACAAGAGTTTTAAGCTCTCAACTAGGCAAGCTTGGAGTCTAGTAAAATGAGGCGTAGTAGAATGATGCTGAGATGTTAATCTAGACACACTCACAAAGACCTAGTTGAGCAAATTGAGTATTGCCGTATTCTGAGATCACCCTCTTGTTCCTTCCAAACCTTCTCCTTGGTCAATTGGTTAAGAAGGATGTGCCATGGGCACAAACAATAATAAACTAAAAGACACACCCCATGTGATGGGGGAATAAATGGCATCCCGCATGGTGGGGAAATTGCCATTGGCTAGCACCCGAATTATGTGGTGTGCTTAAGCAAAATTTCCAATCGACTAGGGTTGGGTCTTCAGGTTCAATAGGGTTTTCTCAAGAGCACTGGCTTAGCTCAGATTAGAATAACCTCATATTTTATAGAAAATCATCATTGAAGCTCGCTAAGAAACTGATTGTTCGAAAAAAAATCATGATTGCATCGCATGGGGGCCGAAAATGGTGGGGTTTATAGGGGATATGCCTAGATGGAAATGTAGATGGTTTGCATGGGGACCGGGAAGTGGAGAGCACCACGATGAGAACTAAAATGTGATGGTCCTTGTGGAGACCGGAACACGGTGAGATAAAACATAGTGAGATGTGGGACGAGATTGTAGTGGGATAATGAAATGTGATAACATTGGGATGATGACATGGCATGACTTTATGATGGGATGCCAAGCCCAAGATGGAGTGACATTTAGAAAGTTGGACGGACCTTAGGATGGTTTAGAACACAATATGTCATGAAAATGATGCATGAAATAATGCATGGAAGGTTTAAAAAAAATGCAAATTAGCATAAGAAAATAGTTGAAGATATAGGTTGCATGTGATGGGTCAAGATACCTCAAAAGGAACCATCGTCCCCGTACATACAACTTTGGCTTATCCGCAAGTCAAGTGAGTGACCGAGCCGTCACTGATTTTGTTGAGGGGGGTCTCAGGCTCAGCCCTCACTAGACTTGAGGTCTTCAACATTTCAAATACTATTATTTTGATAAATGCAATACTAAAATGCAAGTCCTAATAGGGGTTGGGGAAACCCTCTTTCTTGATTTTTCTATTTTCTAATTTTTTTGTTGTTTTGTCATCTCTAATTTAAGTGCTTGAGGAAGAGAGTTGATGCGTGAGCTCCCTTGTATGGAGTCTTCATTTCCTGCATTGACTTGAACAAAGATGGTTAGAACTTTATTGTGGCTTAGTTCCCTTGTACGAGGAGGGAGGAAGTTGCCTTGATCTTTTGTCAAGGGATGTAAGCCTCTTCAAAAGGTAAAAGTGATAACAAGAAGAAATTAAGTATGCATTACATAAAAGAGACATGCACAACTGAAATTAAATATGCATGCATAATTGAAAATGTTAGAAGATTTTTCAATTTTTGTGGGTTTTAGATTTTTTTTTGTGCAAGACCAAAATTAAATGCGGATGTGAAAGCATATGACTGAAAATGTTTTGATTTGTTTGAATTTTGAGAACTTGATGAATGCTAGATTGAAACTAAATGCAAAGGGCATGCAATTAAAATGATTTTGTTTTAAAAATTTTCAAGTTTGTTTGAGTTATAAAATTTCGTTGCATGCAAAACTAAATGTGAAAAGCATTTGAAAAATGTTTTAGTTTTGAATTTTTTTTTGAATTTTTTTTGAGTTTTGAGACTTTTCAATTTGTTTGTCTTTTCTAGATTTCTAATTTTTATAGAGAGGATGGTTGTCATTTGCCTTAATCCACTTGGAATGGGTGTCCCCAATTGTTCTCCAAGGAGCAAGAGCATGCACCACGTGATGAGTGGGAAGCCTTTCATTCGGAATCCTTTTGACCTTCGACCATTTATTAGCTAGGTTATGCCTAGATCGGGTTGGTTTGCCTTACCCATGGGGGTTAAAGAAGGAAGAATACTGGGGCAAGTCTTTGGTAGACTTTAGGGATGTCAAATTTGTTTCTCTACTAATGCCCAATTGCCCATTAGGGTTCAGCTTCTTCGGGTCCTTCCTTCTTTTATTGATTTGCCCATATTCTTTTCAAAGTATGTGTACATCAAGATTTCATCAAAAGCACTCAAATTAAGAAACAAAAACAAAAGTTGCCTGTTCAGTCATAATTTTAATAAGATATCAAATCATCTAATTCTGCGTTTGATGTATATATTAACGAGTTAATTTCTAATCTGCCAAGTTGTATTAAAGTTGAATCAAAGAGAGAAAACATATATATATATACACATCAAACTCATATATATACCTCAGCCAGCTAAGGTACGTCTGAGAGTTGGAAAACAACTCACAAACCACTACCAAACTTCGAACAGCTGCATGCCACTGCCGACGGGCCCTTGTCAGGGGACACCACACGTAACATCTAGTTCATATATATACACGGATATGAGTTGAGATCGCCTCAGGTGGGCTCCCGACGGAGTCTCCTCGGATCACTCACAAAAATGTATTTAAGACATGATGTGATGACTTATTAAATGTATGATAAGAACGAAAGGCATTGTACAATAACTTTTCTTTTCTTTCGTAATAAGATCACCATGTATTATGAAAAAGCAGAGAGAGAGAGAGATGGGAGCGCGGCGATGACCGTGCGGTGGCGACGGCCACGGGGCAGGGAAGAAGAAGAAGGAGAGGAGGAGAGGTGGTTGCGGCGGCGACCTCAACCGAGGGGGAAGGAGAAGCAAAGAGGGGGAGAGCGGCGACGGTGTCGAGAAGGGGGGGGCTGGCTCGGGAAGACGGTGACGGCGAGGCGGTGTTGACGACTGCGGACCGAGGCAGTGAGGCGGCAAGGTGGCGTCCGGGGGAAGAAAACGGGACGGAGAGGCGGTGGCGGAGGAGGGTTCGAGAGAGAGAGAGAGAGAGAGATAGAGAGTTCTAGAGAGGGAGGGGCAGGGGAGGCGGTGGAGGGGAGTGGGGTACGTGGCAGAAAATTGATTTTTTAATTTTAGACCCATGTCTAGTTACAATACTTGAGATTTTTCAATTTTTCGTAACAATCAGCATTTAAGCGTGATGACTAGTTAACGATGTGAAATCGCCGTCGTCTGGTCGGGAGGAGAAAAAAGGGGGGCGCCAGAATCATTTTTTGCCAAACTTTGGTCCAAGCTGGCAGATATCGGGAGAAGGGGGAGGCGCGAGCCCGCGTTGGATTCAATTTTGACCCGCGGGTCAAAATGTGGTGGGCGCCACCAGGAAAAAGGGAAGCAAAAAAAAGGCCGCAGCCGCATGCCGCGGCCACGCGCGAAGCCGCGGCCAGAAGCCACTCACGTGAGGGGCCGCAGGGGAAGAAGGTTGACCCGCGGGTCAACGTATGGTGGGGCCCACGTTGGAGGCTGTTTTAAAAAAAAAGAGAGAGAGAAGAGAAGAGCAGCCGATGGGCTGTGCATCCGAAGGATGAAGGCCCAATATTCCCCGGTGACCAGTGGCAGAAAAAAATAATAAAAGATTTTAAAAGACACAATCAAGTGAAAAAATAAATAAAAATGCACCTAATTAATTAAACAAACCGAAGCGAGCATCCGGCCGGCTAAAAACCCGTCTCATGGTCTCGGCATAACTTAAAAGAATGAAAATAAATGGGAAAGCAATAGGCCGGCTTTAAGCACGCCTATTGACCCATAATTCAAAAATAAAAAAAATAAAATGAACAATAAACATAAATTAAATAATAATCTACTTAATTAATCAACAAACCGAGACGAGCATCCGGCCATCATGGAATGACGGAAACCCTAATTCAAGTCGTGCAGATGCAAGCAAACCTAGGAAAATCAGGGGAGAAAAGATAAAACATAAACGGAACCCAACGGCGGGAGAGGAAGGAGAGAGAGAGTTCAAGGGAGAGCGCGGAAGAGGGAGCACGGCGGAGGGGGGGAGGGCGACGCCGGCTGGACGCGGCGCCGGCCGCGACGGCGGAGACGTCCGCAGGCCTGGGAAAGAGAGAGAAGAAGAAGGAGAAGAAGAGGAGGAGGGGCGGTCGCGGCGGCGACCTTACGACGGCGGCTCGCGGCGGTGAAGGCGACGATGGCGTCGACAATCGCAACGGCGGCTCGCGGTGACCGCGACGGCGACGCGGTGACGATGGCGACGAGGAGGAGATGGAGCAGGGAGGCGACAGCACGAGGGAGGGGGAAATGTTATCAAACATCTTCCTCTCACCTCTACCACTACTTAGTGATGGGCGACCACATATGATCCACCCGGACGGTGGTACGTACGTACTAGTTGTATGAGATCATGATCACCCGGACGGTCGTACCTAAAATTCTTCCTTCTGTGAAGAAAAGTGATCTTTTCCAACAAACTGAAGTTACGACATGGATTGATCGGCACTTAAACTCTAACGTCGGTTGAATAAGGAAGATAAGAACTCTATTCAACGAGTTTAATAATTGTCACGAGTTTGAATGATCATATCGGAAAAAGTATATGGATATCGTTTAAATTAACAATTTGTTATCTGTAAAAAAAAAAACTCAAATTTTCATGTAACCAAACACCCCTTATATCTCTACTTTTGATATTCTAATCCTAAGATTCGTATGGTCTCTTCTTGTGCCTCCTATAATCCAAAGTGCTTGTCTGGCACTAATAGATCACTCTCTAGCTTGAACTAACGTTTCCGTTTGTTTTGACTTAATTAACATCTATTATTTGATTTCATCATAAAGTAGACATTGAGATATTTGATAAAATATCTGAAAATAATATTATTTTTTATAATAAATGGCTTAGTTTTAAATGATTCGCCATTTTTTTTGAAAGAAGATAACTAATAAGATTTTGTGCTCCACAAGGTAGATTAAAGATGAAATTAAGATTTGTTTCATTTAGTCGAATCAAACTGAGATTATAAACAAACTTAAAAAAGTTTTTGAACGAAACTCTAACTTAAGTTTTTATCAGATTATCGACTTAGAGCTTAAATTCACAAAAATAGAGATGTCGGGATCTGTCAATCTTTGGCGGTCAACTCAATCTGACCCATATTATGTTTGTTGATCCCACCCAATGTATTTTATATATAAATTGTTAACTTGATCCCACCTCACCTGACCTGACCTTATTTTTTTTCTATGTCACAACACATCATCAACAAATTCAACAAATATTTATAATCATAAAAATAACACCATAATATTGATTATAACTTTCAGATGGGTATGGATTTTTGACTAAAAAATTTACGAAATAACGAAAGAAAATGGTGACGAATAAAGGCTGCGGGGAAAGATTAGAGAATACAAGATGTTTTTTTTTTTTTTGGACACCAGAGAAACTAATATTATAAAAAGATAATACACAGTAGCTATTACAAAAGGCCCGAAGCCTCATCCAAAACATGATACAAAATAGTCTCCGGAAGCAAAGATAAAGACGCCGTCCACGGTTGCGATTTCCCCACTTCCAAAGCCCATCGCGATAGCCTATGAGCCGCCTCGTTCGCAGTCCTAGGGCAAAACACAACAAAAGACGGCAACGACCTCAAACTTCTCCGGCTTCTAGCGATGAAATCGCTGGCCTTCCAGATATCCGGCCCCTGGTTCATGATCGCCTGCACCACCAACAAAGCATCGCTCTCTATCACCGACGGCCAGACAGCGAAGAACTCCCACGAGCAAGCCTCGCAGATCGCCTCCACCTCCAAAATTTGGGGATCGGTAAATCTAGAAATAGAAGTTTTCCAGGCAAGTATCCTTCCTTGACAATCCCGAACTAATATGCCCACCGCCCCTATTTTATTATCTGTAGCTGCATCTACATTACACTTGACATGAGAAACTGGCGGAGGAGTCCATTTAAGAGAAATATTCTTGATTTTTGCATCAACTTGAGAAAAATAGAAATCAGCATCACTTTGAGCTTGACGGATAATCCTGAACAGGTTTCTTTTCAAACCTGAATATTCTGTTTCACACCGGTATTTCCATATATGCCACATATGGCGGATGATGGGGTGTCTACTGAGTCGTCCTACTCATCCCAATCCTCTTATCAATTTTTCAGGTAATCAGGTTTAGCGCATCAGAAGCGTGATGGATCTATTCTCGAGAAGACAATCAGATGATATTTATGACTAGATGGTATTTAGTTTTGTTTAGATTGTAGTGATTAGTGATGTATTTGAATTTGAATTTGTGAAATTATGAACTTGGATCTAGTTGTTTTCATTCGTTCCAAACCGATATATTTTAGGGGTTATTTTTCCCGGTTACGTCGTCGGATTATGTTCCGCTGTGCAGGATTAAATCCGGGGCGTGACAGAGACAAAAAACCTAAACTCATGTTTAGGTAGAGTGCTGGAGAAGGGGAGTGGGAAGGAGGAACTTCCCTCCCTCCCGGAACAAAACCAACCACAAAACAGCAAATGGACGGTACGTAAGAAAACAAAGATAAACGACAAAGTAGGAATGAGGTCCGAAAATAAACTACAAAATGAAGCCGCGAGTAACCCGCAAGCGAGCGCAGAGAGCTCCGACGAAGGCCGCAGAGATCTCACACCACCATAGGCCGGATGTCGGGAAGGATCGGAAGCAGGGCGTCGTCAGGTCTCCGCGAGCAGGAACTATGCCGAGATGACACTGAGAGCTCTACGAGAGGGCTCCGCGAGCAAGGACTGGCGTCGCCGAGGGGCTACGCGGAGGGTTCCGCGAGCAAGGCTGCGCAAGCAGGACTTCGCCCGAGGCGTCGCCGAGGGCTCCTGGGGAGGCGTCGCCGGAGGCATCGCCGAGTCTCCGCGGGGGGCTTCGCCAGGAGGCGTCGCCGGGGCTCCGCGGGCAGGGTGCTTCGCTGGGGGCTTCGCCGGAGGCGTCGCCGGGGCTCCGCGAGAGAGCGGCGATGGTGATGGCGAGGACGCCGAGGGACGCCGAGATCGGCGATAAAGTCCGGCGAGGGTGCCGATCTTTCCGCCGGGAGCCGGCGAGGGACCGCGCGAGAGCCTTCGCGCGCAAGGAACCTCCGCCTTGACACGCGAGTCAAAGTTGTATTCCAAATATCGTCTTGAGCGTATTTAATTAAATTGGTGAGGAATAAAATAAGGCAGATTTGTAGGATCTGCCGACTTGTTTGCTGCTTTGATTTAATAAATTTTTAATGGATATTTCAATTTCCAAATTTGACGTGTGGTTGCATTTGCGCATATATATATATATATTTGTAGAATATCGACTGTATAGGTGAAAGACAGCTTTGTCCCAAGGAATTTACGGAGCATCCGGAAGAAGACAGTGGCAGAAAGTTACGGGGTGTTTGGTTGCATGATAATATTTTGTACACTTTTATGATAAAAAATTATATTAAAATAAAAAGTGAACCAACTCATGACATAAAATTATCATGTTTGGAGGGATGTGATTACAAAAAAGAGTAACTACCACACATGACCAAACAAAGTGGGGGACCACAAGAAAAAAGAAAGAGGTGAGACCCTCTTTTTTGTTTAAGAAGAAAATCGCTTTCAAAACATAAAATTATCATGGTTACCAAACACCTCTTTTAACAAATTTTCTTACAATTTTTAAAAATTAAAACAAAAATCTTCATTATCATGCAACCAAACACCCCGTTAGATCCTCATGGCGCTTGGGCCATTTTCTTGGAGATCCAGTTTGCTTATCGGAAAACTCGAATACCTTCTAAGAAAACATGGATCTTAAGCTCCTCAAATAGGCAAAATTTGCGTGTCTACACATGTGCCCACTCTTTTCATTGGGTCCCTCGGGCTTAACCTCCAATCGGGCCCTCATGCCCATCAACATCAACAGGCCTCTCTAGCCCACATTCAAATCTTGGGCCCACGTGCCCCCTGATTCCGACTACTCCTGGGCCTTCAAGCCCACTTTCAACTCACTGGCCCAAGAGCCCATTTTAACTCACTTTTGTTTCCAAGCATGTTTTTGTCCTTTTTGAATTCTTTTTCTTTTTTCAAGTTTTACTTTCAACAAAAAATCAAGGTAGAGAAATTTCCTGGGTGATACCACAATCTTTATCTTTTACATCAATACTTTTGATTCCGCCATGCTAAATAAGATCCTCCACATCTTTCACTTCATCATATGACTCTGAATCTTCAATCCAATGCGATATGGCGCATATCAAAGTGGAAGCAGTTGGGCAAGGAAAGGCAAGGCAAGCACAAACAAATTCGTCATCAGCAATGAACTTCTTCTTCTCTCAGGTATTACATTGCATTTATCATCTTTGTGTCATCCACAAAGCAATATTTTTAAAAAATGATTTTGAATTTCACATGGCAATTTTAATTGAGAGAAATTCATGACTGACGATATTTGTAGCTACCTTGTTCTTATTAAACAAATTCTTTACGTTGCAAGGCATGTTTTCAATTTATTCACCTATGGAATGTAATCTACCTCAAAAATGGAGAGAACTACCAGTATGACTTGAGTCCACATGTCCTAGGTTGTTGTCTAGGAGTCGAGGGTAGATACCATTCTACACACACAACACGTCCTGATCCCAGAATCCAGATGACCCAACACCTGAGAGAAGCTAGGCAAGGCTCAGAGGTGGAAGCAAAACCCTCACCCTACTCTCTTCTGTTCGGTCCAAGATAGGTGAAGGGGATTAGAGGGGGAGAGTATCGAAAGCATCCGCCGCCTTAGTAGGAGGCCATCTCAGAAGGTCCAACTTCTCAAATAAAAAAAGGGTGCCAAAAGATGGGCAATGAACCCCACAGGTTTAAACAAATATGGGCCTATCTGAATGAGTACCCAAAAATGCAGAAAATGAAAAAAAGCACCAAAAGATGGGCAACGACCCCACAGGTCAAAGCACCTGTCCGAATGTGTGCCACAAAAATAGATTTGTCAATAAAGAAGAAAAGACCCGAAGAGGCCGAACCCCAACGGGCAATTGGGTGTGAGTAGATAAATCCCTCTCGACATCTCCAAAGCCTATCAAGGACTTTCCCTCAATTCTTCATTCTTAACCCCCCAAGGTACGGGTGGACCAACCAAATCAAAGCTAAATTCTAGCCGATCAGAGGTTGAAGGTTAGAAAGATTCTGGGCAAGGAACCCCATTTTGCACATGGTGTCTACCAACTGTAGACACGCCAAATTGGCTTGATTTGGAGCCCTAGACTCTTATTCCATAGGCGATATCTTTTATCTGACCGTTATCTGATCCGGACTACCTCGTGGAGATGAGCTAAGGACATTGGTGGAGCCCCCCTTGTTAGTTGAGGATGGACCAATGATTTCCGGAATATTGCCGTAACCTTCAAGCGAGAGCCGCACGTGAACTGTAAAAACACGAAGCCCGCTCGATGACCGACCTTGAATGATTCATAATTAAAGGTCTCGGGTGTCCCGCATGTGTTCCGTAACATTCAGGATTTCTGAGAAGTCATTTCGGTAGGCGTCGGCCAATGACGACTTTCGTTACGGCTTTTTCGATCTGTGCTGACACGGCTATCCCGGACCACATGTTAGGACTTTCCGGTCATCACCGGGTCTTTTCAGGTCATCCGGGTCGATTCTAGCCGTATATTTTATCAACCGGGGCTATAAGGCCGGTTCGGTCAATTTTAGGGTTTCGCGGCTTTTACGGCTTTCGATTCACGTTTACCGGGTTAATCTCAGATTTTTCGATGACTTCGGATTGTCCGATCGTACCGGACTTGTTCGGTCATCATTTCAAGTCATCCCGAGTTGACCCGAGATTTCTCGACCGGAACCGTGCTCTTTCGGATCTTCGCCCCGGGTTTCGGCTTTCCGCGAGAGGGGAAACCGGTAGAAAACCCCGTGTGAACATATCGGGAGTCATACCGGCTGGTTTACCAACTTGAGTAGGTGCGGTTGGAGGCCCTCTTTCCAACGCGACAAACGGGAGCCGAATCGGACATCCCGTTTGCAAAATACGGCTCGCGGAACACGCGCGTAGGAGAGAGAGTGTACCGCGCCCCCGCTCTGCTTGAAAGTGGAGGGCGCGGCCTGCGCGCCCTCAACCTGGGGGCGCGCCCTGCGCGCCCCCGGTCCCTTTCAAAGGCGGGGGCGCAGTCGGTTTCCGAAAATTGGAAATTGCCCCGATTAGCACCTTCTAAACCGGATTTTTGGAAGGATTTGGCGGAGGATTTTCGATTATTTGTACCGCGCCCCCGGTTCGGGGGCGCGTTACGTATATCAAGTCAATTTTTAGCAATTTCCGGAAGTTTCCGTCGATTTTTAGCAGTGAGACGCGTAACGCGCCCCCGGTCCCTTTGAAACAGGGGGGCGCGCAGACCGCGCCCCCGAACTGGGGGCGCGCCCTGTGCGCCCTTGGTTTGAGGGCGCGCCCTGCGCGCCCTCCTCTCCTTTGAAACGCGGGGGCGCGTTAGGTCCAGTTTCTAAATTTTGCACCATCTCCCTTCCCCTATAAGTTGAGGACCATTCTCAACGACCCAAGGTTAACCCCCGGTGCCTAGCTCGTCCCAAGGTCGTCCAAGCTCTTCTCCAAAGCCGTCCCGACGTCCAAAGGCGATCCGAAGTCAAGAAATCGATCCCGAGGTGAAGGAGAAGGCTCGATCCGGGTGTTCTTCATCAACCATCTTCATCGACTTCTGGAGAAAATCAGAGGCTTCTTCTGCAAAAGTCTTCAACATACAAATTGTTCCTCTCTTCGTCCTATTTCGTCTCCAACTGACGGCACTCCATTCCGACTTGCCGTTTGTTTGTGGCGGTTTCTACACTGAGGGCGCGCATCCAGGTTCTGTTTTTGATATCCGCCCACTTTCAGAATTTTTACTGACATATACAGGAGGATTTTGGAGAAGTCATCAACATAGGAACTCTTCCTCTCTAAGTTCTCCGTCTACTCCAACAAACGTAACTCAATTCCAACATCGGGGTCGTCCGTAACATCCTCTACACCGAAGTCGCACCAGAAGGGTGCAAAGCTACCCGAACCGGCCTTTTCCCAACCAACTCGGCTTCAACTCAAGCCGATCCATTCCATAAGCTTTCTCAACTCATTTAACTCAGTTCATTTACTGTTTTAAAGCATATTTCAGTTTATTTTCATCATTTTTACATAAAAAAATATATAAAAAAAGGGGTTAAGGCTCACCCCAATCCGGTGAGTTCGATTCCAATTGCTTCTTTCTCATATTCTCTCTACAGTTACTACACTTCCCATAGTTCTAATCATTTTCTTTCGCTTGGTTTATTGTTCTAGTTGCACAGGTTTATCAAGCTAGCATCGGTTGGGAGACTCTTCTTCATCGGCCGGCCGAAGAAGAAGAAGGTTGAACCCATATCCCGATCTCCCGCGCTAAGGTACACGGTCAAAACAACTCAATCTTGTTGTTATTCTATAAAGCGGAGCCCGCGGCTCCTGGCGACCACTTCTTCTCTTATTCATGCTTTAAGTTAATCTCCTCCTCACTCTCCTCCCACATGACCCGAACCATCTCCGGTGCTCGAGCGACGCCGTGAGATGAAAGTTCGGGGATCAATGTGAGTGTGGGATCGAGGTGAGGAGTCTTTACCGCTTTCCGAGTGTTTTTCGATTCACTCCCTTTCCCCAATTTCATCTTCACCTTCTCTTATCTTGAGGTGCCGATCCGGAACCCATTTTCGGAGTCAACAGCTTTTTGGCGACCACGGTGGGACAACCAATGTCTTCAACCGTGCTAGCTTGATTGATCTGTGCAACTAGTTGTTTTCCGACTTGGTTCCCGCGTGAACCGGCTTGTCCTTTACCCTTTTCCATGTCAATTTACCTTTAAAAACTTGCTGATTACTCTTCCTTTAAAATTGTCCCCCATGTGGACTTGATTTCTTGTCTTTAATTTCAGCCCGGTTCCCGCGTGAACCACTTTTCTTCTTATAAACCGGTTCCCGCGTGAACCACCTTTCTTTTTTAAATCGGTTCCCGCGTGAACCAACTTACTTTCAGATCGGTCCCCGCGTGGACCACCCATTTACAGCACCTTTAGATTGGCCCCACGTGGCTCTCTTTTCATTTTGTCAACTCTTACACCGGTTCCCGCGTGAACCACCCTTTTCTTCACAAAAAACCGGTTCCCGCGTGAACCACCCCTTTTCCTTCAAAAAACTGGTTCCCGCGTGAACCACCTTTCTTTTCCAACTCGGTTCCCGCGTGAACCAACTTACCTTCAGATCGGTCCCCGCGTGGACCACCCCTTTTCACCAATTAGATTGGCCCCGCGTGGCCCCCCCTCTTTCCTTTTTCAATCAAACAAACCGGTTCCCGCGTGAACCACCCCTTTTCCTTCAAAAACCGGTTCCCACGTGAACCACCTACCTTTTCAAAACTCGGCTCCCGCGTGAGCCACTTTATTTTCAAATCGGTCCCCGCGTGGACCATCCTTTTACCTTTACTTCAGATTTGTCCCCGCTTGAACACTCCAACACAAGCCGGTTCCCGCGCGAACCACCTTTTAGTTGTTAGTTGCTAGTTACTTGTTTACTCTATCATTGCTTGTCTTGCTTGCATTCACTTGTTTGATTTATTTAATAGCTTTCATTCATGTTTGCATATTGATTGCTTCTTCTCCTTCTACCCTCCATTTTTCATTTTTGCATTAGCTTTGCATCGGGTACCGGACTTGTTCCGATCCGTAGGGCATTCGAGGCGGGAGCTCTCTCTCCCAACACACCCTCACCCTCCAAACACCTTCTTGGTGGATTCTTACCTCTCTTCTGGGATATTCCTTCCTAGTTGATTTGGTGGTTTCCATCAAGACCTCCGTAAGTCCCCATCCGTGGAGTATTCCTCTCCGCACGATTGGGTCGGTTGTACCACTTTCCCAAAACCCGAAGAACCCAAGTACCTACTCGTGGTGAATGAGTGAAAACCTTAGGTCTTGAAGATTGAAGCAATAGGAACCATACCCAATTTGAGTGAACAATTGCTAACAATCTATCTAATCTAAGGTTTCAACTCAATAATTGTCGAGTAGTCATTTTAAAACCTTGTTTGCATAACTTGCTTGCTCACAACAATTGAAAAGAAAAAAAAATTCTCTTTCAAAACATCTAAAAAAAAATTCCTTTAATTTTTATGTTCAACTTGCTTGCCAAACAACCAAATTGAAACCAAATCAAATCAAACAAACAACCATAACCAAACAAAAAAAAACTCTTTTTGCATTTACACCCTTCATTTGCTTTCTTTCAACCATTTTGTAAGGAAATTTGACAGGATGCCCACTCTAAGGTCCGGAAGACATGTCGGGATGTCGGACTACTGTGGCCAAGAAGAGGAGTACAAGACGGGTCACTACGAGCTTCAGCAACCCATAGTCCAACCAGATGGCCATGTTAATGCCGTGATGGAACCTGAGGTCCAAGATCCTGCTCACCGATCCACTTCACATATTATAGAACAAGCCCTCAAGGATCTATCTCTTCACCTTGATCCCGAGGCCTTTGCAATTATCCAATCTGCCACTAAGGGCAAGATGCCCACCAATCAAGCTCCGATCGAGGGAAATCAAGCCCCCTCACCACCCCAACCGGCAGTCAGGCCCTTGATCATCTCTTCTCCGGGCAACCTTGCCGTGTCTCTACTCACCCCGTTGTGGGGCATTCACACAATGCCGCACCGGTTCTCGTTTCCAACCCACCTCTTCCAACCCAATCAAGTAAACACTTTGCTCCCGCGGCTCGGGAATCCGGCCTCACCCGGTGTTAATGAACAAAATCAACCGGATGGATGAGCGCTTCGAAGAGATGAGGCACCGCCTCGATTCTAAAGCCATCCCCGAAATCTCTGTCCCATCCTTCCCGAGTTCTACACCTTCCTCCTTCGAGAGATACCGGTCTTCCAACGTTACAACGGGACTGGTAATCCTTTCAACCATCTAAATAGCTTTCTCTATGACTCCTCATTCTGGAAAAATGACCGCAAAGCCCTTGCCTTCCTATTCCGTCGGTCATTGGATGGATCCGCCCTTGACTGGTTCTATTCTCTTGATTCCATTGAGGCGGCGGATTTCGACATTGCCACGACGAAGTTTCTACGAGAGGTACAAGGATCGGGTGGGGCCGGCCACCTTGATAACCGACTTAATTGCTGAAAAGATGAGGCCGGATGAGGACTTTGCCGATTTGCCGATCGGTGGAGGGGAATGGTGAGAGGCTTGTGGATACCATCTAAGAGGGGAGCGGTGAGGATGCTCATTGGGAACACCACGCCTAACCTTCGCAACCTTCTGATCATGCACCGTCCAACAACCATGAGTGAGTTGTGTGATAGCGCCCGCTACCTCCAAGCCCACTTTAAGGATGCATCCATGATCAACCCGTTCGACACCAAGCCCCGTAATACTAGAAAGCCTACACCTGTAGGACCCACCATCGAAGGGGTAGTAAATAATGAGAGCATCAATGCCATGGGTAACCAGGGTGGGTACCGTCAAAGCCAATACCGTAACCCAACACCCAATCAACAATACCGCCCAGCCCCTCAACCAGCTCCTCAGCCACAGCAACAACTTGCATACAACTGAGCACCACCACAGCAACCCACCTACAACCGAGCGCCCCAGCAACCAAATGCATACAACCGAGTACCCCAGCCACCAAATGCCTACAACCAAGCACCTCAACAACAACATGTCTACAACCGACCCCAACCACAACAACAAGCCTACAACCAAGTGCCACCACCAGCCAACCGACTTAGGAGGGGGGGACCCAAGAGAGAATACTACCCTCAGCTGCCATTCCCCCTCACCGATATCTTCAACGCATTGATGGCTGAACAGCAGCTAGAGCTTCCAAAGGAGAGAGAAAGATGGCCAGCAAATGTTGACATGACAAAATACTGCGCTTACCATCGGTATCCTGGGCACACGGTGGATGTCTGTTTCCAGTTTAAAGATTACATTCATGACCTCAATGATCAGGGGAACATTGACTGGGCACAAATGGGAGAATCCATACAAGCGATGAAGGCACGTCAGAATCAACCACGGCGACAGCAACTACAACAGCAGCCCGGCCTGGGCATAGTCCAAGATCCGCTCCTGGTACATGCACCCATACAAGCACCGGCACCAGCACCACCAAACCAACGACTCGGCCTCGTCCACTCCGCCATCAAGGAGTCAACCCACCATTCCCAGGGTTGGCAGGTCGAGGATCAAATCACCTCCATGCCCGCCATGCCAACCCCACCTACAAACCGCACCATACTCTCAATACCGAGAGCTACCCCAAGCCCACAAACTATCCAAACACCACTACCCTCACCAATCATTAACCCTCCACGACGCTTAATCATTAGACCGCGACCAGCCTCCCAACCAGCACCCCAACCTAACCCACCAACCACCATTAATCCTCCACGGCGTCTAATCATTAGACCGCCACCAACACCCCAGACATCACCTAACCTACCAGTCACTGCCACCCCACGACCCCTCATCATTAGACCATCACCACCAACACCCCAACCATCACCCAACATACCGGCCTCCACCAATCCACAACCCCTCATCATCCGATCCTTACCACCCCTACCTACCATGGGCTCCTCAACTTACTAACCAACCCTACCATCACCATCATCACCACTTCCCCCTACCACGCTGGCGCCAGTACTTCGTAGCGGGAGGATGTTCCAAAGGGTCTTCCCCCAGGTCGGGATACAACCACAGGAACAGGCAGAAGAGGAGGTGGCAGAAGAACCATTGCCCGGCACGGCATATGACCTATTGAAGCACTTGGACAAAATGCCGGCACGGATTTCAATTCTGGAGCTAATAAAGAGGTCAAAGAACCATCAGGACATCCTACAACAATATCTGCAGCGGGTCATGGTCAATGAGGACCTCCCGCCTGAGAAGATCATTACTGTCCTGACCCCGAGGAGTGAGCATCCGGCACTCACCTTTACACAGGAGGAGTTGGCACGGCCAGAGATCAGAAAGTACGCCTTGCGCGTTGCAGTAGTCATCCGAGGCGTGGAGATCAAGTCCTGCTTGATTGATACCGGAGCATCCATAAATGTCATGCCGCCAGAAACATTGCAACTTTGCGGCATCTCCGATGAGGAAATCGAGCCTTCTGCCGTCACGGTGACCGCATATGACAACTCCCGGAAGCCGGCACGAGGGGTGGTTACATTGAAAGTAGGGCTCGGGCCGTGTCTTTGTCACCGCCGAGTTTCACGTTCTAGAATTAGACCCTACATTCAAAGCTATCTTGGGACGCCCGTACCTTGAGGCAATAGGAGCTGTTGCCTCCACTAATCATCGATGTCCGAAGTTCCCATACAAGGGCCGGAGTGATCAAAGTAACCAACATCCCCATTCCGAATGACGTGGATGACCCCTCTTCGCACTACCAATATCAAAATCTGTCCAGCCGTTGGTTTCAACTACAGAGCTACCTGAGGTCATTGTATTGACGACGCCTCCAGATTCAGTTGCGTGGCGGATGATGAAAGGGATGGGCTATCAGCCAGGAAAAGGGTTGGGAAAGGAGCTGCAAGGGGTTGTGCACCCCATTGAAGCCGTACAAAGACCAAAGAGACACGGGCTTCGCCCAGTTTCACTCCGCGGATGGTCTACCGGCCAAAAAATGCCATGGGACTCCAAAAATTCTTTATCAAAGGGGAGACCATGATGATGGCCGGGGACAAAGAAGAAGAACCAGCCAAGAGGAAGAAGGCACCAGAGCAAGAGGAGGAAGTGGACAACCTGAGTTCATCTTTGGCCCGGTTGTTCATAGAGGAGGAAGAATCAGTCAAGGGCAAGTCCATCTCTAAACAACTTGTCCACTCGAACCCACCTCCAAACAACATCCCGCGTGAGCCATATCCTACGGTCACGTATTTCAAAATCCTCACTCTATCCCTCTTGGATTCGCTTGATGGGCTATCTAGCCCAATTCCCACTTCTGGGCCAAAATGGCCACATGAACTGATGAATGGGCCTGAGAGCCCATTCAAATCTTCTTACTCCACTGGGCTTCTATGCCCATTCCAATCCAACAAACTTGGGCCCACGTGCCCACCAGTCGAGCCCACGTGCCCTTTAGATTTATTTTCTTACTTTGGGCCCGCGTGCCCACCATTCGGGCCCACGTGCCCCTTAGATCTTTTCACTAGCTTTGGGCCTATCTGCCCATTTCTTGTCATCATCGGGCCCGCGAGCCCATTTTTCTCCCATTTGCTTAAGCTTTCTATTTCTGCTCGAGCCCCATCGGCTCATTCTCTTTTTGTTATTGAAAATACCCAAAATACCCAAAAAAAAAAACGTCCTCTCGCAAACTCAGTTTTCCATCAAGGAGACGTCTCTACTTGTCTCGGAGGGTGCTCCCAACTAGGGACCTCTCTTCTCCAACTCAATGATCGATCTACTCGATCCTTCACCCATTGTAAATACCGCCTTTTCAATTCCGTTTTCTTTAGGAGTAGTTAGGGTAGAAAAGAAGAAAATTCGAGGTAAACGTGTGCCAGAGAGATATCTCCAGCAAATAGCTCAAAAATGCAAGGAATGTGCAAGGCTGCCAAGGTTTTTGGAAAATACTATCCAGCTTGATGAAATCCAATATGAGGATGAATTCAATGTAGATCATACACTGGGAGTTTACGAGGTCTTATCAGAAAAAGATCCTGATTTCGAGGATGGAATTGAGGGCTTGGCTGATGCGTATGCATCTGGACTTAAAAGATTTGAAGAACCATTAGCCACGGTGGATGAACCGACAAAAGAATTGAATCTCGGAACACCGGAAGATCCCAAGACAATCCTCCTAAGCACAAACCTCACTCCCACTGAGGAACAGAGTTTAATTAAAATTTTGGAAGAATATAAGGACACGTTCGCATGGACATACGAGGACATGCCAGGGTTAGACAACTCGTTAGTTGTACAGCGTCTAACTTTGAAACACAGAGTTACCCCGGTCAAACAAAAATTAAGGAGATTCCACCCTGATGTTGCACTTAAGATGAAAGAAGAGGTCGACAAGTTACATCAAGCAAGATTCATTAAAGTCGTCCTTTATCCGCAATGGGTGGCAAACATAGTCCCTGTCATGAAGAAGGATGGCCGAGTTCGGATCTGTATAGACTTCAGGGACTTGAACCGAGAGTGTCCTAAAGATGACTTTCCTCTACCTCATATTGACGTACTGGTTGATAACACTGCTGGATTCGATATGTTGTCATTCATGGATGGCTATTCTGGATATAATCAAATCCGGTTGGCCGAAGAGGACCAGGAGAAGACCTCGTTCACCACACCTTGGGGAACCTACTGCTATGTCGTCATGCCCTTTGGACTGAAGAATGCCGGTGCTACCTATCAGAGGGCAATGATGGCTATCTTCCACGACATGATGCATACCCTTGTAGAGGTGTACGTGGACGACCTGGTCGTTAAGTCCAGAAAATTTGAGAAGATCACCCGGAAGTGTTAAGAAAGGTCTTGCAAAGGGCTAGGGAATATAAATTGAAAATGAACCCAAAGAAATGCACGTTTGGAGTATCCTCAGGAAAATTGTTGGGGTTCATAGTGAGCAAAAGGGGCATAGAGATCGACCCAAACAAGGCCAAGGCAATCATTGGTATGCCTCCTCCGAGAAATATGAAAGAACTTCGAGGATTAATCGGGAGGCTACAGTTTGTCCGCCGGTTCATCTCACAACACTCCCAAAGGTGTAAACCTTTCTATGAGTTGACCAAGGCGGGGGCCGAGTTCAAATGGGATTCAAAGTGCCAGGATGCATTCGAGGGTTTGAAAAGATACCTGGCTAGTCCCCCTGTGCTTAGACCACCAGTCCCTGGCAAGCCCTTAGTTTTATATATCTCGGTTTTGGAGAATTCTCTTGGGGCAGTCCTTGCACAAGTTGATGAAGAAGGGAAAGAGAGGGAAACTTACTATTTGTCAAAGATCTTTGATCCATGTGAGCAGAAGTATCTTGTAGTGGAGAAGACCCGTGCCGCACTAGTCCGGGTAGTTCGAAGCTTAAACACTATTTCTTAGCTCATGAGGTCAACCTTATTGCCCGCATCAATCCCATCAAATTCTTTACGGAGAAAACTGTTCTAACCGATCGGTTAGGTCGTTGGCGAGCTTCCTTTCTCGCTTGATATCACCTATGTCCCCCGAAGGCCATCAAGGGCTATGCCATTGCCGAACATCTAGCCCATCACCCTATACCCCTCTTTGACCCGGTCCAATCGGAGCTCCCGGATGACGAACTAATGTTGATCCGATCTTCCCACCTTTGGACATTATATTTTGACGGGGCTCTGAATTCACATGGTAAGGGAATAGGAATTGTCCTTCTATCACCCGAGGGTGTCACCATTCCACAGGCATTTCAGCTTGACTTCCCAGCAACCAACAATATAGTTGAATATGAAGCCTTGCTGGCCGGGCTGGAGGCCGCTCATTTCTATGGTGCCACGGAATTAAGGGTGATAGGTGATAGCCAACTAATTCTTCGCCAAGTCCTAACCAAATACCGAACTTTTCATCCAAACCTCAAACCTTACCAAGAACTCACCTCTTGCTACATCAAGCTCTTTTCCAAACTAACTTTCGTCCATGTTCCTCGAGCTCAGAACATCCTTGCTGATGCCCTTGCCTCCTTAGCTTCATCTCTATCGGTCCCGCTAGGTAGACGGTGCGGACTATTCATGTCCGTAGAAGGTCGATGCCGGCGATTAAGGATGGGCGATTTCGAAAGTTAAGGAGACATTGGCGAGGAAGGAGTATCTAGAGCAGAAAGAGGAAGTTTCTCTAGTCGAGTTGGAAGAGTTAGATGAGGGAGAGAGGCCTTGGTTTGATGAGATCGCAAGGTATTGTCAAGATCAGACATATCCACCTGGATCAAATGCAAAAGAAAAGAAGGCCATCAGGAGAGTATCCCTGAGGTATACCATCCTAGGAGGGGTGCTCTACAAGAGGAGCCTAAGCGGAATTTTATTGAGATGCGTTGATGAAGAAGAGGCAGAATTGGTGCTTAAGGAAGCACATTCCGGGGTCTGTGGGGGCCATGTCAATGCTCAAGCTCTTGCCAAGAAAATCATCAGGCAAGGTTATTATTGGCCAACCCTAGAAGAGGATTGCTCCATCTTTGTCCGGCACTGTCATTCTTGCCAACTTCATGCCGACAAGATCCATTCTCCCGCATCTTCCCTTCATCCGATTCATGCCCCATGGCCCTTCGCCATGTGGGCTTTCGATATCATTGGCCCTCTAAGTGATCTTAACTCTGAAATCCGTTCAAAATCATTCATCCTGACGGCTACAGAGTACTTCACCAAGTGGGCATAAGCGGAAGCGTTTGTGGAGATCAAGGCATCAACACTGTGCTCCTTCATCAAACGCAACATCATCGCCAGGTTCGGGATACCCAGCGACATTATCACCGACAACGGACCGCAATTTCTCTCTCAAGATCTGCGTGATCTTTGCAACAGGTACCGCATTGCATTGCATCATTCATCTCCTTATTACCCGCAAGGCAATGGTCAAGCAGAAGCCACCAACAAAACTTTGATTAAAATCATCAAGAAAACCTGTAAGTCTAGCAAGTTCGCAGACTGGCCAAATAAGCTTGTAGATGCCCTATGGGCTTATCGTACTTCTGTACGGACCCCCACTGGTCAAACCCCGTATGCTCTCGCATATGGGATGGAAGCGGTGGTCCCATACGAAGTACTCCTTCCATCACTCCGAGTTCAACTCGATAGGGACATCCCTGTCGATGAGAGACGAGAATCTCTCCTTGCACAACTTGAACTCCTAGATGAAAGAAGGTTGGCTGCCTCCGAGCATGCCCGGACTTATCAGAACCGATTGAAAAGGTTTTATCAAAAGAGGGTGGTAGAGAGAAAGTTCGAAATCGGTGAGATGGTAGTTAAACGTATATTCGTTAAGCCGGGTGGTCCCCGCTCCAAGTTGCAACCTAACTGGGAAGAGCCTTTTGTTATAACTGAAAAATATCCAGGCAATGCATATGAGCTAACCAATGCCGATGGAGAAAAGTTGAATCATCCATGGAACGACGTTTACCTAAAAAAATACTTTCCTTAGAAAAAAAAATATGGAGAATTTCTAGTATGATATTAAGTCATCGATCCAAGGGTGTTAGCTAGAAGTCAAGGGTAGACATCACCTTGCACACACAACACCTCCCGATCCCAGAATCTGGATAGCCCAACACTCGAGAGAGGCAAGGCAGAACCCTGAAGGCGGAAAGGAAACCTTACCCTATTCTCTTCTATTCGGTCCAAGATAGGTGAAGGGGACTAGAGGAGGATAGTATCGAAAATGCCCGCCGCCTTAGTAGGAGGCCGTCTCATAGGGTGCCAAAAGATGGGCAATGAACCCCACAGGTTTAAACAAATATGGGCCTGTCTGAATGAGTACCTGAAAGAATAGAAAATGAAGAAAAGGCACCAAAAGATGGGCAATGACCCCACAGGTCAAAGACTTGTCTAAATAGGTGCCATATGTAGAAAAGACCCAAAGAGGCCGAACCCCAACGGGCAATTTGGGCATTAGTAGAGAAACCCTCCTCAACACCCCCAAATCCTATCAAAGACTTCCCTTATTATTCTTCCATCTTAAAACCCCTAGGGTAAGGTAGACTGTCCAAACTCAGGGGGAATCCAAACCGATCAAGAGGAGAGGGCAAGAAAGATTCTGGGTAAGGAACCTTATTTTCACGTGGTGTTTATCACTTAAATCTTGATTAACACTCAAAGATCGATGAATTGTTTCAATACTGGCACATTCTCCACAAAAATCCAAAACAATGAATATTTTCAAAAATCCAAAAAAAAAATCAAATATTTTCAAAAACCCCAAAAATAAAATATTTTCAAAAATTCAAAAAAATTTGAATATTTTCAAAAATCCAATATCTTCAAAAATAAAAAATTTGAATACTTTCCAAAAATCTAAAAAAAATGCATCATCTAACTTGGCATAACCTTGATTTTTGCCTTTGCTAGCATTCATGTTTATCTTTATGTCTTGCATGTTTCATTTTCGCATTGCATATTTACCTTCATTATCACCCCATTAAGAGGGCTCCTCCCTTTGACCTAAGTCAAAGTTGGCCATAATAGGCAAAGGGATGAGTCGTTGTGAAGATCTAATCCTCTTTTATCAAGTGTTTTCAGAGACTTTAAAATAAGAGGAGAAGGTTCTCTCAACGACAAGCAAAGAAATGAGCCATGGTGAAGATTTAATCCCCTTTTATCAAGTGTTTCAGGATGCTAAGATCAAGAAGGGTGTGACTCTCACCATAGCAGGTAAGCTTTCTGAACCCTTATCTTATTCATTTTCAGTCATTTTGTTCATATTACCTTGTTAATAAGGCTACCCCCCTTGACATATAAGCAAGGCAAGACAACAATGGGCAAAGGGGTAAGCCATAGAGCAGATTTAACCCTTCTATTAAGTATTTCAGGAAAGAAACACAAGTCAAGGAGGGGTGAGAATCTCGCCAACAGGTATGTCTCGAAACCCTACATCTATTATTTACTTTTATTATTTGCCATCCCTTAGAAGGCTTCACCCCTTGACAAACTTGCAAGGGGCCAAGCCGGAATTTGAAACTGACTATCCTTTCAAGAAATGTCAAGTAGGTCAAACAACACTAAAGCAAGAAGTGCTATAACAAGGAAGAAAAGCAGCTACAACACTAGAAGAAGATTAAGCTTGCTACAGATATCAGTGTCTAATTGCCACTGACTCCAGGAGAATGACCACGTGGAGAAGGCATGGAAACCATACCGCCGCAACCGCCTCGTTCCGGTGATGCTCCAAAGGAGTGGCCAAGAAAATGCTCGCAGAAATAGAAGAATCGACATGGGAAACCCCCATAACTTGCCGACTAGCATATATGTCGCTAGTCGTGTGTTATTATCTTATGCATTACTTGTTGAAGACCACGAGCATAGAGAAGACTTGACCCGAGATCCCCTTCATCAAAATCTACGACGGTCGGGTCATCTCTAATGCTCACGGATAAGCCAAAGTTGTCTTTGTGAGGGACGATAGTTCCCGAATGGGTATCTTGACCTCATAGACAATCTATATCTTCAACTATTTGTTATACAAGTTTTGTTTTATTTTCTTGAGCCCAACATGCATCATGTAGTATTAATTGCATTACATTTTGTTTTGTCATTGCATACATCACTTCCTAATCTTCACCTTCTCACCCTCTCGATCATTCTAAATCCCACCGTGTCATTCACCATATTCTCTAGTCCCACCAACCTCTCTAATATCCCACCGTGTCTATTAATCCCACCGTGTTCGGTAACCACTGTGTGCCCTCAAATCTTTCAATTCTTTTCACCACAGAGGCCATTGCAACTTCTTTTGCTACTTATCCCACCGTGGCAGCCATTTCGTCCCGCCAAGGGCCTTCTATTTTGATCAGAACTTGCACCGTCATTATCTTCACGGTCTATGCTTAAACATTTGCCTTTCAGAATCTGAGATCATTCCATTCCGAATCAAATCTTGTCTCTTGGAAGACTTAAATGAATCTAAGAGCCTGAATGTGCTCGATTGGTATTCTTTTACTTTTTCAAACAAATCTCTTTTTAAATTTTAGCCCATCACAGGACAGGAACACCGCAAAGATCGGGTTACCGGCTGATGATGAACCTACGAACCCATGTTTCGGGGACTCCCCACCGCGTTGGGGGTTGGCTATTCTTCTCTCGTGCCAATGGCACATCTCTTACCAATCGAACATAGGAAGACTTGATGAAACATGGCAGTTAACCAGGAGACTTGAGGATATTCGTCTTGCCGAATCTGGTCATTAAGCGTGTCTATATCTACACCTTGATGCCACCTTTTCAGTCCATCGCCATTTCGCTCCACTACATTCCACTACGATTCATCTCGCTTCGCTACGCTTTCTCTACATTTCACTTCGCTCCGCTACATGTCATTCCCTTGCAAAGCCGACATCAAGGCGAGGCAAGCTGTAGACACGCCAAATTGGCTTGATTTCGAGCCCTAGACTCTTATTCCATAGGCGATATCTTTTATCTGACCGTTATCTGATCCGGACTACCTCGTGGAGATGAGCTAAGGACATTGGTGGAGCCCCCCTTGTTAGTTGAGGATGGACCAATGATTTCCGGAATATTGCCGTAACCTTCAAGCGAGAGCCGCACGTGAACTGTAAAAACACGAAGCCCGCTCGATGACCGACCTTGAATGATTCATAATTAATGGTCTCGGGAGTCCCGCATGTGTTCCGTAACATTCAGGGTTTCCGAGAAGTCATTTCGGTAGGCGTCGGTCAATGACGGCTTTCGTTACGGCTTTTTCGATCTGTGCTGACACGGCTATCCCGGACCACATGTTAGGCCTTTCCGGTCATCACCGGGTCTTTTCAGGTCATCCGGGTCGATTCTATCCGTATATTTTATCAACCGGGGCTATAAGGCCGGTTCGGTCAATTTTAGGGTTTCGCGGCTTTTACGGCTTTCGATTCACGTTTACCGGGTTAATATCAGATTTTTCGATGACTTCGGATTGTCCGATCGTACCGGACTTGTTCGGTCATCATTTCAAGTCATCCCGAGTTGACCCGAGATTTCTCGACCGGAACCGTGCTCTTTCGGATCTTCGCCCCGGGTTTCGGCTTTCCGCGAGAGGGGAAACCGGTAGAAAACCCCGTGCGAACATATCGGGAGTCATACCGGCTGGTTTACCGACTTGAGTAGGTGCGGTTGGAGGCCCTCTTTCCAACGCGACAAACGGGAACCAAATCGGACATCCCGTTTGCAAAATACGGCTCGCGGAACACGCGCGCAGGAGAGAGAGTGTACCGCGCCCCCGCTCCGCTTGAAAGTGGAGGGCGCGCCCTGCGCGCCCTCAAACTGGGGGCGCGCCCTGCGCGCCCCCGGTCCCTTTGAAAGGCGGGGGCGCGGTCGGTTTCCGAAAATCGGAAATTGCCCCGATTAGCACCTTCTAAACCGGATTTTTGGAAGGATTTGGCGGAGGATTTTCGATTATTTGTACCGCGCCCCCGGTTCGGGGGCGCGTTACGTATATCAAGTCAATTTTTAGCAATTTCCGGAAGTTTCCGTCGATTTTTAGCAGTGAGACGCGTAACGCGCCCCCGGTCCCTTTGAAACGGGGGCGCGCGGACCGCGCCCGGGCGGCGCGCCCTGCGCGCCCTTGGTTTGAGGGCGCGCCCTGCGCGCCCTCCTCTCCTTTGAAACGCGGGGGCGCGTTAGGTCCAGTTTCTAAATTTTGCACCATCTCCCTTCCCCTATAAGTTGAGGACCATTCTCAACGACCCAAGGTTAACCCCCGGTGCCTAGCTCGTCCCAAGGTCGTCCAAGCTCTTCTCCAAAGCCGTCCCGACGTCCAAAGGCGATCCGAAGTCAAGAAATCGATCCCGAGGTGAAGGAGAAGGCTCGATCCGGGTGTTCTTCATCAACCATCTTCATCGACTTCTGGAGAAAATCAGAGGCTTCTTCTGCAAAAGTCTTCAACATACAAATTGTTCCTCTCTTCGTCCTATTTCGTCTCCAACTGACGGCACTCCATTCCGACTTGCCGTTTGTTTGTGGCGGTTGCTACACTGAGGGCGCGCATCCAGGTTCTGTTTTTGATATCCGCCCACTTTCAGAATTTTTAATGACATATACAGGAGGATTTCGGAGAAGTCATCAACATAGTAACTCTTCCACTCTGAGTTCTCCATCTCCTCCAACAAACGGAACTCGATTCCGACATCGGGGTCGTCCGTAAGATCCTCTACACCGAAGTCGCGCCAGAAGGGTGCAAAGCTACCCGAACCGGCCTTTTCTCAACCAACTCGGCTTCAACTCAAGCCGATCCATTCCATAAGCTTTCTCAACTCATTTAACTCAGTTCATTTACTGTTTTAAAGCATATTTCAGTTTATTTGCATCATTTTTACATAAAAAAATATAAAAAAGGGGTTAAGGCTCACCCCAATCCGGTGAGTTCGATTCCAATTGCTTCTTTCTCATATTCTCTCTACAGTTACTACACTTCCCATAGTTCTAATCATTTTCTTTCACTTGGTTTATTGTTCTAGTTGCACAGGTTTATCAAGCTAGCATCGGTTGGGAGACTCTTCTTCATCGGCCGGCCGAAGAAGAAGAAGGTTGAACCCATATCCCGATCTCCCGCGCTAAGGTACACGGTCAAAACAACTCAATCTTGTTGTTATTCTATAAAGCGGAGCCCGCGGCTCCTGGCGACCACTTCTTCTATTATTCATGCTTTAAGTTAATCTCCTCCTCACTCTCCTCCCACATGACCCGAACCATCTCCGGTGCTCGAGCGACGCCGTGAGATGAAAGTTCGGGGATCAATGTGAGTGTGGGATCGAGGTGAGGAGTCTTTACCGCTTTCCGAGTGTTTTTCGATTCACTCCCTTTCCCCAATTTCATCTTCACCTTCTCTTATCTTGAGGTGCCGATCCGGAACCCGTTTTCGGAGTTGACACCAACGAACCTAGAAAAACAACCAAGTGATGAGAACTTGTGTCAATACTGATTTTTCTCTCCAAAAAAAATATTTTCAAAAAAAAAATCTAAAAAAAATGTTGAGCATTTCAAAAACTCCAAAAAAGGTGAATATTTTCAAAAGAAAATTACAAAAAAAGCTGAATATCTTCAAAAACTCCAAAAAAATTAAATATTTTCAAAAACTCAAAAAAAATAAAATTGCATTTTCAAAAATCCCAAAAAAATTGAATCTTTTCAACAAAAAAGAAAACTTCTTTTTCAAATTCAACAAAAATTTTCAAACTTTTTAAAATATTTTATCACCATGCTTGGTTTGAATTTTCGTCTTTACATTCATATTTAATTTCAATCTCTCATGTTTCAAATTCTTCATTGCATATTTGCTACTTGATTTTTACACTCCTAAGAAGGCTATACCCCTTGACAAAGGTCAAGGCATACTACAACTTGCAAGGGGGATAAGCCGCATTGTTGTTCTAATATCTTCCTTCTAAGTGTTTCAGGCACAAAAAAAACTTTACATCCCTTGACAAAGGTCAAGATATACTGCAACTTGCAAGGGGGATAAGCCATATTGGCATTCTAATCTTCTTTTTCTAGTGTTTCAGGCACGAAGAACAAGTGAGGAGAACTTCACAACAAGGTGAAGCTCGCCACTTCTCTCCCCAAGGATTCTTAGGAGGAGGTGCCACCATGACCTCGACCTCAACTTCATCGAGGAGCATTTTCAAGATTTTAATAAGGCGATGCTCGCCACTTCCCTCCCCTGAGGATTCTTAGGAGGAGGTGTCACCATAACCTCGGCCTTAACTTTGCCGAGAAACATTTTGCAGGCGACACTCACCACTTCCCTCCCCTGAGGATTCTCAGGAGGAGGTGTCATCATTACCTCGGCCTCAACTTTGCCGAGAAGCATTTGCTCTGTGTCCTCATTAGGACACATGAACTCTTTTATGAGAATGCATGTCATCACACCGCAAACTCACCGTTATCATTTCCTTTCTTAGCATATATTAGGTGCATTCTTATTTATTTTATGCATTGATGTTGAAGACCATGAATTCAAAGAAGACCAGGCCCGAGATCCCCTTCATCAAAATCCACGACGGTCGGGTCATTCTTTGTGCTCACGGATAAGCCAAAATTGTGCAGTGAGGGACGATGGTTCCCAAATGGGTATCCTGACCTCATAGACAATCTATATCTTCAACTAATTGTTAGACAAGTTTTGTTTTTGTTTTCTTGAGCCCAACATGCATCATATAGTTTTAGTTGCATTGCATTTTTCATGATCATTGCATACATTCTTTTAAAATCTTCACCTTCCCACCTTTGTCTCTAAACCTTTTATCCTAATTCTGATCATTCTGTACTCCACTGTGTTTTCTAATCCCACCGTGTTCTCTAGTTCCACCAACCTTTCTAATATCCCACTGTGTCTGTTAATCCCACCATGTTCGGTAATCACCTTGTCCCTTCAAATCTTTTATTTCTATCCCCACTATGACCACTGCAACACCCTTCTTGCTATTCATCCAACCGTGGCAGTCAATTCGTCCCGCCAAGGGCCTTATATTCGATCAGATCTTGCATTGCTGTTGTCTTCACGGTCTGTGCTTTAACATTTGCCTTTCGGAATTTGAGATCATTCCGTTCCGAATTGAATCTTGTCTCATGGAAGACTTAAATGAATCTAAGAGCCTGAATGTGCTCGATTGGTATTCTTTTACTTTTTCAAAACAAATATTTTTTTAAT
The DNA here is from genome assembly GCA_036172225.1 of Cryptocoryne crispatula var. balansae. NCBI lineage: Eukaryota > Viridiplantae > Streptophyta > Magnoliopsida > Alismatales > Araceae > Cryptocoryne > Cryptocoryne crispatula. Next base: position 34,236,279 of record CM069919.1, on the reverse strand, counting down.
TTTTAGCCCATCACAGTACAGGAACACCGCAAAGATCGGGTTACTGACTGATGATGAACCTACGAACCCATGTTTCGGGGACTCCCCACCGCGTTGGGGGTTGGCTATTCTTCTCTCGTGACAATGGCACATCTCTTACCAATCGAACATAGGAAGACTTGATGAAACATGGTGGTTAACCAGGAGACTTGATGAGATTCGTCTTGCCAAATTTGGTCGTTAAGCGTGTCTATATCTACACCTTGATGTCACCTTTTCAGTCCACCACCATTTCGCTCCACTACGTTTCATTACAACTCATTTCACTTCGCTACATTCCTCTACATTTCACTCTACTACCCTACATGCCATTCCCTTGCAAAGCCGACATCAAGGAGAGGCAAGCTGTAGACATGCCAATTTGGCCTTATTTAAAGCTTAAACCATTATTCCATTGGCAACATCTATTTTAGACCATAAAAATCATGATGAATCACCCTTTTGGATGAGCCGAGGTGCTTATTGGAAATATGAGGATGATTTTCTAATTTCTAATCAAATCCGTGTTTGCCAAACAAAAGACTCTTGGTGGTGTGCCAGATTATGCTTTTCCTAGCATATCCTCTACTTGAAAATTTTTCACTGGATTCTGTGGACTTCCAATGAATAAGTCTTCAACAACAATAATCTTCCTCTATGAGATATCTTTCCATTTCAACAAACGGTATTCAATTATGATCTCCCATTTGTCCGCAGCGCCCTTTGGAAGTCAGATGTGCAGTTCTGTCTGCACGCAGCACCGATCAAGCCCAATTGCATGCAAGCCCAGCCCATTGGGCACATATCTGACCAATTCACGACCTTACCTTACTTTTTCCTCCTACATATCACTTGTTATAGTATCTGTAAGCTTCATGGTCTAAATTAGCATCATCTAATGATGGCAATCAAACTTGTTGTCTTGTATATCAGGACTTGCCATTTTTAGACTAGATTTGTTTCCTCTTCAAGTGGAGACATATTTTGAACATGGGAAAGGTGATCCACGGTTTTCAATCTCTCTCAATAATTTAGGTAAGTTTCTAGATGCCTCGGTATGAAAATCAGCAACATTAAATGGAGGAAATCCAACCTATGGTCGGATGTATCAAAACTTGCTATTTTTTGACCTGGTTCTCATCCCCTATAAAGGGAGACTCATATGAACGACCTAAGAAGGGAATACCCATCCTCCAGCACTCCTCTCTTCGTCCTCCAGACACCCTAGGCTCTTCTCAACCTCCACAAATCGTTCTATCTTCATCCCGGTGCCCGGAGATCATCCCAAAGTGAAGAAGAAGTCAATCTATGCTCTGACGTGTTGCATTTATGATCATCGGCTTCTACAGATCTTTGTAGTCATTTTCAGGCCTGACTTCCTTCATAATAAGTGTGGTTCATCAAGATATATTTCATCTCCAACTGACGGCACTCAATTCCGACTTTCCATTTGTTTGTGGCGATTGCTACACTGAGGGCGTGCATCCAGGTTCTGTTTTCTATATCCGCCCACTTTAAGAATTTTTACAGATTTCTAATGGAGGATTTCGGAGAAGTAATCAACATAGTAACTCTTCCTATCTGAGTCCTATGTCTACTCCAACAAACGGCACTCGATTCTGACATTGGGGTCGTCCGTAGCATCCTCTGTACCAAAGTCGCGCCAGAAGGGTCCAAAGGCTACCCGAACCGGCCTTCTTCAACCAACTCGGCTTCAACTCAAGCCAATCCATTCCATAAGCTTTCTCAAATCCATTAATTAAATTTATTTATTGTTTTAAATAATTTTTTAGTTTATTTACATCATTTTTACATAATCAAAAATACCAAAAAAAGGGGGTTAGGACTCGCCCCAATCCAGTGAGTTCGATTCCAATTGCTTCTTTCTCATATTCTCTCTACAATTACTACACTTCCCATAGTTCTAATAATTTTCTTTCACTTGGTTTATTGTTATAGTTCCACAGGTTTATCAAGCTAGCATCGGTTGGAGACTCTTCTTCATCGGCCGGCCGAGGAAGAAGAAGGTTGAACCCATATCCCTTTCTCCCACGCTAAGGTACACGGTCAAATTCAACTTCTTTCTATTTTCAATACATAAAGCGGAGCCCGCGGCTCCTGGCGACCACTTCTTCAATCTTCTCATGCATTAAGTCATCTCCTCCTTACTCTCCTCCCACATGACCCGAACCATCTCCGGTGCTCGAGCGATGCCGTGAGATGAAAGTTCGGGGATCAATGTGAGTGTGGGACTGAGGTGAGAACATTTTACCGCTTTCCGAGTGTTTTCAATTCACTCCCCTTTTTTCCCCAATTCCATATTTCACCTTTCATTGAGGTGCCGATCCAGAACCCGTTTCTGGAGTCGATAGAGGGCAGAATATCAAGAGTCTGGAGATATTGCAAGGTGAAAGACACGGCGGACGCAGTACACAGGGCAAAAGATACGGCGGCTATGACAAAAAGTCACTAAACGGTAAAATCGGATAGTTGAACATTAGATCAATCATTTGGATGGTTGAAAAAAACAAGGGGAATATCGGACGGTCAAAAGAGGGAGGACGAAAAAAACCCATTCTCACTTCTATATACTAAGTTAGATTACTATTTATAGGACGTGCTTCACACGTCTACCATAAATAATCATAAAATTCTAAAAAATTATAATATTTTAACAATATAAATTATCAGTTATTATGTAGTTTATATAGATTATTGATCATTAAAATTTTATATTTAAAATATAAAAATATCAGTTAAACATAATCAATATTGTTTACGTTGTGTTAGATCTTGTGAACAGTGTGAAGTTCTTAAAATCTATTTATTTAATATTATTTATTCTAAAAATATAAATTATCAATTATTATAAAATTTATATTCTTGAAGAATTATTGATGATCTCACCGTCAAAGAACAAAATGTATTAACACGTTTATTACAAATATTGTCAAAAATGATACTTTCAAGAATAAACTTCCTCGTAAACAACTCTCATTAGATTATATAAATATAAATAAATGATTTCTCAAATTTTAACATTTATCGTCAATAATGTCCCTATTTCTTATGGCATTATAACACAAGAGATATGCAATTCGAACAATTAAAAATTGCTTGACAATGATAAAAGAAATTCAGATCAGAGATATTTGAAATATTATTATTGTTCAACATTAAAGACATGAAGTATGTGTATCTTTCAAAAATAAATAATAGAATTGTTGAATTTGTCATTCAAGTCTTGGCTTCTTTGAGACACATTCATCGTCTTCATCAACATCACGAGAAGTGGAGCTCTCAATATCTTTGTCAGTGATATTGATAACTTTCGTACAAGTGTAGCTAATGTTTTCATCATCATTTCTTTTGACACATTTAATAGTGAACAAATATCTTTTATACATCAAGTTCTCCATTATAGTCAAATATGCTGTCAAATCTTTGTCTTGTAGAGAAATGAAATCAGGCGAGTTGATAAAGAAAAGAAAAAAATAAAAGTATTTAATGAAACCTTCTTTTCTTTCAACAAATATACAGGCAATCCAAGTATATCTTCAGCTTGTTGGTTGAAAAGTTTGAGCCATAAGTTGGAAGAATTGTCACCAATTTTTAATCTCATACAATATCTATAATAAAGTTACAAAACTTTAATCATTAAGTTGATGTATTTTGAAATATTAATATCATTGTCAAATGAAATTGTAATGAGATACGTTACCTTTCAATTGGATGGTTGATATTTTTCGAACATTTTGATCAAAAATGTACATTATTTTCTTCTCTCACAAGTTTTACACAATATGAACAAGCTATGTACCATGGATCTCTGCTTGTTATAACACCGTGTACAGCCTTGACATTATATGTGATAACCTAAAAGAAATTAATAAGTAATTTTAGTAACAATATTGAAGATAAGAATATTAGCATGTACTATGTGACTGGAGTCTACAAAACAGTACCAAGAAATTTAAACATACTGCCTATTGTTGTTGTAAAGTGAATAAAATGATAAATATTTGATAAATTTCTCAAAAAATACCTGTAAAGAGGAGCTTCTCATGTTGTCAATCAATTCCTTTAAAGAGATTTCCTCTGATTTTATTGTGATATCATCTTCTGTTGTCCCATCAATCAATCATCATATCAATTCGAATTCGTTGTTACTCATCTTAGAAAGTCATAATCTTAGCTTGATTCAAAAATAAAATATAAAATAGTGTTAATGTTAAAAGAATAAATATTATGACCGATACTAAGTTTGCAACAATGTAGCCTTTGTCATATTTAGATGAATGTAAATCTTTGTGTTAAAAATTGACTTTAAGCCGAAATTTCCTAACGAACAAAACAAGCCATATCATTAGTGATTGATGTAATATAAGAAAAATGGTAGAAACATACCTTTGAATGAATTTTTTCTTAATGATGTTGTGAACACAATAGGCTTATCATAAATGATTTGACGAATTCTTTTGCCATCCTTCTTCACAAAAATTTCCCACAAAGTATGCATTATGGGAATTGAGCATCTAATAAAGACATCAGATATTAGTAACAAAGGAATAAAAAGGTGATAGAAATAATAATAAAGTAAAGAAGAAGAAAATACGTGTCATCTATTAAAATTAATGTTTACCATTCAATATTTTTCCCATCTAATCGACGGGACACAGTAGTTGTTTCATCACTATGAATCACTATGCACAATAAATCTACAAATGAGAAAAATATTAATTAGATTCTAATAATGAAAGTAGAAAGAGTCAATTTTCTTACCGTTGACTTCATCGTCAATTATAGAATGAAATAATTGAGATATTATCCAAATTTTACTTGATTCTCCATCATCTATTTGAGTAGTAGCGATATCTTGGACTTTTGAGAAGATTGTAGAATTGGAGAAGATGATTGTATTTGGAACTGTGCCAATGTTGAATATGGGATTTGCCACTTTAACTTGACCATTTGAAATGTTATATGTTTTTCATTCCTCAAGAAAATGGTAAAGTTTCACAATTACTTCTAAGAACATAGAAACTTGTATAAGAGTTCCCTAAAAAATTGTATAAATTTAATTTGTAGTGTTACAAGGAAATGTAAGTTGTTATAATAAAATTAATAAAAAGTGTAAACTAACATGTTCATCCTTGAAACACATGTTTATAACTTTTCCTGTTTTGTTGTATTTTGAGAACACATATGGTGGTTTTTGTAAGGAATCAATACATGACAGTGGAAAAATTTTGATTCCATAAAATCATGATCTTTGCCTTGGTCGATGCCAAACGAGTAAAATTGGGAACCGAATATGAAGTAGAACGAGAGTACCTCATGGGATTTCTAAAATCTCTTACCATGGATGAAGAGAAGAAATTCCTCCTTGCTGAAAACCGTTCAAGTGTCTGGTCTCTAGCGATATCCACACAGTCTGCTTCAATAGATGAGTTCTCCCTTCCTACGGGCCTCCAGAAACCTTCCAGATCCAAGCTTGACCATGGGAGATCACCTTCTAGAGGAGAGAGGAGAAAGAGAGGATGCTTGGGACGTGCTCCAGCCCTATGACTTGTTAAGGTTTAGCTTCCTAAGTTATTTATAAATAGAAGATGGAATTTTTCACAAAAACTCAAACCTTCTATAAAATTACGTCCATGTCCTTATCTTATTGACCAGATCTATTGTGTGTGACCCACTAGGCCCAATAGTCAATTTGGTTGAAGCCTTAATTAATTTAAAATAATAATTTCTTTAAATTAAATAAAAACCATTATCCGATAATAGTTTTTACGGCTTTCTGATCATAAAGGGTACAAGCCACATCTTATGATCCCAAATGACTTTGGGGAGTTAAATAACATTCATTGAGCCTTTCCATCAACAATTACCACATGAATTTAAATCCTCGTTCATACAATGTCCCGGTCGGTCAGGGGTTCGGCACTGACTGTCAACCCCTAAATATTCCAACTCTATGGGATCTTGTACTTAGATTTGGATCAATTGGAAAACTCATTTTCTAATTATCCTAAGTACCTTGGCCAAGAATTTAGAGTACTATCCCATAGGACATTCTCTCTCTCCTACCGAGAGTGAACAATCTCTTGTTGTCCACTCAATTGTCTCCACCGGGTTTCTCTTGCACCCAATACATCAACTATACTGGACCATCAAGATGGTGATCCATAAGTCAATAATCAAAGTACAAGATATATCTGATAAGACATCTTTGGTGACTCAGGTCAAAGATCCGACCACGTTTTTGAGATGTAAGAATAACCTGATAGGCAGTTCGGTAAGATACCGATCAGGTTTTTCTAACTTGGTCAGTTCAGTGAACTCATTCCACTGATGAGCACCTATGTGTGTATCTCAGTGTCCCTACACTGATGACCAATGAGATCGGTCATTCTCATCACATGAGAAGACATCACACACATGAGTCTATCTGGATTCTTGATGTCCCGTCTCAAGGATCCTATGACTAGGAACATTTAGATCACATATCTCTAGATGACCGATCTCATTATCATGATCTCATCATGATTCAATCATCATTGCATGTGATCGAGGACTTCATTATGATATACAATTCTAATAAAAGCTAGTAACGAAGTTTTGCCTATTTAATTGAATGAGATATTCCTAGAAATGTTAAATCATATCATATATGATTGGCTTGTAAGACATACATTTCTATCAGTTTTTTCTCAACTAACAGACGGTGAATAGTCCATTCCACATGTTAGGTGCCAACTCTTTCAACATTGTTATCTTTGAAGTCATATCCTGATGAAGAATAATGACAACGTTAGAAAAAGTAGTGGATATATTTTCTTATACATAAATGAAAATACGTACATATGTCAATGTTAAAAATTTTCTTACAAACAATATTTTGTGTTAATTGGCACATTGTTATGTCGTTTAATTTGAATGGCTTGATAGCCAACTTTGTTGTTCTTCTTGATACACCACGGGATAAAGCTACGTACAATTGCCTATGTGAAAAAATTAGTTCTGACAAATAAATTTCAACATTTGTTATTGTTTACCCTTGTACTTTATTTATAGTCATTGTGAATCCCAAACGCAATGGAAATTGTTTTCTTCTAAACTGAAATGTGTAAGTGTCAGCTTCTACAAGATATACAGGTATACATGGAATCAAAATTTCTTTTCCTACATGTTAGCCACTCACAATTTGTACCTTTATGATGTTTCTTTGAAAATCTATGCAAACTAATCTTGTGCCATTACATAAACTATTTGGTGGATCAAAATTTCTTAATAACACAACCGAACAGTGTTTCTTCAAAGTTAATTTTGATGGTGGTATACCAAATAGGGTCAAATTGTTCAAAAACTTCACTTGATAATGGATTTTTGCCTCGTCAACTGCACTATCATAACTATAATAGACATGCTCCTCTCCTAGAAATGATGTAATGAGGATATCGTTAATTTCATCAACAAATTCATTTTTTGTTACTAATAGGCTCTACTTGTGATATATGATGGACACTTGTACCTAATCCTAATTTCTGCATATATATTACTGATCAGCTCACTTCACATATCTTCAACGTCTTCAAATTTGACCAACATGTCATCGGGAATACAAACTAATCCATTACCAATGGTTTTTTTCGTTCCATTTCCAATCCGAAGTAGAAAGTTTGCAAAATCTTCATCACACTTCGCTCACATGTTCTTTATAAGATATAATTTTTCAATTTTGGGCCACAAATATGATGTGTTCAAACATGCATCAATTGTTTGGCTTTGGGTGGCCCTTGGAATTACGGGTAGAACTTGTCGAAAATCATCACTAAATAATAAGATTTTACCACCAAAGGGTAGATCAGAATCTATGATATCTTGTAATGTTCTGTCAAGTGCTTCGATTGCATATTTTTTTTACACATAGGAGCTTCATCCCAAATTATCAACTTCGACATCTTTATTAAATTTCTTTATGTTACACATTGACGACTATTTTATATCCAAAGGAATCTTGAATCTTGAGTGTGATGTTCTTCCTCCGGGCATTCGACAAGCTGCTACTCCACATGTTGCTTTTGCCAAAGATATATGACCCTTACTCCTTATATTTGCAAGTATAGCACAATAAAGATACATCTTTCCTGTCCCTCCAGGTCCATCTATGAAAAATATGCCATGTTCTTGTCTATCGACTTGATCCATTATCGATTTGAAAGTTTTTTTTAGTTTTCATTCAGCAATTTGATCAATTCAATATCCTCAGGAAGTGTCTGAATCAACAATTCATCCATGGTTTCTTTTGATGTGTTTGATGATTCAGGAATTAATGGAAAATCAAAGTCGGAAATCTTTCTTCCTAAGTTTTCAAGAAACATGCTTATATCTTTCAACGTTGCCACAAGTTGTTTTGAATATGATAAATTTTTATTTCTCTCAAAATCTTCAAACATATCTTTTTAGAATTTATCTCATAATGATTTGACATTTTTATATCACAATATGCTAATGTCACAACAAATAACCGACGTAAAGAATATGACATTTGATACATAATAGCCTCCTCGAAACAACAAATTATTGATCGGTCACTTTCCAACAATCCTATTAATTGAGCTACTTCTTTAAACATAGTACAAGTAAAACCGGCAACTGTATGTAAGTCTTCAAATGATTTTGGACCTCTGACATTATTCAATAGTATTTGGAGATTATATCTTTCTCCTTCAGATGAATTTGCCGCATTCACACGATCAATTACTTGTCGTTGCTTTTGTCTTGTCCAAGATAATTGTGATTGATGCCAATCATAATATTTTGGAAATTCTCTATACAATAACTTACGAGCTTCTATGTCGATAACATTTTTTTGTGAAGAACTTTTAAGCATTATTTTTTTGAACTGAGAAGTTTCCAAGATGTTACGTAAGTCATCACTGTTGTTAAAAGTCACGAATTGCATATTTGATAGATGTAAGTCAAGTTGAATAACAAAAGGATACATCTCATTTAGATTGAAATGATAAATTCTCCACATTACTTCTGATGGTGAAATCCATCTACCATCTCAAAAATGATTTCATCAACAACAAATTTACGATCATCATCAACATCAGTAATGTGTACTGAAACATGATCATGCCCTTTATAAATATACTTGTACAAGTACTTAACTGCGATTATCGATGAGCAAATTTCTACGTTTATATGACAATTATACCGCTTAAGTAACGAAAGATTAGAAACAACCCACTGATTATCCAAATAGTGTTGTCTCACTTTAAACTTTTTCTCATTATCTCTTCCTTTATATCTTGGATAAGAATTATTACCCTTCAATGAAACATCACTGAATTGTCATGGACAATGGTATTTGCATTTTCCATTTTTTATACAAGGTGATGATGGTTGTAAGGAACCACAAGGACCGTGTATCATGTGCTTCAGGACCATGTCGTGAAAATCTTGATCCACATTTAGATCTAGTATTTTTGCTGACACTATTGCATCATATGCTTCCGGGATCTCAATCTTTTCATCCTCTTTCATAACAATCAAAAAATGAGCATGTGGTAAGCCTCTCTTCTGAAATTCAACGACACGTATGTGTGCAACAACATTCTCAAATATTTTCTCATTGAACAATTGATGCTTGAGATCTTATAATTATGATCTAAAAATTCGACTAACAATGTCTAGCATGTTAAATGTAACTTCCCATGATTGCATTTGATTTCTAATTTTTTCCCAATCTAGATTGTAAGTGATTGTCAAGAATATATCTGTCTTTCCATATAGATGTACAAGAGCCATTACATTTAAGTATCTTCTTCTCATGTCCCTTGGACCACCAATAAGTGAGGCTGGTAATACAATGCGTTTTCCAATGTTTTTTGAATTTATTTCTCCATCTTTAACAACATCTACAACTCCTTGATAAAGATTCGCGCATATATGCTGTTGATTTTTGTAGTAGATATCTAATTAGTCTATTTCTATTTTAACATACATGTCAACAACATATTGTTGCAATAAACGTCCTCCAAATAGTATTGAAGAACAATGAGAAATTTGAATATGGAGAATGTATGCAATATTCATGTGCCGAAATAAAAAATTTCTTATTTCCTTGAGAAGATGCACCTACAAGGTATAATATTTATTCTACTAAGTTTTTTTTTAAATATCATTGCACATGATTATACGATGAATTCAACAAGTACCTTCTTCTCTTTGTACTAAATTGATCAATGTATTATCAATGTCCATTAAAAGATTTGAGAAGCTATCAGTATTCAATGGGCTGTTGGTTCTTCTTATTCCTCGATGCCAACTAATTTCTCTACTTGAAAATAGTAAAGGATATTGAAGTAGATCATAACATTCATAATATGAATGAAATTTATGATTTCTTCTATCATGACCATGTACAATAATATATGCAACATAACATCCTTCTATATCATTTCCTTCAAACCAAATAGCTGCTACTTGATCAGCCGTAGGTGTGTTGTAAACACGTTGGTCCAACCCAGGATCAGTTCGGATGAAATCACTCTTTTCTCAAAGGAGGGCAAGTTGTGTAGGTTTCTATGGAATGTAGAATAAGAATTGATACGTAATATATCAATCAACAATTTAATTATTGACTCATTCAAGTTCGAAAAATGATAAAGTTTATTATGAACTTCATTCTCAGTGTCATAGAAATATAATTGTAGATATCTTGCAACATTGTTGCTTGGAACAAGTGACGGAATGCGATAATGCAGTTGTCCCAAAATTCTAAAAATGTAACATCCACTCCTCATATCAGTAACCATTTTGTCAATAGTAACTCCCAGTGATCTAAATGCAAATATACTATTATATGCATGGACAGAATTCTTAAATTCTTTGCATTGACTCTCATCAGACGTATACAACTTCAATAAATCAGATGAAATAATCATTAACTTCAAAGAAACCTCTCCATTGTAACAACACTACTCATATTCAAACTTTAATACTTCACAATATACACAGCATCCAATAGTCTTGACCACATGTTTGGCTGAAAGTTGTTCCAATTTCCTAGCCCTTTTCCTCTGTGTGTACAACTCCCTTCTTCGTCTATTCCTATTTCTTGCAAATACTATATATAATATAGAGTTAGAATACAAATACAAATAAATAAATATCCATACACATAACAGTAAATTATGAATACATACCTTCATCATTTGAGGAATCCTTTGTTTGTTCAATGCAATTTCGTTTATCACTCATTGTAACTAGTATAATAATGAATAAGAAAGAATTCATGTTAGAATGTAATACATTGATTGACAAATAGGTATCAATTTTTTAAAAGTAATATAAAAAATAATTAAAAAAATATGTAAATAAATTATTAATTAATTAAACATATATATCACGACATAAAAGTATACATTATTATTTTTTATTGTAAGATAAAAAATAATAGGTCATACAAGTGTCATTCATATAGTAATATAGAAAATTCAAGCAAACATTTATCAATTTAAAATTTAAAAAATAATATAAAAAAAATTAAATCAAAAATGTATAAATTAGATGAATTTATTTAGACTATATCTCTACATGAAATGTATTATATTCATATAAAATATATAATTCAAATTTTAGTTGGGTATCTTAAACAAATTTAGAAACTATAAGTATATAATATTATAAATAAATCCAAGTATTGATTTATTGTAATTTCAAATTAACTTATTCACTTATTAGAGAGTGATATTATAAACAATGTCGCATACAAACGTAATGATTGCCAATAATTAATGAAACAAATTTAGAAATTCTTTTTCAAGAAATGTTGTCCCGTTTCAATGTTGTGTTTAATTTCAAACTTTTGAGCAACATATAATACACACACGATGACTACGTTAATTGGTCAAATGGGTGTTATTGTGAGTTTTCAGGAAATGGTACAACCCACTCGAGTAGTGAAGAGGGAATCCTTCACATTTGGGAATTTACGGAGGTCTTGACAGAAACAAACCAAGTCACCTCGGGAGGAAATACCACTGGAGAGAGATCGGTAACTATCAAGAAGGGTGTTTTGGAGTGAAAAGAATATATATGGATAATGAGCATCTATCTTGGATGTTTTACAAGTTGGATGCAAGACTAAAGGTAAATAATTCTATTTATTCGTACTTTCTATCTTTGGCAACCTGCAGTTACACTGCCATCTTTGTTCCTTCAAATTGGTTATTTCTAATTTTTTGAACTTAATGATGCAGCTTTGTTCCTTGCATATGTCATTATACTCATTTGTTTATTACTAGAATGCATTCACAAAATTCTATTTGGTTCTTAAGTTTTTTTCTGTCATTCCATCCTTCAAAAAAAAAGAACAAAGTAAGTTAAGGGTAACCCTGTCAAATAGGCCCTTAATACTGCCCAAGTCAGTCTGTATGCATAGAGTATAAAACTCCTTTTAATGTTGAGAAGGATAGGCCATTGAATTATGGAAGAGTCGTGCATGAATTTCATGCTCAGAACCTCTAACTTGACCAATGGGTCAAACCAATTTAAGGGGACATGTCCTTATGTGAAGAAAATCCTCAAGACCTATCACAGGTTCAAGGGATACTATCATAAATTCATAACTTGAGGTTTTGATTTTTCATGCCTTCCACCTCTGTAATCTTGTGAAATGCTCAAATCATTGAAATTTTCATTCCATCTACTTCTTATGTGATATTAAGCTCCTGAATGATCCCACAATATCAAAAGCAAATAAAAAAGAAGAAACAGAAATAATAAAACATAACAAACAAAATTAAATAAAAAATTACTTATAAAATCAGAAAAGGATAAGAAAACAAGAAACACACTAAAACCCAACTTTCAAGTAAAAAATCACTCAAAAAATTCAAAGAAAATTCAATAAACAGAAAGATAACCAAAGTTCAGTCAAAAGGAAAAAAAATCAGTAAACTAAAAAAATTGTGAAACTAATAAACATAATATAAACCCTGCGACAAACTCTAAAACTAAGAAAATAGTAAATTGCATAATGCTGAAAATAATTGTAAAAACTTGGAAAACTACGGAATGCTAGAACCCAACATCACTAATCTCTTATGGCATTTAAAACTAATCATGATTAGCACAATTCTCAATTCTTTCAAATACTCAGTTTTGCAGAAAGATCAATGAACATGGCTATCAGGGTTGAATATCAAGGGAGTAAATCCCTTCTGAAAGCAGTCTTAATTCAATCAACTTTTGCAGTATGGTTTCTCATTTTCCCCTATACAATGAAATCTTGAAAGGTTCTCGAAAACACATTTAAAGCATTTTCATATATTTAACCTGTTATCAATCATTAAGAAATGTCGAAAGTAGAACAAGTAGCAAAAGCACGTAAGAGTACAATTATTTTGAAATATATCCATTATACCTATCATTTTGTATGATTGAATGGATTACGAGTAGTTGAAATGTAAGCTTCATTCCGGTGAAAGCTAAACCATATGGTTCCTAAAGTAGTTCTCTTAACTTAAATAACATATGCATCAAGTCCTTAAATCTTTCTAAGGATGTTTAATTGAGACCAAGTAGAGAAATTTGAACTATGGTGTTAGTTTGTGTTCATACGATAAGCTACCTTTTCCAAAACTTTTAATTGATACCCCACAACCCAATGACAATCTCAGACTACACCATGACGTAGAGTGGACTGGAGAGAAGCCAAGTTAACATGGGTGAAATAGAATTGCCTTTATTTGACACCGCTAGGCAATTTCCTTGTATATTAGAGGAGAAAAACCATATTTCAGGACAAAATAGTGGGATACGAAATTAGCAACGGAATTGGGCTCATTTCTTAATGAACTAGGCTTAAGAATGGGCCCAAATTGAGATAAATATTCAACCCATTAATGATATAACATATGAACTACGCAAATGGACATAAAAATGCTTATTTTTAAAGTAACCATCTTTTTCATAAATTCGGAGGTTTTCTTATTTAATCAAATTTCATTTTTTATTAGTTTCAAGACTTCTCAAATTGTGGCTTTATACTTTAAGAGCTTCAGAAACTTTTCAGATATCGAGTTTTAATTTTCCACATATGCTAATCATATTTGGATTTGTAACTCTCTTAAAATTCTCATGTTCTAAAGTTCAGACATTATTTTGTATAGATTTGATAGTTTGTACATTTACTTCTATTGTAAACATGTATATTATTATGAAAATGTTTTTTTCTTTTAAAATGTGATTCCAATGAGTGGTGTTTGCGTGACTTCTAAAATTCAGATGTCATTTTGTATAGATTTGACATCTTGTACATTTGCTTACTACTTTCTTGTTAAGCAAGACTTATGCTAGATAGTGGCATGTGAAGACATGCAACCGTGAAAGGATGTGTAAGAAAGGAATAGAGAACGATAGTGGATTGTTCTTGCAACAATGTTTATTACATTATAAACACTCTCATAGTGACATGTCAATATGAAAATATGGAAAAGAATAGGAGTACTACCTATTGATAAGAGGGGAAATAAAAAAAGTGTAATACATCACGACCCAAGTATTCAATGCTTAGAAATGTAGTCTTCTTTTTTAGCTGTATCCTCTTCAATGACCATGCTGGCTTTGCACAACTTTCTTGTATTCCACGTTGAGACAATGCTACGAGCTTCCTCATCATCATCCGCAGAACCAAAATGTCTATCCTTAATAGTAGGCAAGTGAAAAAGAAAAGGAAACACGTGGCGAGGAAGACCTACTTGTGGAAGGCTCCTATGTGAATTGTATAGTACAAAACATGTGCCCGATATAAGCCATAGATCTACTCCGGGAGTGAAGCAAATCAGAAGGACCTTTTTATGCAAAGCCTTTGGAGCATAGAGGAATCCAGTGTGGTTCATGTCAGCAAAGTAAACACGCCACTCAAACCTTTTATTTAACTTGAGACATTTGTTGGTAACTTTGTCATCAAATTCAAGTGCCGTTGCATAAGGATACAATGGGCTACGACGAAATAGACGAGACATGGTAGTAGCACCACCATCATAGTTGAATTTGAAATGCCAATCTGCCCAACATGCCAACAAGAGAGCGCTGCCAAAAGGAGGTCGACCTAAACTTGTGGATGTGAGCCCACAGTATAGGTAGGCAAGTACAAAAGGACCAAGTTGTTTGCGTTGCCAAATTTCCCTAATCAAGATAGGTGATCCCGCTATAAAGACCCATTCTCGATAAGGAAGAGAAACACGACAACTAGGCAAGTGGCAAAACCCTTCAAGCCTTTTTCTCATTTTTCCTCATCATCTCCTATAGTTTTCAAGACAAAGATAGTCCCCAAAGCTAATGCGCTTACCTATAACAATGCTACATGAGTGATCAGTGTCAACATGACTCATGTAAAAATTGAGGGCATGCCAATGGCTCAAGAGGAATGAACATATTGTCCTCCTCACCCTTCTGACTACGACGCAATCCAAGCAAAATTTCTGCCTCCTCTAATAGAATTGTACACTCAAAAGTGCTGAATACAAAAGTATTGGTATCTAGATGCCATAACTCAATAAGTGCTCCCATCATACCAAAGTCTAAATAGTAATTAGCATAATGCCTTTGCATGCACCAAGAACCCCCTCAGGCCCCAATTAGAGAGGATTGATTGTGAGAAAATATTTAGAGCATTAAGTAATTTTCCTAGCCAAGAGATATGGCCAAATAGTCTTGGATTTGGGAAGTTAGGATAGTACTACAACAAAGTATAGATCAAAATAATTATAAAAGAAGCCTTGATATTATTCACTCTTATCTGGATTCAATTGATGTGACCCACTTAAAAGGTGGTTCCATAATTAAATATAAGAAAATTGCATAATGAAGTCTTACCAAACTGACCACAATTCGACCCTTCACATGACCAGGAATATCAGACAAACGTCTCCCCATATTCAACCGAGCCCTTTTGGAGCTAGATGTCATTTGTGAGAAATTACGTCGACTCTAATTGGGGGACATGAAAAAAAATTTGTAAGGAATCATGACAAGTAGTTAAAGATGATATTTTGATTTCTTCTATTGAAAATAAATTTGACAACTATTTAAGCCAAAGTTTCTTAAATATACTCATTTAACAAGGCCATTTATTTATTCTGATTGTTCATTATTTATTTCTTGTATTTGAATTTTTATTTGTTTTATTTGCTTATTTGACCATTGATTGCTTGTTAACATATTTATGAAAACATTAAAGAAATTCACATATCAATAAATTGAGAACTTTAAAGTCAGTTCTCAAATTTGAAACTCAACGAATAAAAAAAACTCCAAATAAGATATCTATAAATCTGAAACTTTGAAGCGTAAACAAAAACAAAAGAATCAAACTTTATAAAATTTGAAGAACTATCCCAAGCATGAGAAATCTTGAGCTACAAATATTCAACTATGAAAGTTCAAGGTTTAAGAAAAAGGGAGATCCTTAACAAATCTTAAATCAAAACTCATGATTCTGAATAATAAAATCGAGAAATAGAAAAAGGGGGATGGAAATTCAAGATTTTCAACTAGTTATTTGATAGATGCTATGAGTCCATGAGAGATGGCTAAATCTTGCAGCATAACCCAATTACAGTTCAAACTATAGATGATTATTTGTTTGCTTTTTCATATTAGTCTAATTATTGTACAGCCTATGGTTTTGCTAGATCCCGATTCCTAGAACCAGCCTTCCTTGGAATAGTCCCTAGCTGTCGGGCAAAGGGAACTCCTGTTATTGAACAATGACGGCACCTGAATTCTGGTTTTTCATATTAGCCTAATTATTGTATAGTCCATGGTTTGCTAGATCCCGATTCCCAGAACTAGCCTTCCTTGGAGCAGTTCCTAGCTGTTGGGCAAAGGAACTCCTGTTATTTAACAATGACTGCACCTGAATTCGTCACGTAAAAATCCAAATTCTGTGCCATCGGACAGGAGCATAGACCTAGTTGCCTCCCTCCATTCCCATAACTACTGTATGATCTAAACCACCAAACCCACCTAGTCCAGTTTCAACCAGACCATCCCCAAATTATCCCATCAAGGTTCCACATACTTCGGTACTTTGACAACAAACGAGTACAATACAAGGAGATGTAAGTACATCCTTGCTCTTTTAATATGGTACAAATTCAACTCCCCGACCAAAACAACTTCATGTATTGACCATGTCATCTATTCAACTTGTGGGGGACCAAGACTATGTTTGCATAAATCATGATAAAATTACTTGGAGATGGGCGAGAAGATAGCATACCGATACTTCGCCAATAACATAAAATTCTCCATTTTGTTACGTAAACATTGTAATGGCACAAGCACATTTTAGCAAGACAATGCCAAGACCAGAAAAAGAAGGTCCAAGGTCCTTGGCAAAACATCCTATTGCGGTTATGACCGTTTTAACATATTAACAATCTAGATGTTGACCCACTGGAACAAGAAAGCGATTGTAATGTCAGTGTTTCTAGCTGAATGTAAACAGTAGGTCCTGCCTTTTACAAGTGTGCACATTCCACAAAAGCTTAGAACTACTAAGTTTGGTAGTATATCTCAGTAGGGTTCAGCTTAGATGTCCTGTGGATCACATCTATCTATGGAGAGAGAAATGATCAATTGGTATCGCACATGATTCCTCCGTCTGCAATTACAGTTTAATTGTTTTTAGATTTTCAGATGTCCCAACCTATATAAAATTAAGAGTGTAGAAACTTTCAGAATTCTCAGATTTTAAAATTCCTAGATGTTCAGTTTTTCATATTTTAAGTCATTTTGGATTGTTTGATTCTCAAACTTTTTGAAAATTTAGATTTCCAAACTTTCAGATTTTTGGATTGCATGGATTTGAGCACTAATGTTTAAATGTCAAGTTTCAGATTTAGCAACATAGAAATTTGGGATTTCAAATTTTAATAGTTTGTAGACAGATTCAGGATTGGTTTGATGACTGGTTTCGAGATTGATCTTTGATTGATTTGAGATCAGTTTTTTTATCTTTTTTGACTGATTTGCTGATTTAAAAACTATGTTATTATAGGTGACCACCTCAAGCACCTAGGGGTTGAGATGAGCCGAGGCGACGCCTCAACACCTTGCCTAGGTCGCGACTGCCTCAAACGGTCATCTTTTCCACCTCAACCACCTAGGCAGTCACCTATACATCCTCAATTGCCTCAAACACTATATCTTTCATTTTTTCCTATTTTCCTATTTATTGTTTGATTTTTTGTTTAGTTCAACTAAAAATCATATGGTATACATTATTTTTTTTCTTTTTAAATCAATAACTTTTGGCTTTTTGATTTTGATTGATGAAATTTTTTGATTTTTAAAATTTAACTATTTTTAGATTTTTAAGATGTTCCAACCTACAGAAAATTCAGATTGCTGAAACTTTCGAAATTCTCAACTTTTAAAGTTACCGGATGTTCATTTTTTCATATTTTAAGTCATTTTGGATTATTTGATTCTCAAACTTTTTGAAAATTCATATTTCCAAACTTTTAGATTTTTAGATTTCATGGATTTGAGCACTAATGTTTAAATGTCTAGTTTCAGATTTAGCAACATAGAAATTTGAGATTTCAAATCTGATAGTTTGTAGAAAGATTTAGGTTCGGTTTGATGATTGGTTCCGGGATTGATCTTTGACTGATTTGAGGATTAGTTTTATATCTTTTTTCGACTGATTTGCTGATTTCATAACTATGTAGAGGTGACCGCCTCAACCACCTAGACAGTTGTCTTTTCTACCTCAACCACCTAGGCGGTCACCTATATCTCCTCGATTGACTCAAACACATATATTTTTCATTTTTTTCTATTTTCCAATTTATTTTTTGATTTGTTATTTAGTTCAACTTAAAATCATATTTTATACATCATTTCTTCTTTATTATTAAATCAATAAAATAGTGATCTTATGTCACATTCAAAAAGACTTGCGATCAAAAAAGGTAAAGACGAGAATTATTGCATTTTCAGTTTTAGTAAGTCTAAGTTACAATGTATATTGGGGTAAAAGACGAGAAAACATAAAAATATCAAAAGTAGGTAATCAATGACCTACAAATTAGAAACAAGTGATATAACGTGAAAAACAAAAAAGATCTAAAAGTAAAAAAACAACAGAAACTAAAGATGAAATCTCCAAAGTTTAGAAACTTAAACCTGAAACAGGAGGCGTAAATTTCCACAATTGTGAAATCATAGAACTGAAATAAAAAATGTATAGGTCTAAAAATGCCTACAATTGTGAAATCACAAATTCAAAATTCAAAATGCCAAGTCCGATAAATCTAAAAATTGAAGACTTCAAAACCCCAAACCAAAAATCAAATTTGGAACTTTTCAAATTGGCATCCAAAGCCAATTTCACTCTAAACTAAATGGTCTATGCCCAAAGCATTCCCAATGCACCATGCCAAAAAAATAAATCAGAAATTCAAGAATTTTTAAAATCAGAAATCAGTAAATAAAGAATTTGCAAGGAATGGAGGAATTCTAAAATTCTAATGTATATTTAATATGAAAAATGTTATCATCTCAATGTTGTGTTTAGTACCAAAATATTTGGGCAACATATTTATGGACAACATGACCACGCAAATCAGTCAAATTGGTGTTACTGTAGGTTTCTCAGAAAATGGTACAACCCACCCGATCAGTGAAGAGGGAATCCTTCACATCTGGGGATTTACGGAGACCTTGACGGATACAAACCAAGTCACATGAGGAGGAAATCCCACAGAAGAGAGGTCGGTAACCATCAAGAATGGTGTTTTGGAGAGAGAAAAATGAGTATGGACAATAAACTACTATATCGGATGACCTACAAGTCGGATGGTTCTATAATCCCAAATTCTAAATTAAAAATGCCAAGTCTAAGAAATATGAAAATTGAAGACTTCAAAATGCCAAACCAAAAATTAAATTTGGTTCTTTTTAATTTGGAATCCAAAGCCAATTTCACTCTAAACTAAAGGGTCTATGCTTAAAGCATTCCCAAATGAAATGCACCAAGCCAAAAAATAAATCAGAAATCCAAGTATTTTTAAAAACAAAAATCAGTAAATAAGGAATCTATAAGGAATGGAGGAATTCTAAAAATCTAATGTATATTTAATATAAAAATATAATCTCAATGTTTGATTTGGGATTTTCAGGTTCGGACTTTAATTGCTGGTTTTTTATTTTTTTGATGAATTTTGTTTTTCATTTATCTTGGGTTAAGATTTTGTTCAGAGGATTTCAATTTATCTAAACTTGAATTAGACTTTCCTTCCCATTTTCAATTATAGGTTCAGGTTTTAGATTATATACTTTTCAAAAATTCAGATTTCTAAACTTTTAGATTTTTGGATTGCATGGTTTTGAGCATTAATATTTAAATGTCAAGTTCAAATTTAGCAACATAGAAATTTGAGATTTCAAATTTTATAGTTTGTAGACAGATTTGAAAATCCAATAATCAAAAGAAATGCAAACCTGGATCCCAAATCCAAAAACCATCAAATCTGAGAGAGGAAATATAATTTTTACTTCAGAAATGCAAACAAGACCATCAAATCTAAAGGAAAAAAAAAAGCTAACACCCAAAAAGCCACTAATTTCCTATTTCAAATACGCATACTTTGACATTTCAGTTCTGAAATGCAAACAGAAACCATCAAATCTGAAAAATCCAACCCCATTTTAGTTCTTCTAAAATCTGTATACTATCCATATATAGAAATATGAAACTCTGCTAATATTGTCAATCCAAAAAAATTATAAATCTCAAATCTGAGAAAAACCAAAAGCCAAAAATCTAAAAATTCTTTAGGTTTGAAAATCAGGAGCCCAGATATTTAAAAACAGGGAAATTACATAAAATCATAAAATTAGAAAAATTTTCAAATCAAAAATCACAAAACTGCTCTTAAAGGATTATCCTATTGAGTTTTATCTTGAATTTGTATCACAGTAAAATTTATCTTTAATTTGGTTCACAGTAATAAGCTCAAATATTTTCAAAACAAATCAGAAAAGAGGAAAAATATTTTCAAAACAATCATTGCAAAACCCGAAAAGCTCAAATACCAAAAAATATTCAAATTGTAAAGTTCAAATCTAATCTAAGATCATAAAACAAAAGCTTCTTAAAGCTGAAACTTCAAGTTCCAGTTGAAAAGCTTCAAACCTTAAATTTCCAAATATCAAATTTCAAATCAAAAACACAGATATCAAATTACAAAGCTGAACTACAAAATTAAAATGTGGAATCTTAGGGTTATCAAATCTGAAAATCTTAAACCATAATAGAGGATCCTTTAATCTTGAAATCTGTAACCAAGATTGCAAGAAATTCCCAAGTAGGAGCTGAAAACCAAAATCTTAACTTCAAAATTTTAAAATTCTAAAATATGGAAAAAATGATTTTACACATCTGAAATTGGAAAACAAAAGTCAAATATGAAACCGGGATTAAGATACTCAATCTAACCAAAACCCACACAAATCAAATTCTAACTAATCTCAAATAAAAAGGTCCACAAATCCAAAACTGAAATTGAAATCCCAAAAAAATTTAACTCACAAACAACCAAAAATCTTAATTCAAAAGGACAACAAGACCATCCCAAATAGCCCACGAAACTGCTGCCAAAGTAAATATAGCATAGTAACATCAACGTAATATTTAAGCAAAAACAATATATTGTGGATCAGGATTGCTTATTGAGATTATATATTGTGGATCAGGATTGCACATTGGATTGTCCAGGACTGAACCCTATCCAGATTGGGGAATCCAATGGAATGGAACCGACATGAATACGTCCTTAAAAAAATTGAAGAAAAAAACAATAAAGATAGGGGAATCCCCATCTATGGGTCTTTTGTCATTTGGGTTTTCTTTTAATCTTATTCATTTGTAGTTACTTTCAACTTCATGTTTAGTAGAAATTTTGGTCTCTGGGCCATACTAAAAGATCAAATTGAAACCTAAAATCAAAACAAAATTTGAAGGCAATACTCTAACTGGAAAAAAAATAAAAGTGGCTAGTAATAAATAAACATGTAGAAAGCTCAAACAATGTAATAAATAAACATGTAGAAAACTCAATGAAAGTCAAAAGTGCAGATAGAATGAATAAATAAAGAATTCAAATCTGGGAAACAATTCAAAAAATTGAATCCAAAATAGGCATATAACGAAATAACAAAAAAATTGAAACACGATTCAAACAACATTAAGATAAGCAAGGCATCCCCCCCCCTCATCCATCTTAACATTCTCTAGCCAACCATTAACGTATACAAAATATATACTTCTTAAATTGATGCCAAAAGAAATGTATCTCCCTTCTCAACCCTCCATATTTACTTGCAAAAGCGAATGGAGTAAACAAACTTCAGAAAAGAAGGGCATACACCCGCTCACCTCACATACATCTATATAGAAAGGACTATTTAATAAAGTCCCCTATTAACTACAATTATTTTCATTGTCAAATAAATCAATTCTGATGTTTCAAAGACTCTTTTGCCATGGTATTTTAAAATGGACAGGAAACAGAAGAGGCCAAAAAGAAATAATTTGAGAAATACCAGTTTAAATCAATTTAAATTTGTATAAAACTTATTCTTGGATTTGGGTGATCCTACTTCATTTTGGCTAATTAATAAGGGGAACGTTAATGATTAGAGAGTAAAGCATATGATATTCAAATTAACATTTTCAACTTTGCTATGTAAATAATTGGAGAGAAAAACCCAAAATCCGATTCTCAACATATAATTAAGGTCACAAACTTAATGTGTTATTGAGTTTTAAGTTGCATGCTAAAACATGAGGGTTCCGCTGTTCTAAAACACTAATATAGTTATTAGCATAATGGCTGATGGTGGATATGATTCAACATCAATTTGAAATTCAAAATCTGGAATTGATGTGGTCCAACTAATAAATCCCAATAGGACCCAAATGGACCAAATGATTAGGGTATTCGGAACTATAAGAACCTATAAAATAATCTGCAATTCAGGGACTCCCATTAGTTGCTGATAAAGACATGTGAAACTTTAATAAGGGGGACATTATCAGTTTAATAATTGGAAAACTATTAAATTCAGGGATTTATTAGTTGGGCCACATCAATTTGCCAACAGAAACCTATTTATGAAATTTCAAGTTTTCAGAGTTCTCTGAAGTTGCAGAACTCTCAAATTTCAAAATTTTATGATTTCTATTTTTTGGTACACCCACGTTTTCAGATTCTTAGACTTTCAGATGTTCATATTTTTTAAAATTCCCAGGTTTCAGACTCTCAGATATTTTGTTTTTCCCTGGGATTTCCAGGTTTTTTGGAATTTCCAAGTTTCTAGTTTTCATTGGTTTCAAAACTTTAAAAGTTCCCTAAACTTTCAGAGTGCCCAGAATTTTGATGTCTTAGAATTTTCAGAACTTGTCATACTTCTGATTGTTTTATTCCCAGATATTATGACTTGCAACAAATTTGTGATTTTCTGATTTTAAAGAACTCTCATACTTACAGATTTTCGTTTATCTGGTTTAGAGTTTTTAAGAATTTCCAGATTCTAACAATTTGCCCATTTTTGTATTTCTTTCAAGTTCTGTGAACTTTCGGTTTTCAGAGTTCTCTAAACTAAAGGGTCTATGACTGGTTCAACTCAAAACCCAAAATCCCATTCTCAATGTATAAGGTCACAAACTTAATGTGCTATTGAGTTTTAAGTTGCATGCTAAAACATGAGGGTTCCTTTGTTCTAAAACACTAATATAGTTATTAGCGACATAGCTGATGGTGCATACGATTCAACATCAATTTGAAATTCAAAATCTGAAACTGATGCAGTCTGACTAATAAATCCCAATAGGACCCAAATGGGCCAAATGATTAGGGTATCTGGAACTATAAGAACCTGTAAAAAAAATATGCAATTTAGGGACTCCCATTAGTCCCTAATAAAAACATCTGAAACTTTAATAAGGGGAACATTATCAGTTTAATAGTTGGAAAACTATTAAATTCAGGGATTTGTTAGTTGGACCACATCAATTTGCCAATAGAAACCTATGACTAAAATTTTTGGTTTTTTTAGAATTTCCAAGTTTCTAGTTTTCATTGGTTTCAAAACTTTAAAAGTTCCCTGAACTTTCAGAGTGCCCAGATTTTTGATGTCTTAGAATTTTCAGAACTTGTCATACTTCTGATTGTTTTATTCCCAGGTATTATGACTTGCAACAAATTTGTGATTTTCTAATTTTAAAGAACTCTCAGGCTTACAGATTTTCGTTTATGTGGTTGTTGGCACTCAAAATTTCACTCGAAACATAAACATAAGAGGGAGGGAATTAAAAATGCTTAATCCCCCATCCCAATACCATTACATGGAACAAATTAGGGTGGATGCAAATATATGAAATCCAGCTCACATATGGGCAGAATTTGAAAGAATCCGGAGAATAGAGGATGGCAAAGTCATGAAAGAAACAAAGCCACATAAGGCTAGGATAGGCTTGGTACACAGGTGTCCAACCAAACAAAAGGCAGAAGATAGTAAGCACAAAGGAGGCCCACAATTAGCACCCTCTGCATCACCCGGACCCTTTGATATAGGAGCATAGAAGCGCTTAATTTCTCTATAACTTTTCCCTTGACATATATGAATCAAGGGGAGGGGATCAAGCCCATACATACAGCACCGGATATGTATAATCAGAGGGGAGCGCATAAGGGGAATTCGATGCCTATTTAGTCCAAGGAAGGACCAATATTTGACCCCCTGTCCAAATAGCAATAAGCCCTCCAGAAGCTTTGATAACACCCCCGGCCCATGAAAAGGGGGAGGTCAGAGACAGCCAACAGAAGCCATGCTGAGGCTTCGGATATGTACAAGTATACACCCAGTTGGATATGTGTTTAATTAGTGATATGAAGACATGTTCCTATGCAAAAAAAATTGAAGAGGGAAAGGGCCGGAAATAGCAAACAGCAGCCAAACTGGCTCCTGTTTAACAGGTCCGGCATTAACCCCTTCAATGACATGCTGTCGATGGACTGCTTAAAAACATGTAGAGGGCAGCCATTAGGCTCAAGATTTGGAAGAAGACCCAATCAGCACATAGGGGAAGCCGGGTCTTCACGTGAATATTCAGATTAATACAAACAGATGGAAGATTTAGAAACATGCATCTCCATACAACCGGCCACTCATCTATATGCAAATGCAAGCATAACATGGGGAATTGAGATACTGCCGACAGAAAATGGAAACTAGTATATATATGATGCACCGGTGAAAGAAAAATTACCATACATGGGATTGAAGAGATAAGCACATAGGCTTTACTCACCCGGAGGTAGCTAAGGGGAGGTTCACCTTCTCGGCTTGATCCCAAATGGAAGAGGCAGCACCCGGGAGCTCCAAGCAGCAGGGACAGTGATCTCCTTTGGCAATATCCAAGCGGTGGTAGACCTTGATAAGAAGAGGATGGTGCGACAAGAGAAAGAGGAGGGACTGTTTAAAAAGAGGCCGCGGTTAGACAAATCTGTCTCCTATAGGAGACTTAACAGAATTTGCAACAAAAAAGGAAGAGGAGGTTGATCCGCGGGGAAGAGAACAATCTAGAGAATTCAAAATGGATCCGAGAGGGAAGCCAAGGCCATCCAATGGCCGGGATTGGCCAATCTGAATATGGATGCTCCCCGGTCCATTGAGATGACCCAATTGGATCCTTAGTGGGATAATATCCATTGGATCCCTCATAATGGGATATCCGGTAGCTGCCTATAAGCATAGTTAATTACCGGATGATAAGTCTTCTTGGATCCTTAATAGGATTAATATCCATTAAGTGATCAAGGGTCTTGATTGATTGGGATAACATGTAATCAAGGGCCGAGATGGATCAATTGACAGGTTTATTAGAACATAGATGCTCCCCGGTCCATTGAGATGGCTAATTGGATCTTTAACAGGATGATATCCATTGGATCCATCTCTAATTGGATATTTGATTAAGATAGATTAATCCTTTGGGCGTAGGCAATAAAGCCTAGCTTCAATTAAGCCCCGGATGGCCAATAATCTGCCATCGACAGGACCAGTGGAAGAGAGGCTCGGATGGAGCTATCAAATGGGATCCGAGGGCATCTAATCAAGGGTCCAGATCCTCCATCAACAGCCAAGACTTGGTCAAGCCCCCACTCTCCCCACGTTCAAGGAGAAGTGGCCCCACTTTCCCCATGCATACACTGCACGTTTACAGCCTATCTCCCGGGTGAACACCACCCATCCAGAGGCCTATAAAAGGGCCAGCCCCCGCCTATGTTCAGAGGTCGGAGGGAAGAGACAGGAGGAGAGGAGAAAGGGGAAAGAGGCTTCTGCAGAATTTCTGTCAAAGAAGGACATCCGAGCAAGTTCAAGGCAGGGAGGTTTTTTGCAAGGGAATCCAGGACAGGTCTTGAAGGATTTGAGGTAAGATATCATACCTAATGACCAAGCCGTCCCCTCCTTTAGATAATATGATCATTAGGAGCCCAATTCCCTCATCTACTTTCCTATATTAGTAGACGATCTCCCCACTTGAACCTGCAGATTCCTAGATATATACTAGGACCTCACAGACCCCCCCCCTTTCTTAAGCTTCTCGGATACATATATTTGAGCCTAGTCCCGGAGCATGAGGAAGTACATGTCCAAAAACTCATATTGACCCCCCATTTGAGCTCATATTGCTCATCGGGTATATTCCCCTATTAGTTTTATAGACTTATTGAGTGAGCCTTCCCTTCCTTATTTCTCTCTTAAACAGCCACCCCCCCGGCTTTGGAATTATGGAAGATATCCCTCAAAGTGCCACTACTTCAGTAACAACACAATGAGGCAGGCAAAGATAGAGGTTATACCCGGTCTATTTGGAACCCACATGATGGACCAAATATTTCCCCGGGTAGCCTTGGACATGAGGAGAAGATGGCCAACCGGGCCTTGATGAAGAGGTGATATCCGACCATGGAAAGGACATATTGTAATGAATTATCCTCTGATTATAGAATCAGGGGGTCAAGAACATAATTGGGGCCCCATACCGGGCCTAGCCCCTTGAGCACATCCCGGACAGGACTTAAAGAATACTTATAAAGTCCTTTTTGTCCATCTCCATATGTACTCCCTAGAGGAGAAGGATAGTCTCAACATAATGAGGCTATATGTGTATCTCACCAAAGGAAGATATGTAATATGCTATATAGCATAAGCAAGACATACATGATGACACTCATAAAAAGATGAGTAAAAACCAGTGCATATCTACGTGTTTGTACCCTGAGTACAAGAACCATGAGTGGTACAGAATTTATGCCCACAACAGGTTATAATTGAGGTCTAATATTGGGCCTAATACAGTCCACTTGTTATAAGCATGATATAAAGCAAGCCCACATCAAAAAAAAAAGGGTGAAATGACCCCGACATGCTAAAGTCATGGTCATACTCAAATTCTACCATATATTCATATCAAGCTGCCAATGTCTGGTTCAGAGCTAAGCACAGCCTAATCAGACTGGATTTAAGACAAGTTTCATGATATCAAAATGGGTGGCCGCCGGGAAGTCATAATAGTTATCCTGAAAACAGATTGCAAGCTCAAAATTGGGGTAAAGCCTCCATATATTGACCCCCAATATATGCATAGCATGAGTTGGAAATCAAGACCGGGAATGTCTATGAAAGACAATTCCTAATCCGGAGCATGATAGGGGGGAGTATAGCTCAACCCACTTGTCTCGGACAGAAAATAGGGGCAATATGCTTACTCCCCTTAATTCCATCATGGAGAAAATATATGAGCTCGGTTCATTGTGAGAATAAAAAAATATGGAGAAGAAGTCCATCATAGACCAAACCTCTATAGAAGGCTGGGACTGAATTTTGATCTTCAGGTTTCTAGCTTATGGACCTGATTTCAGGTATCCAAGTGCTGGGTCACCCTTAGATCCGAACATAATCAGATCTTGCTTAAAATCTTGACATAAGCAATATGCATCTATGGATGTTCATGTGGTGAACATTATAAGAACTGAATTGTCATAAAAGGTATGTCAACCAGGGCCTTTA
Organism: Cryptocoryne crispatula var. balansae; assembly: GCA_036172225.1. Taxonomy (NCBI): domain Eukaryota; kingdom Viridiplantae; phylum Streptophyta; class Magnoliopsida; order Alismatales; family Araceae; genus Cryptocoryne; species Cryptocoryne crispatula. Next base: position 34,208,091 of record CM069919.1, on the reverse strand, counting down.
TTCCTAAATTTTGGGCTTATACCCAAGGTACCTAGGTGCCGGACCATCCCTTAGGAATAAAGAGGGAATGGTCTCATATATTGAAGACCGGGTGTATAATGGGCCTGCCTAGGATTTTATTTGGCCGAGGGGTAAGCAAAAATAATTATTAGAGTATGACCTCTCCCGGTCAGGGGTTTGGAATCATAATATTTTAAATACCCATTTCAGAAATGAATCTGGCCGAGCTTAGCCTCATTTGATTATGAAAGGATCCACATATAGGTTCCACATAAGAATTATCTAAATTGAGGCTCATATAATATTAAAACTTCAGGGCATGTTAACTAAATTCTGATCCATCTAATGACATATATATACTTCAGGGATCTTAAGGGCAGAACTTAACTCACGGTTTGATGTTAAAACATATAGACCTGAGTCCGGGTGATATCTGGAGGAGCAATAGCTTTAAACTCAGATTGACATTTATGAGCATATGAATCTCAAGTCAAACTGAACCTTAGCCTTTGATCATTTAAGATGACAGTCTCGGTCCAGAATTTATACAGAATTCTGGTAAGTCTCTCGGCATTCAAATAGCCTTAGAGCTGGCAATAGTTAGATCATTAAGGACTTTATTCCTTAGCCTATTTTAAGGGGTCCGATATGGTAGGCTTATGGCCGGAGTGGCTTAAAAGACGAAAATTTCAGAACCGGATAAATCCCAACTTAAGGAAGGTTTTAGATGGCTTTAAATCTGAGCATAATCGGATCATTGAGGGTTTGTGGATATTCCATGGTCTATTCAAAGATCTTATATGGCAGAATGGTGGTCATACTTGAAGTGTCTCAAGTGACAAATATTTCATTTCAGTCCCGGACATTGACCAATCTAAGGTCAATTTTAGGAGCAACTTTGGGTTCTCACCCCTATCAATAGGATTTGAAAACCTCTCTTCCCCCCGGAGACCTGCACCTTACAACAAGGGCTTCTCAGCTATAGACTACCTGGTCTATCAAAAAGGGTGTTCGGCTGTCCCTAGATCTGAGCATAATCAGATCTCCATAGTGTAAAGGTCTTATACGGTAGAATTATGGGCCGAGCTTGGGTGGTTTAGGAGATAGGCATTTCAGGCTTATACATGTCTTATTTTAGATAGTATCTCAGCCTGGGACTTTACATGATTCAGCACCCATCCTATGATAGGCCTCGTTTGATGATTATATATATAGCCACTCATCAGCCCTTTTTAGTCTCCTATTGACACCCCATACAGGACCATATAGCAATCCTCCATATGACACATTTTAGCCTCATATAAGGCTATATTCAGTCCCCCACCTGTCCCCATACAGTGTCCGTATATATATCCAGTCCTAGACCCGGTCTCATGTGTATAGAAGATTTGCCTAGGATACCGGGATTTGGAATTTAGGGTGATCTAATCATCTTGATCTAAGATAACCCGAGAAACCTATGAGAGGAGAATATAGTCTCTTCTCAAATCCAGATATATATATTTATATCATACCTAGACCCTCCGAATTTGGTGGGTAAAGCCACTTCTCAAACACCTACTAAGTCTAGAAATAGGGACTTAAAAGGGAATTTGAATCATGAGATTGGTATATACGGCCAGGATTTCACTCATATGAAATCAATATAGATTTTGATATGAATATGCTCGGATCTTGGTTAGCCTCAATAATTCAACTCGTGTCTTAATATAAAACATCGGGTTGAGAGGCTAATCTCTTGCAAAGTACTGAATTTGACCTTACATGGTTGTTATATTAACAGCTTGCATTCCATTGCTTTTATGGGTCATAATCCCCAGATATTGATATTTTGTGGATGAATGTTTTCTCTCATACGCATATTGCTACGACAGTTAATCAAGAGTATCCGAGAGTCTCGGTGTAATTAACATCGGAAATTCGCAACTTCCGATGGAGAGAGGTCCAAAGACAAACTTTATGAACCCTAACCTCGACATATATTTATATACACACATCATATATTTCGGCTAATATTTTCTATGAAATATCATGTATTTTCATAGTAGCCAAAGATAAGATAATGAAAGTTCATTTCCCAAATAAACGGAAATCAAATGAATTTTCAAAAGATAATATCTATTTTTATATATATTCATCTTCGAGGTTTCACAGTGGTTTAGAGTTTTTTAAGAATTTCTAGGTTCTAACAATTTGCCAATTTCTGTATTTCTTTCAAGTTCTCTGAACTTTCGGTTTTTAGAGTTCTCTAAACTAAAGGGTCTATGACTGGTTCAACTCTAAACCCAAAATCCGATTCTCAACATATAAGGTCACAAACTTAATGTGCTATTGAGTGTTAAGTTGCATGCTAAAACATTAGGGTTCCTCTATTCTAAAACACTAATATAGTTATTAGCGTAATAGCTGATGGTGCATACGATTCAACATCAATTTGAAATTCAAAATCTGAAACTGATGCGGTCTAACTAATAAATCCTAATAGGACCCAAATAGGCCAAATGATTAGGGTATTCGGAACTATAAGAACCTGTAAAAAATCTGCAATTCAGGGACTCCCATTAGTCCCTGATAAAATCATCTGAAACTTTAATAAGGGGGACATTATCAGTTTAATAGTTGGAAAACTATTAAATTCAGGGATTTGTTAGTTGGACTGCATCAATTTGCCAATAGAAACCTATTACTAAAATTTTTCGTTTTTTTGGAATTTCCAAGTTTCTAGTTTTCATTGGTTTCAAAACTTTAAAAGTTCCCTGAACAAGTTTTCAGATTTTTGATGTTTCAGAAATTTCAGAACTTGAATAAAAATTGGAAAGTTGCGATATATTGTGTTATATTTTATAGGTTGTTGTTTAAGAAACTCCCATCAAGGTCAAGAAAATTTTATTAAAGGAGAATTATGGCTTACACGCCCTCCCCTCACTTACATGTAACTCAAATCGTTTCAATTAATAGAAATGTTATGTTCATTGTCACTTGTGATGTAGAAGGGGGATCCACCTCATGGGTTTAATGGAAGGCAAAGAAGTAAAAAGAGACTATGGAATTTTAACAATATAAATTCCATATATTGTTAAGAGCAATGAAAGAAACATTGCCATATGTCAGAACGGACATCTTTGTTTTATTCCGAGGTATTTTAACTGATCCACCACATACTTCTGATTGTTTTATTCCCAGGTATTATGACTTGCAACAATTTTGTGATTTTCTAATTTTAGATAACTCTCAGAATTACAGATTTTCATTTATCTGTCACTTAGGGACTCCCATTAGCCAAAAAAATTCTGAAACTTTAATGTCAAACTATTAGTCATCATCATGAAGATTCAAACTCCAAAGTTGAAGTTGGAAAGAATTATCCATAGAATCTGACAAGAAGGAAAATTTAGATTTATAAACTTTCAGATTTTTTGGTTGCATGGATTTGAGCACTAATGTTTAAATGTCAAGTTTCAGATTTAGCAACATAGAAATTTGGGATTTCAAATCCAATAGTTTGTAGACATATTTCAAAATTCACTAATCAAAAGAAATGCAAACCTAGACCCCAAAATCCAAAAACCATTAAATCTTAAAGAGGAAATATAAATTTTACTTTAGAAATACAAGAAAGACCATCAAATATGAAAAAAAAAACAAACAGCCAAAAAGCCACTAATTTCTTGTCTCAAACCACGCATGCTTTAACATTTTAGTTTTGAAATGCAAACAAAAACCATCAATTCTAAAAAATCCAACCCCATTTCAGTTCTTTTAAAATCTGTATACTATTCATATATAGAAATCTAATACTCTGCTAAATTTGTCAATCCAAAAAAATTATAACTCTCAAATCTGAGAGAAATCAAAAGCCAAAAATCTGAAAATTCTTTAGGTTTGAAAATCTGGAGCCCAGATATTCAGAGAGACATAGCAATTACATAAAATCACATAGCAGTGTTCACTTCATCCATAGGCATCCGGCCAGCACTTCTAAAAGGTTATCATGAAAATATGCACCCACAACCTCTAAGATGATTAAAACTCATATCCCCCCCCCAAAAAAAAACCAATCTTATCTTAAGTTCTTGGTTCTAGGACCACACTTTGTAAACTAAAAAAAAATGAAATCAAAGATAGTCTCTTACAAACGTGGTGGAAGTCATCAGTTCGAGCCTGATTATCCCTAAACCCAATGTGAGTTTTTCTATTTTGACTTACTCCCCTGCCGTGATCGAACGAGAATGGATAAGAGGCTCATGGGAAATTCAAAAAAAAATCTTCAAAACAATCACAAATTCAGAACCATGATACAAAATGTTAAAAGAAAGATGCAATTAAAAAGAATCAAAGGGATGATGGGCACGCAAATGAGAGAAACTCGAATTCTTAAAAGTAAAAAAAAGACAATGAAGCTTAATCAACATAGAACCAATCCATTAGCTCTCAAAGCTAGGTGCTCAAGAGAGAATCCACAGTTCTCACAGAATTCCTGATCTGCGGGTTGTAGACACACCAATTTGGCCTTATTTAGAGCTTAAACCATTATTCCATTGGCAACATCTCTTTTAAACCATCAAAATCATGATGAACCACCCTTTTGGTTGAGCTGAGGTGCTTATTGGAAATATGAGGATGATTTGCTAATTTCTAATCAAATCCGTGTTTGGCGAACAAGAGACTCTTGGTGGTGTGCCAGATTATACTTTTCCGAGCATATCCTCTATTTGGAAATTTTTCACAGGATTATATGGACATTTAATTAAAAAGTATTCAACATTAATAATCTTATTTTCTGAGTTATCTTTCCATTGCAACAAACGGCATTCAATTCTGATCTTCCATTTGTCCGTAGCGCCCTTTGGAAGTCAGATGCGCAGTTCTGTCCGCACGCAGCACCAATCAAGCACAATTGCATGCAAGCCCAGCCCATTGGGCACATATCTGACCAATTCATGACCTTAACTTCCTTTTTCCTCCTCCATATCACTTGTTATAGTATCTGGAAGCTTCATGGTCGAAATTAGCATCATCTAATGATGGCAATCCAACTTGTTGTCTTGTATATCAAGACTTGCCATTTTTAGACTAGATTTGTTTCCTCTTCAAGTGGAGACATATTTTGAACATGGAAAACGTGATCCATGGTTTCCAATCTCTCTCAATCATTTAGGTAAGTTTCTAGATGCTTCAGTATGAAAATCAGCAACATTAAATGGAGGAAATCCAACCTATGGTCGGATGTATCAAAACTTGCTATTTTTTGACCTAGTTCTCATCCCCTATAAAGGGAGACTCATATGAACGACCTAAGAAGGGCATACCCATCCTCCAGAACTCTTCTCCTCACCCTCCTGCCACCCTTGGCTCGTACCAACCTCCCCAAATCGTCCTCTCTTTGTCCCGGTGCTCGGAGATCATTCCAAAGTGAAGAAGAAGCCGGTCTATGCTCCAACATGTTGCACTACTGATCACTGGATTCTACAGATCTTTATAGTCATTTTCCAGCCTGACTTCTTTCAGAAGAAGTGTGGTTCATCAAGATATCTTTCATCTACAACAAACGGAGATCAATTCTGACATTTCCTTGGCTTTTTACGGCTTCAACAACGGCGCTGCACAGGCAGATCCGAAGTCTTCTCTTCTAAGTCATCATCTTCTCAGTCAATTTCAGTACATTTAATGGTGGATTCAGCCTATACATCCTTCATAGAAATTGTTCCTCGGTAAGTCCTCTTTTATTTACAATAATAATAATAATTTAATTCAGATATCTTTGGTGTCTATATCATGTCCTACATCGACATTGTGCTGTGAGTTTCCAGAACTTCGTTGTCCAAGATCCGGATTATCAGTCACGCCAGAAGGGTGCAAAGCTACCCGAACCGGCCTTCTTCAAACAACTTGGCTTCAACTTAAGCCACACACTTCATAAGTCCTTCTTAACTCCTTTCATTCAGTTTATTTACTATCTTAGAACATTTTTTACTTCATTTGCATCATTTTTACATAATTAAAAAAACACAAAAAAGGGGTTAGGGCTCGCCCCAATCCGGTGAGTTCTATTCCAATTGCTCCTTTGTTTCATCTCTTCTTCTATAGTTTCTACACATCCCATAGTTCTAATCATTTTCTTTCACTTGGTTTATTGTTCTAGTTGCACAGGTTGATCAAGCTAGCATTGGTTGTGGACTCTTCTTCATCGGTCGGCCGAAGAAGAAGAAGGTTGAACTCACATCCCTTTCTCCCACGCTAAGGTACACACGGTCAACTTCTTTCTATTTTCATTACATAAAGCGGAGCCCGCGGCTCTTGGCGACCACAATTTCTCTTATCATGTTCTAACTTATTCTCCTCCTCACTCTCCTCCCACATGACCCAAACCGTCTCCGGTGCTCGAGCGACGCCGTGAGATGAAAGTCCGGGGATCAATGTGAGTGTGGGACCAAGGTGGGGAGTTTTTACCGCTTTCCGAGTGTTTTCCGATTCACTCCTTTTTTTCCCTATTCCATCTTTCACCTTCTCTTGAGGTGCCGATCCGGAACCCGTTTCTGGAGTCGACAGCTTTTTGGCGACCACGGTGGGACAACTAATGTCTTCAACCATGCTAGCTTGATTCAACCGTGCAACTAGTTGTTTTCCAACTTGGTTCCCGCATGAACCGGCTTGTCTTTTATCTTCCATGTCAATTTACCTTTAAACTTGCTATTTACTCTTTCTTTAAGATTGTCCCCCATGTGGACTTAATTTGCTTGTCTTTCATTTCAACCCGGTTCCCGCGTGAACCACTTTTCTTCTTATAAACCGGTTCCCGCGTGAACCACCTTTCTTTTCCAACTCGGTTCCCGCGTGAACCAACTTATTTTCAGATCGGTCCCCGCGTGGACCACATCTTTACAGCACCTTTAGATTGGCCCCACGTGACCCTCCTTCTATTTTGTCAACTCTTACATCGGTTCCCGCGTGAACCACCCCTTTCTTCATTAAAACCGGTTCCCGCGTGAACCAAACCCTTTTCTAAACCGGTTCCCGCGTGAACCAACTCACCTTCAGATCGGTCCCCGCGTGGACCACCCCTTTGCACCACTTTAGATTGGCCCCAAGTGGCCCTCCTTTCCTTTTTCCAATCAAACAAACCAGTTCCCGTGTGAACCACCCCCTTTCCTTCAAAAAAAAAAAAACCGGTTCCCGTGTGAACCACCTACCTTTCCAAAACTCGGCTCCCGCGTGAGCCACTTTATTTTCAAATCGGTCCCCGCGTGGACCATCCTTTTACCTTTACTTCAGATTTGTCTCCACTTGGACACTCCATCACAAGCCGGTTCCCGCGTGAACCTCCTTTTAGTTGCTAGTTTCTAGTTACTTGTTTACTTTATCATTGCTTGTCTTGCTTGCATTCACTCGTTTGATTTATTTAATAGCTTTCATTCATGTTTGCATATTGATTGCTTCTTCTTCTCCTACCCTCCATTTTTCATTTTTTTGCATTAGCTTTTGCATCGGGTACCGGACTTGCTCCGATCCGTAGGGCATTTGAAGCGGGGGCTCTCTCTCCCAACACACCCTCACCCTCCAAACACCTTCTTGGTGGATTCTAACCTCTCTTCTGGGATATTCCTTCCTAGTTGATTTGGTTGTTTCCATCAAGACCTCCGTAAGTCCCCATCCGTGGAGTATTCCTCTCCGCACGATTGGGCCGGTTGTACCACTTCCCAAAACCCGAAGAACCCAAGTACCCACTCGTGGTGATTGAGTGACAACCTTAGGTCTTGAAGATTGAAGCGATAGGAACCATACCTACTTGAGTGAACAATTGCTAACAATCTATCTAATCTATGGTTTTAACCCAAAAATTGTCGAGTAGTCATTTTAAAACCTTGTTTGCATAACTTGTTTGCTCACAAGAATTGAAAACAACCAAAAAATTCTTCTTCTTTCAAAACACCTAAAAAAAATCCCTTTTAACTTTTGTGTTCAACTTGCCTGCCAAACAACCAAAGTGAAACCAAATCAAATCAAACAAACAATCATAACCAAACAAAAGTCTCTTTGCATTTACACATTTCATTTGCTTTCTTTCAACCATTTTGTAAGAAAATTTGATAGGATGCCCATGACACTAAGGTCTGGAAGACACGTCAGGATGTCGGACTACTACGGCCAAGAAGAGGAGTACGAGACAGGTCACTACGAGCTTCAGCAACCCATGGTCCAACCAGATGGCCATGTTAATGCCGTGATGGAACCTGAGGTCCAAGATCCTGCTCACCGATCCGCCTCACATAGTATAGAACAAGCTCTCAAGGATCTATCTCTTCACCTTGATTCCGAGACCTTTGCAATTATCCAATCTGCCACTAAGGGCAAGATGCCCGCCAATCAAGCTCCGATCGAGGGAAATCAAGCCCCCTCACCACCCCAACCGGCAGTCAGGCCCCTAATCATTTCTTCTCCTGGGCAACCCTGCCGTGTCTCCACTCACCCCGTTGTGGGGCATTCACATAACACTATTCCAGTTCCTGTTTCCAACCTACCTCTTCCAACTCAGTCACCTAAACACTTTGCTCCCGTGGCTCAGGAATCCAGCCTCACCCAGGCATTAATGAACAAACTCAACCAGATGGATGAGCACTTTGAAGAAATGAGGCACCTCCTCGATTCTAAAGCCATCCCTGAAATCTCTGTCCCATCCTTCCCAGTTATACACCTTCCTCCTTCAGAGATACCAATCTTCCAACGTTACAACGGGACTGGTAATCCTTTCAACCATCTAAAGAGCTTTCTCTATGACTCCGCGTTCTGGAAAAATGACCGCAAAGCCCTTGCCTTCCTATTCCATCGGTCATTGGAGGGATCCGCCTTGGACTGGTTCTATTCTCTTGATTCCATTGAGGCGGCGAATTTCAACATTGTCAAGGCGAAGTTTCTACAGAGGTACAAGGATCGGGTGGGGCCAGCCTGCTCGATAACTGATTTAATTGCCGAAAAGATGAGGCCGGATGAGGACTTTGCCAGATTTGCTGATCGGTGGAGGGGAATGGCTGAGAGGCTAGTAGATACCATCTCAGAGGGGGAGCAGGTGAGGATGCTCATAGGGAACACCACGCCCAACCTTCGCAACCTCCTGATCATGCACCGCCCAACAACCATGAGTGAGTTGTGTGATAGCGCCCGCTACCTCCAAGCCCACTTTAAGGACGCATCCATGATCAACCCATTCGACACCAAGCCCCGTAACACTAGAAAGCCTACACCTGTAGGACCCACCACCGAAGGGGTAGTAAACAATGAGAGCATCAATGCCATGGGTAACCAGGGTGGGTATCACCAAAGCCAATACCGTAACCCACCACCCAATCAACAATACCGCCCAGCTCCTCAACCAGCTCCTCAGCCCCAGCAGCAACTTGCATACAACCGAGCACCACCACAGCAACCCACCTCCTACAACCGAGCGCCTCAACAACAACATGTCTACAACCGACCCCAACCACAACAACAAGCCTACAACCAAGTGCCACCACCAGCCAACCGACCTAGGAGGGGGGGACCCAAGAGAGAATACTATCCTCAACTGCCATTCCCCCTCACCGATATCTTTAATGCATTGATGGCGGAACAACAGTTGGAGCTTCCAAAGGAGAGAGAAGGATGGCCGGCCAATATTGACACAACCAAGTACTGCGCTTATCATCGGTATCCTGGGCACACGGTGGATGTATGTTTCCAGTTTAAAGATTATATTCATGACCTCGATGATCAGGGGAACATTGACTGGGCACAGATGGGAGAATCCATACAAGCGATGAAGGCACGTCAGAATCAACCGCGGCGACAACAAGCACAACAGCAGCCCGGCTTGGGCATAGTCCAAGATCCGCTCCCGGTACATGCACCCGTACAAGCACCGGCACCAGCACCACCAAACCAACGACTCGGCCTCGTCCACTCCACCATCGAGGAGTCAACCCACCATTCCCAGGGTTGGCAGGTCGAGGATCAAATCACCTCCATGCCCGCCATACCAACCCCACATACAAACCGCACCATACTCTCCATACCGAGAGCTGCCCCCAGCCCACAAACTACCCAAACACCACTGCCCCCAACAATCATCAAGCCTCCTCGACGCCTAATCATTAAACCGCCACCAACATCCCAACCAGCAACGCAACCATCACCCCAACCTAACCCACCAACCACCATTAATTCTCCGCGGCGTCTAATCATTAGACCGCCACCAACACCCCGTACATCACCTAACCTACCGATCCACCGCCACCCCATGACCCCTCATCATTAGACCATCACCACAAACACCCCAACCATCACCCAACATACCGGCCTCCACCACTCCACGACCCCTCATCATTAGACCATCACCCCAACCATCACCCAACATACCGGCCTCCACCAATCCACGACCCCTCATCATCCGATCCTCACCACCCCTACCTACCATGGGCTCCTCAACCTACCAACCAACCCTACCATCACCATCATCACCACTTCCCCCTACCATGCTGGCGCCGGTACTTCGTAGCGGGAGGATGTTCCAAAGGGTCTTTCCCCAGGCCGGGATGCAACCACAGGAGCAAGCAGAAGAGGAGGTAGTGGAAGAACCGTTGCCTGGCACGGCGTATGACTTGTTGAAGCACTTGGACAAAATGCCGGCACGGATTTCAATCCTAGAGCTGATTAAGAGGTCAAAGAACCATCAGAACATTCTACAACAATATCTGCAGCAGGTCATGGTCAATGAGGACCTCCCGCCCGAGAAGATCATTACTGTCCTGACCCCGAGGAGTGAACATCCGGCACTCACATTTACACAGGAGGAGTTGGCATGGCCAGAGATCAGAAAGTATGCCTTGCGTGTCGTAGTAGTCATCCGAGGCGTGGAGATCAAGTCCTGCTTGATTGACACCGGAGCATCCATAAATGTCATGCCGCCAGAAACATTGCAACTTTGCGGCATCTCCGATGAAGAAATCGAGCCTTTTGCCGTCACGGTGACCGCATATGACAACTCCCGGAAGCCGGCACGAGGGGTGGTTACGTTGGAAGTAGGGCTCGGGCCGTGTGCTGTCACCGCCGAGTTTCACGTTCTAGAATTGGACCCTACATTCAAAGCTATCTTGGGACGCCCGTACCTTGAGGCAATAAGAGCTGTTACCTCCACTAATCATCAGTGTCTAAAGTTCCCATACAAGGGCCAGGTGATCAAAGTAACCAACATCCCCATTCTGAATGACGTGGATGACACCCCTCTTCTGCACTGCCAATATCAAAATTTGTCCAACCGTTGGTTTCCACTACAGAGCTGCCCAAGGTCATGATGTTAACGACGCCTCCAGATACAGTTGCATGGCGGATGATGAAAAGGATGGGCTATCAGCCAGGAAAGGGGTTGGGAAAGGAGCTGCAGGGGGTTGTGCACCCCATTAAAGCCGTACAAAGACCAAAGAGACATGGGCTTGGCTATGAGCCCAGTTTCACTCCGTGGATGGTCTACCGGCCAAAAAATGCCATGGGACTCCAAAAATTCTTTATCAAAGGGGAGACCATGATGATGGCCGGGGACGAAGAAGAAGAACCAGTCAAGAGGAAGAAGGCACCAGAGCAAGAGGAGAAAGTGGACAACCTAAGTTCATCTTTGGCTCGGTTGTTTATAGAGGAGGAAGAACCAGTCGAGGGCAAGTCCATCTCTAAACAACTTGTCCACTCGAACCCACCTCCAAACAACATCCCGCGTGAGCCATATCCTACGATCACGTATTTCAAAATCCTCACTCTATCCCTCTTGGATTCACTTGATGGGCTATCTAGCCCAATTCCCACTTCTGGGCCAAAATGGCCACCTGAACTGATCATTGGGCCTGAGAGCCCATTCAAATCTTCTTACTCCACTGGGCTTCTATGCCCATTCCAATCCAACAACCTTGGGCCCGCGTGCCCACCAGTCGGGCCCACGTGCCCTTTAGATTTATTTTCTTGCTTTTGGCCCGCGTGCCCACCATTTAGGCCCACGTGCCCCTTAGATCTTTTCACTAGCTTTGGGCCTATCTGCCCATTTCTTGTCATCATCGGGCCCGCGAGCCCATTTTTCTCCCATTTGCTTAAGCTTTCTATTTCTGCTCGAGCCCCATCGGCTCATTCTCTTTTTGTTATTGAAAATACCCAAAATACCCAAAAAAAACGTCCTCTCGCAAACTCAGTTTTCCATTGAGGAGACGTCTCTACTTGTCTCGGAAGGTGCTCCCAACCAGGGACCCCTCTTCTCCAACTCACTGATTGATCTGCTCGATCCTTCACCCATTGTAAATACCACCTTTTCAATTCCGTCTTCTTTAGGAGTTGTTAGGGTAGAAAATAAGAAAACTCGAGGTAAACGTGTTCCAGAGAGATATCTCCAACAAATAGCTCAAAAATGCAAGGAATGTGCAAGGCTGCCTAGGTTTTTGGAAAATGCTATCCAGCTTGATGAAATCCAATATGAGGATGAATTCAATGTAGATCATACACTGGGAGTTTACGAGGTCTTATCAGAAAAAGATCCTGATTTCGAGGATGGAATTGAGGACTTGGCTGATGCGTATGCATCTAGACTTAAAAGATTTGAAGAACCATCAGCCACGGTGGATGAACCGACAAAAGAACTAAATCTTGGAACACCGGAAGATCCCAAGACAATCCTCCTAAGTGCAAACCTCACTCCCACTGAGGAACAGAGTTTAATTAAAATTTTGGAAGAATATAAGGACATGTTCGCATGGACATACGAAGACATGCCGGGGTTAGACAACTCCTTAGTTGAACATCGTCTAACTTTGAAACCTGGAGTTACCCCGGTCAAACAAAAATTAAGGAGATTTCACCCTGACGTTGCACTTAAGATGAAAGAAGAGGTCGACAAGTTACATCAAGCAAGATTCATTAAGGTTGTCCTTTATCCGCAATGGGTGGCAAACATAGTCCCCGTCATGAAGAAGGATGGTAGAGTTCGGATTTGTATAGACTTCAGGGACTTAAACCGAGCGTTTCCTAAAGATGACTTTCCTCTACCTCATATTGATGTACTGATTGATAACACTGCTGGATTCGAGATGCTATCATTCATGGATGGCTATTCTGGATATAATCAAATCCAGTTGGCCGAAGAGGACCAGGAGAAGACCTCGTTCACCACACCTTGGGGAACCTACTGCTATGTCGTCATGCCCTTTGGACTGAAGAATGCTGGTGCTACCTATCAGAGGGCAATGATGGCTATCTTCCATGACATGATGCATACCCTTGTAGAGGTGTACGTGGACGACCTAGTCGTTAAGTCCAAAAGCCGAGAAGATCACCCGGAAGTGTTGAGAAAGATCTTGCAAAGGGCTAGGGAATATAAATTGAAGATGAACCCAAAGAAATGTACGTTTGGAGTATCCTCAGGAAAGTTATTGGGGTTCATAGTGAGCAAAAGGGGCATAGAGATCGACCCAAACAAGGCCAAGGCAATCATTGGTATGCCTCCTCCAAGAAATATGAAAGAACTTCAAGGATTAATCGGTAGGCTACAGTTTGTCCGCCGGTTCATCTCACAACACTCCCAAAGGTGTAAACCTTTCTATGAGTTGACCAGGGCGGGGGCCGAGTTCAAATGGGATTCGAAATGCCAGGATGCATTCGATGGTTTGAAAAGATACCTGGCTAGTCCCCCTGTGCTTAGACCACCAGTCCCTAGCAAGCCCTTAGTTTTGTATATCTCGGTTTTGGAGAATTCTCTTGGGGCAGTTCTTGCACAAGTGGATGAAGAAGGGAAAGAGAGGGCAACTTACTATTTGTCAAAGATCTTTGATCCATGCGAGCAGAAGTATACTGTAGTGGAGAAGACCTGTGCTGCACTAGTTTGGGTAGTTCAGAAGCTTAAACACTATTTCTTAGCTCATGAGGTCAATCTTATTGCCCGCATCAATCCCATCAAATTCCTTCTGGAGAAAATTGTTCTAACTGATCGGTTAGGTCGTTGGCAGAGCTTCCTCTCCCAGTTTGATATCACCTATGTCCCCCAGAAGGCGATTAAGGGCTATGCCATTGCCGAACATCTAGCCCATCACCCTATACCCCTCTTTGACCCGGTCCAATCGGAGCTCCCGGATGACGAACTAATGTTGATCCGATCTTCCCACCTTTAGACATTATATTTTGACGGGGCTCTGAATTCTCATGGTAAGGGAATAGGAATCGTTCTTCTATCACCCGAGGGTGTCACCATTCCACAGGCATTTTAGCTTGACTTCCCAGCAATCAACAATATAGCTGAATACGAAGCTTTGCTGGCCGGGCTGGAGGCCGCTCATTTCTATGGTGCCACGGAATTAAGGGTGATAGGTGATAGCCAACTAATTATTCGCCAAGTCCTAACCAAATACCGAACTTCTCATCCGAACCTCAAACCTTACCAAGAACTCACCTCTTGCTACATCAAACTCTTTTCCAAACTCACTTTTGTCCATGTTCCTCGAGCTCAGAACATCCTTGCTGATGCCCTTGCCTCTTTAGCTTCATCTCTATCAGTCCCGCTAGGTAGACAAATGCGGACTATTCATGTCCGAAGAAGGTTGATGCCAGCGATTAAGGATGGTCGATTTCTAAAGATCAAGGAGAGATTTGGCAGGAAGGAATATCTAGAGCATAAAGAGGAGATTTCGCTAATCGAGTTGGAAGAGTTAGATGAGGGTGAGAGGCCTTGGTTTGATGAGATCGCAAGGTATTGTCAAGATCAGACATATCCACCTGGATCAAATGCAAAAGAAAAGAAGGCCATCGTGAGAGTATCCCGCAGGTATACCATCCTAGGAGGGGTGCTCTACAAGAGGAGCCTCGAGCGGAATTTTATTGAGATGCGTTGATGAAGAAGATGCAGAATTGGTGCTTAAGGAAGCACATTCCGGGGTCTGTGGGGGCCATGTCAATACTCAAGCTCTTGCCAAGAAAATCATCAGGCAGGGGTATTATTGGCCAACCCTAGAAGAGGATTGCTCCATCTTTGTCCGGCACTGTCATTCTTGCCAACTCCATGCCGACAAGATCCATTCTCCCGCATCTTCCCTTCATCCAATACATGCCCCATGGCCCTTCGCCATGTTGGCTTTCGATATCATTGGCCCTCTAAGTGATCTTAACTCTGAAATCCGTTCCAAATCATTCATCCTGACGGCAACAGAGTACTTCACCAAGTGGGCAGAAGCGGAAGTGTTCGTGGAGATCAAGGCATCAACACTGTGCTCCTTCATCAAACGCAACATCATCGTCAGGTTCGGGATACCCAGCGACATTATCACCGACAACGGACCGCAATTTCTCTCTCAAGATCTGCGTGATCTTTGTAACAGGTACCGCATTGCATTGCATCATTCATCTCCTTATTACCCGCAAGGAAATGGTCAAGCAGAAGCCACCAACAAAACTTTGATTAAAATCATCAAGAAAACCTGTAAGTCTAGCAAGCTCGCAGACTGGCCAGATAAGCTTGTAGATGCCCTATGGGCTTATCGTACTTCTGTACGGACCCCCACTGGTCAAACCCCGTATGCTCTCGCATATGGGATGGAAGCGGTGGTCTCGTATGAAGTACTCCTTCCATCACTCCGAGTTCAACTCGATAGGGACATCCCTGTCGATGAGAGGCGAGAATCTCTCCTTGCACAACTTGAACTCCTAGATGAAAGAAGATTGGCCACCCCTGAGCATGCCCGGACTTATCAGAACCGATTGAAAAGGTTTTATCAAAAGAGGGTGGTAGAGAGAAAGTTCAAAATCGGTGAGATGGTAGTAAAACGCATATTCGTTAAGCCGGGTGGTCCCCGCTCTAAGTTGCAACCTAACTGGGAAGGGCCTTTTGTTATAACTAAAAAATATCCAGGCAATGCATATGAGCTAACCAACGCCGATGGAGAAAAATTGAACCATCAATGGAACGGCATTTACCTCAAAAAATATTTTCCTTAGAAGAGAAAATGGAGAATTTCTGGTGTGATATTAAGTCATCGATCCAAAAGTGCTAGCTAGAAGTCAAGGGTAGGCATCACCCTGCACACACAACACCTCCCGATCCCAGAATCTAGATAGCCCAACACTCGAGAGAAGCAAGGCAGAACCCTGAAGGCGGAAAGAAAACCTTACCCTATTCTCTTCTATTCGGTCCAAGATAGGTGAAGGGGACTAGAGGAGGATAGTATCGAAAATGCCCTCCGCCTTAGTAGGAGGCCGTCTCATAGGGTGCAAAAGGGATGCCAAAAGATGGGCAATGAACCCCACAGGTTTAAACAAATATGGGCCTGTCTGAATGAGTACCCGAAAGAATAGAAAATGAAGAAAAGGCACCAAAAGATGGGCAATGACCCCACAGGTCAAAGACTTGTCTAAGTAAGTGCCACATGTAGAAAAGACCCGAAGAGGCCGAACCCCAACGGGCAATTTGGGCATGAGTAGAGAAACCCTCCTCAACACCCCCAAATCCTATCAAAGACTTCCTCTATTATTCTTCCATCTTAAAACCCCTAGGGTAGGGTAAACTGTCCAAACTCAGGGGGAATCCAAACCAATCAAGAGAAGAGGGAAAGAAAGATTCTGTGTAAACCTTATTCACGCGTGGTGCTTATTGCTTGAATCTTGATCAACACTCAAAGATCGATGAATTGTTTCAATACTGGCACATTCTCCACAAAAATAAAAAAAATGAATATTTTCAAAAATCTAAAAAAATCAAATATTTTTAAAAATCCAAAAAAATCAAATATTTTTAAAAATAAAAAAAATCAAATATTTTCAAAAATTCAAAAAAATGAATGTTTTTAAAAAAATCCAAAAAAAAATAAAAAAAAGTTGAATATCTTCAAAAATAAAAAATTGAATACTTTCCAAAAATCTAAAAAAAATGCATCATCTAACTTGGCATAACCTTGATTTTTTGCCTTTGCTAGCATTCATGTTTATCTTTATGTCTTGCATGTTTCATTTCCGCATTGCATATTTACCTTCATTATCACCCCATTAAGAGGGCTCGTCCCCTTTGACCTAAGTCAAAGTTGGCCATAATAAGCAAAGGGATGAGTCGTTGTGAAGATCTGATCCTCTTTTATCAAGTATTTTCAGGGACTTTAAAGTAAGAGGGGGAGGTTCTCTCAACGACAGGTAAGTTCTCTTAACCATTTCATTTCGGTCATCTAGTCTATTTTTATACCTTGTTAATAAGGCTCCTCTCTTTGACCTAAGTGAAGGCAGACAGCAATAGGCAAAGAGATAAGCCATGGTGAAGATTTAATCCTCTTCATTAAGCATTTCAGGATTCTGAGATCAAGAAGGGAGCGACTCTCGCCATAGCAGGTAAGCACTCTTAACTTTTACCTTGTCTGTCATTTTGTGCATTCTACCTGGTTAATAAGGCTACCCCCCTGACATGTAATCAAGGCAAGATGACAATAGGCAAGGGGGTAAGCCATAGAGCAGATTTAACCCTTCTATTAAGTATTTCAGAAAAGAAACACAAGTCAAGGAGGGGTGAGAATCTCGCCAACAAATATGTCTCTTAACCCTACATCTATTATTTACTTTTATTATTTTCCATCCCTTAGAAGGCTTCACCCCTTGACAAACTTGCAAGGGGCTAAGCCAAAATGTGATACTAACTACCCTTTTGAGCGATGTCAAGCAGATCAAACAAACACTGAAGCAAACAGGTGAAGATCTGATTACGCCATTAAGTGTTACAACAAAGAAGAAAAGCAGCTACAACATTAGAAAAGCTAAGCCTGCTACAGAAATCAATGCCTGCTGCTACCCTCTCCAGGAGAAGGACCACGTGGAGGAGGCATGGTAGCCGTGTCCGCCAAAGCTGCTGCGGCCGCCTCATTGCGGCGACGCTCTGAAGAAGTGGCCAGGAACGCAGAAGCACCGTGCTCATGGCTCTGGCTCTGGCCACTCTGCCCCTGCTGGCTTCGCCCGTGGTGACCCCGACTACGAGCGGCGCCACCACTCCGGTGCGTACCACTCCGATGGGAGCTGCTCTGATGGGTGCAACTCTGGCTCAGCTGTGGAGGGATGCCCTAGCGGTAAACCTGCAATGTCGCCTCTGCTGCCGACAAATGAACATGCGCCTGCAGGTGCATCTGCTCCAGAGATCGCATGGCCTGGCTATGCTGGCGCTCCATCTCGCGCATGGCTCTCTCGTGCTGAAGGCGGAGATCCGAGACGATCATCTGGGAATGAAGATCGGCTGGGTCAGACCGCAATGTCTCCACCTCAGACTCCAAGGACTGGATACGGGAGCACAAGCTACTCTGAAGCTCGGCAACCTGGAAGAAGAGGAAGAATATGAACCAAGAAAAATCAACAACCAGAATAGACAACAATGAAAGATACCTCTGCCTCCTTGGTCGTCAGGGCCTCTCTCGCCTCACTAAGACGCTGGCGGAGCTCAGCCACCTCTTCCCTCGACAGAGCAGGAGGTGAACCCTCAGCACGAGCCTTCCGCTGTGAACAGAAGAAAAACACATTAGAGCAAGGCAATCATATGTTGAGGATACAAATGAAGGTTAAAGGTAGTGTCTACCTCAGTCTCCAGCATGCCACGAAGAGTGGCCACCTCCTGCCGAAGGTCAACAATATCCAGCTGTTGGCGTAGCAGTAGAGCTCGAGCCTCCTGAAATGACATGAAGGTCAGAAGAGAACAACAACACAAAATTAAAGGAAAGTGAGAAGCATTTACCTGACCCTCTGGAACAAACAAGTGGCCGTACACCTCCGCGTATCGGCGAAGGTAGTCTCGGCTATCCTCTGCCCAGCCAATAACTACCTCGCCGCCTTCATACCACAAAATGATCGAGGCGTGGTACCTCTCCACCCAGTCCACGGGGAGGAGAAGCCGCCTGGGATGAGCACCAACTAGGGGAAGAGGAGGAGGAGGCTCCAACCAGTCCTGCTCCAGACCGAGGGCGCGTGCCGAGAACCGAAGCCATAGTGGCGCCAGCTCATTGACGCACAGAAGATGAAGATCGCGGCCGAAGACACGACCAGCGTGGGCAATCTAGGGCTGGAGATGGTCATCGGTCATGAGATATGGCCTCCAACACACCTGTGGGAAGCAAAATCATGATTATTATTTCAACAGGAGATTATTGATACACAAATTAAACACATACCTCAGTGTGTGGGAAGCGGAGAATCTGTGTATGAATCGAAGCCAACTGGCTGCGATGGCCACCAGTAGGGCGGATAGGCTCCCAACAAGCCATCAGGGGGAGGAGGTCGGGGTAGGACTGCTGTGCCCGACCCAGGGGGAAGTAGAGGTAGCTCCAGACCTGTAAAAGGCACAACTCGTCAGAGCAAAGCAGAGCAATACAAGTGTACAAGAAAGGAAAGCTGCTAAAAGTCACCTGGAGAAAAGGAGAGAAGCCGGCAACCGAAACAGAACCCGCCTCAGGCTGGAGGCCACAGAACAAATGGGCGAGCATCGCTGCCCCCCACGCATACGTGCCAACCTGCTCCAGGTCAGCAAGCAAAGGGAGGAACCGCAGATGGATGCGGTCCGTCTTTGAGCCCAACAGAAGGCGCTCGAAGAATAAGAGGATGAAACGGCGCAAGTCTACGTCCGCCTCCAAGGAGCCAGGTAATCCGGTAAATGCCGTTGCAGCCTGGCCGACCATGCGGCAGAAAAAGCTGTCCTGGCTCTCGCCACGAACACGCTCGGCATCAACCAAGCCTACCATCTCACCAGCCTCTAGTCTGGCGATGGTGCGTTGGCCATCCTCCGGGTCGAACTCGGGCTCATATGCAAAGAGGGCCCGGAACTCCCGCGAATAGTCGGAAGAGGTGGCACACACCACCGGCCTACCGTAAACACGAAGACTGATGATGTGTGCAACATCCTCTAAGGAGGGCACCATGTGCCCCCATGGGAACAGAAACATGAAGAAGTCTGGGTCCCAGGACTCACGGAGGACCTGCACCAGTGGTAGGTCCTCCCAAAAAGGAGTCACCCGGAGGATGGGCCCAAACCCCATCTCCTCTAACCGAACCTGCTGGAAGTCCGGTAGGCCTAGGTAGGCAGCATGCACCAGGTCCCACTAGATCCGGGATTTTATCCAGGCCTACAATAGATTCATTTCATTAGTTCACTCAATTTTTATTGACAAAATGCAAAGGAGCTAATCATTAAGTGCAGGAAAAGAAAATGTACCTCTCGGACTGCCGGAAGCTCGGGCTCCTCGGAATCGGAGTCATGGCGGCGAACACGTCTCGGCATCTATGCCAAAAGGGAAGTTGACATCAAATATTGTTACATACATTTTTTATTTATTTCATTCATAAAAAAAAATCATCATCAGCCGAACGCGCCCTCCCCTCCTATGGAGAGATCAGCGCGCCCTCCATTCTCATAATAGGGGCGCGCTCTGCGCGCCCCTTCCCAGTGAGGAGAGATAGGGCGCGCAGACCGCGCCCTCCTCTTGGGGGTGCGGTCTGCGTGTCCCCAAACCGGTGGCGCGGTCTGCGCGCCCCCGGTCTGAGGGCGCGGTCAACATTTTGCGTTGACCGCACCCTCTCAACTGCTCGATCCTTATTTTCGCAATAACTTCGTCGAATCAACTCGGAATCGCGTGAAACTTGAACCAAATCGAAGAACATAACCCGATCTACATTTTTTGTGACAGGGGCACTAACCTTTGACGATGTTTCGGACTCCGGATCTAAGATGGAACTCTGGAGCTTCTGGCGCGAGAAGAGATGGTGTACAGGTGGAAATGAGATATTCTTACCCCCAGGGGGTATTTATAGAGAGTAAAAATGTGAAAATGGTAGAAATTTTAAAATATCACCCAAGGTTCAAAAAGTCGAGCTGATCGCAACGCCACCGAAAGAATTCCGATCTAATGCACGGTTTGCTCAAAATAATTTTGTGAAGAAAAATTCTCTTTAAATTCTCACCAAAATCCCTATTTTCACATAACTTTGAATGTCTCAATTCCTAAATTAGCTAAGACATATTCATGTTTTTCATCATCACTAGCTAACATTTTTCAGGGGTCAGGAGAAAATTCTATACATTTATTAGTCAGAAATGGCTGAAAATGTATTTTTCAGGAGCAAAATTGATAAAAATGGCAAAACTTTCAGAAAGCGCTAAGCTGTTCAGAAAATTGAACCGATCAAGGAGTCACCGAAAGAAAATTCATCAGACACACGGTTTGCTCTAAAAAAATACCTAAATAAAAAAGGCATGTTAAAACCTTTCAAAAATATCTTGTTTCATATTAAAAAAATATTCAAGGTGTTGAAAAATAACAAGGCATATTCATCATAATTGTCAACATCTGTCTTGCATTTTTCTGAAACAAGGTAAATTTCTATTGAATTTTCACTCAAACTTGCTATAAACAATTCATTGTTTATTCAAAATAAAAACAACATGGCCGACAAGTTAAAGCAGGAAAAGAAGACTCTCAGGCAAGTAGAAACTTCAACGCAAAGATGTAGCGGCGCTTCCGGTCAGGGTCCTCCTCAATCAGGAGGCCTGGGCGGCACACCCGACTCGTCTCCCACAAGGCAATGACTGAGATCGCCTCCTCCTCGTCATCTGCAGAGCCAAGCTGCCTACCCTTGATAGGTGGCAGGTGGGCTAGCTTGGGCAACTCGTACCGAGGCAAGCCGATCTGGGAATGGCAACGGTGAGCGTTGTACAACACAAAGGCCGAACCTGTAACCAAGCGGAGATCAATGCCAGGCACAAAGCACACCTGGAAGTCCTTCTGCATCAGGGCAGCAGAAGAGTACAAGAAGCTAGAACAGTTCATGGAGGCAAAGTGAGCACACCAGTCTGACCTCTTCTTCACTGATGCACACCTGTTGGCGACTCTCTCGCCGAAGCCAAGTGCATCGGCATATGGGAACAAGGGGCTACGGTGGAAGAGCTGCGACCTGGTGGCCACCTCACCGGCTGGATCGAACTTAAAGTGAAGATCGGCCCAGCAAGCCAGTAGAAGCGCACTGTCGAAGGGAGGATGGCCCATGCAAGCTACGGACAGTCCGCAGTACAAGAATCCCAGAACTGAAGGCCCCAACCGCGCACCGCTCCAGATGTCGTGGATGCACGAAAGTTGATCAACCTCCAGGAAACCATCCTCCACAGGAAACAAGAACACCGTGGCAAGGCAAGCCGCGAAACCCTTTGCACCCCGCATAATCCGGTCCTCGTCCAGACCAGGAGCCGTCAGAAGAGAGATTGTCCAAGCCGCCAACTTGAGAACACTAATTCGCTTGCTGGCCAACAAGGTGCTGATCTGCCGAGCCTCGACAAAATCCTGCAAGAATTCCAAGCAAGAGAGGGGTCCTGAAGGGATGAACATACCTTCAGTTTCTCCCTTCTTAATCCGAGGGAGGCCAAGAAGGAGCTCCGCCTCTTCAAGGAGAACTGTACACTCAAAGCTTCCGAACACGAACGTGTGAGTGTCGGGGTGCCACAACTCAACAAGAGCTCCCATCAAACTGAAGTCAAGGGAGTAGCCTGAATATTGCTTGGCATGGATCAAGAGCCCGGTTAAGCCCCAATCTCGAAGAATCGCTCTGACCGACAAGCCGAGGACGTCAAGCAAGCCGAAAAAAGCCAGGGAGGAGAGCAATACCGGCGAGGCCCAAGGAAGTTTGGGTAATCCTACACCCAAAAAGGAGGTAAGAGAAAATTTTAAAAAAAAAGAAGAAGAAGAGAATGGCTGAAAGCTAAAATTGGAAGCAAACTTACCAAGTCGGCGCCGATTCTGGCCTTCAGATGACCCGGGACGCTTGAAATACCTCGAACCGAGCCAACATGCTGCTTTTTCAAAGGAGGAGCCATCCTGGGTGTTGGTAGGACGATCTGGTCGTCCTAAGAGGTGTTTATATAGGGGAAATTGGTCCTGATTTGAATCGGATTCGGATCCGATCAAAACAGGAAACTGGGATCGAACGCGCCCCCGAGGTGGGGGCGCGCAGGCCGTGCCCCCGAACCTAGGGTGCGCTGGCCGCGCCCCCGAACTGAGGGCGCGCAGGCCGCGCCCCTGGTTCGGGGGCACGTTCGGTCAAAATTTTTAAAATTTCTCAAAAATTCAGAAAAAATTCAGAAAAAATTGTTTGATCTTTATTAAGGTCGAGTGAACATCATTGTTCATTCGGAACTAACATTTTGATGAAAGACAGGAATTGCTCGCGGAAACAGAAGAACGGACATGGGAAACCCCCATAACTTGCAGACTAGCATAAATGTCGCTAGTCGTGTGTTATTATCTTATGCATTATTTGTTGAAGACCATGAGCACGGAGAAGACTTGACCCGAGATCCCCTTCATCAAAATCTACGACGGTCGGGTCATCTCTAATGCTCACGGATAAGCCAAATTTGTGTTGTGAGGGATGATAGTTCCCGAATGGGTATCTTGACCTCATAGACAATCTATATCTTCAACTATTTGTTATACAAGTTTTTTTTTGTTTTCTTGAGCCCAACATGCATCATGTAGCATTAATTGCATTACATTTTGTTTTGTCATTGCATACATCATTTCCTAAACTTCACCTTCTCACTCTCTCGATCATTCTAAATCCCACCGTGTTTTCTAATCCCATCGTGTTCTCTAATCCCACCATGATCTCTAGTCCCACCAACCTCTCTAATATCCCACCGTGTCTATTAATCCCACCGTGTTCGGTAATCACTTTGTGCCCTCAAATCTTTCTTTTCTTTTCACCACTGTGGCCATTGCAACTTCTTTGCTACTCATCCCACCGTGGCAGCCATTTCGTCCCGCCAAGGACCTTCTATTTGATCGGAACTTGCACCATCACTATCTTCACGGTCTATGCTTAAACATTTGCCTTTCGAAATCTGAAATCATTCCATTCCGAATCGAATCTTGTCTCTTGAAAGACTTAAATGAATGTAAGAGCCTGAATGTGCTCGATTGGTATTCTTTTATTTTTCAAAACAAATCTCTTTTTAAAATTTTAGCCCATCACAGTATAGGAACACCTCAAAGATCGGGTTACCGGCTAATGATGAACCTACGAACCCATGTTTCGAGGACTCCCCACCGCGTTGTGGGTTGGCTATTCTTCTCTCGTGCCAATGGCACATCTTTTACCAATCGAACAAAGGAAGACTTGATGAAACATGGCAGTAATCCAGGAGACTTGAAGAGATTCTCTTTGCCGAATTTGGTCGTTGAGCGTGTCTATATCTACACCTTGATGCCACCTTTTCAGTCCATCGCCATTTTGCTCCACTACATTCCACTACGATCCATCTCGCTTCTCTACGCTTTCTCTACATTTCACTCTACTACGCTACATGCCATTCCCTTGCAAAGCCGACATCAAGGCGAGGCAAGCTGTAGACACGCCAATTTGGCCTCATTTAGAGCTTAAACCATTATTCCATTGGCAACATCTCTTTTAGACCATCAAAATCATGATGAACCACCCTTTTGGATGAGCCTAGGTGCTTATTGGAAATATGAGGATGATTTGCTAATTTCTAATCAAATCCGTGTTTGCTGAACAAGAGACTCTTGGAGGTGTGCCAGATTATACTTTTCCCAGCATATCCTCTATTTGGAAATTTTTCACAGGATTATATGGACATATAATTAAAAAGTATTCAACATGAATAATATTATTCTCTGAGTTATATTTCCATTTCAACAAACGACATTCAATTCTGTTCTCCCATTTGTCCGCAGCGCCCTTTGGAAGTTAGATGCGCAGTTCTGTCCGCACGCAGCACCAATCAAGCACAATTGCATGCAAGCCCAGCCCATTGGGCACATATCTGACCAATTCATGACCTTACCTTCATTTTTCCTCCTCCATATCACTTGTTATAGTATCTGGAAGCTTCATGGTCGAAATTAGCATCATCTAATGATGGCAATCCAACTTGTTGTCTTGTATATCAAGACTTGCCATTTTTAGACTAGATTTGTTTCCTCTTCAAGTGGACACATATTTTGAACATGGGAAACGTGATCCATGGTTTCCAATCTCTCTCAATCATTTAGGTAAGTTTCTAGATGCTTCAGTATGAAAATCAGCAACATTAAATGGAGGAAATCCAACCTATGGTCGGATGTATCAAAACTTGCTATTTTTTGACCTGGTTCTCATCCCCTATAAAGGGAGACTCATATGAACGACCTAAGAAGGGCATACCCATCCTCCAGCACTCTTCTCCTCACCCTCCTGCCACCCTTGGCTCGTACCAACCTCCCCAAATCGTCCTCTCTTTGTCCCGGTGCTCGGAGATCATTCCAAAGTGAAGAAGAAGCCGGTCTATGCTCCAACATGTTGCACTACTGATCATTGGATTCTACAGATCTTTATAGTCATTTTCCAGCCTGACTTCTTTCAGAAGAAGTGTGGTTCATCAAGATATCTTTCATATACAACAAACAGAGATCAATTCTGACATTCCCTTGGCTTTTTACGGCTTCAAGAACGGCGCTGCACAGGCAGATCCGAAGTCTTCTCTTCTAAGTCATCATCTTCTCAGTCAATTTCAGTACATTTAATGGTGGATTCAGCCTATACATCCTTCATAGAAATTGTTCCTCGGTAAGTCCTCTTTTATTTACAATAATAATAATTGAATTCAGATATCTTTGGTGTCTATAGCATGTCCTACATCGACATTGTGCTGGGAGTTTCCAGAACTTCATTGTCCAAGATCCGGATTATCAGTCGCGCCAGAAGGGTGCAAAGCTACCCGAACCGGCCTTCTTCAAACAACTTGGCTTCAACTTAATCCACACACTTCATAAGTCCTTAACCCGTTTCATTCAGTTTATTTACTGTCTTAGAACATTTTTTACTTCATTTGCATCATTTTTACATAATTAAAAAAACACAAAAAAGGGGTTAGGGCTCGCCCCAATCCGATGAGTTCTATTCCAATTGCTCCTTTGTTTCATCTCTTCTTCTATAGTTTCTACACCTCCCATAGTTCTAATCATTTTCTTTCACTTGGTTTATTGTTCTATTTGCACAGGTTGATCAAGCTAGCATTGGTTGTGGACTCTTCTTCATCGGCCGGCCGAAGAAGAAGGTTGAACTCACATCCCTTTCTCCCACGCTAAGGTACACACGGTCAACTTCTTTCTATTTCCATTACATAAAGAGGAGCCTGCGGCTCCTGGCGACCACAATTTCTCTTATCATGTTCTAAGTTATTCTCCTCCTCACTCTCCTCCCACATGACCCAAACCGTCTCCGGTGCTCGAGCAACGCCGTGAGATGAAAGTCCGGGGATCAATGTGAGTGTGGGACCAAGGTGAGGAGTTTTTACCGCTTTCCTAGTGTTTTCCGATTCACTCCTTTTTTCCCTATTCCTTCTTTCACCTTTTCTTGAGGTGCCGATCCAGAACCCGTTTCTGGAGTCGACACGGGTCTGTCCATAGGACTGTAGGTATAAAGAATAACAAATCTCTAAGTGTTAGAACTTAAAATTTAAACTCTAATCTTTAAATACTGAAAGTCCGATCCCCAATTTGAGATTCAATGAGTAAAATATCAAACAAAAATTCTTAAGTCATAGGCTGTCAAGTTCACCGTTCATGACGAATATAAAAGAATACCAACACATTAAAAATGAGCTATAGCATGTCAGAACCACAGGAGGAAAGATCTTAAAAGAACAAACTCATCCATGAAAACTAAACCTTGACCAAACTTAAAAAATAACAAAATAGGTAAAGAGAAAACCGTAGACAACATTTGTATAAGTACCTTGTGATGTCTCCCGCAATATACGAATAATCATGTTTGTGGTTTGAGAGTTGAATTGCACCGCGCTGAGAATCGTAGTCGTACAAAACAAGGGTGATGAAAGCTGGAGAAGAACCAAATGTTAGTGAACGAGATCAAAATGGCAGCAAACCACAGAAGTTTGTACCTTTCTGAAATGAAAGCTAGCCTTCCTGACTAATGGCAATAAAGGGATCGGCGCTTCATAATGGATGATGATGGAGACAGAGGGCTGTATGGACATTGAAGAAGGCATTGAACGAGAGCATAATGAAGAGAATGTCAAAAGAGGAAGGGCCATAGAAGGTCGGAGCAAGTAACGGGTCGTAGAGAGGAAGGTTGAGAGGAAAAGATAGAACACGGTCGCCCCGGAGGAAGATTGCGAGTGTAGTGTACAGCAAAGAAGGGTAGTCAGAGGAAGGGAGGGCGTGATGGTCGGCTGCTAATAGCGAAAGATGCAGACGAGCAGGTTGGCTGAGGAAGCGGATGGCGCGGCCGTTCCTGTTTTGTAGGTGGAGAGCGGAAGCGTGTGTCACAGAAGGGGCATAAATCTGACCGAATGTTTATGCGAAGGCAGTCGGTGGGAGAGATGGAAATCAGACGGTGCACAGAAGCGCTGGCGTGCTGGTGGGATGTTGATAGCAGAAGAGGCGGGTGAGTAGCTCAGCTGAGGACAGTGGAAGCGGTGGCCACAGGCGAGCAGGGCAGCTGAGGTCAGTGAAAGTAACAGTCGTTCCTATTTTGCCGGTGGATTGAAAATGGGAGGAGGAAAATGTGAGTGTACGGTCGTGACAGGTCGCAAAGAAGGAATCAAGACCTCTACTTTGATCGGATGACTAGAATAGGAGGGACAAAATTGATCAGACAGAAGTGCTTGATTAGTGCGGCCAGAGAGCGAAAGCATCGCAGGTAGAGGGTTTCGGCGGAGGAGAGCGGAAACGTCAAGAGGATGAGGAAGGTGTAAGGAATCGTCCATAAAAGTTTGGTGCAACGTAAGCGACAATTCTTATGGGTTCCTTTAGAATCCGTCTCAATTAGAACCGAACGACGAAAATCGAAAACCGATCAAATCGGGTTCGAATATACCTGATAGGGATTCATATAATCCCATGGAGAGGAAGGAGATGAGCTTCTTAAGC
Source organism: Cryptocoryne crispatula var. balansae (assembly GCA_036172225.1). Lineage (NCBI taxonomy): Eukaryota > Viridiplantae > Streptophyta > Magnoliopsida > Alismatales > Araceae > Cryptocoryne > Cryptocoryne crispatula. The sequence goes on along the minus strand of CM069919.1, from coordinate 34,180,153 downwards.
TCTACAAACCGTTCAAGCGTCCGGTCTCCAGCAGTATCCACACGAACTTCATCCACAGCAGGTTCTCCCTTCGCGCCGGCCTCGAGAACTCTTCCCGAGCGGAGCTCCATCGACCATGGACACCTTCTTAAGAGAGTATAAGGTAGGGAGGAGGCTTGGGACATGGTTTTCACCCTTGGCTTGATTGGGTTTGGCTGAAACCATTAGTATTTATAGAGAATTATGGAATTTTTTATAAAAATCCAAAATCTCTATAAATTACGCCCTTGCCCCTGTACTTGTGGATAAGTCATTTTGTGTGTGACCCACTAGGCCCAATAACCTATTTGGTTGAGGCCTAAATAAAATAGAACAATTCTATTTAATTTAATTAAATCCGTTATCCGATAACAGATTAATCAGCCTACCGATCATTAAGAGTACAAGCCACATCTCATGATCTCAAATGGCTATGGGGATAATCTCATCTCCATTGAGCCTTTCCATCATCAGTTACCACATGGATATAAACCCTCATCCATCCAATGTCCCGGTCGGAAAGGAGTACGGCATCGACTGTCAACTCCTTAGTGTACCGACTCTATAGGATCATGTACTCGGAATTAGATCAATTGGGAAACTCCTTTTCCAATTATCCTATCTACCCTGGCCAGGGATTTAGAGTACTATCCCATAGGACATTCACTCTCACTTACCGAGAGTGGACGATCCCTTGTTGTCCGCTCAATTGCCTCCATCGGATTTTCCTTGTACCTAATCCATCGCTATATAGGACCATCTAAATTGTGATCCATAAGTCAATGGTCAAAGTACAAGTTCCACCCAACAAGGCATCTTTGGCGACTCAGGTCAAAGGTCCAACCATGCAACCGTGATGATAGAAAACCCTGATAGACAGTTCGGTAAGATACCATTCAGGGTTTCTAATTCGGTCAGTTCAGTGAACTCATTCAACTAATGAGCACCTGTATGTGTATCTCAGTGTCTCCACACTAATGACCAATGAGATCGGTCGTCCTCATCACATGAGAAGACATCACATACTATTGTCTATCCGGATCCTTGATGTCCCGTCTCAAGTATCCTATGACTAGGAACATTTAGATCAAATACCTCTAGATGATCAATCTCATTATCATGATCTCATCATGATTTAATCATCATTGTATTTGATCAAGGACTTCATTATGATATTCGCTTCTAACAAGAGCTTATAATGAAGATTTGCCTAATTAATTGAATAAGATATATCTAGAAATGTCAAATCATATCATATATGATTGTTTTGTAGGGCATACATTTCTATTAGAAGGAGGGCTAGCAAGGAGGGAGAATGGAACTTTCGGCTGTAGACACGCAATTTTGGTCTAGTTGAAGAGCTTAAATTCTTGTTTTCATGAAGTATATGTGGTTATCCTTTCAAGGAAACCGGGTTTTTCAGAAAAAATTGAGATTTTTGGTGCATTTCAAAGAGGGCAGTGCCCTGTGTATAGGGTACCTGGCGCCCTACTTATAGGGCACCATGCGCCCTATAAATAGGGCACCTGGCATTTGGTCAAATCAATTTGACCGGTTGATTTGACTCTAGGACTCATCTTATCGATTTGACATGACTCATGATGCTAGCGCCCTATATATATAAGGTGCTTTGCCACATGGAACTGATTTTCAGAATTGACCAAAGTGCCCTCTTTTGGGCTATAAATAGGCACCCATTTGGAGCTTTGAAGAGATCGCAGCTCCGTCCAACCACCCAACTCATCCAATACCACGAATCCAAGCCCTCAGCACACTCCCTAAACCCTCAATTTACCTCAAAAATCTCTTCCAAAAATCTTAAAAACTTGTAGTTTCAACCACCCAGAAATATAGTTTTCTTCCGACTTTGAAAGCCTATACTCACCATTCCTCTTACATCCAACAACCAAACACCCTACCATTTGCATCATTTACATATTGGCTATAAGGAGGAGCTCCCGTTTCAT